>CM033642.1:232234419-232834419 GCA_019512145.1 Engystomops pustulosus | reverse complement strand
TATTTATTACTAAAATTAAAAATTGCTTAAAAAATAGATATACCCGTATATACTCGAGTATAAGCCGACCCGAGTATAAGACGAGACCCCTAATTTTAACACAAAAAAAAATGGAAAAACCTATTGACTCGAATATAAGCCGAGGGTGGGAAATGCATTGGTCACAGCCCCAGTATATAGCCTGCCAGCCCCCTGTAGTATATAGCCTGCCAGCCCCCTGTAAATGCCTGCCTGCAAGCCCTCTGTAAATGCCTGCCTGCCAGCCCCCTGTAGCAGCCTGCCAGCCCCCTGCAGATGCCTGCCAGCCCCCTGTAAATGACTGCCAGCCCCCTGTAAGTAATAGCCTGCCAGCCCCTTGTAGCAGCCTGCCAGCCCCCTGCAGATGCCTGCCAGCCCCCTGCAGATAACTGCCAGCCCCCTGTAAATAATAGCCTGCCAGCCCCCTGTAAATGCCTGCCAGCCCCCTGTAAATGCCTGCCAGCCCCCTGTAAGTAATAGCTTGCCAGCCCTCTGTAGCAGCCTGTAAAAAAAAAAAAAAAACTCGGTACTCACCATCCGGACGGCCCGAACAGTGGCAGCTCCGCCTGCAGTGCCTCTTCTTACTTCATGCCGGCGCCAGGTCCGCAACGGCATGAAGTAAGTAGAGGCACTGCATAGTTGTGTGCCGGTCAGGTCGCGTGCACGGAGCCATTGTGTGACCCGGCATGAAGTAAGAAGAGGCACTGCAGCCAGAGCTGCCGCGGACCTGCCGCTGCTCGGGCCATCGGAATGGTGAGTACCGAGTTTTTTTTGGGGTTGGTTTTGTTAATAGCCGAGTATAAGCCGAGTGGGGAATTTTCAGCACAAAAATTGTGCTGAAAAACTCGGCTTATACTCGAGTATATACGGTACTTTACATACTGTATTCTGCTCTTAACACAAAACCTAAAGCAAATTATGTACTTCTGACTTAGTGGACTTATACTTCTGTCAGGTCATAAAGTATATATCGAATGAAGTGTCTCCAGGGGTCTGTAAAGACAAAATAATTTTCTGCTGTGCGTTTTATAGAAAAAACACTATGCAGACAAAATACACCTCTGCTGTGCACTTCACACCCACTGACATGAATTATGTATCTTTGCACTGCCAGTAAAAGTGAGCTGTGGCATGGTCAGCACTGACCGGGATTATTATTCCTGGAAATACGTTACGAGGATCTTATTGGAAAAATCTTTAGCTGCTATAAACGTAGAAGGAAGACTTGCTGCATGAATAAGGTTATCGAGCGCTTGTCTTCCCTGGTTTATAGCACAGCCAGGAGATTACACTTGGAGACTGAATCAATTGTAGCGTGGAATATTCCTGCAAGAACATTATTTTCTCCTAAATAAATGAACAGGGCAGATATTACTAAATTATTCATTATTCTGGGAAAGTTATTATCAAAAAACTGTGACGCTGCTTATTAGACATAATTAACTACAATTACATAGACACTAATAGCTAAACTCATGGCATATTGGACAGTTATATATTATAGCATCAAGAGCGGTATTACACATCTATGAAGAATCCAATTGTGATTGTTTAATTACTGTAAATGATGGCAGCAGGTTCACTTACTATTTTCATGCTTGTGTCCGGCGTATATGATTCTAAATACGTAATCTGTGGACACTTCTTCGACTACGTTGTCATCAAAATCTACAGACCTGTTAGAGCTATTTCTTTTTCTTAGTTTTGGAAATACTTTTCCCTAGAAATATAGAAAAACAAAAAAATCTCTTACAACAGAAAAAACCCAGAGGATGCAGTGAAACAGACAGTGCTCTTAATATTTAGGGTAAGGAAATGAATTTTACAGTATGGAACTATTAAAGGGATGTCCCAAGTTTGCTTATGTCCTACCCACGGGAAATGCTGATCGGTGGTGGTTCCACCATTGAAACCCCTACTGATTAAAAAATCCTATTCACCCTATTTGTTAGAACAGGAGGTTGAGCATGCACCTTGTTGCTCCAACTGCTCTTGTGCTATCTGTATTCGGCTATATTGTAGGGATAGTTCAAAGGTAAATGAAGTGACAAGGTGCATGCCAACCTTCTGCTCCATTCATAAGGTTGTAGAAGACCCCTACTCTTGTGATCTGTGAGGTTTCCAGCAGTCGGACCCCACCAATCAGCATGTTACCTCAAACCTTGTGCATAGTAGATTTTATGAATACTTGGCACAACTCCTTTCCACCCTAAATACCATAAAATGACAGAATAAGTGCAAGTCTAACCCCTGGGATCCTTTACCTACCGTCTCACAAACTAGACCACAAAGCAAATAGAATTGCAAATGATCCCCTACAGAAGACGTTTCGGGAGAACAATCGGACCTGGCGACCTTCAGAAACTTTTAGAAAATAAAACCCTTTTTACAACAATTAGCAAATACACTTTAAAGGAAATCGATCATTAGATTTTCTGATGGTAAGCTTGGCATGCATAGAACTTTATCTCAGTTTGGGAATGGTTCTTTTTATATTATTGGATCCCGCTTTCTGTAAAAAGAGGTTTTAAAACTTTTCAAATGAGCCTGAAAGACTTCAGGGGGGCTTCTTCGGTGCTCCGCCAAGGGCACCACCATGTCTAAACTATGCATGTCGCCTCTCCACTCTGTGCCGCCTTTTCCCACCCCTATGCCATGGTGAGAGCTGACAATGTAAGACTTAATACCAATCTCGCATATGTGCGTTGGCAGCCCAGCAGCTCGCACAAGATTTGCAAAAAGATGGCTTACCTCTCCAGCTCTCTGCCTGGGAAAGGGGCAGGCACAGAGCAGAGAAGAGGGTGTGTTTAATTTAGACATGGCAGAGCCCTGAGAGGCTCCAATAATGCCCCCAGAGCCCCTCAGGATCATTAGAATATTTTTAAAATCTTTTTACAGAAATAGCGGGATCTAAGTCTGTATCAGTAATCATAAATACATTATTTTATAGCTTTATAGCTACAGTAACTTGCTCTCTGAAACAATAGACTATTTTGGGGGGGTCTGTAATTTAGGAAAAAAATTGCTTAAGTCTATAGTTTAAAAGGACAAAGTATCATTATGACAAATATAAAACATTATGTAGGTCAACATTTTTGGCAATGAAGCTCACATAACTACTTTTGCTTTACAAAATATTACCAGGCAGATCTAGGACAATGCTCGGGGGAACCGAACCTCCAGAAGAAGATATAATGCTAATATTAATACTCGGATTAAGTGTCCCATGGGCCCTGGGCTGTTCACACGACTAGAGCCCCCTAGTGTCCAAACCAACATGTACCTGGATGCTAGGACTTAAGTGCTACACTATACCATCTATATCCTCAATCTTGTAATGTTCATAAAATTAATTTAATGATGAACTTCAAACATGCTCTTATAACCCATCAATCTAGGAAAGCATTCCCTAACTGCATGAAACTAGTTTACCCTTTACTAAATGTCACCAGCAGAGTCCCCCATTAATGAAATGCGTACAACAGATGTCCCCCTTCAATGAAATTCTTACAGCAGATCCCCCCTTTAATGAAATGTCCACAGCACATGCCCCCTTACATAAATGTCCACAGCAGATGCCCCCTTACATAAATGTCCATAGCAGATGCCCCCCTTTACAGAAATGTCTACAGCAGAATCACCCTTTAATAAAATGCCAACAGCACATGCCCCCTTCAATTAAATTCTTACAGCAGATGCCCCCTTTCATGAAATGCCTACAACAGATGCCCTCCTTTAATAAAATGTCCACAGCAGATGTCCCCCTTTACATAAATGTCCACAGCAGATGCCCCTTTAATCAAATGTCCACAGCAGATGTCCTCCTTTAATAAAATGTCCACAGCAGATGCCCCTTTACATACCCCCCCATTAATGAAATACATAAATGTCCACAACAGATGCCCCCCTTTAAATCAAATGACTACAGCAGATGCCCATTTAATATAATGCCCACAGCAGGTGCCCCCCTTTACATAAATGTCCACAGAATATGACCCCTTTAATTAAATGCCTACAGCAGATGCCTCTTTAATGAAATATCCACAGCAGATGTCCTCCTTTAATAAAATGTCCACAGCAAATGCCCCCTTTACATAAACACCCCCATTAATGAAATACATGCATTTCCACAGAAGATGCCCCCTTTTAATGAACCTAAAATGCCTAATACCTACCTTACCCCTCTGGGACCATAGTGGAGGCTCTAATTGTCCTCTTGGTAGGAGACCATTTTCAAGACAAGAGAGGAAAGCAAGAAGATGACCACCAGGAGGAAAGTGAAGCGGAGGTCTCTGGATACCATCCTGGCTGACGAGAACAAGGACCCCTTTACTCTCTGCTGCATATAAAATCAATGGAAAAATAGAAAGTGTCAATCATTGCTGACTTAGTCATGTGTAGAGATTAAAGCAAAAATTCTAATCATAAAAGACGTTAAGCATCACCATAGTGTGATGCTTATACTTACGTTGCTGGTGACAATGGATACAGACAATTTGACTTATTGGCACTATAAGGGCATAGTCCCAGAATACACTGTAGGAATAAGAAAAGTTGTTACAGCTGGTGCACTAAGGTTCTTGAGATATATTTTTAGGGTCAAATGAATCTTCTTGTTAAAATCAGTTTAACAAAATTTAGTATTGCATTTTTGAATAATAGAACAAGCCTTAAAACTTTTTGTCAAGCCTTAAAACTAACACTAAGTCAGTGTATTTGTGCAGAATAATGATTCGAGTATGAGAACGAATTGGCTTAGAAAGCAGAAAGTGTCTGACTTCTATTTCAGCGTATGCTTTGTGACTGCAGATCCTAAGATTAGGACCAGTAGAAGACTACATTAATAGATGTGAAACACTGTGAGAACTAAATATCCACAAACACAGAATTTGTTTATACACTATGGGGCATATTTACGTACCCCGTCACCAGAGTTCACAGAAAGTGCATTGTCCGACTCCAATACACTGTGCCGCAATTCACTAAGATCGTAAGCCTGATATCATGAATGTTTTGTTCCCTGCTGGGGTCCGACAGAGTTCACCATCTTTTTGGTGGCGCATGTTAGGGCTAGGACTTGCGAAGCAATTTGAAATTTAAATTCCCCGCTCAGTCCGATGGCCCATCCCTCTAAATCGTGACGCATGGAAGCCATCGTTTTTCCCGACTATTTCCGGGTTGCGCCACATTTAACAGGAGTTTTTGGCGCATGCGATCGGATTTTGCAGCAATCGTGCTGACTTTCATGCAACACAAATCGGGGGGGTGAGGGGCGTGGCCGTCGGACAACCCGACTGATTCGGACTAAGCGTGGGATTTAAAATTTAAATTGTGTTGCAAGACACAAGGCGCAAGATCTTGGTGAATCGCGCTGGACTTCATCCTCGTCGGACAGTCTGGATCAAGGATCGCGCCAGGACCGGGTAAGTAAATGTGCCCCATTGTTTTGAATTGTGTAAATGAGAATTTAAGTTTTTTAAAGGGAACCTCATCATGAGTTCACATTTAGATCTAATGACAGATTCCCATAGGCTTTTTAAATACTGATTATCTTTCTTCTTTTATAATTAACAATCTTAGTGCCATTTGGTTTAAGACATATGTAAACATTTTTATGCGTATCCAAGGCTTCAAACAATAGAGCTATCCTCTTTTCCTTCGAATGCATCCGATAAATAGGCAACTCCACAGGTTACACATTTTCAGTGTGAGTAAACACTCATGCAGACATCACAGTATTGTTACAATTTCGAATGGACTCCTGCGTGCAGTAGATTTCTCACCAAGAGATAAAAAACAATAACAAATGATAAAAAAGGCCTCCTTTCGGGCAAGAGATTGAAGGTGAAACCCTTGGTCGGCCAGAGACGCCGAATGTGCACTATTTGGATTTTACCATAAGGCCTTTTTTATTGTTTGTTTGTAAGTAGATGGAATAAATTGGATTATATCTCTATCAAAGGGTATTGCTCTATGTCTATTTACTACTCCTGAGTCATCCCTTGGTGAGGAATCTACTGCACGTAGAGGTCCATCCTGAGTGCTAAAAATGGGTCTGGTGACAGGTTCCCTTTAAGAAAAGGCCATCAAAATCGAATTGGTAGGTCCCCACTGATCAGCTGTTTTGATCAGTTTATGGAGCTGGAAGCAGATGTCTATGCACCACATTGTAGTCATTTATTGTTGCGCCCATTTTCTGCTAGCTTCTTCCGGCTCTGTCCAGTGTTCTGTGTTCTGCTGGTTTCTTCCGCAGACCCAAACAAGCAGATGCTGACAGCCTTTTTTTAAAAGCTACCAGACAACTCTTTTAAGATGCAAAGCATCTATACTGCATGTCTGCTTGGCATTTTAGGCTCTAGTCTTATTTGCATCCACTAGTTGTTGAAATCTGGAAAATATCCAAAAATAAATCTTCTTAAATGATCTCATGGTGGCCATTAATTGGCATGTTAAAAAGAGAACGTAATTAAATTACAAGTGTTTTGTCCTCTGTGCTTTCAGCTAGACGGGTTTCCTAACCCAATTTACGAAAATAAAATGTCAAGGTAATTTTTTTTCCTCTTGGCTTTATCGATTAGAAATTGTGTGTAGGCCTTTGGTTTGTTTCTAAGAAACCGGCACAGAGGCGAGAATCACCTGGAGATGTGTTTTATCCTGTTCACTGAGTTTGTTTAAAATTTAGTTGCTATTCTGTTTCCTTGCAAGCGTGGGGGTCAGTGGTTAGCAACAGAACAAAAAAGGAAAGGATATGATGAAGCAGCAATGGTGGGATATCAGTGTTGCTTCTGTAATGGGATACTACTGTATAATAGGCAAGTGTCAGCAAATGACTAGATGACTGGAATAAGATGTGACCCGTGTGCATTGTAGCCACTTTGGGGACTTCCATTGATGTCCCATTACCTGTGGACTTCTGCAAGGTGAGAGGTTAGTCTGCTGACAAGTGTCAAGGACATCTGGATACCCCTACTTCCGGTGACATGAGTTGTGTTCACAGAGGGGCATCCTGTTGTGAGCACACTGCCCCTTAACCCACCGGTAGACTACAGGACACCACCAGAAGCTCCGCTTCCGGTGGGTCATGTGACCTGCAGCTCTTCTAGGTAGAAGGGGAATGTTTAACAGGTACCTGGTAAACAATCTTATATGTCACCAACCCATTTAATATAAAAAATTGACAAACACTTGTTTTAAGAGAAGACTTTAACATTTATACAAATAAAAAGCATTTCAGGACGTTATATGCTATATTTGTTAAAAATCTTTTAAACTCTTTACAAACTGTTTGTGTGTTTTCACCATTGTCTTGTCTTTTCTTTGCCCTTTGTTCCAGGATTACACTTCTATTTACTCTATTGAATTTATGATCTGTTTCCACTGGTTCTGCTCCTGACCTACAGTGAACCTGCCACCAAAAGGCTTTCCTGGGTAGGGGGAGGATATGGAGATTTCTTAGACCCCTTAACCCAGCCAATGCTGAACTAATAAGGATCCACTTCTGTGATGAGAAGTAACACTAGCAGAGATATAGAAATGCGAACAGAGTCCGAATCAAATGAAAGTAGATAACAGTAGTAAATTAGGCATGTAATAAAATATGTAAAAATAGATACATTTTTAATTACCAAACAGCAGTGCCAACACTGTATCCATTAGCAGGAAACCAGGGGGTCCTTGCATCACAGTGTGGTCAGCCCATGACACAGGACTCTGCATGGCCAGTGATCACGGCTCGTGTAACACAGCCCAAAGGCTGAGAAAAATATTACACCTGATCATGATCACTACAATATTAGGCTGGGTTCCTGAGTAAACATATCAGAGTATACATCTGAAAAGGTACAGACATATATATGTTGAGCATACCCATTGACGTATGCTGACAGACAGGGGCATAGTAGTACGGCTGCTTAGTATACAATGTATCTGATTAAAAAGAAAGGATGCAAAGACGTAGCAGTCAATCATCACTTATGGTGGGATACATCTGGGATATATGTTTTAAGGACAAGTCGGGAATCCGCCCGATGTGTTCTTACAACGTATGACAAACAACGTAATGTGAAATCAGCCTTAGTTCTGCAAAACAAGAAAATATTACCTCTTTTCCAGTTCTGAGTCTCCTAGAGTTCCATTTAACAGCTGGTTTGGTGTCCATTTTAGTGTTAAGTTTTCACCACACTGGTGCAGCGATAGATATCCAGGGATAGCTTCCATGTCTTCTTTCTATCCATAAATGACAGATACTAGATAAATACAAGGACCCTTGTGAATACAGTTATAAAAATCATCGCTATAAATTATACACATCTATGCATTAATAAAACTGGTGCTTGATACGTCATTCTTAATTATTTCCACATACCCCTGGCATACGAATGCCTGAATGACTACGATTGAAAAAGAACTGAAACAAGTCAAGGACTGGTGTTTATTTTAGTTAAAACCTTTATTTTCTGGAATTAATATGTTAAATAAATCAGACCAAAGTGTTCTTTTACTGCCTTTATCCCTGTCCTACCTCTTCAGCATTTGGTTGGTAAGCAGGGGGCAAAATGTAAAAAGTAGAAATTCTTTTTTTGAAACTAAAATGAAACTTTTGTTGAATTCCAAATTGGTGTACATGACAATGAATTGGCCTCAAACAGTACCCCATGTAAGAGTGGCACAGCTGAGGCTCTGCAGACACGGGACACCACTGCTACCTTTATGAAAAAATAGGGCTTTGTGCCTTTTCAACCATTTCTCAAAAAATAAAACTGGTTCATTTGTACACCAATAAGAGATTGAAGCCTCAATCTGGTGCCCTATTGTCACAAAGTCTAGGTGTATGCGTATGGGTAAGCAAGAGAATGATTGTATCAATCAGGTTCACAGCCTGAGGTGAAAATATGAATATGTCAGGTAACTTTTACTTCACAATGGAGTATCAGTCACTGTGACAAGCTACTGTGACATTATGGGGGAGATATATCATCAAGTTTCTGAGGTAAAACTGTTTCAATCAGGTCAGCTGTTGTGGCAAATTTCTGGTAAAACAGATGTCGGCTGCCATTACATGACAAGTATGCTCTTCTCATGTAGACTGGTGTAACATCACAAAGGGTTTTAGCGAGGAAAGCAATTGTGACAACACAATTGTGTTTCAGTTAGGCAATGGCTCTGACATCATAAATATGTTTCAGTCACGAATGCTGTGACATCACAAAACTGTGTATCACCTCACCTGGGATAGCTGTTGTGACATCACAAGTACGGTTTACTCTGATACCTTGTTATGATGTTGGAAAGTGGGGGTTTAGTCAGGTAATTGTTGTTTATTTACAGTTAAGAATCGGTTTAAAGGGGTTGGCCACTTTACCTCATGTTTATTTGTAATGTGTGTGTAAGGCTACATTCAGACGGCTGTATTGGGGACGTATATACGGGAGCGTTTCGGTGCAGCACACGTGCGGCACCGTACCGCTCCGTAGCCGGTAGAAAGATTGGACATGTCCTATCTTTCTACGTAATACGGCGCCGCGCGCTGTGTATTCCTATGAGCTGGGCTCATCCCCTGCTCCTCTCTCCGCAGCGCCAATGTATGCCCACCATACTACGGTACGGTGGGCATACATTGTGTGAATGTAGCCTAAGTGTGGGGGGCAGGATTTAAGGTAATTTACTAATACACATCTATTAAACATTCTGTTCCTTTTTTTTTGATATGTGAAGTGAAACCTCCTGTCTTTCAGGACTGTCCATAAAATGGCGGCAGATGGAGGGTCATGAGATCTCTGACTGTCCATGAAAAATCACCAGTTAGAGATAACATGACCCTCCATCTGCGGCCATTTTATGGATAGGAATGTCTGGCTGATGAGGTAAAAGACAGAAGGCTTCACATATCAAGAAAGCAGTGAATGTCAGCAAGCAGAGATTCTGAAAACATGAGGAATTGATACAGAAAGTATATTGGAAAATTGTATAATTTTCATTACACAAACCATATCAACTATTTGCTGATTTGGGACAATCCCTTTGAAGTGCTCACCCTATATCATGTCCATAACCAGGGGCCTTAATAATGACATTATGAATACAGTTATAACATTATTGTACATACTGGCTGGACCAAGACATTGTTTTTCCCATAAAGAAGATGTATTCTTGAGTTCTGGTGAAGGGACTCAACATATTCTCTTGCTGA
The DNA here is from genome assembly GCA_019512145.1 of Engystomops pustulosus. NCBI lineage: Eukaryota > Metazoa > Chordata > Amphibia > Anura > Leptodactylidae > Engystomops > Engystomops pustulosus. Next base: position 232,824,212 of record CM033642.1, on the reverse strand, counting down.
TGCTGCAAACTTATCTTCTGACATACTTCCACTGGAATGGCGCTTTTTGATCTGTTGTAAAACACAAAAAACCCAAAGAATATTTCTTTCTAGTTTTGCAACAAAGGATTTAATATTTTCCGGTAAGTTCTGATCTTTAACCTTTACCAGCACAGGACAATAATGCTCAAGCCACAAACAATGGACCACTGCTATGTTTTTTGTTCATGTACTGGTGGACTTTAACAGTTGATCAACTACAGTGTATCCTGGAGACCATGGGTTTTTTAAGGTTTTACAAAAATGAAAAGTTTTAATACACATTTTCATTCCACAGTTTTTCTTGTTATTTCTCTTACATTGTAGATTAATATTGAAGGCATGAAAACTATGGAGGAACACATATGGAATTCGATTTTAACCAAAAAAGAGTTAAACAAAGCAGAATAAGTTTTTATTTTAGACTTTAAAGTAGAACCTTTTTGGCTTCTATGACAATTGTTCACAATTTGCACATTCAGCTTTCTGAGGATGTTACTTCAAGCCTTGACATTGATTTAGGACGTACTTATGGATGGTTTCCAAAAAACATTTGTGCCTTAATAGGTGATGTGAATTTTTTTGCCTTCATGTTTGGTATAGAGTTCCAGACAATGTTTTCTTGTAGTAATTTCCTCTGATGATTTGCTAAACCCTAAAGTTTTTTTCTTTCCAATCTCACAGATGATATATATTTTGGGATGCCAGTCACTTTCACTGGTATTCACACTGTGTAATGGGACAGATACCATTGATAATTAATGTACTATTTTAATTGTAGAAAACTAGTAAATAGAGCAGCTAAAACTCTTAAGCAATACTTATTTGTTCCTGTGCTATGTTTAATTCCTCTCTGCTATCAGAGCTTGCCCTTCTATCGTCCATAAATTCATTCGTGTGACTCATGCTCTTGCCTCATTCAGCTTGCTTAGAATGTATTCTTAAGGGTATTTGCTTTTCAGAATCAAAGACATATTTCGGCATATTTGCCTTTGTAGGTCAGAACATACGGCTTCTGATGTCAGTGTGTCCCAGTAGCTCTGAAGACGGTACTATTTGCTGTTGATTCTTGTAAAATCATATTTTTAGCTTTTAAGTAGTGTTATTTATAGATCTAAACAAAGGATTTAAGTCACTTCAGTTACGTTGCAAGACTGCGTAGATGTGGATGATCCAACATAACCCATAAAGACAGGAAAAGTCTGCCTAAAAAAGTAATTGAGGTCTGAGAACCAACTAGTGCACCAGACATGTATGTGTCTTATGCCTAGTATGGCTATGTATCTTGTTGTCCTAGTCCCCTAGAGACAATTTGTGTAAACATCATGCAGTGCCTGATGGACAAATTATACTTGTAGGGTACAAGGAGAAAAAAAATGCTACTGTATCTTGTATTACCAATAGCATATCTTTAACATATCTTATTAATATAGTTGACTACAGCCTCAATATAGTCTACTCTCCTTACAGAAAAGAACCATCAAATAAATATTCTCTGAATATAGAAAGCTACCCTTTAGCCTTCCTTGCCAGTTTCGGGCTTTTTCTAATCTACAAGCCACTATGGAAAACCGGTAGAGACTATAGTAGAAAACTCTGCCAGTTCCTTTCTGATCTACTGGTGGACCAGATCCATCTACTGATGGAGTTTCCCATTGTTCACTAAGTGAATATTCTAGCAGGACCGCCGGTGGAGGGAATTTTAAGACTGGCATAATACACATCAGTCTTAATTAATTCCCCCCAATGGGTTCAAAAGTTTTGCTATACTTTAACCCCTTAAAGACAAGCTATATCTTTGCTTTATTTTTCTGTTTACAAAGCTATATGAGGACTTGTTATTTTTGAGATAAAGTGTACTTTCTAGTGGCATCATTTAATATTCTGTGCAATGTACTGGAAAGCTGGAAAAAAAATTTCAAATGTGGTGGAATTGTCCACAAATTCTCATGGGATTTATTTTTATGGTCTTTGATGTTTGATCCACATGACACATCCTCTTTATTGTTTGGGTCAGTATGATTGTAGAGATGCCAAATTTATAAAGTTTAGTCTGGAAAAGAGATTACTAAGAGGGGACATGATTAATTTATATAAATATATTAATGGTCCATACAAAAAATATGGTGGAAAGTTATTCCAGGATAAATCGTATGAAAAGACAAAGGGGCACTGTCTGGGTCTGGAGAAATCAAGGTTTAATCACCAGAGGCGACAGGATTTTTTTACTTTGAGTACTGTCAATCTGTGGAATAGCCTGCCTCAGGCGCTGGTCACAGTAAGGACAGCAGAAAGCTTCAAGAAGGGTCTAGATGCCTTTTTACATGTAAATAACATTGACGGTTATTTTATATAGAATTGTTTCCCCTAAATCCCTTCTTCATCCAATCCCTTCCTTGGCTGAAGTTGATGGACATGTGTCTTTTTTCAACAGTATAAATTATGCAACTACAGTTTGGTTATATGTATAGAGCTGGGTAGGGTTATTTTTAATAATTGGAGCTGGGTATCGAGCTGGGTAATGTTATTGTTTGCGGGATGAAAGTATGTTTTCATTTATACAATTTTGACAACTGTACAATCTTTTAATAACTTTTCATAATAATGTTTATGGGAGGCAAAATGGTATAATGTTCTCAATTTGTATGGTATTTTGTTGTTAAAACATTCACAGCAGGGAATTATTTTATATTTTGGGACGAGGCGATACCTGACATGTTAATAATTTAAATTGTTTAATTTTATATGCATTCTAAGGAAATTAATGATGCTAATTGAGGTGCTATGATGCTAAATGATGCTAATTGAGGGCTATCTGTCTTGGCAATCGATCAGCGCCCTTTAGTGATGTCACAGGGGGAGCTTAAGATGATGGCCCCCATGTTCAGCACTGTTGATTGTTGCAATCCATTTCTGAGATAATTCTGGTCTTCTTAGATATGGTATACACATACACATGGGAAAAACATTCCTTTGATACAATATGGCGACTTTCAAGATGTTGCAGACATAGTCTAGCCCCTAGGCCCCTTTACACTTTACTTGCTGGGATATCCATATGTAAAAGCAAAAAAATAGTAGATACCACATGTGTAATTTTCTCTATCTTTTCTGAAATAAAATAGTGTCCTGGAACTTTTGACTCACCCTGTAGAATACAAATATATTAAAGGAATACACAAAGAAAATGCAAAGAGAGGGAATAAACTACTTTACAGATTCCTATTGTGTATATCTTGTTGCTTCTGAGATAATTAATCTCATTTGTAGAAATCAATAACACTGAAAAACAATGCATTTTTTTGCTTCACCTGCACCAATAACAGCATTATACTTTCTAAAGTATAGACCTTGCTGTGTATCCAAGCAATAGGTACATTGCATATGGAAGACATGTGAGGAACAGCCTTAAATGAAAGTCTATAATGAGCAATACAGTTCAGATCAGGCAGGTTTCTATTGTTACAAATGATGTACAAGATACATTAGAACATAAATATAACTTTGCAAACACAATAATGTGACTACCACCATTATATGACACACTAGTTTATTATCCTCAGTATCCAAGAATCTAGAAAATGCTGACATTTTTCTTAGATTTTTATGCCTAACAAACATTTCCTAGTAGAATCATACATTATACTGGAGAACCGCAGTAATTTGTTATGGCCCCTTCACTATATATCCATTAAGCATAGTGTGCCTTGGCAGAATAATAACAGCCAGAATGTGTTATTATCTTTGTGGAAGATTAAGGATGCAAGGTTTAAAAAAAATGAAATAAACAAAAATCTATATAGATGTATATTAATATATTAGATGTGTATTCCTTATATAGTGGTTTGGAAGTCTAGCGGGTCTCTGAAGCTTTCCTAAAATTATGCATCCCGGCTGTTAGCTAGATATACTATATTACTGGCACAAAGAATGCAACAGCATTGCCAGTAGGGCCAAAGAGATTTTACAGCCTGTTGAAACTAGAATAATCGCCATATCACTTGGTCAGATCTTAAGTGCCTCACAAGGTGAAGGACTTAGGTGTGAGAACCCAATGTCTAAACCGGAGCTCGATCTGGTAAAGTGAAAGGCTCTCTTATTTTGGATGTATCACTTGTCTTGTGCGTACCAGCCCAGATGGGCCATGGCAACAGCAGAGACCGACTGCTGGATCAGAATAGTCAATATTACTTGTCCTGTTCAGGCAGTGGAGGGGTTTTAAGTCCTTCCTCATCTACTCAGTGGGGCTCATTTACTAAGGGTCCGAATCACGCATTTTCGTTGGGTTTCCCAAATATTTCCGATTTGCGCCGAATCCCCCCGGGATTTTGGAGCACGCGATTGGATTGTGGAGCATCGGCGCCGACCTTCACAAGACAGAAATGGCATGGCCATCAGAAAACCCGGCGGATTTGGAAAAAACGCAGAATTTTTTTAAAAATTGTGTCGCAAGAATAGCACTCACATACACTGGGACGAAGAAGGTGAACTCCGGCGGACTTCAGCGCAGCAGCACACCTAGTGGATATCGGGCGCACAACCTTAGTGAATCCCAGCAAGCTCTGAATCAACGCCAGACAACGCGCCTCGGGATCGTGAATGAACCGAGTAAGTAGATGAGCCTCATTGTCTGAGACTACCTTATGTTTAGGCTTAGCTTGTTCCCCTTAATTCTTGGATTATTTCTACTTCCAGTTATGATTTGGTTTGTTTTTGACTCTTATCTGCCTGGCCTGACCTCTTACTTGTATTCTGGTATCTCTTTGATCTGATATATTTGTATTTTGCTGCCTTCTTGGTCCTTACCAGTTTGTTTGACTCCTTTTTGGTGTTTGTCTATCTTCTGTTTTAGTTTTTTCTTACTCTTGTTTTGCACTTATTCAGGATAGGGACAGCCGACCAGTTGTCGCTTGCGATTAGAGTAAGTCCAGCAAATTAGTTAGGACAATGGCTCATTCCTGACAGAAAGTTATAAATTTTAGAACTTCACAGCTCAGGGAAAAGCTATAAGTCAGCTGTGCATGTAGACTGCTTAGATTTGTAATAATCTAATATCCTTGTATCCTTATTGAAAGTTTTGTGATATTTACATAGACAATATATATTCCCAAATCCTATATACATACACCAAGAGCCGGCCGCTTGCAAGGACTGGAGTCTTGGCGAGTATGAGCACCATGAATTCTGTGCCTCTGTACAAGCTCATCTGCAGAGGGATCGGTCCAATAATGGTCGGCGGTTTTTAACTTTGTGTATTCTAATGCACACGGACCCACTAGAAGACAAAGGAAGAGAAACATTGTATCTAAGCCACATTATAAAATGAAATTAGTAGAGCTACAGATGTATATTGAACCTTTAAGCATGTACTGCAGCGGGTAATGTAAATGCCACCAAAATGTCAAATGATCATTTATACGTTTTAAATGAATGCTGTATGTTTTATGACATATAAGTAACTTATGGTAATGTGGACTCTATGTGCATTTGTAGGATTACTGTCTCATTCTTTGTAAATGGCTTTATGTTTGTGGATCCTCCCGGCGGCATGATCGGTTATTTGTGTTCAATTCTACTACAGCCCAGCCCGGTGCACAGTCACTACCTAAGATGAAACACTTGGCATTTCAGAGATGACACAGCTTAACGTGATGTGTATGATAACAATATGTTTTCAGTTATTTAAGATTGAAGAGAAGGCAATGTAATATTCTTAAAGCGTTGTCCAGTGATGTAAAATTAAGGCTAAAAGAGGTCTACTGGGATCCAGGGATAAAACTATACTTACTGATCTCTTGGTGCTACGCTAGGTATCTGCTGTGCTCTACTCTGTATAATTCTAGTAACATTACATGAAACACAATGGGTGGCTGCTCATCCAACCACCGCTGTGAAATTTTGGGCAGCATGGAAGTCATTCCTCTAGTTTTAGTTACCACCCCCTTTCTGATGCCTTTAAGCACTACTTTACTAGAAAAAGCCTTAAATCAGCAGTATGCTACAGTGTCTGGCATTTTGCTGGGAAGACATTTGGATGCTAAATGCCAAGCATGGTATACAGGACACCAAACTCCCACAAAGACAAATTTCTTATATGTACCCATTATTATTAACAAAAATGCAGCATTTCACAGATATAAGTCCAACCTGTCTCTATCAGTCCTGCTGTACACAATTTCAGTTGCCCCTAGACACGACCCTGTAATTTCTCACTTAGGGTCGGGTAGCCCCCTCTTGGATTTCTTGGAGATCTTGAAGCTGAAGTTTCTGTCTCTTTCTGCTCTGTGCATATTGTAGCCAAGCCCCCTGCACTCCTAGCACGGTGCTCAGAGACACTGATCACTTCCTGCAAGGACATCGCAAGCAGAGAGAGAGGCTGCAAACTACAAGGAGATAAGTGATCCGGGGGAAGGGGGAGGCGGCAGGCACATATCTGTGAGATGTAGCAGAGCCCACAGTGTCACAAACTACAAGGAGATAAGTGATCTGGGGGAAGGGGGAGGCAGGCACATATTTCTGAGATGTAGAAGAGCTCACAGTGTAACATTGTAAAAGTCTTTCAGCCTCTGTCTGTCAGCCTATGTGTAATCTCCTGCATCTCTGATCTGTCTCATCTCTTTCTATGTGTAAAATACTAGTACAATGTCAGAAGCCAGATGAAAGTGTATATAAACATGTACCCAGATAATATTACCACAGTGTCAACCCACAGAACTAGATGGATCATAATGTATCTGCATAGAGAGTCCCCACCCACACCCTGGGATTTTGTACTGAGCATCTTAGAGAGTGATCGGAGCTAAAACAGCAGTAAAACTGAGTACATTTGTAAAGACAGGGCTTAAAATGATCTTTATTGTGTTAACATCACTAGGGGATTTAAATGTGAGAATTTTCTTTCATGAGAAAACCCTATTAAAGTCAGCAATGCTCCATACACACAGGGGTCTCAGGGGAACCCATTTTCCTGGGGATCCCAATGGTCTTATACCCAGAGTTGTCAGCATGAAGATTGCTTTAATCTCACTTGACTTATTTCAATATTGAATCCAATGTTCTAAATAGTTTCACCATTTGTAGAGAGGGATATATATTGTTATATTTATTTGTGTAATTTGGATTGTATTGCAGACATTGCCAAAATATAGTATAAAATCTGGAATATTCTTGATGTTATTACCTGGCTGTACTGTATATGTGCAATATTGTAGATGCCTGTCAATGACTATATTTGATGCGGTATATATTTCTCTCATTGTTGTACTTGTTGGGTTTGTAAAAGGGGGGGAAAAAACTTTCAATAAAAATATCTGATTTAAAAAAAAATAGTTTCACCATTTAATGTATATTATAATAAATTAGAATAGTATACATGGATGTGCAATTTTGTAGCCTTTAAAATGGAAAAAGGGCAGGTTCCAAAATGTACTAATTACACACCACGATGCAGTGATTTGTGATATTTGAAGAAGCTTTGCTAAAATATATAATTTACATTCAATGATATGAGCTTCCCCAGTAATATTAACATTTCCTTATACAACACAACTGAATTGCATTATTTTTGCTGTACTGCATTTTACATTTTCTCACCTAAAAGAACAGCCAGGATTGGACCACATACTGGATCAGACATTAGAGCTTCTTTTTCATAATATTTACTGTGGAAAGAAAATTTGTGATCAATTATGAAGGCATTTTCATTATCATCATCATCATAATTATTAATGGTTGCCATTTAATAGTCGCTAACGTGGCTGTGGTACTATAAAGGCTTTACTGAAAAATGCACAGGTACTGGAAGTACCAGAGGTAAGTATAAGTGTTTGTTTTTATAGCAACCATGGACCAAAGTGTTTTCTGGTAACTTGTCACCAGGTCTTACCCCACTAAACTTCTAGTCCCATCAGGTACAATTTAAAATGTCCTTTCTGTATTTCCCCTTTTATATTCTCTCCCATGTTTTCCCTATAAAAAAAATCTCCCTCCAAAGTGAGGTAAATATGACTATTCTCATCCCATTTTCACATGAAATTAGTCAAGTTTTGTGTTTTTAGGGGTAGTGTTGCTTCAGAATCCTATATCTTTGGCTCTGTAGGACCTAAATACATGATTTTTGTCTCATATTAATGATTAGCATCTTCGCTCCAGTGAGCTACACAACTGGACAGTCAGTTCAAGCATAGGTGTGAACCAGATCTTTATCTGCAGCTTGCATTTCCAACTATGGCACACATTCACCAGTTTTCTGTCTGACTTTTCACTACAAAGAAAGTGCAAACTGTTTATGAAGAGTCTGCGCCAGTGTTGTGTCGCAGCTGCACTATGTCCGAAAAGACCCCAAAAGGGAAGTTGCGATGAACAGTCAGACACGGCGCCACAATTCAGTCCGACAATTCTACAGAACCAGAAAAAAATGCCCCCCCCCCCTGCACACTACACAGGCAAACTGCACATACTATAGTTTGCACCATTTTTGATAAATGTGGGCCATGTCTTTAGTTGTCTGTATCTCTGGTTCTGTAGCTCACAAATCCATAGCCAAACTGCATGTTTCTAGGTCCAATAGAACAGAAGGAAGCTGATGTGACACTACCCCTGCAACCACAAAACTTGACTTATCTTATGTGAAAAAGAGGTGAAAAGTCATTTTTGCTTGACTTTGGGGGAGAGTTTTTACAAGTAAATGGGTGAGATTTCACATAAAAGAAGGAAATCTATAAAGGACATTTCATACCCTAGCTGAGGGGGCTAGTAGGATGTTTAGTGGGGTAAAACCCAGTGACAAGTTCTCGCTTTGTGCAAGCATTAACAACTCATAGGGGGCATTTATTATGGCCTTTAAAATGGAAAACTGGCTGTGTTTTTTCCTCTCTGTGCCTCTTGCACATTATGAAGTGTTGGCGCCACATTATTGGTGTTTTCCGACACTCTCGACTTGTTTTATTTTTAGGTGCAAAATTTTGGCGCTGTATGTCAATTCACTGGCGCTTCTATTTTTCCGAAACGTTTTTTGGTGCATTTTGTAGTGCAAAAAGAGAGCAGCTAAAAGGAGGTCTAGGAAGTTCTAAACCTTTTAGTCCTTGCGCCAATTCAATAATCTCTTGCGCCACAAACTTATATCCCACTGAAAAATATAGAACTGTTCTAGCACCAAAATTAATAAATGCCCCTCATACTGTATAAGTTAAAGAACATCTACATACACTGTTGAATATCTGATTCTTCCCTGTTAATGTTAAATAATGACACATTTCGGCTAACTGACCTGCTTTCACACATTACAGTCCTCGCTAATATACATTATTAACCTGTAATTGCTCAAAATGTATTCAAAGGGCATCGCGTACAAAATATTATCGCCTTGTTAAAAGAGGATTAACATTTAAATCCATAAGTGAATAACTCCTGCTAAGCTGCTTAGATGAAGTTATATGGATCTCACCAAGCTAGAATTACAGTACAATAATCTCAAAATGAAAAGTCATTCTTCCTGCTTGTTTTTCCCCCTTTGGAATCGATATTTAATTACAAAAGTAACTTCATATGTAAGAGAAATTAATAAAGCTAAAAGCTTATCAGAAAATTTTCAGCCATTTCTAGGCCATAGTACAAGAGATGGAGATGGCCTAAAATATGCTTCAAATTTGACATCAGATTGTGAGAGGATTTCCCCCTTTGCTCTTCTATGGAATTTTGCAGTGTCTTGGTGTAGGATGTCAACTTCCACATGATTGCACATGTATTTATAAAGTGTCTGTGCCAGTTTTGTGTTGCGGCTTTTCTGTGTCCGACAAGACAGAAAAAAATGTTACTGCTTAGTCAGAGTTTGTGCCACATTTATTACTGACGTGCGCCACAAATCTGCAGCATGAACAAAGTTCACCAAAAGAAACGGTGCACATTTCCCAAACAGTGATGAAGACCGTGTTCCAGTTTGGATGAACCTGGGGCTCTCTGCACTCTCCACAGGCAAACTGCACATAATACTGACTGTGCTAGTTTTGATAAATGTGGCCCACTGTCTCTACAAGATGAAGAAGCCATGGCATTAGAGTGAGTGACTCATCTCTATATTATACATATTGGGCCACATTTATCAAAAGTAAAGATCCCCTAGATTGTACCAGTTATCACCCTATATCCTTATTGAACTCCGATCTGAAGATCTTTACTAAAATATTGGCGAACAGATTAGGGGAGTGGCTCCCGCACCTTATACATAAAGATCAGGTAGGATTTGTGTGTTTCAGGCAGGCAGGGGATAATACACGGCGGCTAGCTGATTTACTTAGTTTAAAACCTGCATTGCCTCCTCATTTAGGAGGTCTCTGGTGTGAACTTTGGTAGTCTTGCTATTGGCTCCTACTTTCTACATAAAGTTGAAAACTTGAACAGCGTTGTCATATCTTCTAGAAAATTTGTCTTCAAATTCAATTACAGGGAAGCTGCACTAGGCTGTCAAGCTGAGTTTTCATATTTCCAAAAATATATGATCAGCTTTTATACCTGGACGTTCATGCTTTAGGGATTCCCTGCCCTAGAGATGTAGAACAGCTGTGTTTTCTTGTGCCGTATGCTTTGCTAAACCGATTGTAAAAAAAAGAAAGAAAAGGAACTCGTAATTTATACTACAGATCTGTGGCAGAGAACATAACTCCAGGATTTGTCATATACTTCAATTCTGTCACCTGCGGGTGCCAACAGCTGTCTACCTGGCACTTCTATAACTTATGCTCTGTTTTTCTCTACACATATTAGTTTTACTTGACAGGTGTGATTTTTACTATGAATATGAAAGTTAATATACAAATCTTTAAAGGGAACATGTCAGAGTGATTTGGGACACTAAACCACCCACACGTCCTTATGGACTGGAAGTTTCATCTCCCATAATGTTTTATATCAGATCTGTCGAGGACCACACTAAAAACCAAAAACTTGTACTTTCCTTGGTCCAGAGCTTCCAGCACCTGCGCAGTCACTCAGTGATGCTGAAGTAGCCCACTGATACTTGTTGTACATGCACCAATGATTTTCATTGGATTATTGAACACAAAAAATTGCTTCACTCTACAGTAGACATCTTTTGCAGTAGACCTAATAATAAAAATGTTTTTTTTTAGTAAATTCTAAATTTGTTCTATTTTATATTTACAATCCTTGTGCAAAAGACCAAATAGTTTACACCATCAAAGAATGCAGTGGAGTAACTAGGAGTGGCAGGGCCCCATAGCAGGCTTCGGTTTGGGGCCCCCCTTCCCACTTCAAAATTATACATATTTATATACTGACACATGCAAGTTACAATCACACATTTATACACTTATGCACACTCATATAGAGCATATACACACACATACAGTGACATATACAAACACACAGTATATATACACACATACAGTATATGCAGACGCCATACACCGTATACACATACAGCATATACACATCACAGATGCAGCATATGTACATCACATATATGTTATATACATATTATGATGTACAAATTGCAGCATAATATGGATATAATGATGCACATCCTCCACTCTTTAGTGTGTCAGGTCAGAGATCAGGTATCAGTTACTTTCTGGGGATGAATGTCAATATTTTTACTACATATGTCATATATACAATCAATCATTATATTAACGATGAAGTGAAGAAAATGAGTTATCTCATGACAGTTGCAGTGGATTGTATGATGCCAGACTACTGGGTCCAAGCATCAATATGGCAGGTCTTCAGCGTGCTCCATAGGGAACACTGCCTCAATAGTGGGCATGCTCAAATTCAGCTTATGCATTCATGTAAACAATCTCCCTCCACATTAATACTTTATGCCTCTGTCTGTCTGAATCTGATGTGTGCCAAACATATCACATGTGTTTATTGATTACATCAATCCATATCAAATAAATATTAAAGGGAACCTGTCATCAGGAAAGACGTTTTTAAATGATGACAGGTTCCAGTAGCCTCTGGCATGTTGATTTCATAAATGTATTTGCCGTGCATCTGATTAATTCCAGTACTTTTTAATTGTTTCTTTAAAATAATCTGGCTGCCTGCAAGCAGTGTCTGGTGAGCACTGGTGAGAATTGCTTGCGACAGTGAGTTGATGTAAGCAGGGGATGGAGCAGTGGAGAGGCTGAGGGAGAGGGGTGAGTGAGTAGCACAGGAGGAGGCATTGAGGAGAAGATGACTTGTGCTGTTGGAACTACCTACCCCGGGACTCACCACATGCCAATGGCAGGGATCCAGGTAATGTTAGAAACATTAGAAACCATTAAAAAGCATCGGAAGTATTGACTTGCATGACCAGGCATATTTGAAATAAAAATGCCAGAGGCTATTGGAACCTGTCATCATAGAAAAATTACCTTCCTGATGACAAGTTACCTTTAAGGACTCTGTGCACTATTTGGAGAGTCAAGGATTGAACATTTAAATTATGGATGGGGAGAACCCAGTTTGCGCAACCATCGAATTACAGAGAAGTACTGTGTACTTTATTGAGAGTTTCCATCTTGAACCTCGACCACTACTTACAGTATACATGAATATGAACTTAAAAACTGGACCATGCATCAATAGAAAAAGGTGCTCTAGGCTTGTAAGTTCCAAACATTTAGATAGATCGATGGGTGTGCTTCAACTTACCAATGGAAAAGATGTCAGCAGTATGGACTATAGAAAGAAGCCTAACCAGCAGAGGCAGCATAATGTTCGGGCCAATGTTCTGCTGGGAAACCTTGGTTTACATAAATGGTATTGGGACATGTACAAATGCTTGAGAATATTGCGAACCAGTTACTCTCCTTTTATAGTAACAATATAATATCAGTGGTAAAATGCATTTGGGAATTGTTTGAGGTTACATAAGAATGGATTCAAGTTGATGACACTTTTTTAGGTCTTGTAAAGTCCATGGATCAGAAAGGGGGAGGCGCAGAATTTTAGAATATTAATGTTACAGTTTGCTACATCTGCCTATGCCTGGATACAGTAATGCTGTCAATAATTAGTAAGACACATTGCATAAGCATATAGGGTTAATCTCTGGGGTAAAAAGTCCAACCCGCTTTGCGGCGGGCTCTGGTGAATACCAGGTGCCGCTGGGCTCCGGTTCCGGGTGTTGGCTAGTTACATCTCCCGCGGTGGTCCAGAGGATCCACTGATCCTAACACTGATGTGCGCCACAAATCTGCAGCATGAACAAAGTTCACCTAAAGAAACGGTGCACATTTCCCAAACAGTGCAGGGGGCGCCAGATTGATGAAGACCGTGCTCCAGTTTGGATGAACCTGGGGCTCTCTGCACTCTCCACAGGCAAACTGCACATAATACTGACTGTGCTAGTTTTGATAAATGTGGGCCACTGTCTCTACAAGATGAAGAAGCCATGGCATTAGAGTGAGTGATTCATCTCTATATTATACATATTGGGCCACATTTATCAAAAGTAGTGCAAACTGCCTGTGGAGAGTGCAGAGGGAGCCAGATTAATCAAAACTCGCATACGGCTTTCATTAATCTGGCGCTTCCTGCCCACCATTTATTTTTTGCACTTTCTTCATGATGCAGAATTGCGGCACAGTCAGAATTGTGTAGCGCTAACTCAGACTTAGCACTAAGACGTGCCTTTAGGTGCACATTTTTTTCTGGCTTGTCGGACACAGTGCAACCACAACACAAAACTGGCGGAGACACTTCATAAATACATGTACAAGCAGTTTGCACGTTCTTTTCCGTACAAAGTCAGACAGAAAACTGGTGCAAACACTTTAACAACTGTGGCCCGTTGCACTGGTGGTGCATAATATTTCATTTCAGTCCTATTTACTTGGGTACCAGGCGCTAGCACTACAAAATGTCTTCTACATGGCTGATCAGGGCCTTTTTGCAGTAGGATAATTTTTTCAAGTTTTGAAACCAGAAATAATGGATGCTCACAGATATATTGTAAGTTCTACACAAGTAGGTGAGTGGAGAATCAAACTGTGGGATAAGAAAAGCTTACTTTATCCTTACCTGCTGTTATCTACAATATACTGTACAATTTTATCCAGTACTTTTTCTATCAGTGCAGTGCGGACCCATATGTGCTTAAGAGCCTGCGGTGTCAGCGTGACAGTCCGGCTCGTGGTTGAGTTTTGCCTTTTTAAGGATTCCTGGCCGCCAGAGAAATTCTTCCTAAGAGAAACAGATATTCACATTGTTAATGTTTTACACTGAAGACGTCGACCCACATTTATCAAAAAACAGTGCAGTCTGTACTATGTGCAGTTTTCCTGTGCAGGGTGCGCCAGATTCATGAATTGTTCTTCATGAATATTCTGCCTCCTGCACTGCTCCAGCAGAGTGAACCAACCTTTTTTTATTTGCACCTGTAACATGGGGACACAATTCTGTCAGACACCGCTTGATAAATGTGCACCAGAATGCCCCTTTCAGTGCAGAATTTTGAGTTGCTTTGGGTATAAATGTTGCACGGACACTTTATAAATATATGTGCAAGCAGTTTGCACTGAAAAGAACATGCAAAGTCCGACAAAAAACTGGTGCAGGGGATTTAATAATGTTGGGCCATTAAATCACTTTACTTTAGAGGACACCTGTCATCAGGACTCTGTCACTATTTCTGTCACCTCTACCTGTTGGAGCAGCTCACAAGGATCCCATCCCAGCCTTTATCTAGTCAATTCATACATTAATCATTGTAAAATCATCTTTTCTTTATTATGTAAATGAGGCTGGTCACATGGTCAGAGGCAGTGATGTCACCCCTGTTACCCCTCCCCTCTCCTCCCTCTGCTCATGTCTGTGTGTAGTGTATAGTAAAGCATTGCTGGTGTGTGTGCTGCATCTGCTGACATGCTGCATCCTCCTAATACACATGTGTCAGACACAGACAGCAGCAACACAGCTACCTGACATGTTCTGCTGTAACATGGCTGCAGCCTGCAGCTGTTGTATATCTCCTATACGCAAACTTACACACACACATGCACACACTTGGAGCAGCCATTACATGGAGCAGCTGTCATGCTAGCATTGGGGGTGTGGCTGTACCTCCCACTCATGAATAAGCTGGACAGCTTGAATATGCTAATGACTCATTGGACATTTCAGAAGATCTGGACTCAATGGGACGTATATAACGCTAGATTGATTTCCTAAATGTTAAGAGTGATTATATTATTTAGGATGTTATCACATCTACGCTGTACCATAAGGAATGCTTTACTTATGTGACGATTGTTACTTTGTTCCCTTTCCTTTTCCTTTATTTGTTTTTCTTGTTTCTCTTATTGTTTTTTTTTTATATTTTGCAATTGCAAGATTTAATAGTATTTTTAATACTTTTATATGCTTCTTGCGAATCAACATATATAAGATTGTTCTTTTCTTTATGAAAAATACAAAAATAAAGAGTTGATAAAAAAAAAAAAAGTAGTGCAAACTGCCTGTGGAGAGTGCAGAGGGAGCCAGATTAATCAAAACTCGCCTTTAGGTGCACATTTAGGAGACACTACATAAATACATGTACTAGCAGTTCGCACGTTCTTTTCCATACAAAGTCAGACAGAAAACTGGTGCAAACACTTTAACAACTGTGGCCCGTTGCACTGGTGGTGCATAATATTTCATTTCAGTCCTATTTACTTGGGTACCAGGCGCTAGCACTACAAAATGTCTTCTACATGGCTGATCAGGGCCTTTTTGCAGTAGGATAATTTTTTCAAGTTTTGAAACCAGAAATAATGGATGCTCACAGATATATTGTAAGTTCTACACAAGTAGGTGAGTGGAGAATCAAACTGTGGGATAAGAAAAGCTTACTTTATCCTTACCTGCTGTTATCTACAATATACTGTACAATTTTATCCAGTACTTTTTCTATCAGTGCAGTGCGGACCCATATGTGCTTAAGAGCCTGCGGTGTCAGCGTGACAGTCCGGCCCGTGGTTGAGTTTTGCCTTTTTAAGGATTCCTGGCCGCCAGAGAAATTCTTCCTAAGAGAAACAGATATTCACATTGTTAATGTTTTACACTGAAGACATTGACCCACATTTATCAGAAAACAGTGCAGTCTGTACTATGTGCAGTTTGCCTGTGCAGGGTGCACCAGATTCATGAATTGTTCTTCATGAATATTCTGCCTCCTGCACTGCTCCAGCAGAGTGAACCAACCTTTTTTTATTTGCACCTGTAACATGGGGCGTGCAACACAATTCAGACACCGCTTGATAAATGTGCACCAGAATGCCCCTTTCAGTGCAGAATTTTGAGTTGCTTTGGGTATAAATGTTGCACGGACACTTTATAAATATATGTGCAAGCAGTTTGCACTGAAAAGAATATGCAAAGTCCGACAAAAAACTGGTGCAGGGGATTTAATAATGTTGGGCCATTAAATCACTTTACTTTAGAGGACACCTGTCATCAGGTCTCTGTCACTATTTCTGTCACTACTACCTGTTGGAGCAGCTCACAAGGATCCCATCACAGCCTTTATCTAGTCATTTCATACATTAATCATTGTAAAATCATCTTTTCTTTATTATGTAAATGAGGCTGGTCACATGGTCAGAGGCAGTGATGTCACCCCTGTTACCCCTCCCCTCTCCTCCCCCTGCTCATGTCTGTGTGTAGTGTATAGTAAAGCATTGCTGGTGTGTGTGCTGCATCTGCTGACATGCTGCATCCTCCTAATATACAGGTGAGAGACACAGACATCAGCTACACATGTACCTGACATGTTCTGCTGTAACATGGCTGCAGCCTGGAGCTGTTGTATCTCTCCTATACACACACTTACACACACACATGCACACACTTGGAGCAGCCATTACATGGAGCAGCTGTCATGCTAGCATTGGGGGTGTGGCTGTACCTCCCACTCATGAATAAGCTGGACATCTTGAATATGCTAATGACTCATTGGACATTTCACAGGTCATTTGCATACAGCTTTACAGGTTTACAGGCATGTAGAGGGACAATGAAGCGATAGAGGCAATGCTCTCTAATGGCAGTTTATGAAAATATATTTAGTTTAGGGGGGTTATTTTGCATGACGGGTTCTCTTTAATATACATATATATACATATATTTTTATTGTAGGATATAAAGCTATAATATCACACTTATTGTATGAATACATTCACAATTTTAGATTGTCTTTAAAATATTTTTTGCTTTAGGTCATCACAGGTTGGACTTCATGCACCGCTGAAGATCTTCAGTTATATAACTGTGCTATGTGCTTGTACTCCTCTCCATTGCTGGTTTAAATGATTCGCCTGGGATTAAGGGGAGGTGTACAATAAAAAAAGGCATAGTCCCCACCCTTGTTTTCCATTCTACTGGCAAAGGCTCCTATTGCCTCTGTTTCTAGTCCCATTTGGACTAAAAACAATGAGGCTCCCATGACTGTTGATGCAAATCACTGATCTAGTGGTCACTTGTACACATACAATGACACCACAGCAGTCGCTGTCTCCAACCTGGACCGGAAGCACAGAGAATAGATCCCACACAAGTGGAACACAGTGATAGTGGGTGGTATGTGCTCCTTGTTTCCCTGCCCACCAGTGTTTTTACTAGAAAACACTAGAAATCTGTGATTAAGAGAAAAGTCTGAATTGCAGCATACACCACTGACAACACTTACAACAACTAGAGCATAAATATGGTTGTGTGATTCCTGTACATTTAATGTATAGAGGCCAGGCCAACTCTCTGATCTCAAGTGGCCCGCTCTCAGTTGGATCTCAAGTGGCCAGATTCTTTTGGACGCAATGGAAAAAGCTAACATCTGTCAGTAGCTTACATCTCTCTTCCTAGCGAATTGCAAGCATGCGTGGCTCAGCCAAGTATACATATGTTGAGAGGTTAAAAGGAACTGTGAGCTATGAGACATACAGATTTCCAATGCATGTGGCCAGCCTAGTAGTAGCTTCATAAGCTAAGGGACTGATATCAGTGTTGGTATGCTTGCTTGTTTTTGACAATGTGCTTTACTTTGACGGCACTGAAAACTATGACATGTATTTCTATTGGCTCATGAACATGGTTTCCACTGCTGTGAGCTGACTTTATTGCAGTCATCAGGGTGTGAGCGGACATCACATGCAGATGACACACAGGCTGAAAACAACAAACCACTGGGCATTTGTTGGCGGCCCATGGTTGCGAATATGCAGCTTAGGGTGGTGACACACATGGCATTTTTAGGCCGTTTTTGGGCCGTTTTTAGTTAGTGCATTTTCAAATCGTAAAAAACGCATGTGTTTTGGACAGGTTTTACCAATTATCTTGATTCAAGCTAGTCAAAAACGTTTTTTAACACATGCGCTTTTTTACGATCTGAAAACAGCCTAAAAACGCCATGTGTGTCACCAACCTTAGGCCTCAGATAAAATAACATTCTAGAACTTGACACACCATTGTATTTTTACTTCTGCTCATTCTATTATCATTAAATTGCAATGAAATTCCTAAGAACCATACAATGAAAGTCTCATTTATCACCTAACAAAGCGATGAAATGACAGTACTTCCAGTAACTAGCAGGTTGTATTGTAGATCTACAGCAAGCGTTTAATAGGCGGTGAGTGTTATGGTGCTGTTTTTATGGATATAGTTGGCAAAACATAACATTCTGCTTTAGACTCCATTAAGGAGACAAAACATTTTCCTAAGACTTTTTACAGTCTGTTTTCCATTTTTCCCATCTGTAATTTAGAGCCCATTTAAAGCAACTAATGCACAGTAATGGTTCTCATGTGATTGTGATGTAATATAGTCGAAGCTGTATAATTCAATGACCATTACACGTCTCTTCTGGTTTATAACATGCATGATAACACAAATCCTTTGTGTTCAGTACATAGTACCAATATGTAAAAGGATGTTGATTTTCTTTTTACACCAGTAATTTGTATATAGAGTATATTTACAGCAGTAATTTGTATATAGGGTATATTTACACTGTGCTAAAATGCTAAAAGCAGCTAAAAACACAGACACTGCTGCCTTTTGCTATTCTTTATAACAGAATAGGTCAACTATTCACTTTAATCAACTTACTCCAGATCTATCATGTGAATCCAGGTGTGCTAGACAGATTTACAATTTGTGACTTGTTGCCAACTTTGGTGCAAATCCTCACCAGCCCCTAAGCGGGACACAAATTTGGACCATAATCCACTCTATACATTAACACCTCATGTACCAAATACATCAGAAAGTCTAAAGAAATCTGATGTGCAAAAGACATTAGCAAACTGGAGTAAGATATAAGTTAAACCTTTGCCTCTGTATTTCTTAGTTAAATAAAGTATTACAAACAAAGCATTTATTATTCTTGGTGTTGTTTTTTGGTGCTCTATTTTAGCAGTGTTTTTCCCCACGGTTTTATATTGTAGCACACAACCTTAAAAGGGTATTCCCACAAAGACGAGATTCTAAATATACTCAGGATAACAAAACAACACGTCTCTAATTCACTGTTAAAGCATTTCACAGTTATAATTACACCTATCTCTATCGTATGGTGTATGCAATTTTGGTTGCCCCGGGATCCAACCTTAAATCTTCGATGGTCGGTCATGCCAGATTCTGTTCATTAATAGCTTCTCCTAACTGCACGATGTAGTGCTCTCTGTCCCTTCCCCAGCTGTGCCCAAACGATACGGAAAAAAAAACGGTGTGAGTGTTGGAAAAATTAGGTTTTTGTGGCACTTACAAATAATAAATATGGCGCACAAGCTGCAAAAAGGAACAAGAAAGTATTCCGGTGCCTAAACGGACACGTTCAACAAATAGTAAATGTCTCTAAAAGCCTGTCTAGTCTGCTCATGCAGAGAGAGCAGGGAGGCCGGTTATACATAAAATGCTTGAGTAAAGGTCATAATAAAGATGTACTCTATGCTACCCAGCCATGTGAATGGTTTATAAAGGGCAGAATAGGTGGTAGATTTTCTTTGAATTAATTGCTGCTTACAATGTAAGTGTTGAGCGTGTATAGCATAAAATCAGATGTTCCTTCACCTGATGTCCCCTGGCACACTTTCAATACAACGTCTAGAAAAAGAGGCCGGTGCAGAGGGAAAGCTCCATGACGTGTGCACTGTCAACGTGACGTCACTGCTGAGCCTCTGGATAGAAAACGAGACCTGCAGGAGGTGGGATTTTATGTTTTGCTTTTTTGTAATTAACCATCAAAACCCACAAATGCAACTCTTCTAGAAAATTACGAGTAAGGTTATATTTCCAAGTGTATCCAAAATGTCAATAAAAGTAATAACACTGCAAATATGGATTCATCGCCATTCCTTGTTACCACTAGGGAGAACCCACCACCACCAGCCTCCATAAAGATTGATTTCTGAGCTAATAAGCCATTTCTTCCAGACTCCACATTCATTTATTTCAATGTCCTCTCACACTTGACAGGAAGGTGTATTAGCAATGTCTAGCCACATTTGGAAAGTCATTATACATTCTTATACGAGTTATTGAACTATATTCCATACACTCAAACATTATTTGTAAAGTTATGTCACATTGTGTGGTTAATGAACTAATCCCCGAGTGTCCACTAATATTTTAATGGTGTGTAAGTGAAACTTTAAAAGGATTTTCGAGGGAACAAACATGCCCTGTTTGTGTAGCCCAATTTTTCAAGCCATGTCTGCTCATTTAGGGAGCCTGGTTCTGCTGCTTCTTCTAGGTCAGTGGTGGCGAACCTATGGCACGGGTGCCAGAGGTGGCACTCAGAGCCCTCCCCATGGGCACCTGGGCCTTGATGACAGTGCTGCTTGAGACTACAGGAGGAATGGGAAGGTGTGGGCAGATCAGGATTATTAATGTAGCTTCAGGCTCTAATTTTCCTATTCAGGGTAACCTGAATTTGTCACTCTCTCTTTCTACTATATTGGTTTTCTTGGGATACTGATACGATTGAAAGCTATGAGCGAGAAGGGAGCAAGAATTTACTGCTTAAATTGCACTTAAATGTTGGCACTTTGCGATAAATAAGTGGGTTTTGGTTGTAGTTTGGGCACTCCGTTTCTAAAAGGTTCGCCATCACTGTTCTAGGTAGTAGTGGGAAGTATATATTGAAAATGATGAGAAGTGAAGCAGCAAGTCTCAACACTATCAGCTGTGGTCACCTGGAAGCTATCTCCGCACCACGAGACAAAAGGCAGCCCCTTTACAATCAGACACCAAGCATCCGACCATGAATATTCTCTCCTCCAACCTGTAATGGGGTTGGCATTACAGGTCACCTAATCAGATGGCAATTCCATTGTAACCAGACCCTGGCAATTATGTGAATGCGATTATCTAACACTGGGAGGAGTAAAAAACGCAGCGTCCCGTGGTCACATGATGTCATTGCTAGTGACCAGGTGATGCTATTTCCTGCATAACTGTGGACCCTAATGAGTAAATGTGCAAGCAGGTCGCAGGTGAATATGTATATTAGTAAGTTTTGTGTAAGGGGGCTGTCACATGGTGCGTTCTTGGACAGTTCTTGGACCACATACAACATCACATACAACAAGCCCCGATTGCAGTAGGGAAGTTTATTTTAATAGTGTGCATTAATGTTTCCCTGGATAATCCCTATAAAAGTAAACTACAAGTTAAAATGAGATATTACACAGCAAATTAAACAGTCACATGAAATATACTGCACTTTTGAAGAAGATGTAGCTACTATTTATATAGATTAGTAAAGAAAGTTTTACTAATTTCCATTTACATGTATATACAGGCTGTCCCCGGGTTACATACAAGATAGGTTTCTTGGGTTCGTACCTAAGTTGAATTTGTATGTAAGTCGGATCTGTATATTTTTATAATTTTAGCTCTAGACAAAATTTTTTTGTGTCAATGACAATTGGATTTTCAACATTTTTTGCTGTAATGGGAACAAGGATTATCAATAAAGCTTTGTGATAGACACATTACAGCCGATCATTTCAGCCTGGGACTAAAGTCAAGCTTCCAGGGAGCTTCACCAGAGGTCACAGTAGGCAGAGAGGTCCGTCTGTAACTAGGGGTGGTCTGTAAGTCGGGTGTCCTTAAGTAGTTGCTTATTCTCCTGCAGGCATGCTCTGTACTCTAAATACCATATCCAGACTATATTTTGTCTTTATTCCTTCTCTATTGTGTGCCTCAAATGGAATGACAATGTTCAATGTATTCAGAGAGTCATGAGCCAGTAACTGTTGTATCATATCTAGTGCATTTATTTTCTTGTTGTACAGATTATCTATGAGATGAAGGAATAAGATTCTGAGGAATAATGTAGCTGGAAGGGAGGAGGCACAGAAGTGTCAGTTTTGGAAAAGTAAATGTATCAGTGTTAAATTATGGAATGTGATAAGCCTGACTTAAAAGATTGGCTCTGAGGGTATTTATGTGCATTCCAGAGAAGTGGTGCAGCTCTACATAAGTATAGGGGAAGTTTTGTTAACAGAGCATGTTAGAGCTCTGACATTACAGAAAAGAATATTGAGATGTGAGCCAGAGATGAGAGAGGAGATATATAGAGGTACAATACTATAGATTGTGGATGAATTTACATTCTATACTATTCTGCCTTAACTGAATCACTGTGCAGGCGCCAAGAGTTCTGGACAAATATACATTTGTGTGTTGTTTTTTTTTATTGCAGCCATGGAATTGTGGACATTAAAACACCAGTCATAAACTATTATGAAAAAGGTGTAGGGACTGTAATAGAGTACATAAAACATAACTTTTATTAAAAACCCTTAAAATATTGAGGTGTAAATGCAGTGTTTCACTGTTTCTCTTTATTTGAGTGCCATTTAGTCATATAATCCTCAAACAATGGGGCTCATTTACTAAGGGTCCAAGGACCACACAGACGTTGGATATTCCGACGATTACTGTTTTGTGCCGCATTTAAAAGCAGATTGTGGTGCACGACTTTCATGCGACAGAAATCATGGGCGGGCCGACGGACGATCCAACAGATTCGGAAAACGTGCAGGATTTAACATTCAAAATTGTGTCGCAAGCCAAGCACTTACATGCATCAGGAAGACGATAGTGAACTCCGGTGGACCTGAACGGGGAAGCAACACATGCAGGAAATTGGATCTTAGTGAATCATGGCAGCTCCGAATCCTTGACGGACAACGCACTTGGGGGATCGCAACGGGACGGGTAAGTAAATGTGCCCCAATATCTCTTTTAGAGGGAGGGACAGTTAAACATGAGGTATATAAAGGTACCCGATGAGGTATATAATCCCCACAAGGTATTTAATCCCCCATAAAGTATATAATCCCCTCTAAAATAAGGCCCCTCATGTATAAACCCAATGAAATATAACATCCCACAACAGTTCTCTAATCTATTGGCATAGGCTAGATTAGTCTCAGTGACCTGATCACCATATCTAAGATCTCCTGTACACCCAGGTTTGCAAGTTTGCAATAAGAAAGGGTGAAAGGAAAATTAAGGGAAATAACCTATAGGAGTTCATTTATTTTTACGAGCGCCGTTGTATGATAGCCCAGTTTTTGATATATAGACGTAGCTAACAAATTTACACTCCACGCCAGCCGCACCCACCCTCCCCCCTGGTGAAAGCGCTAGCAATGAGCCCTGGTGTGGCGCAGAGGCCCGGATAAATACCCCCCATAGCGGGTATTGAGTGGACAGTGTTGTCTAGTTAAGTAAATATACCTTAAGGCTGCATTGCTAGCACGGCGTTTACAAACACTAGTTTCTATGGAAACGCATGTGATCGGTAACCAGAACCCAGGGCATTGTCTTGCAGTAAAAACAATGCATCGGGTTCTGATAGAAAAGCATACACGATCAGGCTGAGGCCCACCGCCATACCCAGCCGCTGAAAGCACTATGTGTGACTGCACCCTAAAGTCTGCTACTTGGTTATGGATTGAGATTAACACAGTAGAAGTGGCCACCACATCACAAGGGTGAGATGCAGGCAACTGTTTGCCATGACACTTTATAGTAAACTTACTTAATAAGTGGATATAATGAGGCTGCAGTCACACGTCGCGTTTAATGCATGTGTTTAAAAACGCATTGCAACAGCTGAAGACAGATTTGCCTAATTAAACAGCTGTTAACACCTGCGTTTACAAAACGCAAATGTTAACATTTGCTTTAATACATTGTGCTAACAAACGCATGCATTAATGTGTTGTTAACACATTGTTAACAAAGAATTAACATTTGCATTTTGTAAACGCAAGTGTTAACAGCTGTTCAAATTTCTCGTCAGCTGTTGCAATGTGTTTTCACATGCATGCGTTAAATGCAACGTGTGTCCGCAACCTTACTCTCATCAGAAAATGAAGTGCATTACATATGTCTCCTACTGTGAGAAAATATCACATGGTATCTGGCATCTGGTCTGCAAGCACCAAATTATCTGGAGGAGGAGCCCCTGCGCACGCATTTCTGGCTTTCAGTCCAAATTGGTTAGGTAATTGAGAATTTTTAACCTCACTCTGGAGGAAAATGTGGTTTATAGTCGCTTACACTTTTCCAAATGGGAGATAGTTTAATGTTTTAGAACAAAAGAAAATGCCCAGATCTTAACAGGATAAGGAGAAGCTTAAAATTCACATGCATATTACAAAATCGTCATCATTTTTATATGTTTACATTAAATATACCGTATACATTTCATATTCAGCAACTATTCTATAAAACCAGCATGGCATAAACACTTATCAGTTCTCCACTGTCAATATTGCCAAACGTTTATATAAAACGCCGCAGAACGCCGCAGAGCTGTGCTGTAATCCAGCATTGTGAAAATAAACAGGTCTGTGTCATGATACAACAGACGGAAGCAGGAAGATACAGAAATTAGTTTAATAAAAGATGCAGAAGCAGCAACACATGTACAATTCAGAGAGGAAACATTCACACTGAATCCTGGGTAATCCGGGGTTACATGAAATGCTGCATCTTCTTTTAGTTAACACATCCCATCCGGACATGGCACGAAGTTACAGTCCCTTGTACAGATGGAAAATGTTCTTAGGATAATGATTCTTATGAAAGCAAGACTGTGCTACAATAAATAATAGAGTGCTTATTTCACACATACAGATTATCTGACCAATGTCTGGTCAATCAGACCTATATTAGATTATTTTGGCATATGTTAAGATCTAAATAGCTAAATGCCCCCCATCCCACGGCTATCTCTTCCGACTTGTACCTTGCCATGATCTGCAGTATATGGAAAGATCAGACTTTTCTGGCAGTGGTCCGGCCCATGTCTTTTATGTAACTCAGTCTTTTACGTAATCAGTTCAGTACACTGAGGTTTGGTCCGGTCAATCTCTCCAGCACATGCAGTGTACGGCAAGGACCAAACATGCTTGAGGACAACTGGCCTAAGTGTTTTTTTAATTATAGGTTTAAACAACACTAAACAACCTAATCGTGAGGTCCTGTGGGCTGTTGAGACCGCGTTTGCACGTAGCATTAGAATTCTGCTTTCAAACACAATTCAAATACTGTGTGGTGTAGTTTGATCCAATATTGTAAAACCCCTATTAATTCTATGTAAATTCAACATTAACGCTATTAACACAATGCAATCAGGAAAAGCTTCTCCCCGGAGCCGTATCAAAAAGCTACATGTGAACATGGCCTGACTCATCTTAAAGCCTAACCTTTATTAAATCTTTCTAAGATCAGGCAGCATAAAATAGTACTGATGTATGTTGTCTGTCTTTTTTTGCAGTAGATAAATAGTTTCCGTGAACTTGCTGTCTCATCTTATGATCTCTGAGCCATGACTGAAATGAGCTCTAAATATTCATGAGATGATGCCAGGGCCGGCGTTAGGGTCTGCCAAACATGGCATTTGCTCAGGGCCCCCTGTCCTAAAGGGACCCCGGCATGTGGACTTTTGTGGGCAGAGGATGTATTGCTCTTTTGAATGTCCGAGTGAAGATAATTATGATCTATCTCCTTATGATCTATCTATCATCTATCTGTCTAGTTATCTATCTCCTATAATTTGTCTATTTCCTATCTATATATTTGTCTATCTATTGATCTATATTTCTTCTATTTATTATCTGTCTATCCATCTATCAATCGATCTTTTATCTCTCTTAGCTATCTTCTATCATTTCTCGCTATCTTTATATTATCTACTTTATATTTATGCATCTATAAATCTATCATCTGTCTATAAATCTATATAAAATTTTTATATTTATATTCTATCATCAGTGTAACTGTCTATCTCCTATAAAATTCTATTACAGTCCCATATTACAGATTGCCTTAATTTACTACTGTTAGTAAACTACAAAGTGTTATTATTGTGCAGAGCTAAAGGAGCCTCTTACTGGATGTGACTGTTCATAAAATTGTTTTATTTTGGAGCCCCACTTTTAGCTTTTCCCGGGCCCCAATTTGTCTAGCCCTGGATGGTTTTACTCCCTCTCATTGTGCTCTGAAGAGAAGACTGTAAAATCTTGGAAACTACAGTTTCTTGCAGTCTCTCTGTCACCCCTTTGTTTTATCCTCATACTTTGCCACATGAACTGCCTATTGTCCAGGATAGTGGTAGAAATATATATGTAAACAACAAACAAAAAATAAGATGAGTGATCACATGAGTGATCACATGATCAAGTTGTACCCACCCCCTAATTAACATATTTCATTATAATAAGATTATACAGTGTACATTTCATTCCTTAATTCATCATTTAGTACATGGATAATACAAATCATATGTAAAATACCAAAGTGCTAGTGCATGGTTACATTGTTTCGCTTTATTAAGTAAACACCCAGTACAATGTGTATCAATAAAGGGTCGCGTGCAGCCAGTGCTAATAAATAAGCAAGATCAAGTAAAAGAGATATAAAATGACTATATATATAATTCTATATTTGAATGATGTCCTTCTAAGCGAATTCAAGGCAAATGAGCCTATGCTCAAAGCATGTGCTCGTTCTGGTTAAATGTTATATGTAAAGCTTATTGTCCTCCACAATGTGTTGGGTTGACCAACATTCCCTTAGCAATTTCAACCCAACAAGATATAAATGTACAAACTCCTTCATAACATTGTCACGTCAATAATAACGTCATTCAAAAATCATTCCTGCTAAAAATTGTAATTATGTCCCACAGAGTTTCTAATAAATCTTGCAGCTTTATTAATGTCAGTGTTTTGAACATTAACGGGATCCCACTGGGCTAAGCAGCAGGAGTCACATAGGGACATGTTAATCATATGAGCGTCATCTGATGGGATTGCTGTCTCATCTCCATAGGTGGCCAGATGTCCCTTTGATGAATATATTCTTTACTTTTAAATTGAGTCACATTGAAAAATATCTTAACAACCACAAACAGGAACGTTTAGGACGTTATTCATTGATGTAAGATTATCAGTCTACTGTGATGCATTTATCTATAGCTCGATAATATCCACTGAGCCTTATTTTTCATTTTATCACACATTAAAGGGAATTTACTAGCTCCCAAATCACTATGTGAGTCAAACTAACACTTTATCAGTTTTACAAAAATACTGTATCTATTTCCCAGAAATCTGTCATTTTAGCGTAAAAATCACGGATCCCAAGAAAGTTGGTTCACCAGCCATCAAGGCTATACCTCTGGTGTATCAAATACTCATCGCCATAAAGCTAAAAACTGGATCTCAATTGATCAAAGGGAAACAAGTATACTGGTTTTCCATGAACTCCATAAATATTTAAAATATGTTATAGAAAGTGCACCCTATGAGGGTCGTCTCCAGGTTTAGTAGACCCCTTGGCGACAGACAGTGGCGTAACTAGAAGCTGATGGGCCCCAGTGCAAAGTCTGTTCCAGGGCCCCCAACTATAATGTATGGTTTACACTACTAGTCTTCTCTTATGGGAAAGTGACACCATAAGGGCCCCCTAAACCTCTTGGGCCTGGGCGCGACCACAACCTCTGCACCCCCTCAAGTTACACCCCTGACGACAGAGACTCAGTAGGCCCCTCGCCTCATTAGTATAGGTTCCCTCTATTCTTATTTTAGCTCAGTACAAGATATAATGTTGTTTTCTGCTGTTTGAGCTAATAGTAGAGTTGACTACTTCCTAAACTTGGTTGGACTTATTCAAGATAGTATAATATGATAAAATATCCACATTAAAAGACAGATAGTACAGACTGAACAGGTTGTCAGAACAGATAAGGAAACCGAGAAGAAATCACATACAAAACAATATACTAGTGCAATAAACCGCATAAGGACAAAAAGACAAAAGACAAAAGCTGCTTTCTTAGAGGGGCTATTGAAATACTCAAGAGGATATATTGTAGAACCCACTCATTCATAATGATACTTGTTTAGTGGTATATTAGAAATGATAAAGAGACCACAGACTACAAATTTTATTTTTAAAAACTAAAAAAAAAAAATCTCATCAGCAAAAGTTGAAAAGTCATGTAATTAGGTCTCTATATTTTGCACAATAAGCTCACATATTACTACAGATCACCCTAAACTATGTACAGTGAAGCTTAACTACGGTACTTATTTATTAACAGCCTTACAGGGGTGGAAGCATGTGCATAAACAATAACATACCAGATACCTGCATCTGCCACTAGAGGGAGCATAGGAGCTTACTGTATACACTCAATTCAACAATAAGACAGTATGCCGTAAGGTCATGGTATGATTAGTTATACATTCAGTAAAATATTCCTTATCCAAAGGAAAATCTATATGCGTTGCAAAAAAATTTAAAAACTATCAGGAGTAATAACTATCACGAACCTGTCCAGCAACAGCCCAGCCACAACCAGACTTGGCACAAGCTGTCAGACTGGGTAAGCAGTGGTGGACTAGCCTTGCGGGCTATGGCCTTGCCAACAGCATATAAAACCGCCCAGATAAGGCAAATTCGCTATCAGGAACGTAACTAACGGAACCTAAGAGATCAAAGGTCACAGGCGAAACTTACTTTGTCTAGCAGCTGCGGGATGGTGGAGTGGACAGATAACAGGAAATCAGAGATAGACCATTGTTCCCACTAGTACACGACAAGCCAATTAAAAAATACTAGTCTGAGACAGCGAAACTGGGGTCACTCCGAGAGAGACAAGTCAGAGAGGTACAGACAACATATAAACACAAAGTAAGAAAAACCAGGTCAAATCCAAGATGGCAGCGAGGCACAGAAACGTATAGCAAGAGAACGGTTGAATAAACGTAGCTGAGGTCACCTACACAGGATAGCAAAGATAAAGCAAAGGCAAAGAGTAGGACGGCAATAGCAGCACCCTCTGATAGAACGGCCAAACTATAAAGGGAAAAATTGACATTGCCGCACACAAAACAAACTCAAACCCACACCCACCTCCTCTAAGGTAAGATCCTGAAAAGTAGCTGTCAATAAAAGATAGTCCCGGGTGTGGTTTTCAAGCACAGAAACCTGAAATCTGATCCTAATTAGACCAACAATAGAGGAACTTTCACAAATAGCTTGCTTAAATAAAAAAAAAAGATTTTCAACCCTTAATGGAATCCTAAAATAACTGAAACATTACATGTGTAATAATAAATATCATACAGTATGTGCACTTTTTTGTGGCCTTCACACACAGCTGCAAGGTTACTTTTATTGGTGATCTGCAGACACTGGGACAATTCAAAGATGAAACATGCTGCACATGCCCCATGTGCTTAACATTACTGCTTAGAAAAGAGTTTTTCTTAATTTTGAGATGGAGAAACATAAAACCGTTCATTTTACCTGCATAAGACCTCAAAGCGACCGTCCTCCTCTAGCTACCATGTTATTTTAAAGTGTATCTACCCCATCCCCAGACAACTTAAAGGGAACCTGTGACCACATTTTTCACAAAAACAGCTAGTGGCAGGTTTCCATAGAGCAGTTGTAACTAAATGACACCCTTCATTTAGCTAAAAAATGTTCCCCTCAGATTCTCATATATTCAACTTTATAATTTTACCTGGTATTCAGCAATATCTTGAGCGAGTCCAGGTGGGCATGGCCTCCTTGGGCTGAATCCAGCAGCTGCTCTGTATTATTTCTCTGCATACAGCAGTAATGCTGTATGTAATGTGACCAGGGTGACATCATCGCAGGTCCTTTAGTCTCCTAACATTAGCAAACTGTACGCCAAGCATATATCTCATGAAATCAAAGCATATCTGATCACATGAAATCACACCAGCATGCATGGAGAGGAATAGAAGTACATCCAGGCTGTGATTTTATGTGGTCAGATATGTGCAATGGGTACAGTTTGCTATTGTTAAGTGGATAAAGAACCTGTAATGATGTTACCCTGGTCACATGACATTAGGCCACGTCCATAGACTCGGTCTAAATATCCATAGATACCAGGAAAGTTTACCATTCTGATTTTATGATGTTCTGAGGGAAACTATTTTTAGCTAAAATAAGGGGGTCAGATAATTTCTAGAACTCTATAGGAACTAGTGATATACATTTACAGACTCTAATTAATTGATACCAGAACTTTTGTTATCTCTCTTCTCCTATTCAGCTGTAAGCAGTTTAGGTTGAGGGATCCATGTTTTTCCGGGGACAAAATCCGAGACAAAGAAGTTTATATTGATAACATATGTATAGAATCAGACTGGCATGGATCTCATACCCTACTCCACACAAAGACCAGCTGTTCTCAGCAACTGATAAACAGGCACAGCTCCATTCTCAGTGTAGTGGCTGCACTGAGTCAGTGCAGCAAATACTTTCACAACACAGAGAATGGAGCTGTCTGCTTTCCGTTGTTAATTGAGTGCTTACAATTGCTGATCGTTGGGGGCGCTAGGTGTTATATACCTACTTTATGTATATGTAGATCTACTCTATACATATGTTACCAATATTTAATCCAGAGAAGCCCCTTTAAGGATACATTGCTTTTCACATTACTGCTAGTGCTATATTTATGCCCAAGTTTCTGTCCATTTCAATATAATACAATAGGAAATAGAAAATCCTAGGAGTAGTATTTACAAATGTTTCAGTCTAATGAATACATTTTACATGTCATCTGAGGGAATAAAAGAAAAAACTGCTGCGTTTTATTCACCAGGGCTCTGCTGTGCTGTGAATGGTTTTGACAGAGCAAGTTATTTCTTAAAAGAAAACATCATTAGGATGAATTACATCAATTATTTCCTTTTTCTTGCTTTGTCTGCAGATAATACACTTATTGGACATTACGAATATTTCAACCATAATAAAGCTTTAACTAGGGCTTTCTGGTAAATTTTACCCCAGAGATTAACCCTATATGCTTATGCAATGTGTCTTACTCGTTATTGACACCATTACTGTATCCAGGCATAGGCAGATGTAGCAAACTGTAACATTAATATTCTAAAATTCTGCGCCTCCCTCTTTCTGATCCATGGACTTTACAAGACCTATAAAAGTGTCATCAACTTGAATCCATTCTTATGTAACCTCAAACCATTCCCAAATGCATTTTACCACTGATATTATACTCTTACTATAACAACATTCTCAAGCAATTGTATATGTCCCAATACCATTTAGGTAAACTAAGGTTTCCTAGCAGAACATTGGCCTGAACATTATGCTGCCTCTGCTGGTTAGGCTTCTTTCTATAGTCCATACTACTGACTCTCAATAAAGTACACAGCACTTCTCTGCAGTTTGACGGTTGCTCAAACTGGGTTCTCCCCATCCATAATTGAAAGGAAATCTACCATCAGGATCATGGATTATAAATCAAATACACTTACATGCTGGTGTATGCCCCCTTTATTAGGATCTGCTCTTCTTTTAACTTCTTATGCCCTTGATTTATAATAAAATATGCTTTAAAAATTATGCAAACTAGCCTGAGGGGCTCCAGGCTCCATTAACTTCTATAGAGCGTGGGGCCCCTCAGGCTCATTTTGGAACCTTTTATTGGT
The DNA here is from genome assembly GCA_019512145.1 of Engystomops pustulosus. Taxonomy (NCBI): domain Eukaryota; kingdom Metazoa; phylum Chordata; class Amphibia; order Anura; family Leptodactylidae; genus Engystomops; species Engystomops pustulosus. The sequence goes on along the minus strand of CM033642.1, from coordinate 232,792,179 downwards.
AAAATCTAAGGCATAAAAAGCTTAAAGAAGAGCGGATCCTGACAAAGGGGACACACACCAGCATGTAAGTATACTTGGTTTATAATCCATAATCCTGATGGCAGATGTCCTTTAAATATTCAATCTTTGACTCTCCAAATAGTGCACAGAGATTTCTTATTATGCTCTTGTCCTTAAAAGGTAACTTGCCATCAGGAAGGTCATTTTTATATGATGACAGGTTCCAATAGCCACTGGCATTTTTATTTCAAATATGCCTTGGTCATGCATGTCAATACTTCCGATGCTTTTTAATGGTTTCTTATGTTTGTATCGTTACCTGGCTCCTTGCCATTGGCATGTGGTGAGTCCCGGGGCAGGCAGTTCCAACAGCACAAATCATCTTCTCCTTAATGCCTCCTCCCAAGCTACTCACTCACCCCTCTCCCTCAGCCTCTCCCCTGCTCCATCCCCTGCTTACATCAACTCACTGTCGCCAGCAATTCTCCTTTGAACTGTCCCCACCCCGAGCTCACCAGACACTGCTTGCAGGGAGCCAGATTATGTTAACCGGTTAAGGACCGGGCCCTTTCCTGTTTTTTCATGTCCATTTTTCACTCCCCACCTTCAAAAATCTATAACTTTTTATTTTTACACGTAAAGAGCTGTGTGACGGCTTGTTTTCTGCGTAACAAATTGCACTTCATAATGATGGTATTAAATATTCCATGCCATGTACTCGGAAGCTGGAAAAAAATTCCAAATGCAATGAAAATGGTGAAAAAACGCATTTGCGCCATTTTCTTGTGGGCTTGGATATTACGTCTTTCACTGAGCGCCCCAAATGACATGTCTACTTTATTCTTTGGGTCGGTACGATTAAGGGGATACCAAATTTGTATAGGTTTTATAATGTTTTCATACATTTACAAAAATTAAAACCTCCTGTACAAAAATAATTTTTTTTATTTTGCCAACTTCTGGCGCTAATCCCACCAGTCTCAGTACGGGAGGTTCTCAGCCGGCCCTCAGGACAAACCACCTCCTATGCCAAGCTGGAGAAGAAGTGCCACTTTCATCAGAGGAGCCTTCAATTTCCTCGGTACATAATTTCTGATAGGGGGTTTGACAAATGATCCTGCCAGTTATCTGCGGTTCTTCAGTGGCCACGCCCAGTGGGACTGCGAGGCTATTATACAAAGATTTCTGGGCTTTGCTAATTATTATGGCCATGATCCCACACTTCTCATCTCTGGTCGCGCCGATGGTTGGCGCTTACGAACAAGGGTGCTAATACCCTGTTGTCTGGCCACCAGCCAGCAGAAAAGAAGAGCCTTTCACGAAATGAAAAACTGGCTTTTGCCTCCCGCTTCAGTCCTTACCCGATCCGGATAGATACTGAAAAGCCGTTCCTGGGAGGTTGATTGCCTCCTCCGTGGGTGCGGGGCAGTCCTTACCAGAAGGGGTCCCAGGGGACGGAACCTCACTGTGTTTCTCTCCAAAACCTTCTCCTCCATGGAGAGAAAGAAATTATTCCATTAGATCGGGAAGAGCTCTAGCATCAAGTGCTGTGAAGAGTGGCGTCATCTGCTGGAGGGAGCCGATTTCCAGTCAGCATTTTCAACGGACCACAAAAAAAACCTGCAGCCATTCAGACGGCTCAGCGTTTGAATCCACGTCAAGCCCAAGGTTGTCCCTCATTCTTTTCTCGCTTTGACTTCCGAATCAATTTCGCCCTGCAGCGGAAAAAACATCAAGGCTGACGCCTTGTCCCGTGCTTCTGAGTTATGGGGGAGGATCTGCCTCCGAGGCAATTGTTCCTCCAGAGAAGAGACTTGTGTTGCAGCGCCGGTACCTCCGGCAGCGCCTCCCGGCAAAAGACTTATTGCGACCTGGTCCCGAAAGAGGATTCTGACCTGGGGACATCTTCCGTGGGGCTGGGCACTCCTGGCGGGCAGCGCTCGTGGCCCTTAATTTCACGATTCTACTGGTGGCCTTGATTGGTCAAGGACTGTTCGGGATTTTGTGGGTTACGTGCCTCTTGTGACCGCAAAAGCCTTCACGACTCTTTAAACTGCGGTCCTTCTGTTGCCGTTACCCGTGCCATACCAGCCTGGTCTCATGTTGTGTGGGCTAGGACTTTGGTACGGATTCTACGCCATATTCTGGCGAAACACCGTTATTGGGTGGGTGAGCTGACCCTTTCGGAAGATGTCCACTTTGTCCCTATACCAGGTTTGGCATTCTGCTCCACGTCTCGCCACGCTCTTCTTCCCGGCAGTTTTTAGGGGCTTCATGGTCTCCCTCCTCCCTCGTCTCGGATTGAGGCGTCAGGTTGTGTCCAAATTAGGGAAGATCTTGTGCAACAGTTGCAGGATGAATTGGACTTCTCTTTGCCTATCACCCACAGGATATGGACAAGTGAGAGGTGAATCGACTGTAGGTTGCATCTCCGCCATTTCGGCTTGCACTAGGACGACTGGGCCTTCTCTTCACCATGGGACGAGTTCAGGAGTTTAGTTAGGAGTTCTCTTACAATTCCCTGGACCCAATTATGCCGGTTCTGCTCCCTTTTTTATTAACTAGGACCATCCGCGGGCCTCCTCTTCCGTACCTAAGTATGCAGATGTTCATGCTGTGGGGGACCTGGTCGTCCACACCTCTTCTTTGCTCCGAACTACACCCAGACCAGCGTCAAGCAGACAAAAAGACGCCGACCCATTCCCTGTTTTAGCTCCCTGAGTGACAAAGGTTTGGCGTCCGCCAGGAGTCCGGCTGAGATCCCGAGCTCTAAAATTGGGACCTAGGTTCTTGGGGTCCATTTGAATTCTCGGGCCCCCCCCCGCATAAACCCGGTGCGCTTACAAGTTGCGTCTGCCTCCCAGCATGCGTATTCTTATTCTCCAGTTATCTCATTAAAGGCCAAGTTATCTTTCAAACCGCTTCAACCGACAAATTACTCCTCCTCGGGCACCCAACAAAGCTGATTCCACCAATGTCTTCGAGGTGAAAAGAGATCCTGGATACTAAGACTGTGAGAGGTAGAAGTTGTTTCTGGTAGCGGGAAAAGGAGTTTGTTCCTGAGGAGCAGAATCCTGGGGCCAGAGAGGATACAACATCCTGGGACAAGAGCCCTCCCAAAGTTTTAAAGGGCCCAAGAGGAGAAGGGGAGGCCGCAGGGGGGGGTGGTACTGTCACGGGTTGCTCCGCGATCCCTGTCGACGGATCGCGGGCGCATCAGTTGCTCTGCCCAGTGCCCCCGCTGCTGCCGCAGGTGTCCTCTGAACTCCTCACGGATCCTTGCACTTCCTCGGACTGCCGTGCCGAGCGTCCCCGCCTCCTAGGGCGCCGTGGTGCGCGCGGCTCCGCCGAAATTAAAGGGGCCAGTGCACAGCGAATTGGTGCACTGGCTGAACACCTCACCTTAGATCTGCCTCTCATGTGTTCCCTTGCCGGATCTTGTGCCTAATAGCGTAGAGAAAGCTTCCAGCGAGTATTCTGCGTCCCGTATTCCTGAGTTCCTGTTTGTTTACGTGTATTCCTGTCGTGTCCCGCTCCTGAGTCTGTGTTACCTGAGTTTAAGTTCTCCGTGTTGCCTGTGTTCCGTGTTTTGGGCCCGTGTTCCCGTTACCACCTGCCTGGACCTCACTTGCTGACCCCGGACTTGGACCTGGTTTGCATCTCTGCGCCCTGCCCTTGACCTTGTGCCTGGACCTCATGTCTACGATGATTGGTCATCCGTAGAGTACTCGAACGCGGTGCCACCGTGGGCTAGTCCACACCTGGGAACGACCCTAGTGGTTATCCTGCGCAGCAGTCCAACCCGGCTTATGCGGCGGGCTTGGTGGAATACCAGGTGGCGCGGGCTCCGGTTCCGGGCTGTTGTTGGCTAGTTCATCTCCCGCGGTGGTGGTTTCCCCAGAGGATCCACTGATCCTACACTGATGTGGCCACAAATCGCAAGCATGAACAAAGTTCACCTAAGGAAACGGTTTGCACATTTCCAAAAAAGTGAAGGGGGCGCCAGATGGATGAAGACCGTGCTCAAGTTTGGAGGGAACCTGGGGCTCTCTGCACTCTACAGGCAAACTGCACATAATACGACGTGCTAGTTTGATAAATGTGGGCCAATGATCTCTACAAGATGAAGAAAGCCATGGCATAGAGTGAGTGATTCATCTCTATATTATAACATATTGGGCCCACATTTATCAAAAGTAGTGCAAACGCATCGTGGAGAGGGTACAGAGTGAGGGAGCCAGATTAATCAAACTCGCATACGGCTTCATTAATCTGGCGCTTCCTGCCCACCATATTTTTGTTTTGCACTTTCTTCATGATGCAGAATTGCGGCACAGTCCAGAATTGTGTAGCGCTAACTCAGACTTAGCATTAAGACGTGCATTTAGGTGCAAATTTTTTCTGGCTTGTGGAAAACAGGCAACCACAACACAAAACTGGCGAGACCACTTCATAAATACATGTACAAGCAGTTTGCACGTTTCTTTTCCGTACAAAGTCAGGACAGAAACTGGTTTGCATTTGCAACAACACTTTAACCAACTGTGGCCCGTTGCACTGTGGTGCATTAATATTTCATTCAGTCCTATTTACTTGGGGGGTACAGGCCTAGCCTACAAAATGTCTTCTACATGGCTGATCAGGGCATTTGGAGTAGGATAATTTTTCAAGTTTGAAACCAGAAATAATGGAGTTCACAGATATATTGTAAGTTCTACCACAAGTAGGTGAGTGGAGGAAAATTCAAACTGTGGATAAGAAAAGCTTTACTTTTCCACATGATGTTATCTACATATAATGTAAATTTTATCCAGTACTTTTTCTATCAGGCAGTGCGGACCCATATGTGTTAAGAGCCTGCGGTGTCCGCGTGACAGTCCGGCTGTGGTTGAGTTTGCCTTTTTTACGCGGAATTCCTGGCGCCGAGAACCAGAGAAATTCTTCTAACGGAAACAGATATTCACATTGTTAAGGTTTTACACTGAAGGACGTCGACCCACATTTACAAAAAACAGTGCAGTCTGATATGTGCAGTTTTCCTGTGCAGGGTGCGCCAGATTCTGAATTGTTCTCAGAATATTCGCCTCAGCAACTGCTCAGCAGAGTGAAACCAACCTTTTTCCTTATTTGCACCTTTAACATGGGGACACACTTCTGTCAGACACCGCTGAAAAGTGCACCAGGAATGCCCCCTTTCAGTGAGAATTTTGAGTTTGCTTTGGGTTATAATGTTGCACGGACACTTTATAAATATATGTTGCAAGCAGTTTGCACTGTGAAAAGAACATGCAAAGTCCGACAAAAAACTGGTGCAGGGGATTTAATTAATGTTGGGCCATTAAATCACTTTACTTTAGAGGACACCTGTCATCAGACTCTTGTACATATTCTGTCACCTATACCGGTTGGAGCAGCTCACAAGGATCCATCCCGCCTTTTATCTAGTCATTCATACATTAATCATTGTAAAAATCAACTTTTCTTATTATGTAAATTGAGGATGGTCAACTATGGCAGAGGCCAGAGGCAGTGATGTCACCCCTGTTACCCCTCCCCTATCCTCCCTCTGCTCATGTCTGTTTGTTGTAGTGTTATAGGAAACACTTGATGGGGGTGTTGCGATCTTGCTGACAGCGGCATCTCCTAATTCACATGTGGCGACAAAGACAATCAAGCTACACATGTACCTGACATGTTCTCTGTAACATGGCTGCAGCCTGCAGATGTTGAATATCTCCTATACGCAAACTACACACACACATGCACACACTTGGAGCAGCCATTCACAATGAGCAGCTGTCATGCTAGCATTGGGGGTGTGCTGTATCTTCCCATCATGCAATAAGCTGGACAGCTTGAATATGCTAATGGATCATTGGACATTCACAGGGTCATTGCATTAAGCTTTAGGACCTCATTGCTTAGGTTTACAGGCATGTAGCGGGAACAATGAAGCGTAGAGGCAATGTCTTATAATGGAAGTTTCGGTATGAAAATATATTAGTTTTAGGGGGGGTTATTTGGCCATGCCGGAGTTCTCTTTATATACATATATATAAATATATTTTTATGGTGGATATAAAAGCATACTATCACACTTATTGTATGAATAAATTCCCAATTTAGATTTCTTTAAAATATTTTTTTGTTTAGGTCTCAACAGGTTGCGTCATACAGCTATGTGCTTGTACTCCTATCCATTGCTGGGTTAAACTGAATTCGCTGGAATTAAGGGGGGTTGTACAATAAAAAAAAAAGGCATAGCCCAACCCTTTGTTCCATTCTACTGGGCAAAGGCCCCTATTGCCTCTGTTCTAGTCCATTTGGACTAAAAACAATGAGGCTCCCATGACTTGTTGATGCAAATTCACCGATCTAGTGGTCACGTGTACACATACAATGACACCACAGCAGTCGCTGTCTCCAACCTGGACCGGAAGCACAGAGATAGAGATCCCAACAAGTGGAACACAGTGCTAGTGGGTGGTTATTTGTGCTCTCCTTGTTTTCCCTGCCCACCAGTGTTTACTAGAAAACACTAGAAATCTGGGATTCAGAGAAAAGTCTGAATGCAGCATACACCACTGACAACACTAAACAAAACTAGAGCATAAAATATGGTTGTGTGATCCTGTACATTAATGTATTAGAGGCAAGGCCAACTCTCGAATCTCAAAGTGGCCGCTCTCAGTGGATCTCCACGTGGCCAGATTCTTTGACCCGCAATGGAAAAAGCTAACATCTGTCAGTAGATTATCTCTCTGTCCTAGAGATGCAAGCATGCGTGCTAAGCCAAGTATCAAATAGTGAGAGGTTAAAGGAAAATTGAGCTAGAACATACAGAATTTCCAAGGTATGTGGCAGCCTAGCGGCGCTTCATACGCTAAGGGACTGATATCAGTGTGGGAGTGTTGCTTGTTTTTTTGACCATGTGCTTTTACTTGACGGACGCTTGGTTGAATTGTGATGAAAACTATGACATTGATTTCTATTGGTCTATGAATGGTTTCCCTGCGTGTGAGCTGACTGTCTGAACCGTAGCATTCAGAGCAAGTCCGATTCCATGCCATTTTCGCCAGTTTTAGACAGTCTTTATTGAGGTAATCAGGGTTTTCCCTTGTGAGCGGACACATCACATGCAGGATGATGACACACGGCTGAACTTGAAAACAACAAACCACTGGGCATTGGTGGCGCGCCCATGGGTTGCGAATATGCAAAGCTTAGGGTGGTGACACACATGGCATTTTTTTAGCCGTTTTTGGGGAGTTTGTAGTTAGTGCATTTCAAATCGTAACAAAAAACGCATGCATTTTGGAAGGTTTACCAATTATCTGATTCAAGCTAGTCCAAAAAACGTTTTTTACCACATGTGACTTTTTGCGATCTGAAAACGCACTAAACTAACAAAACGGCCCTAAAAACGCCATTGGTGTCCCAACCTAGGCCTCAGATAAAAACAATTCTAGAAAGTGGGACACACCTTGCTTTTATATGTCATTCTATTATCATTAAATTCAATGAAATTCCAAGAACCATACAATGAAAGTCTCATTATCACTAACACTGACTATTATGGAAATGACAGTACCTTCAAGTAACCAGCAGGGCAGGTGTATTGTAGATCTCAGCAAGCGTTCGTAATAGGCGGGGTGAGTGTTAGCTGCTGTGTTATGGATGTAGTGTCAAACATAAACATTCTGATTGAAGACTCCATTAGGGACAAAAACATTTGCCTAGACTTTTTACAGTTGTTTGCCCATTTTTCCCATCTGATAAATTAGAGCCCATTAAGCAAATAAATGCCCACAGTAATGCGTTCTTCATGGATGGGATGTAATATAGCGAAGCTGTATTTGTATAATTCAAGACCATTACACGTTCCTTTGGTTTAAACATGCAGATAACACAAATCCTTTGTGTTCAGTACATACCATAGTACCAATATGTAAAGAAGTTGATTTTCTTTACAACAGTAATGTATATAGGTATATTTACAGCAGTAATTTGTATATAGATAATTTCCACGTTGCTTAAAATGCTAAAAGCAGCTAAATCGAAAAAACACAGGACACTGCTGCCTTTTGCTATTTTTATAAACAGAATAGTCAACATTCACTTTAATCAACCTTACTCCAGATCTATAATGTGAATCCAGGTTGTGCTAGACAGATTTGACAACTTGTGACCTTGTTGCCAAACTTGGTGCAAATCCTCACAAGCCCCTAAGCGGGACACAAATTTGGGACCATAATCCATCTATACATTAACACCTCTGTACCAACGACATCAGAAAGCTAAAGAATATGATGTGCAAAAGACATTAGCAAAACTGAGTAGGAATAAGGAAAACTTTGCCTCTGTATTTCTTAGTTAAATAAAGTATTACAAACAAAGCCATTTATTTCTTGGTGTTGTTTTTGGTGCTCTATTTTAAGAGTGTTTTTCCCCACGGTTTTATTATTTGTGGCACACAACCGTAAAAGGGTATTCCCACAAAGACCGACGATTCTAATATACTAGTATACAACAAAACAACACGTCTCTCATTCACGGTTAAAGCATTTCACAGCTATATTTACACCTATCTCTATCGTATGGTGTAGCAATTTTGGTTGCCCCGGGGGGGATCCACCTTAGAATTTCGGGCATGCCAGATTCTGTTCATGAATAGCTTCTCCTAACTGCACGATGTAGTGTAGTGTAGTGCTCTCTGTCCCGTCCCGGCTGTGCCCAAACGGAGAGCGGAAAAAAACGGTTGTGATGTTCGGAAAAAAAAATTAGGTTTTGTGGGGGGCCACTTACACATAATAAATATGGTGCACAAGCTGCAGAAAAGAAAAGAGAAAGAACAAGAAGTAGTCCGGTGCCGAACAGACACGTTCAACAAATAGTAAATGTCTCTAAAAGCCTGTCTAGTTGCTCATGCAGAAGGAGAGCAGGGAGGCGGTTATACAAAAATGCTTGAGTAAAGGTCATAAATAAAGAGTGTCTCTTATGCTACCCAGCATGTGAATGGTTATAAAGGGCAGATAGGTGTAGATAGATTTTCTTTGAATTAATTGCATGCTACAATTGTAAGTGTTGCTTGAGCGGTGTATAGCATAAATCAGTGTTCCTTTTTTACGGATTGTCCCCTGGCGCACTTTCAATACAATGTCGAGAAAAAGAGGCCGGGGCAGAGGGCAAGGGCCTTTTTTTTTTTCCTCAAAATTCGTGTGCCACTGTTCAACGTGACGTACTGCTGAGCCTCTGGATAGAAAAACGAGACCTGAAGGAGGTGGGATTTTATGTTTTGCTTTTTTGTAATAACCAATCAAAACCAAAATGCAACTCTCTTCTAGAAAATACGAGTAAGGTTATATTTCCACGTGTATCCAAAATGTCAATAAAAGTAAATAACACTGCAAAATATGGATTCATCGCCATTCCTTGTTATCACTAGGAGAGGAAACCCACCACCACCGCCTCCATAAAGATTGATTTATGAGCTAATAAGCCATTTCTTCCAGACTCCACATTCATTTATTTCAAGTCCTCTTCCCACTTGACAGGAAGGTGTATTAGAATGTCTAGCACATTTGGAAAGTCATTATACATTCTTTACGAGTTATTGAACTCTATTCAATACACTCAAAAGTATTGGTAAAGTTAGTCACATAATCTGTGTGCGTTAATGAACTAACCCGAGTGTCCACTAATATTTTAATGGTGTGTGTGTTAAGTGAACAAACTTTAACAAGGATTTCGAGGAACAAAACATGCCTGTTTGTGTAGCCAATTTTTCAAGCCATGTCTGCCCATTTGGAAGCCTGGTGCTGCTGCTTCTCTAGGTCAGTCGGCGTTTGGCGAACCTTGGAACGGGTGCCAGAGGGGGCACTCAGAGCCCTCCCCAGGGCAACCTCGGGCCTTGATGACAGTGCTATTGAGACGAAAGGAGGAAAGGGGAGGTCGATGTGGGCAGATCAGGATTATTTAATGTAGCTTCAGGCTCTAATTTCCTATTCAGGGTAACCTGAATTTGTCACTCTCTCGTCTACTATATTGGGTTTTTGGATACTGATGATAGATTTTGACAGCCTTGATTGAAAGCTATGAGCGAGAAAGGAGGCATGAATTTACTGCTTAAAATTGCACGTAAAGGTTGGCACTTTGCGATAAATATGGGGCTTTTGGTTGTTAGTTTGGGCACTCCGTTCAAAAGGTTGCCACAATGTTAGGTAGTAGTGGGAAGTATAGATTTTGAAAATGATGAGAAGTGAAGCAGCAAGTCTTGTCTAAACTATCGGCTGTGGTAACCTGGAAGAGGAAGCTATCTCCGCACCCGAGACCAAAAGGCAGCCCCTTTACAATCAGACAACCAAGCACCGACCATGAATATTCTTCCTCCAACCTGTCATGGGGTTGGGCATTACAGCGTCACCTAACAGATGGCAATTCCATTGTACCAGACCCTGGGCATTATGTGAAGCGATTATCTAACACTGGGGGAGTAAAAACGCAGCGTCTCCCGCTCGAGTCACATAATGATTGTCATTGCTAGTGCCCTGGGATGCTCTTCATGCATAATGTGGACCATATGAAATAAATGTTGCAAAGCAGGTCGAAGGTGAAAATGATATTAGTAAGTTTTGTGTAAGGGGGCTGTCACATGGGCGTTCTTGTACTTTGGGGACCACATACAACATACATACAACAAGCCCCGATTGCAGTAGTAGGAAGTTTATTTACTAGTGTGAATTAATGTTTCCGTGGATAATCCATAATAAAAGTAAAACTTTACGAAGTTTAAAATGAGATATTACACGCAAATTAAACAGTCACATGAAAATATACTGCACTTTGCAAGAAGAGGTGTAGCTACTTATCTATATAGTTAGAAAGAAGTTTTACTATAATTTCCATTTACATGTATATACAGCTGTCCCCGGGTTACATACACGATAGGGGTTCTGGGTTCGACCTCAGTTGAATTGTATGTAAGTGGATCTGTATATGTTTATAATTTTAGCTCTAGACAAAAATTTTTTGTGTCAGTGACAATTGGATTTTCAAAATTTTTTGCTTGTAATGGGACAAGGATTATCAATAAAGCTTTGTGTGATAGACACATTACAGCCGTCATTTCAGCCTGGGAATAAAGTCACGCTTCCAGGGAGGGAGCTTCACAAGAGGTCAAGTAGGCAGGAGAGGTCAGTCTGTAAATAGGGGTTGGTGGTATGTTAAGTCGGGTGTCCCTAAGTAGTTGCTTATTCTCATGCAGGATGCTCGGTAATCTAATACCATATCCAGACTATATTTTGTCTTTATTCCTTCTCTAATTGGGTTTGCCTCAAATGGGAAATGACAATGTTCAATGTATTCAGAGAGTCAGAGCCAGCGTAAATGGTGGATCAATTAGTGCATTATTTCTTGTTGTAAAGATTGTACTATGAGATGAAGGAATAAGATTCTGAGGAATAATGTAGCTGGAAGGAGGAAGGAGGGACAGAAAGTGTCAGTTTTGGAAAAAGTAAAATGTATCAGTGTTAAATTATGGAATGTGATAAGCCTGCCTTAAAAGATGGCTCTGAGAGGGTATTGATGTGGCATTACAGCGAAGTGGTTTGACAGCTTCGACATACGGATAGGAGAAGTTTTGTTAAGAGCAGTAGAGCTATGACATTCAGAACAAGATATTGAGATGTGAGACAGAGAGATAGAGGAGATATTAGAGGTACCAACTATAGATTGGGGATGACTTTACATTTTCTAAATATTCTGCCTTAATGAACACTGTGCAAGGCGCCAAGAGTTCTGGAAAAATATACATGTAGTGTTGTTTTTTTTATTGGCAGCCATGGCAATTGGAAATTAAAACACAGTCATTAAACTATATGAAAAAGTTGTAGGGACTGTAAAGAGTACATAAACATAACTTTTATTAAAAAACCCTTAAAAATTGAGTGTGTAAATCGCAGTGTTCACTTGTTCTCTTTATTGAGTGCCTTTAGTCATATTAATCCTCCAAAAAAATGGGGCTATTTACTAAGGGTCCAAGGACCAAAGACGTGGATATTGACGATTACTGTTTTGTGCCGCATTTACGCAGATTGTGAGTGCACGCACTTCTCATGCTGACAGAAATCAGGGGCGGCGAAGGACGATCCAAAACAGATTCGGAAAACGTGCAGGATTAACTTCAAAATGTGTCCAAGCCAAGCACTTACATGATAGAAAGCCGATAGTGAAACTCCGGTGGACCTGAACGGGGAGAAGCAAACAATTGCAGGAAATTGGATCTTAGTGAATCATGGCAGAGCTCCGAAAGCCTTGACGGACAACGAACTTGGGGGGCTCGCGACGGACGGGTAAGTAAATGTGCCCCAATAATCCTTTTAGAGGGTGGGACAATAAATGAGGTATATAAAGGTTACCCTATGAGGTATATAATCCCCACAAGATATTTAATCCCCATAAAAGTAGATAATCCCCTCTTAAAAATAGGGGCTAATGTATAAAACCAATGAAATTATAAAAATCCCAACAGTTCTCTAATCTATTGGCTCGGCTAAGTTAGTCTCAGTGACCTTGATCACCAGATCAGGATTATCTGTAACCCAGGTTTAACCAAGCCCGTTGACAGGGCAAGTTGCAATAAGAAAAGGGTGTGTGAGAAAGGGTGAGAGGAAAATTAAGGGAAAATAACCTATAGGAGTCATTTAGTTTTACGGCGCCGTTGTATGATAGCAGTTTTGAATATGACGCAGCTAACAAATTTTCCACTCCAGCCAGCGCCACCCACCCCCCCTGGTGAAAGCGGTAGAATGAGCCCTGGTGGTGCGCGCAGAGGGCCCGGATAAGAAATACGCCCATAATGCTGTGGACAGTGTTGAATTGGGTAAGTTAAACATATCTAGTTAAGTAAAAGCTACCTTAGGCCCCTTCCACACTAGCGAGTGTGAGGCGATGAACTCGCATTCACACTCGGCAACGCAAGCTGCCGGGAAAACACGGCCCGAACGCTTGCAACCGGGAGTGAACTCAGCATTCAGTTCACTCCCGAGGGCAGGGTTCGGGCCGTGCGTTCCCGGACAGCTGCGGTCGCGTGTGCTGATGCCGAGTTCATTCGCATCACACTCGTCGTGTGGAAGGGGCTACGGCGGCATTGCTAAGCATGCATTTACAAACACTAGTTTCTATGAAACGCATGTGATCGGTAAACCAGAACCCAGGCATTGTCTTGCTAGTAAAAAACAATGATCGGGTTCTGATAGAAGAAAAGATACCGATCAGGCTGAGGCCGCCGCAAGCCGCAATACCCAAACAGCTCTGCAATATCGTGTGACGGGCTGCCCACCCTAACGTCTGCTACTTGTTATGGATTTGAGATTATGATTAACAGTATTTAGAAGTGCCACACATCACAGGTGAAGATGCAGGCAAACTGTTTGCCATGACACTTATAGTCCACTACTTAATAAGGTGGGAGTATAATGAGGCTGCAGTAAACGTGTGTTTAACGCATGTTTTTAAAAAACGCATGCAACAGATGAAGACAGAGTTTGCTAATAAACAGCTGTAACCACTTGCATTTACAAAACGCAAAATGTTAACATTCTTTTATGCATTCGGTTAAAAGTGTGTTAACAAGCATGGCATTAATGTGTTCTTCACACATTGTGAAAAAGAATTAACATTGGCTTTTGGTAAACGCAAGTCGTTGTTAACAGCTGTTCAAAATTTCTACGTCAGCTGTTGCAATGGTTTTCACAGCCATGCGAATGCAACGGGTCCGCACCTTACGCTCATCAGAAAAGAAGTGCATTCATATCTTGCCTACTGGTAGAAAATACACAGGTATCTGGCATCTGGTCTGCAAGCACCAACTTATCTGGGGAGGAGGAGCCCCTCACGCATTGTCGGCTGTCAGTCCAACTGGTTAGGATATTGAGAATGTGTTAACCTGCTCTACTGGAGGAAAAGTGGTTATTATCAGCGTACATTTTCCAGATGGGAAATAGTTTAATGTTTTAGTAACAAAAAAAATGCCAGATCTTAAACAGGATAAGGATAGAGCTTAAAATTCCACTGGCAATACAAAATCGTCATCATTTTATTCAGGTTACATTAATATATCCGATACCATTTCATTATTGCGTAAAATATCTAGAAAACCAGCATGGCTAAACACCTTACATTCTCCACTTTCAATATTGCCAACACGTTTTATAAAAACAGCTGCAGAACGCGCAGATCCTGGCTGTAATCACGAGTGTGAATAATAAAGGTCTGTGTCATATTACACAGACAAGGAAGCAGGAAGATACAGAAATTAGATGTAATAAAAATGCAGAAGCAGCAACACATGTACAATCAGAGAGGAAACCTTCCATGAATCCTGGTAATCCGGGGGGTGTGGCGGGTTACATGAAATGGCTGCATCTTCTTTAGTTACCATCTCCCATCCGGACATGGCACGAAGTGTTTACAGGTCCCTTGTACAATGGAAAAATGTTCTTAGGAATAATGATTTTTATGAAAGCAGACTGTGGCTACAATAAATAATAAGTGCTTATTCACACATACAGATTATTGCACAATGTCTGGTCAATCAGACCTATATTAGATATTTTGCTATGTAAGGTCCAAAATAGCTAAATTCCCCCCCAAGTAACTAGTTCATCCAGGGTATTCTTCCAACTGTTAAACTCTTGACTGATCTGGAAAAATCAGCTATCAGATTTTTATCTGGCAGTGGGTTCCGGCCCATATCTTTGTTGTAACTCAGTCTTTTACGTACATATTCAGTACCTGAGGTTTGGGCCGGTAAATCTCTCCAGCACATGCAGTGTCGCAAGTTGCTTGTGGGCAACTGGCCTAAGTGTTTTTTAATTATAGTTTTTTAACAACATCATTAACAACCTATCCGTAAGTCCTGTGTGATGTTGTTGAGACCGGTTTTTTAAACCACATGTTCAAATACTGTGTGTGTTGTATTGGTTTCAGATCCAATTATTGTAAAACCCCTATTAATTCTATGTTAAATTCAACATTAACGCTATTAACACAATGCAATCAGGGAAAGCTCTTCCCCGGCAGCGTTCAAACTCATTCAAAGCTACATGTGAACATGGCCTACTCCTCCTAACACTAAATTGTACTTTATAATACTCTCTAAGATCAGGCACTAAGATAGTAACTGAATTTAATGTGTCTTGTCGTTTTTTGTAGTACGATAAATATTTCCGTGTGGAACTTAGCTTCTCATTGAAATTGAGCTAACTAATATCCCTGAATAATGCCGCCCACGGGCCGGTCGTTTTTTTTAAGGTCTGCCAAACCTGGCATTTGCTCAGGGCCCCCCCCCCCTGTCCTAAGGGGCCCCAGCCATGTTGGACTTTTTGGGGCAGAGGATGTATTGCATCTTTTGAATATAGATACAGTGAAGATAATTATGATCTACTCTCCTTATGATCTATCTATATCTATACTGTAGTTTATCTCTCCTATATTGTCTATTATCTATCTACTATATTTGTACTATCTAATTGCATCTATATTCTTTTATTTATATACTGTCTATCTATCTATATTTGAATGAGGTCCTCCGCTATGCTCGTTCTGGTTAAAGTATCTATGTAAAGCGTTATGTGCATGCCAGCCCTTGGATCCTCCCAATGTGTTGGGTTGGACCAACAGTCCCTTAGCAATTTCAATCCACAAGATATGAATGTAAAACTCCTTGAACATTCCATCTCCTGGTCACGTCAATAATAACGTCACTTCACAAATCATGTGCTAAAAAATTGTAATTATGTTCCCACGAGTTTCTAATAAATCTTGCAGCTTTAATTAATGTCAGTGGTTGAACATTAACCGGGGATCCCACTGGGCTAAGCAGCAGGGAGGAGTCACATAGGACATGTTAACATATGAGAGTCATCTATGGGATTGCTGTCCTCATCTCCATAGGTGCCAATGTCCCTTTGAGAATTATTCTTACTTTTAACTTATGAGTCACATTTTGAAAATATCTAAAACAACCAAACAGGAACGTTTTAGGACTTATTCATTGATTCTGTAAGATTAATCAGGTCTACTTGAATGCATTTATCTATAGCTCGATATATTCACTGGTGCCCTTATTTTTTCATGTTTATCACACATTAAAGGGAATTTACTAGCTCCCAACTCACTATGATGTCATATCAACACTTTATCAGATTTACAACAATATGTTCCATTTCCAGAAATTCATCATCTTAGCTTAAAAACAAATCATGACCCAAGAAGAGTTGTCACCAGCCATCAAGAGTAGACCTCTGGTGGACCAAAAACTCACCGACTATAAATATAAACAGTAGTATTTAAATATATGTATAGAATTGTACCCTAATGAGGTCCGTACTCCAGGTTAGTAGACCTGGGCGCAGAGATCAGTATAGACCACCTAGCCTCATTAGTATATAGGTTCCTCTATTCTTATTTTAGCTGCAGTACAAAGAATATGTTCTGTGCGTTGAGCATGAGGAAGTAGAGTACGTGACTATGGTGATCGCGTAACGATTGGTTTAGGATAACGAGAAATATAACAATATAATAAAGGACAGAAAGAGAGAGACTTGAACAGGTTAGCTCAAAAAGATAGGAAAGCGAAGCAAGATCACATACCAAAAAAGACAATATACTGATGCGAAACGACATAAGGAACCAAAAGAACAAAAGACAAAAGGTGTCTTCTATGAGAGGCTATTGAAATACTCAATCTCAATATACTTGTAACCCCAACTCATTCAGACATCATATAAGGACGTCGCCCGCGGGTTAAAGAAGCATTCGATTACAACAACCCAAGACAAAGACACACCTGGATATGGAAAAGTGCTCAATACCAAGTCAGATCCCCTTTCATAAGAGCATTCTACCTCCATATGTAAGTATTGGATAAAAGCAAGTCTCAGGCCGTATGTAATGAAGCTTAGTGTAATCCTGATTCTTATGACAATCCAACATTTTTAAAATCCAATTGTCACAGAACCAAAAAAGCTCTGGCTGGGGTTACAAATGATAAAATATACAGTTCCGACTTAAATAACAACTCAAACTAAGAACAAACATCACAGACCCCGATCTTGTATGTAACCGGGGGGGGATGCCTGGTATTGGTATATTAGAAATGTATAAGAGCACCACCAGGACTACAATTTATTTTTTAAACTAAAAAAAAAAAAATCTCATCAGCAAAAGTTGAAAGTCAGTAATTAGGTGCTCTATATTTGTGCAATAAGATCAAAACTTACACAGATCACCCTAAATATGTACAGTGAAGCTCTAACTACGGTATTAATATTAACAAGCCTTACAGGGGGTGGGCAAGCATGTGCCTAAAACAATAACATACAGATACTGCATTGCCCACTAGAGGAGCATAGGAGCTTACTGTTAAAACCAATTCAAAAATAAGACGATGCGCGTAGGTCATGGTATGATTAGTTATACATCAATAAAATATTCGTATCCAAAGGAAAAACTCTATATGCGTTGCAAGGAAAATTTTAAACTATCGGAGTTAATAATATCACAACCGTCAGCAACAGCCCAGCACAACCAGACTTGGCAAAGGTAGGAAGGGCAAGACGTGGGGCTGTGGAGGGCTAGAGTGGCAGTTGACCAAAGAAACATGAAACTGCAACGAAGGCAAAATTCGTATAGGAAATAACATAAAGGAACCTAGAAGATAAAAGGTAGAGGCGCCGAAACTTACTTTGTCTAGCAGCTGCGGAGGATGTGGAGTGGACAGAAACAGGAAATCAAGAGATAGACCATGTTCCCACTAGCACACGACAAGCCAATTCAAAAATATAGTCTGAGACAGCGAACTGGGGTCCACCACCGAGAGAGAACAAGACCCAGAGGTACAGACCACATATATAACACCAAAGTACGAAAAACCATTTCAAATCCCAGATTGCAGCGAGGACGAAATGTATAGCAACGAGAACGGTTGGAATAAACGTAGCTGAGGTCAAAGAAGATAAGCAAAGGCAAGAGTGAGGACGGCATAGCAGCACCCTCTGATAGAACGGCCATTATAAAGGAAAAAATTGACTGCGCACACAAAACAAACTCAACCACACCACCTCCTCTAAGGTAAGATTCCTGAAAAGTGGTCAATTAAAAGAAGTGTCCCAGTGGTGGGGTTTCACCCCGAAGAACAGCTAGAAACCTGAATCTGATCCTAATAGCCAACATAGAGGAAACTTTTTCACAATAGCTTGCTTTAAATAAAAAAAAAGATTTTCACCCTTCAATGGAATCCTAAATAAAATACTGAAACATACATGGTAATAATAAATATCATACAGTATGTGCACTTTTTAGTGGCTTCCACACACAGCTGCAAGGTTACTTTTATGGTGATCTGCCAGACCTGGGAAATTCACAAGATGCAACATGCTGCCATGCCCCATTGCCCTTGCTCACTTAGCTTAGAAAGAGGTTTTTTTAATTTGAGATGGAGAAAAATAAAACCGTTCATTTTACCTCGCATAGACCTCAAAGCGACCGTCCTCCTCTAGTACCATGTTATTTTAAAGTTTATCGACCCATCCCCAGACCAATCTTTTAAAGGGAACCTGACCCATTTTTCACAAAAAAAGCTAGTGGCAGGTTTCATAGAGCAGTTGTAACTAAATGAACCCTTCGTTTAGCTAAAAAAGTCCCTCAGATTCTTATATAGTCAACTTTATAATTTTACCGTATTCAGCATATCTTGAGCGGAGTCCCAAGTGGGCATGGCTCCTCGGGCTGGATCCAGCAGCTGTTCCGTATTATTTCTCTGCCAGCAGTAATGCTGTATGTAATGTGACAGGTGAAATCATCGCAGGTCCTTTGTTCCTAACATTAGCAACGCCAAGCATTATCTCATGAAATCAAAGATATCTTATCACATGAAATCACACCAGATGCATGGAGAGGAATAGAAGTACATGCAGGATGTGATTTCATGTGGTCAGATTGTGCAATGGGGGACAGGTGTGCTAGTGTTAAGTGGATAAAGAACCTGTAATGAGTTACCCTGGTCACATGACATTAGGCCACGTCCATAGACTCGGTCTAATATCCATAGATACCAGGAAAGTCACCATTCTGATTTATGGGGTTCTGAGGGAAACTATTTTAGTTAAAAATCAGGGGGGGGTCAGATAATTTCTAGAAACTCTATAGGAACTAGTGATATTCATTTACAGACTCTAATTAATTGATACCAGAACTTTGTTTCTCTCTGCTCCTATTCAGATGTAGCAGTGTTTAGGTTGAGGGATCCATGTTTTCCAGGGACAAAATCCGAGACCAAAGAAGTTAGATAAACATATGTATAGAATCAGATTGGCATGGATCTCATACCCTACTCCAACAAAGATCAGCTGTTCTCAGCAACTGTATAAACAGGACCGCTCCATTCCAGGTAGTGGCTGCACCTGAGTCAGTGCAGCAATATTTCACAAACACAGAGAATGGAGCTGTTTGCTTCCGTTGTTATATGAGAGTGGCTTTACATGGTGATCGTTGGGGGGCGCTAGGTGTTATATACCTACTTTTGGATATGTAGAGCTCCTCTATAACTAGTTACCAATATTTAATCCAGAGAAGCCCCTTTAAGGATACATTGCTTTTCACATTATGGCTAGTGCTATATTTATGCCCAAAGTTTCTGTCCATTTCAATATAATACAATAGGAAATAAACACATAGGAGTATGTATTTAAATGTTTCAGTCTAATGAATACATTTTACATGTCATCTGAGGGAATAAAAGAAAAAACTGCTGCGTTTTATTCACCAGGGCTCTGCTGTGCTGTGAATGGTTTGACAGAGCAAGTTATTTCTTAAAAGAAAACTCACATAGGATGAATTACATCAATTATTTCCTTTTTCTTGTTTGTCTGCAGAAATACACGTATGGGACATTAAGAATATTTCAACCATAATAAAGATTTAACTGGTGCTTTCTGGTAAATTTACCCCAGAGATATTACCCTTATGCTTATGCAATGTGTCTTACTCGTTATTGACACATTACTGGATTCAGGCATGGCAGATGTAGCAAACTGTAACCATTAATATTCTAAAATTCTGCGCTCCCCTCTTTCTGATCCATGGAACTTTACAAGACATAAAGTTTCATCAACTTGAATCCATTCTTATGTAACCTCAAAACCATTCCCAAATGCATTTTACCACTGATATTATACTCTTACTATAACAACATCTCAAGCAATTGTATATGTCCCAATACCATTTAGGTAAACTAAGGTTTTCCTAGCAGAACATTGGCCTGAACATTATGCGCCTCTGCTGGTTTGCTTCTTTCTATAGTCCATACATACTGGACTCTCAATAAAGTACACAGCACTTCTCTGCAGTTTGACGGTTTGCTAAACTGGGTTCTCCCCATCCAAATTGAAAGGAATCTACCATCAGGATCAGGATAAAATCAATACACTTACATGCTGGTGTATGCCCCCTTTATTAGGATCTGCTCTTCTTTTAATTTCTATGCTGATTTATAATAAAATATGCTTTAAAAATTATGCAAACTAGCCTGAGGGGCTCCAGGCTCCATAACTTATAGAGCGTGGGGCCCTCAGGCTCATTTGGAACCTTATTGGTTTAAAATCTAAGGCATATAAAAAGCTTACAGAAGAGCGGATCCTGACAAAGGGGACACACAAAGCATGTAAGTATACTTGGTTTTAATCCATAATCCTGATGGCAGATGTCCTTTAAAATATCACATGTGACTCTCCAAATAGTGCACAGAGTTTCTATTATGCTCTGTCCTTAAAAGTAAATTGCATCAGGAAGGTCATTTTTATATGATGACAGGGTCCAATAGCCACTGGCATTTTTATTTCAAATATGCCTTGGTCATGCATGTCCATACTTCCGATGCTTTTATGGTTTTCTTATGTTGTATCGTTACCTGGTCCTTGCCATTGGAGATGTGGTGAGTCCCGGGGAGGGCAGTTCCAACAGCACAAATCATCTTCTCCTTATGGCCTCCTCCCAAGCTACTCACTCACCCTTCCCGATCCCTGCTCAACACCGCTGAAATAACTCACTGTCGCAGCAATCTCCTTGAACGGCCCACCCCGAGCTCACCAGCACACGCTTGCAGGGAGCCAGATATGTTAACCGGTTAAGGACGGGCCTCGGGTCCTGCGCAGATTTTTCACGCCCACCCAAAAACAAAAAGACACAGAAAGAGCTGTGTGACGCGCCTTGTTTTCTGCGTAACAAATTGCACTTATATGATGGTATTAAATATTCCATGCCATAGTACACGGAAATGAGAGAAAAAAAAAGGTATAAAGAAATGGTAAAAGGGCTTGCGCCATTTGGCGGAATTGGATATACAGTCATTACGAGCGTTCTCCCAAGGGGAGACAGTCACATGGTGCGTTGAGGTCGGACGAGAAGGGGAATGGAGCGAACTAATTGTAGGTTAAAGGGATGTTATGAGGCTTGGGGGTTACAGGAAGGAATGGAACCATGCGGTAGGGGAGGCAGGGAAAAAACCGCAGGACAATAATATTTGAGGGGGGGGGACCAACTTTCTGAGGCGCTAATAACTTTTCATACTTTGGTGTACGGAGCTGTGCTGGCAGTGCTTTCATATTTTTCCGGGGGGTTGAGCGAAATGGTTGAAATATTTATAATGATATAATTGTTACGGAATCATCCTGTAGACCTTGTTGATAACTTTTTTTAGATTATTAGTTTTTTTTAAAATGGCAAAAAAGTTCATTTTAGATTTGGGCGCCTATTTTCGCGTTACGGGTATTTTAAACGCATTGAAAAACTCGTTATCAATATTTGTGATAGTATGGCATGTTTGGGAACGGCGGCAGAGTACACTAAGTGTTAATGATTTTTACTGTTATTTATATTTATGTCAGTTCTAGGAAAGGGGGGTTGGGGCGTTGTGGTGATTTGAAATTTTAGGTTTTTTTATTATAATTTTTTTTTTTTAAACTTTTTTTTATTTTTATTTATACTATTTTTCAGACTCCCTAGGGTACTTTAACCCTAGGTTGTCTGATCGATCCTATCATATACTACCATACACGGCGGGCGGTCGCGAACCGGTTAAAGAAACAATGAAAAAGTACTGGAATTAATCAGATGCACGGCAAATACATTTATGAAATCAACATGCCAGAGGATACTGGAACCTGTCATCACATAAAAACGACTTTCTTGATGACAGGTTCCCTTTAATATTTATTTTATATAGATTGATGTAATCCATAAACACATGTGATATTTTTGGCACACATCAGATTCAGACAGACAGAGGCATAAAGTATTAATGTGGAGGGAGATTGTTTACATGAATGCATAAGCTGAATTTAAGCATGCCCACTATTGAGGCAGTGTTCTGAATGGAGCACGCTGAAGACCTGCCATATTGATGCTTGGACCCAGTAGTCTGGCATCATACAATCCACTGCCACTGTCATGAGATAATTCATTTTCTTCACTTTATCTTTAATATACCGTATTTTTCGGCCTATAAGGCGCACCAAAAATCCTTTACTGCCTATCTGCTCACCAAAAATCCTTTAATTTACTTTGAAAAAAAGGTGCGCCTTATATATGACACTCAAGAAATGTACTAACGACAAGATGCACTGTACATTTACCAGTGGTTTAATAGCTCCATCCCCAGAAATTTCCTGCACCTTCCCACACTATTTATAACGGGTCCCCACTCCTGAAGTGCCTGCACCACACTAACATTGTGCCCATCCTGCCCTCCCCTAGCACGGAAAGACCGGAGCTGCCATAGTGCCAACCACGGAGCAAACAGTCATCATCAGTAAACATCCCCATACCTACCAGCCCTGTCAACAGGAAGAAAGGAGCCACAGGGAAACCACAACAGGAATAACACCCTGGCTGAGGAGGGAAGAGAAGGGGCAGAGGGAGACCGCTTACAACACCTAGCTGAATCACCCTGCAAATTACCCCCAAAAACAAGTCCCTACCCTCGAATCGAGCTCTCCGACAAGGCTGAAGACCAGTTTACCGGGAGTGTATCAGGCTTGAACTGTGCACAGTCCTGCCACCTGCTGGTCATTTTAGGTACTGCATTTGATCCTGCGCCTAACTCCATTGCGCTTATATATGACGCCTAATGTCTTAGCAGGCATTATTAGAGGTGACGCCTTATACTCCGGTGCGCCTTATAGGCCGAAAAATACGGTAATGATTGTTTGTATATGACTTATGTAGTAGAAATATTGACGTTCATCTCTAGAATGTGACTGATACATAAAGAATGGGGGGATTATTGCTCATTAACTCAAAGTAGTAGTAGTAGTAGTAGTAGTTTCTAGTTTTACATTTTATTAGAGTTCAAGATCCAGATACCCCAAAAACAAAAACACAGAGTTTATATTAATATTATGCTTTGATGGTGTAAACTATTTGGTCTTTGCACAAGGATCAAATATAAAATAGAACAAATTTAGAATTTACTAAAAAAAAAAACCTTTTTATTACTAGGTCCTGGCAAAAGATGTCTACTGTAGAGTGAAGCAATTTTTTGTGTTCCATAATCCAATGAAAATCATCGGTGCACGTACAACAAGTATCGGTGGGCTACTTTCACAGTCACTGAGTGACTGCGCTGTGCTGAAAGCTGTGGACCAGAAAGTTTGGGTTTTAGTGTGGTCCTTGACAGACATGATGTATGGAGATGAAACTTCCATTCCATAAGCGCTGGGTGGTTTAGTGTTCCAAATCACTCTGACATCTTCCTTTAAGATTTGTATATTAACTTTCATATTCATAGTAAAATCCCACCTGTCAAGTAAACCTATATGTGTAGAGAAAAAACAGAGCATAAGTATAGAAGTGCCAGGTAGACAGCTGTTGGCATCTGCAGGTGCAAGATTGAAGTATATGACATCCTGGGTTATGTTTCTCTGCCACAGATCTGTAGTATATATTACGAGTTCCTTTTCTTTCCTTTTTTTTACAATCAGTTAACAAAGCATACGCACAAGAAAACCCAGCTGTTCTACATCTCTAGGGCAGGGATCCCAAAGCATGAACGTCCAGGTATAAAAGCTGATCATGTATTTTTCGAAATATGAAAACTCAGCTTGACAGCTAGTGTCAGCTTCCCTGTAATCGAATTTGAAGACAATTTTCTAGAAGATATGACAAGCTGTTCTAGTTTTCACTTTATGGTAAAAAGTAGGAGCCAATAGTTATGACATCCAAAGGTCACACCAGAGACCCTCCTAAATGAGAGGCAATGCAGGTTTTAAACTGGTTCCAACCACTTTCTATGTGCCATATACCTAGTAATGTAGAAATAAAAGCTCTAGAATAAATGTTCTGGATAGAGGTAATGTGGCCCTAACCTCAGTGAGGTTCCCTATCAAGAAGCCATTCTATTGAGCCATTTTCATGTAACTGAAGTTCTTTGAAGTTCTACATAAAAAAAGGCCAAAGCATATGATACATTCTTCCATGGGTGGATGCCCCAGAAAATTAATCACATGCAATGGAGAGAGATTACATTAACAAACCCACATAAGCTAAACTGACTCTACAGACTTTGGTCAGTGAGAATTTTAGAGCTCAGGGGCAGTATTACGTACCGTCCATTCCGCGATCAGCAGCGAGTTCTTGCGTGGATCGGTTCCGGCCGGGATTCACTAAGGCGGTTCTTCCGACGACGTCCACAGGTGCGTCTGCTGCGCTGTAGTAGCATCGGAACGCACTGGAGTTTCACGAGCCATGTGGGTGTAAGTAAGCGCCGATCCGCGACATTTTTTTTAAACAATGCGGCGGTTTTTTTTTCCAAAATCCGTCGGGTTTTCGTTGGGCCCGCCTCTCCCATTTCCCGTAGTGCATGCGCGTCGCCGATGACGCACACATCACGACGTGCGCCAAAAAATCCGGGAATACAGGGAAAATCGGCGCAAATCGACAAATATTAGGGATAACACGTCAGGCAAAACGCAAATCGGTTCCTTGTTAAATGACCCCCCCATCGTGTTTGCTGGGGAGCACTTCTTCCAAAATCATGTCTACTGACCATTGGTTTGTGTGGGTATGCATAAGAGGAAGTCATAAGACATGCTGGGAGTTTTTTGCATAACCCGAATGGTCAAGAAGGAGCCGTTTATACAATCTCTGTAAACCCTTTAAATAGTTTCTGACCATTGTTGTATGGTCATACAATAGCTTATTACCTCACTCCAAAAGTTTAATTTATTATATAACCATGTTACAGTTTTAATAAAGTCCAAGTTATAATAGCGCTAGTGACCCCTAGGAGGAACTGATAGTTTTCAATTGTGTGTCAGACACAGTTTTGTTGGTCGCTTTTGTAAAAAACTGCTAATTTATTTTCAAAAACATGCCGGCATGGGGTTGGGACACCCTGTGACCCACCACTCCGTCACCAGTCCGCTGCACCCCATCTACAATATAATAATAAATATTCTTGCATTGCCAAAAATCTGCGATTGGTGTCACTGCTTCTACACTGAAAGTGGCATAGAAGCAGTAATAAATCTCCACTATATAGATTATCAGTACAAGTCTAAGTATGAACGGAGTCATGTAGAATTACTAGAGCATTCACTACAGTGATATTGTAGTCACAGTGTAAAGGCCCGGCAGTCAGGTCTGTTAGGAAACTCTATACGTTCCAATGCGCTCCTCCAGATTTAGGGTAAGTATATGGCCACTAATCCTGCAACATGTTGTAGTCCACGGAGAAAGCGGCGCCTTAAGAACATTCCTTGTTCTCAACATAATGGGGCTCATTAACTAAGGGCCGCACGCGGACCCGCAATTATCGTCGGATTATCCGCACGTTTCTGATTTTTAAAAGGAGTTTTTGTACACCGGACTGGCTTTTGGCGCGCATCGCCACGGCTTGTCATGCACACAGCAGCATCGGGGTGGGCCGTCGTGCGATCTCGAGCTGATCGGGCACTAGCGTGATTTAACATTTAATTTGGTCTCAAGCGCCATTCACTTAATGCATCGGGAAGCGCAGGTGACACTTCCGGCGGCCGCTGAGCGGGGGAGAGCGACACATGCGGCATATTGGCGCACGATCCAAGTGATCGCGCTGGACGTCCATTATGATAGTCGGGTGGACAGTAAAATGCCACCCAATATATCATTGCTTAGTACTGATCTTAGTAATTCTACTGTCTTATATTGGTCATGCAAGGTCATTACGTCTGCCTGGGCAGTAGACATGTGTTACAATACGACGACATAGGATTTCCATGTTTTTTAATGTGTCTTCCATATTGGTAACATGACCTCTATTTGATAATGGAACTTGCGACCTCCCACAGTTAAGTTCAGAAAACACCCTTGTGGCTGGAAGTTCCGAAGAGTTCTTCCAGGCTTGATCCTGATTGAGAGATGTTTCCTGTGGATGCGTCCACAAGGGGGGGGAGTTTTGGCACAGCCAACTCCACGGCTTCGTAAATTGGTATTGATTATTAACTTCCATGGAACATACATTGTGGATGCCTAATAAACACCACCCAAAACCAATAATTGGCAGTAGGTTGTCAAGAAAGATTCTGCTAATTGCATTTCTCTTACAACCATTGGTCATTTGTTATCGTGTGATAGTCCGCTCATTGAACTTCACAAGCTGTGCGGGTCGGCCAAAGTCTTGGAAATCTTAATCCACTTTGCTCTTGAAGTTAAGTTTCCTTGTTATATGTAATGTATCAGCTCTTGCTGACAGATGGGGCAACTCATTAAGTATTCATGAATGAAATACTTCTTTTTTTTTTCGGCCAAATACCCTCAAATCTTTGTTTTTATCACAGTACAATCTGAAAAGTTTTTTAAGGATGTAGCTTCTATCAAGCAAATGACACGTCCACCCATTTAAAATAAGACGTTCAATACCAAAAAGGAGAGGGTGTATAGAAAAAGGCGGACCAGGAGAGACCAAGAGCGCTCATGGGGCACCATTTACTTACCTGGTCCCTGCGGCGATCCGACGCTGCGTGGGTCGACGAGGATGAAGTCTCGCAATCAACAAGATCGTGCGCCCGAGATCCTTGCTTTTCGCTTCCCCGCTGAAGGTCCGCCGGAGTCACCTTCTTCTTCCTGGTGTATGTGAGTTGCATGTCTTTTACACAATTTGACTTTTTATCCCCGCGTAGGCCGACATCCGTCGCGAATCCTTCCGTTCGGCCTCCCCCCAATTTGGTGCGTGTGAATAAGCCGGCGCCGATTGGACCCAATCTGACGCGATGCGACTCATCCCCGAAAACACTGGAAAACCCGGAAATGTCGACCGCGGGGACCTTAGTAAATAACCCATACAATAGTATTATGCAGTGGTATTTAGCACTGCGGTGATACGATAAAGGGGGTCCACCGATAAAGGTGCTAGACCAGGCACAACACTATGGAAGCCATGAAGGGGGGACCGTATGGTGCGCCAAACGACTGGATTATCAGAACACAGTCAGGCCACCACAACGGTGTCCTGAATAGAAGAGGAAAACACAGAGAGAGGTTTGCAGGCTGCCCAGGCGGTGCAGATGGGTAGCTGAATGGAATCCGGGATAGTAATGCTGTCCTAAAAACTGTTTATTGTAGACTCAACAAACAACTCACGTCTCAGGCTTCAAAGGATTTCCTTTTTCAAGTGGAAAAGGTAAAAAACACATGTTACTTACACACTTTAGAGACATATCTAAGAGTGGCGACATCAATATGAAAATATTAATAGTATACATATAAACATTACCAAAATCCCTATTAAAGTAGCACGCACATACGTATATGATGTATTTGCCATAAATAATGAATTAATAAGAATAGATATAGATATGGAATAAGATTAAAATATGAATTAAATACAAATGGTCTATAAAACGTGAATGTAAAATATAGAAATGGCTAGATTTCACTGGGAACACTTGAATGTGATCAAGAGATCAGGGGTGTAAATATCGCAGTCGCAGAGGTCCAACTGCGACCGGGCCCCGTATTGGAGGAAGGGCCCGCGCTGCACCCGAACATGTAGAAAGTGGCAGCGCAGCAAACACGGGGATGATCTCTTGCAGCCGCAGTCCCCTCTGCCTTACACTCACCCCTTTCTACGTGCACAAACATCTTCCTGTGCCCGGCCTTCCCAGGAGTATAAGCCGACCCTATTATAAGCCGAGACCCTAATACTCCTAACTAATCCCCTAATCAGCCGACCTGAGTATAAGGCCCGAAAGTGGAAATGCATTGGTCACATACGCCCCCCAGTATATAGCCAGCCAGCCCCCTATAAGTATACAGCCTGCCCAGCTTGCCCCCAGTGTATACAGCCTGCCCCCAGTAGTAATACAGCTGCCCATCCTGCCCCCAGTATATACAAGCCTGCCCCCAGTAAAGTATACCCCTGCCCGCTTGCCCCAGTAGTATACAGCCTTCCCCCCAGTATATAACGCCCTGCCCCATGTATACAGCCTGCCCCAGTATAACAGCCTGCCCGCTTGCCCCCAGTCAGTATACAGCCTTCCCCGTTAGTATACACAGCCGCCCCCAGTAGTATACCACCTGCCCCAGCTTGCCCCCATAGTATACAGCTGCCCCCAGTATATACAGCTTGCCCAGCTTGCCCCCAGTAGTATACATCTGCCCCAGTATATTAGCCTGCCCCCCAGTAGTATACAGCTGCCCAGCTTGTGCCTCTGGTAGTATACACCTGCCTCCAGTAGCATACAGCCAGCCCAGAATTTAAAAAAACAAAAAACTTATATCACTCACCCTCCGTGGCCCTGAAGCCGCAGCGCTGTCATTTTATAACCTAGGGACGTTTTTTCAGTTTCCGAGCACTTTTTTGTTCTTAAAACTCGCTTATACAGGATATTACGGTAGATATAGGTTGAATACACATAATTTTATATATTGTTGATATATACTAAATAATAAAATGATAATGAGGTTTGTTGATGTAAATATTAATTTGTACCTATTTTAATAATTTAAGCAATGGATAAATAAAAAGAGGTATGGGGGTTTAGGATGCAGGAAAGATCTATAGAACATTTGGTTTCGATGGTGAACATTAAATTAAAAAGGATAAAAATAAATTGTTAATTACAATTGGCTCTCAAGATACCGTTGCAAGGCCATTTGGGACGAAACAGTTTATTTAAATCCCGAACATTTCTCTTTGTCTGAGCTTATTAAGGCGTGTTGTTGCCCTCAGGGAATCTCCTCAATTGGGTATGGAAAATGCCTTTTAAATTGAAACATTCTGTCTGTTGTGAGTCAGTGCGTGCCTAGATGCTTCATATCTCCATTGGTGGTATCTACCGGTGGTTGTTTCATACGGTCCATATTGTTTGATGTCTTTGCCTATGTAATGGAGGCCCAGGTGCTTCCACAAAGATAAATAACTTCGGTAAGAGCCGGTTTTCATCGAGGATTTAATATACAATAAATTTGTTCGTAGTGTTGCTTTTCGAAGGCTTGGCTCTATTGGAAATAGCATTTACACAGCCGATTGGCTCACCATCTGTCACTGGCCAGTCAAGTGGAGTCTGGAGGTTTCTAGTATCAGGAGGGGTTTTCTAAACAATGAAATGGCACAATGTATTTTTGGTAAAAATTAAATTTGGTCCCACAGAAAGCAAGACCCTCATCGTCTCAGTAATGGGAAAAAGTTGTTGGAATAAGTAACCGGTCCATACTTACTGAGGCAGGTATCTGCAAACATGTCTATGACCAGTCCACCCCCTTGCATTGTCTAACCCGTTCTTAGGTCTTACTACAGAATCAAACAACAACACTGAATTCCATGTGGAGATCTCGATGACTAATTAGCGGAACCGAACTAACATTTTTGCTACTTGAAAGGAAGCATATTTTTTTGTAGTGTGCAGAAAAAAAATAACTAGAAAGGCGTGGAGTCGTTACCACCTCAGGATGTCGCTCTTATTAAAGCTGGCTGTATCTTGTTTTGTGTCACCGTCTTTACTCACTGTGTCACGATGCTGGCAAAGGCTGTTTGACAACTGCACACCCGGGAAATAACATCAGTACACTACAAATAGGTATCTAGGCTACTCGAAATAATAACTCACAAATCTCGGATAGCAAGGACCAAAACAAAGCACATAAGGGTAATGTAGATTCGGGTGTTAGCTGAACTTCTTGCAGTGTCGGCTCCAGGTTTCAGTAGGCCCCTGGGCGGAGCCTCAGGTGGCTCCTTTGGCATGAACTCCATGCAGCAATTAAAATTCCGAAACTATCAAATGATCTGAATGTTGCAATCAGAGATCCAGAAAACGCACAAGGATTGATACAAAAGAACAAGGAAAATTGTATAACCTTTCTTACACATCAATTAATTATTGGCTGAAAGTAACAACCCCCTTTAAGGGGATTATTTAAAGGGGTATTCCAGGAATAAGCATCATTCTATACAATGGTCTTAAAATATTAAGCTACTATGTAATTAGCCTGTATGTAAATTTGCTGCCCTAACAGAAAATGCTGTGGATGTAACACTGTAATGAAGAATAAAATCTAGTGGCCGTTCCCCCCGCCAGGTTCCTACAGAGTTTTACCATATTTTTAGTGGTGCATGTAAAGTGCTTGCCTTGCGACCCAATTTGAAAGTAAATCCCTCGCCTCAGTCCCGAATCAGTCGGACAGTCCGACGGCACATCCCCCTAAAATTGTGTCCCATGGAGGCCTGCCGGCCAAAAAAAATCACACCCTGCTTAATAGAAAACTTGTGCCAAATCCCGGTGCAGACACATTGCAATACCTGTCCAAGCCGCGTAATCTCCCAAAAAAGTGCACCGCGCGACGAAAGTATCACACATCCTTATTAATGAGGGCCCATTGTCCTTTAAACATACTTTTTATAGTACGATTTGCTCACCTTCACTCCACTTGCTGCTGTAAGTCTTGCACTTTTTTGCTATATCTGCAGCCGTGGCACATGTCTTTGTCGACCTCAATGAATAAAGCTGCAACTTTATCGCTCCTCAAGAATCCACTGCCCTTCTCTTCGTGAGATGCAGAGCAGCGCTTCTACCACACCTGGGCAGAAAAAGGAATATCAATTGGTTATAACGACTTGTTTCCCTTGTGATATAATTTTTGAAAGTTACCTTTTTCCATCCCTTCCAGAGCCTTGTTATTTATTTGGTCTCTGAGCTGTCACAACAACTTTCCATTATATTCACACTTGTACGGGTCTTTACATAGTAGAAACACTATTCCTCTAGTAGGTTTTTAAGGCCCCAAGACAGATTCACCATACTTAGCAGTGTAAATCATTTATGATCATAACCAATGGCCCAATTGTATTAGCATGTGCAGGTGTGCCAGTTGTGAATACTCCTGGGAAGGACACAGCTTGTCCAGAATTACAAGAGGTTATGCGTTCTGACCTAATGAATTCATCTTGCCTATCACCTGCGCCAGGGTGCCCTGCCAACTTATGCAACACCGTCACGCACCGCTTTTCAAAAAACTGCAAGAGGGGTGTGCGAGAAGGGAAAATTTCAGTTGCACCCAGGAATGCAACTTTTGGCTATTTTTTTATTAAATTGTTTTTTGATAAAATGGTGCACAAGTCATGTCACATGTTTCCCCAAGTTCCCTTGCTGTTCTTACACTGGATACTCTGTGAGCTCATGTAAAGTGTGTATCTACACAGCAGCCACGCTGACGAGGCAGAGTCGAGAAGTCAGAGGAAGGAGTGAGCAGCAGTGAAACTAGTGAGATATTTCTGATAAAGGAATTAATGTAACAATAATGTTAATGTTTAAGGTTCCAAAGTAGGTGTAAGAATTGATCTTCCATTGTCAAATGTGAAGAACCTATTCTCTCTTCATTTTGATACCACATTAGTGTATGAAGGTGCGAACAAGTTGTATTTTACAATGGATTATTTTGGACTGTACTATGTATACATGATATGTAAGCCTAGGAAATCATCTTTAAAACATACTATGGGATCATTAGAGACACCAGAGCAGGCAAAATAACAAACAAATAGGGACCCCAGAAGACAATACATATAATGGAGACCCTTAAAGCAGGGAATAATAAGAGAGACCCCAGAGCCAGAAAAATAACCAAACGTTGATACACTATATATTAAGACACATATTCTTGTTTTTCTCACTATCTTGAAACAGAAGAGAAGAGGTCAGCCAAACTCCCCATAGCCCGTCACTATCAAGCCTTTCAAAAACCCTAGTGGTCAGGACTTCTGGTCCACAGGCTCTTACACTAACTGGATAGGCACAGGAAAAAAAAGAACAAATCAGAGGCCACAAAATATAGAATGATAGAACAAGCAATGTCAGGGGAAAAACTTGTATTTAAACAAAAATGGTGTGGCACATCAAAGAAAAACCCAGAAGCAAAAAAGCAGTATAAATAGCAAAGACACAAGGTCAGAAGACAGATGTTAACCAGCATTTGGATTTATGTATCTTGGCCGCATATAAATAAAAGGAGTAATGGACGCCGCCTCATCGCAGCTGACATGCGTTTCAGTCAAGCCCCGATTTCAACAAAAAATCTCAAACTCCACACCCAGCTTTCCATAAGCCGAAAAAATCCTGAAAGGGAGCCGTCCATCCAAGGCAGTCATGCAGTGTGGTTTCAAAGTAAAGAAACCTGATCCCATTCAGAATGACTGCAGCACTGGCATGAGTTTATGAATGAAGATAGAGAATCTTTTAAGGAATGTGTATTGTTCTGTAAGTACATAAGTTTACATACACTTTCTGCCAAATGGTTACAAAGTTAGCTTAGAGAGGACTGTCAATTAAGCGAAATTGGATCCATGAGCATGTTACTTTAGGGTGAGGCAAGACGTTGCCGTCTTGATGCGTTTGACAACATGCAAACGCTAGACCAAGCCGCACACCAACCGGGGGGGCGCGGCGTCATCGATCGCATGCATTTATTCAACGCAAACACACGGCTGCTCGTTCCCGCAGCCAAGACGGCACACATCTGCCATCACCCTAGCCCCTAGCTCCCTAGATTAACACCTTGCCGACCGAGGAGAACTACATCGTCCTCGCGCTGGCCAAGGGGTGTATGGAGAGAGCTCCGAGCTGAACATCTCTCCATACACAGCAGGTAACGGGTTTGATGAATACAGCATCAACCGAACTGTCACTGCCAGCCGAACCACAGTACAGTTAAATGCTGGAACCGCCATCTTGAATGCCCGATCGCCGCCTCCTGGACGTCATCGGTGGGAGGGCGCGATACAGTTGCTATGGCAGCCTAGGTCTCATTGAGACTCGTAGGCTGCCAGGTGCAATGATTTCTAATAGACCACTCGAGGGCAGGCTCTAAAACTCATTGTAAAATGGTATATACTGCAATACCGTGGTAATTTAATTAAGGTTTACTTTTTTTAAAGTATGAAAAAATTATAAAACATGTACAAATTTGGTATCCTCGTGTGATTGTACCGAACCAAAGAATATAACAAAATAGACATGTGATTTGGGCAGGGGACTCAGTGGAAAGCATGTAAAAAATCCAAAGCCCAACAAAGAAAACGGTGGTTGTTTGACAAGGTGTTGAACTATGAAGTTCAATTGTGTTACGCAGAAAACAAGCGTCCAACAAGCTCTTTACATGTGAAAACTTAAAAAGTTAAGTTTTGAAGGGGGGAGTGAAAAATGAAGGATGCAAAACAGAAAAAGGGCATGTTCCATAAGGGGTTACGCAGATTCTGAGAGAGGCAGAGAGCTTCAGAGGTTGGTACAGTGGGTGACAAGTAAGTAGTCTCCATTCCTGAACCCCTTTTACCCTTATGACTCGTTTAACTGGCTGTGGTAATGTTAAAAACTAGTTTGTAATGTATATGCAAATCACTGAGTGTGGAGTCCAATGAACCGAGTCTATGAGGCCTATGCATATTCATGGTTGCTGCCCTGCTCTTGTTCCCAATTGACAGGTTTACACTAGGGACTGTATGCTGTGTGGAACTTTGAGAAGAGAGCTCAGTTACATATTGGCACTAAAGTCTGTCACCAGGGGCATTTTCATCTAAGGTTCTTTACTTGGCAGGTGTCTGATACATGAAATCACGCGTATGTCCTCGATGCGAGCTAGCCGTAGAAGTACATGGAGTCCAGGGCTGAAATGTTCATGTGATTAAAATACATACTGATGGGCTAGACGTTGCAAAGGTAACAAGGACCCTTAGATGACTTCACCTAGTCAGCATGATGCGGAGAAGAGGCATGGACATGGGAGGATGTAAGGGAAACAATTTTTAGCTAAAGGAAGGGTTTCAGTTAGTAATAGGGCTCTGTATTTGTGAAAATGTGGAGACAGTTCCATTTATGATTCAACTATGTTTTACTGAAGCTCAATGGTGTATTTATCTTTAAAATTTTAAATTTTTTATGTTTATTTTCTGATTTTGTTTCGAAAATTTGATATTTTTAGCGCCACAAAGTTAGCCACACATTGAATTTTTCAGGTTGAGCGTGTATCTTAAAATCAGATGGGGACGTATTGAAAAGGTTGCAATTTTGGCCTAAATTTTGGTAAAAGTTGACAAATAATCTCCAGTCCGAGCAGGCATGAGGAGAAGAAAACTTTAGAAGGGTTGAAGGAAGGGTTTTAATTAACTTTGTCAGCATTTTGTGCACTTGTAGTTAAAAGTCCTCAAAAAACCTGACAGACTCAAGTGCACAACCCCGAAACAAAAGACGAGATGTGAACAAATGACCTCAATGACAAAGATAAAATGACCCCCAATGTTTGCGCAGCCTGATATAATGTCTATGCGGGGTGGCCAAACAGCACCCGTAAGAGGTGCAATCTTGGGGCCACCTTTGATGTATCTCAGAGACACATGAATGGAAAAAACTATTAGCACGACTAAGTCAGATGGAATCTCCTCGTAAGCTGACATCATTTTATTCGCTCAACTGAAGAAGCGGGGGCGACTCCGCATGAGGATTAGAATTGATAAGCCAGGCACAAACCAAATCTGGTAGAATTGTCAGGTACTCAAATCAACAGAGACAATTATTATTATCTTGCTATCCTCTATATGAGTGAGGACGAGTGCAGAAAGCCTACAGCAAAGACTTTCCCACACTGCAGTGACGCAGAAATTATGCTAGATGCTAGCACAGACAACCAGTGCTTAACACATTCCAGGTATAAGAATATCAATGCCCCAATGTGGACCTAAACATCTATCGAGTGACCACTGGGAGGCCGAGAATGAGAACATGGTTTATTGAATAGACGATGATGATGGAAGTCAGTAAATGGGAAAAATGAAAACAAACCTTGCGGTAAACAGATTATACAAAAGTGTCTTAACCTTCACCACCCCAAATATATCACAACTCCACAACGATACAAGGGCACTTTGTATTTTGCTCCTAGACCTCACCGTTCCAAGATATGAGCGGGGGCATGTGGGAGTATGCTAAACTTCTGGCACCATCCAATCAGCGGCAGACGGTTGCATGGTGTCAAAAGTTTAGCATACTCACACACGCCCCCACACCCAGCTTGCATTTTGTGTTAAGTTATTCATACCGGAGACTATGGGTCTTTTAGGGGGGGATACCCCTTGTGTACTTTTGGAATTGAATAAAAGACCGCCGTTTGCGGATGCTTGCGCAGCATAAATTTGTGTTCCGTCTCAGAGATAAGTTCTCGTGCCAGGGCTGAATCCAGAATAACTTTGAGGTCATCTTTGAATTCCTTTATTGGATTTGCATCCAGTTTTCGATAGCATTGGTACTCAAGAATACACAAGCACATGTTTCTCATAAAAAAAACCATTTATCCCGATCCATTTGACAAGGGTGGTGGGATCATTCCGCGGGACTTCAGGGCTTCATATCCTCCTTCCTGAAGTCTGTGTGGAATTTTGGATAAGCTACCTTCAAGTTTTTGGCACTAAGTCCACAAATAGGTCAATTTCTGTATAATCACCTATTGGGGGGCTTTGGTACTCCTTAATTTGAGTTCTGTGAAGGGACCCTTTCCTTCTCTATTCACCTCGGCAGACAGAGATTCTAGATTCAGGAAGCCCTCTATGTCATCCTCTTCTAAGCCATGTTCAATTAAGTTTTTCCAGTTCTTAATTTGAAAATATTTTTTCACTACTTAAGATTCCTTGCGAAGAGATTGATGTCCTTTGTCCACTCAAAGATGTTGGTCTGGACATCTGGGACAAATTATAGACCCCTTGCAAGGACATTCATCTCCTGTTCTGTTAAATGTGGGGATGATGGATTATTGACTTGGAGGTCGTATGTTATCCCGACCTGAGGGTGTCTGCCTGACCCGGAGGGGATATGGGGTGGGACAAGGGGTGATCTAAAACATTGCCTCTTGACCTCTGCTTCTGCACTCTGTGTTTCCTCCTCTTGTATTTGACCTCTTCAATGGGATAATATTATAGCACGTTTTTTCTATATCCGAAAGCCTCTGCTTGATGACGTGATGTCTCTGTGTAAACTGTTTTTTGGGGTCTTTTTGTAAAAGCTTCATATATTTTTTATCTCTGACGTTCTGAGTGTCTTCTTATATACTGGCATGTTTAAGTTCTTGATTTTTTGTGGAGGCAGTATTTATTAGTCACAGTGGCTTCTAGGATTCTGTTCCTTTTTTTTTTTTAAACCTCGGATTCTGACGCAAAATCCCACTTTCTCAATCACTGTGTTAAGCTGTAGTAAGAGTTTATCTAACTGGATTTTCTCCTCTTCTTGCTAGAAATTTGTATCAGTCTAAGAGAGCTTTCTGTTGCCTCTTTCTCCCACCTCTCCTTGATGTTTGCTGTTCTAACTCGGGTTGCTGGGAGTAGGGATAACTTAGTCCTCTAGGGACAATCTTATTGGCTATATAGGTTTCTAGACTGTGGAGTTCCCACCAGGAGCGTGTGTGTTCTTTGTAAAGTAAGGTTAATTCATTGAACACTGTTTTTATTGAGGGCGATTCAGTTTGAAATGATACTGCGCCTTCCGAAAACACCTCTTTCGCTTCATCTAGCCATATGTCATGATTCACATTAACAGCCAGGAAACCTGCCAGGTAGCGAGAGGAGGGAGACAGCAGGGGGTTTGGTGAGATCCTAGTAACAGCCAGGTCCCTTCAGGCTCATTAGCATAATTTTACATGTGGATTTCAAAAGAATGGAGACCATGGAAAACAAATATAAGAAGATTACTACTGCCTGGATCTATGAGTAAGTGTTCCTGGTTTATCATGATTGGGGGGGGGGGGGGGGGGGTGGATTGTGTGTGTATGGTTTAGATTTTCTTAAATTGTTAATGACATTATTTTTTGATTGACTATTCATATGCACCCAATACTTTACTGGAAAAACACCTTTAAGTATAAAGGTGATAAAGAGGCATCGTTGTGTAATACCTCTCCTACATTTGGGGGACCTTTCCTTCCCCGTCCCGTCGCGATCCGATGTGCTTTGTCAGACGAGGATTCGGAGCGCCGGCGATCGATAAGATCGGGCGCCCGAAATCCTACATGTGTCGCTTCCCCGCTGAGCAGCGTCCGCGGAGTTCACCGTTTCTTCCCGTGTATGTAAGCTGGTGGATTGCGACACAATTTGAATGTTAAATTCCCAGCACTTAGTCCGAATCAGTCGGGTTGGCCGATGGCCACACCCCTGATTTGTGTCACCATGAAAAGCACATTTTGCGCGATTTTGCAGACCACATTCGCTGTGCTGCCAAAACCCCCTTTTAAACCCTGTCCCAAAACAGGGATGTCCAATGAACGTGCGGTCCGAGGGGCCCCTTAGTAAATGTTGCCCACAATATGTTTGCTATGGTTGATTCTTGCACTGATTAAAAATCCGCTCGCGTCCGCCAAAATCCCTGCCTAAATGCGGGCAAAACCGAAAAAGTCGGGGGGAAAGCCGGCGAAAACCGGTAAGCGGGACCCTTAGAAAGGTGCCCCATAGAGTCATGCTAACAGCCAAGATACGTCTGCACCAATTAGTCCTTTAACCTATTCCAATGCCACCCAGTAAGTAAAGTGAACACAAACACCTAATGAAGCGCGACCACATGGGCCACCTATATAAGGCAGATCACCTCCACGCTTATGTAAACTTATGAAGAGCTGCTGGTTCAAGCCCAAAACACTTTTTACTTACCTAAGCTAATATAGAAAATAAATATAACAAAAAAAAAAGTTTTGGATGCCTGAGCGTTTGGCACCACAAAAAAACTCCCTGGAAAACCCAACAATCTCTTATAAGGTGGTGGAGCCTCTCAAAGTCTCTCTGTTCTGTTATTCTGCATTAAATCATGACAAACACTATGGGGCACATTTACTTACCCGGTCCTGTCACGATCCCGCGGTGCGTTGTCCAACGTGGATTGGGGGTACTTGACGCCGATTCATTAAAACCTGGCTCTCAAAGTTCTACATCCGTTGCTTATGGGCGAGGCCATTGGAGGTCACCTTCTTCTTCTGGTTTATGTGAAGTGGTGTCATGCGACACAATTCCGTTTTAAATTCCGCGGTTTGTCCGAATCCGTCGGGTTGTCTGACGGCCACGCCCCGATTTCTGTCGCATGCACAGGCCGTCTCGAGCCCCACCAATCCGATCATGTGCCCAAGGGCAATCGGTTGCGAACAATGGAAATAGTGGAAACCCGTCGGAATCGTGGTCTGGTACCACGAGGCGTGGACCCTTAGTAAATGAGCCCCTATGTAGAAATATCTATATGATCCAGTCCACTGCTTTTGGATTTTTTCCCAAGGTTTTTGTATCAAAGATTAAATAAATGGGTTTATAAAAAAACATGGTCCAATTGCATTGTAGATCACGTTCTATAGATGTTGGGTCACCCTACAAATTAGTCATTAAATTGAATATAAAGTTATGGGACCAGTCTGTGTAATCTGTGTCTGTTATATGAATAAAGGAATAATAATGATCATTTCAGCAGTGATTTATAATCTTTCTTTCCATGTGATAGATACTGGGGCACATTTCCTTACCCGGTCCCTGCGCGATCCCCGATCTGGACAGTCCGACGAGGTGAAGGCTCTTGCCGCATGATCAACGAAGATCGTCGCGCCGAGATCCTGCATGTGTCGCTCCCCTGATGTGCCCGTGAGTTCACCTTCTTCCGCTGGTTGTGAAGTGCATGTGCTGTGACACAATATTTTTAAGTTAAACCCGCAGGTTGTTCAAAATCGTCGTTGGTCCGACGGTTTGTTGTCGCAAAGAAAAGCCGGGCGATTGAAACCACATTCGCGTGCGCCAAACAACCATTTTAAATCCCTGTCACCAAAACAGGGATGTGCGATGAAAAGTGCTGGTCCGAGGGGCCCCCCTTAAGTAAATGTGCCCCAATATGTTGTTATGGTTATCTTCCTCTGATGTACTTAGTCCCAGACTAATGCACACCAAGGTGTAAGTGTAAGTACAACCTTTGGATTCTTACGCCGTCCTTTAACATCTGTTGTCGATTGTGCCCTGTGATATTATCTACCTGTCGTTCTTTCCTTTTTAACAGTCTCTTTATGTTATTGGAGATAAACAGATTTCTAATGCAGGAATATCGGATTCTTTCCATTTTAGTCTAAAGGGAGCCGATGACCAATTTCACCCCCAGAAGCCAATGAAATTCTGCATGTAAAATAAAACCCGGCTTTCTTATGTATCACTCTCTTCAAGGTCTCCGACACTGCGGTTCACGTAGTGGTTGAATTCAGTTACAGCAGGATTGGCATCAGTTATAAACACGAGTGACAGGAAGAAGGAAGAATAAAAAAGCTCCATGGAGTACTGGGCTTAAAAAGTAGGCTTTCCTTGAATGTTGGCGGGATTATTCTGAAGGTGGAAAGGCAAACAAATCTGTATGGCTTGCTTTGTTAGAAGCCAGACAGCGATGAAGTGTTTGTCGGCTTTCAATCCCGATATTTGTTGTGAGAACGAGAAAACTATAGTCATCCGTCATGTCATATCATTAAGGTATGAAGTGGTTGCTATCGCTACATTTGAGGATACATAAAGTTGGAATAATTGTGAATACAGAAAAGAAGGCATTAAAAATTCTCTCCGTAAAGGAAATCCCATTTGCTTTTATGATTATGAACCAGCTACCTGAGAATGCTGTAGCTACACTGCTTGCAGAAACATTCTTGTTAATCCCTGAGCTGCGTGGTTTTGCTGAAAAACAATTATAACAATTCCAGGAAAGCTGGGTTCGTTCATAACACG
Organism: Engystomops pustulosus; assembly: GCA_019512145.1. NCBI lineage: Eukaryota > Metazoa > Chordata > Amphibia > Anura > Leptodactylidae > Engystomops > Engystomops pustulosus. Next base: position 232,751,891 of record CM033642.1, on the reverse strand, counting down.
TACACTGAGCTTCCTGAACATGAACATGTCCAGAATGAATGATTAATCAACCTGAGCTGGATGACTTATACACAGCAGCTGGGAAAGGGTGCAGCGATTGATTACTTCTGCCTGTCAGGCACAACACAGTGATTACATCATTCTCTGAAGCAGTGCAAGAAAAGGAGCCACAGAGCCTCATTATCCTGAATTTCATAATTGTATTTTTTAGCAAAACCACTCAGTTCAGGGATTAAACAAGATATGTTTCTGCATTAGTGTAGCTACAGCATTCTCAGGCTATAAATGGTAGATTTCCTTTAAAATTGTAGGCTTCAACTGTTCATCTCTACAGGACAGCCTGACATACATTTACAAGGAGTTTCTACATATCAAATATAGGGTTTACCGTATTTTTCGGCCTATAAGGCGCACCAAAAATCCTTTAATTTTCTCAGAAATCAAAGGTGCGCCTTATAGGCCAGTGCGCCTTATATATGAACTTATACAGAAATGTAATACAGACAAGATGTACTGTACATTTACCAGTGTTTAATAGCTCCATCCCCAGAAATTTCCTGCACCTTCCCACACAGTATACAGGGTCCCTGGCTCCTGAAGTGCCCTGGCACCACAACTAACATTGTGCCCATCCTGCCCTCCCCTAGCACGGAGAGACCGGAGCTGCCATAGTGCCAACCACGAGGCAAACATCATCATCAGTAAACAATCCCCCATACCTGACAGCCCTGTAACAGGGGAAAGAGAAGGAGCCACAGGGAACCACACAGGAATAACACCCTGGCTGAGGAGGGAAGGAGAAGGGGCAGAGGGAGACCGCTTAACACCTGCTGCATCACCCTGCATTAACCCCCAGCAGCCATACCTCTGAGATCGGAGCTCTCTGACAGGCTGAAGACAAGTTTACCGGGAAGTGTATCAGGCTTGAACTGTGCACAGGTCTGCCACCTGCTGGTCATTTTAGGTACTGCATTTGATCCTGCGCCTTATACTCCATTGCGCCTTATATATGAACCTAGATGTCTTAGCAGGCATTTATTAGAGGTGCGCCTTATACTCCGGTGCGCCTTATAGGCCGAAAAATACGGTAATGATTGTTTGTATATGACTTATGTAGTAAGAATATTGACGTTCATCTCTAGAATGTGACTGATACATAATAGAATGGGGGGGAATTATTGCTCATTACTCATAAAGTAGTAGTAGTAGTAGTAGTAGTTTCTAGTTTTACATTTTATTAGAGTTCAAGATCCAGATATCCCCACAAAAAATACACAGAGTTATATTAATATTATTCTTTGATGGTGTAAACTATTTGGTCTTTTGCACAAGGATCATAAATATAAAATAGAACAAATTTAGAATTTACTAAAAAAAAAAACATTTTTATTACTAGGTCTGCTGCAAAAGATGTCTACTGTAGAGTGAAGCAATTTTTTGTGTTCCATAATCCAATGAAAATCATCGGTGCACGTACAACAAGTATCGGTGGGCTACTTCAGCATCACTGAGTGACTGCGCAGGTGCTGAAAGCTGTGGACCAAGGAAAGTTTGGGGTTTTTAGTGTGGTCCTTGACAGACATGATGATATGGGAGATGAAACTTCCAGTCCATAAGGACCTGTGGGTGGTTTAGTGTTCCAAATCACTCTGACATCTTCCCTTTAAAGATTTGTATATTAACTTTCATATTCATAGTAAAAATCACACCTGTCAAGTAAAACTAATATGTGTAGAGAAAAACAGAGCATAAGTTATAGAAGTGCCAGGTAGACAGCTGTTGGCATCTGCAGGTGACAGAATTGAAGTATATGACAAATCCTGGAGTTATGTTCTCTGCCACAGATCTGTAGTATATATTACGAGTTCCTTTTCTTTCTTTTTTTTACAATCAGTTTAACAAAGCATACGGCACAAGAAAACACAGCTGTTCTACATCTCTAGGGCAGGGAATCCCTAAAGCATGAACGTCCAGGTATAAAAGCTGATCATGTATTTTTGGAAATATGAAAACTCAGCTTGACAGCCTAGTGCAGCTTCCCTGTAATCGAATTTGAAGACAAATTTTCTAGAAGATATGACAAGCTGTTCTAGTTTTCGACTTTATGTAGAAAGTAGGAGCCAATAGTATGACTACCAAAGGTCACACCAGAGACCTCCTAAATGAGGAGGCAATGCAGGTTTTAAACTGTGTTCCAAGCACTTCTATGTGCATATACCAGTATGTAAGAAATAAAAGCTCAAGAATAAATGTTCTGGATAGATGGTATGTGTGCCCTAATCCTTATGACATGTTCCCTATCAAGAAGCCATTCTATTGAGCCATTTTCAATGTAATTGAAGTTCATTTGAAGTTCTACAGTAAAAAAGGCCAAAGCATATGAGACATTCTTCCTATGGGTGGATGCCCCAGAAAATTAATCACATGCAATGGAGAGAGATTACATAAACAAACCACATAAGCTAAATGACTCTACAGACTTTGGTCAGTGGAGATTTTAGCTACAGGGGCAGATTTACTTACCCGGTCCATTCGCGATCCAGCAGCGAGTTCTCTGCGGTGGATTCGGGTCCGGCCGGGATTCACTAAGGCGGTTCCGCCGACGTCCACCAGGTGTCGCTGCTGCGCTGAAGAGCATCGGAACGCACTGGAGTTCACCGAGCCATCGTGGGTGAAGGTAAGCGCGAGTCCAGCGACACTTTTTTTTTAAAAATGCGGCGGTTTTTCCAAATCCGTCGGGTTTTCGTTTGGCCACGCCCTCCCCATTTCCGTCGCGTGCATGCCGGCGCCGATGCGGCACAATCCGATCGAGTGCGCCAAAAATCCGGGGCAATACAGGGAAAATCGGCGCAAATCGAAAATATTCGGGTAACACGTCAGGAAAACGCAAATCGGGTCCTTAGTAAATGACCCCCATAGTGTTTGCTGTAGCACTTTCTTCCAAAATCAGTGCTACATCTGACCATGGTTTGTGCTGGTATTGCATATCAGGAGTATAGAAATGAATGGAGTTTATTTGCAAAACCAGGAATGGTCAAGAAAGGAGCCGTTTATCAATCTTCTGTCAACCCCTTTAAATAGTTTCTTGACCATTGTTTATGGTATAAATAGCTTTATTACCCTTCACTCCGAAAGTTTAATTAGTTATAAACCATGTACAGTATAATAAAGTCCCAGTACAATAGCTCTATGACCCCTAGGAGGGACTGATGAGTTTTAATTGTGTGTCAGACACAGATTTTTGTTGCGTGCTTTTGTAAAACCTGCTAATTTATTTTTCAAAAACATGCCGGCATGGGGTGGGAACACCCTGTGCCCACCCACTCCACCAGCCGCTGCACCCCTCTACAATATAATAATCGCATATTCTTGCATTGCCCAAAAATCTGCGATTTGTTTCACTGCTTCTACACTTGAAAAGTGGCATAGAAGCAGTAATAAATCTCCACTATAGATTATCATGTACAAGCTAAGTATGAACAGAGTCATGTAAATTTCTAGAGCATTCACTTACATTGTATATTGTAGTCACATGTGTAAAGGCCCGGCAGTCAGGTCATGTTAGGAACTTAATACGCTTCCAATGCCCTCCAGATGTAAGTAAAGTATGGCCAGCTAATCCTGCACACTGTGTAGTTCCACAGGAAGCGGCCTTTAAGAACATATCCTTTGTTCTCAACATAATGGGGCTCATTTACTAAGGGCCAGCGGACCGCAATATCGTCGGATATTCCGACGATTTCTGATTTTAAAAGGAGTTTTTGGCACACATGACTGGATTTTGGCGCAATCGCACTGGCTTTCATGCAACAGAGATCAGGGGGTGGGCCGTCGGGCGATCCGACTGATACGGACTAAGCGCGGGATTTAACATTTAAATTTGTGTCTCAAGCCATTCACTTACATGCATCGGGAAGAAGAAGGTGAACTCCGGCGGACCTGAGGGGGAGCGACACATGCAGGATATTTGGCGCACGATCTATGTGAATCGCGCTGGGGTCCATGATAGTCGGGTAAGTAAATGCGCCCCAATATATCCATTGCTTAGTAACTGATCTTAGTAATCTACTGTCTATATTTGGTATTGCAAGTGCATTACGTCTGCCTGGGAAGCACATGTTTACATACTGACCAATAGGATGTCATGTTTTTTAATTGTTAATTCCATATTGTAACATGACCTCTAATTTGATAATGGAACTTGCGACCTCCCAAGTTAAGTTCAGAAAACCCCTTGTGGCTGGAAAGTTCCAGAGAGTTCTTACAGTGATTCCTGATGAGAGGATGTGTCTGTGGATGCGATCCACAAGGGGGGATGTTGCACATGCAACTCCAGGCTTCGTAAATTGTTATTAGTATTAACTGCTCCATGTAACATACATTGTGGATGCCTAATAACACAGCAAAACAAAATAATTGCAGGTAGGTTGTCAAGAAGATTCTGCTAATGAATTTCTTACACATTTGGTCAATTTGTTAATCGTGATGATAGTATCAGCTCATTAACTTCACAGAGCTGTGCTGGTCGGCAAAGTCTTGGAAATCTTAATACACTTTGCTCTTTGAAGTTAAGTTTCCTTGTTAATGTAATGTAAGTCAGCTCTATGCTAACAGATGGGGCAACTTCATTGAAGTATTCATGAAATTGAAATACTTCTTTCTTTTTTTAGCCAAATACCCTCAAATCTTTTTTTTTATCAAGTACAATCTGAAAAGTTTTAAGGATGTAGCTTCTATCAAGCAAATGTACGACGTCCACCAATTTAAAAATAAACATCCAAACATACCAAAAAGGAGAGGGTGTATAGAAAAGGCGGACAAGGAGAGACCAGAGAGCGCTCATAGGGGCACATTTACTTACCTGGTCCCTGCGCGATCCATGACGTGCGTTGTCCGACGAGGATGAAGTCTTCTGCAATTCAACAAGATTGTGCGCCCGAGATCCTGCATGTGTCGTTTCCCCACTGAGGTCCGCCGGAGTTCACCTTCTTCTTCCTGGTGTATGTGAGTGCATGTCTTGTGACACAATTTGACTTTTTAAATCCCACGCGTAGTCCGAATCCGTCGAATCTTCCGTCGGCCCGCCCCCCAATTTGTGTCGTGTGAAAGCCGGCGCGATTGCGACCCAATCTGATCGCGTGCGATGCAATCCCCGAAAACACTGGAAAACCTGACGGAAATGCGACCGCGGGACCTTAGTAAATAAGCCCCATACAGTAGTATTATGCAGTGGTATTTAGAAGCTGATGAGGTGATAAGAAAGGGGCTCAACAGATAGAGTTGTGCTAGTACCAGGCACAACACTAGTGGAAAGCATGAAGGGGGTACCGTGTGGTGCTGCCAAACGACTGGATTATCAGAACACAGTAGCCACACCGGTCTGGATTAGAAGAAATCACTAGAGAGGTGGTAGTCAATGCGGCGCATACTGGTAGTGAATGGAATCCAGAGTAATCTTCATAAGAAACTTTTATTGGTAGCTCAACAACACAACACGTCTCAGAATGTCAAAGGATTCCTTTTTCAAGGGGAAAAAGGGTAAAAAACACATGTACTGTATACTTAAACACATTTAGAGACATATCTAAGAGTGGCGACATCAAGTAATGGAAAATATTAATAGTATACATGTAAACATATACCAAGTCCGAATATTAGCACTGCACATAACTGTATAGTGAGGGTAATTTCCATAAATAAATGAATTAATAAAAATAGATATAGATATGAATATAGATATAAATATGAATATAAATACAAATGTCGATATAAAAACATGAATGTAAATATAGAAATGGCTACAGATGTCACTGTGAACACTTGAATGTGAATAAAGAGATGCAGGGATGTAAATATCGCGCTCGCAGAGGGTACAACTGCGACCGGGCCCTGTAGTGGAGAAGGGCCCGTGCTGCACCCGAAAATGTAGAAAGTGCAGCGCAGCACACACGTGGATGAGCTCTGGCAGCCGCGGGCCCCTCTGCCTGACACTTACACCTTTCTGCTGTGCACAAAGCATCTTTCCTGTGCCCCGGCCTTCCCAAGAGTATAAGCCGACCCGAGTATAAGCCGAGACCCCTAATTTTACCACCAAAAACTGAAAAAACCTATTGACTTGAGTATAAGCCGAGGGTGGGAAATGCATTGGTCACAGACCCCCCCAGTATATAGCCAGCCAGCCCCCTACAGTATACAGCCTGGCCAGCTTGCCCCCAGTAGTATACAGCCTGCCCCCAGTAGTATACAGCCTGCCCAGCCTGCCCCCAGTAGTATACAGCCTGCCCCCAGTAGTATACAGCCTGCCCAGCTTGCTCCCAGTAGTATACAGCCTGCCCTCAGTAGTATACAGCCTGCCCCCAGTAGTATACAGCCTGCCCAGCTTGCCCCCAGTAGTATACAGCCTGCCCCCAGTAGTATACAGCCTGCCCCTAATTATCAAGCAACACAGGTGCCACACCGGTCTGGAATTAGAAGAAATCCACTAGAGGAGATAGCGAGGTGGGTGAAGTAATGTCCATAGTCAATGCGGCGCTATTACGTTTGGTCGTAAGGTGTTAATGGAATCCGGGTAGAATAGAGTTAACGTATGTTCACTGGAATACGTGCTTGAAGTGCGAAGAAAGGCCTTTTATTGGTAGCATTAGTGTACCTCGTCTAAACCTTCAAACAACACTACACCGTGGGCAGCTCACGAGAATGTCAAAGGATTCACTTTTCAAAGGGAAAGAAAAAAGAATATGAAAAAAGGCTGGGGGATAAAAAAAGAGGAGAGAAAAAGATAAAAAGAAGGGAAAAAGGAAAAAAAAAAAAAAAAAAAAGGGTTTTATTTAATAAAAAATAAAAAAACCCCGAAAACTAAAAATACAGAAAAAAAATAAGTGGTAAATGTTATGAATTAAAATAAAAAATAAAATGTAAAAATACAAAAAAAAGGGGACCCAAAAAAAAAAACACCGGGAAGTAAAAAAGTGCGGAAACAAAAAGAGGCAAAAAAAAAAGATAAAAGGGAACAAAAAAAAAGGAAATAAAAAAAATGAAAAGAAGCGACAAAAGATAAAGAAAAAAAGCAGGAAAAAGAGATAACAGGATAGGCAGAAATAAGAAAAGAAGAAAAAAAAAGGGTAAATAATGTTAAAAAAAAATACAAGAAAAATAAAAAAACAACAACATGTACTGTATATCGTATTAAACACTTTTTTATTTAAGAGACGTATTAAGATGAGTGGGGTCGACATCAGTATGTAATGGAAAATATTAAGTAGTATACATGTAAACATATGACCAAGTCCGAATAGTCCCCTTCAAGGTAATGCATAGACATATGAAGCATATATTAGCACATAACTGTGGCTCTATTCAGGTATGAGGGTTAAATATGTAATGATTTCCATAAAGAATAATGAAAGTAAATCTAAAATCAAGATTTAGAGAGATGAATGTTGAGCTATAAATATGAAATATAAATACAAATGTCGATATAAAAAACAGAATGTCAATATAGAAATGGAGAAGTGTAAAGATGTGTGTAAGTCGGCCGTTGGTCGAAAACTGGGAAGGTGAATAGCTTGAATGTGAATATTAAATATAAAGGAGAGGCAGGGTTGCAGGGATGTAAACTTATCGCGAGCTCATCAGGATAAGGGTTGTTGGGTTACAACATAGCGATCCGGGGCCCCTGTAGGGGAAAGGGACCCGTAGATGTTGCTGCCACGCCGTGCTCCCACCTGTCGGAGATGGGATGTCCTGAGCGGCTGAAGATATCAGAAAATTGTGTATGGAGAAAAGTGAAAGAGAAAGCAAACACGTGTGGATTGTAAGCTATGGCTCAGTATTCGGCGGGCCCCTATGCACTGACACTTACACGTTCTTTCTGCTGTGTCACAAAGTCATCTGTGTTCCTGTTTGCCCCGGCCCTCCCAAATGTCCCAGGTATAGCCCTCCGACCCTGTAGTGTGGTCTTAAGTTGTATAAGCCGAGGAATGACTACCTAATGTTTACCACCAAAAAAAAAAATGAAAAAAATCCTATTGCTTGATATAAGCCCAGGTGGGAGGGTAGTAGGTGTGGAAATGATTGGTCACTAGACCCCCCCAGTATATAGCAGCCAGCCCCCCTATAGTATACATTGCCTGGCCCAGCTTGCCCATCTCAGTAGTTAGTAACAGCCCTGCCCCAGTAGTATACAGCACTCTGCCCAGCCTGCCATACCGTTAGATATAGTATAGTTATACAGCCTGCCCCCCAGTAGCGTTGAGAAAGAAGCATCTAGAGGAGCAAAGAGCGGAAGAAAAGGAGGGCGAGGGAGAGGCTGAGTAGGGCGGATGAAAGACGGATACGATAGAAGGAGACCTGAAGAAAGGAAAGGAATAAAAGGAGGGGAGTAAGATAGGAAAAGAGTGAAAAAGGAGGAGGAAAAGTAAATGAAAAAGAGGTTAGGGAGTATACTATAAATGTAGATAGTATACAAGAATCGGAAAACAAGTAGGATAAAGGCTTTATTAGGAGGGGATAAAGCTTGCCCTAGCTTGCCCCCAAGTAGTTATACAGCCTTTGCGTCCCAGTAGTAGTAGTATAGTACAGCACTGCCTCTCGAGTAGTAACAGCCTGCCCCCAAGGTAGTAGTAGTATACAGCTGGCCAAGGCGGGACCCCCAGTAGTATACAGACATGCCGCCCCTAGGTAGTATACAGCCGACACCCAGTTAGTATACATGACCGGCCCTGCCAAGTAGTGATGACAGCTGCGCCCCCAGTAGTTAGTAGTATCCCAGCCTGCCCAGCTGCCCCCGAGATAGTTACAGACTGTCCCCCAGTGTATTACCAGACTGCCCCCAGGAGGAGGAGAAAGACTTGATAACAGGGAGGGAAATACAGTAGGATAAAGCACGGGAGCTTTGCAAAAAAGGGGTAGTAGTATACAGCTGACCTGGCCCCCGGAGCAGTCTACAGCCGTGCCTCCGGTAATACAAGCCTGCCCCAGTTAGTTATACAGCTCCGCCTCCCAGTAGTTAAACAGCCTTTGCCCCAGTATAGTATACAGCCTGCACCCAGTGCATACAGCAGCCCAGAATTTAAAAAAAAAAAAAAAAAAAAAATCCTTATAGACTCACCCTCAGGTGGCCCCGATGCGACAGCGCGGCTCCCCCGATGTCTGCGCGGCTCGGTCTTTATGTCTTCCCGGCTACTTTCTTGATTCAGCCGCCCGTCTTCTGTAACGTCGTGCTGCGGTGACGCCATGGTCTTCTACCGGGTGGCGCCTAGTATGACGTCAGCAGCGGCACGTCACACTATTGCACCTAGTCGCCGGGAGAAAGAAAAGAAGACAAGCGCAAAGAAAGGTGAAAAAGACAATGGCTGAGCTGCGCCAGCACGACGTTACAGAAGAGGGCGCTGAAGCAGAAAAGAGGGAGGAGCCGGTGAAGGAAGAAGCCGTAGACAGCGCAGACATCGGGGAAGGCAGGGGGTTAGAATACGCGAGGGAGGAGCGGCCCTTGGGTACGCTTAGCAGCGCTGCGCATCGGGGCCAACCGGACGGTTGAGGAGTATAGTTATCTATTTTAAGTCCATTGACTATCGTATTGACTCGTTGTATAAGCCGAGGGGACGTTTACACGAAGTAAATATAGAAAGAGAACAGGAGAAAAGAGGGAAAGCCCCTCAAGTTTTCGGCGGGAAAAAGCCCCGGGAACCGGGGAAGAAGAGAGTGACAGGGACCTGGAAAGCTCCGACTTCCCTTTTTAGGGCCTGTGAACACTTGAATGGAATAAAGAGATTTGGCAAGGAGTTGGCAGGGAGGGATGTTAAAATCGCGCTCGCAGAGGGTTACAACTGTCGACCGGCGCCCTGTAGTGGAGAAGGGCCCGTGCTGCACCGCCGAACTGCACCCGAAAATTGTAGAAAAAGTGATGCAGTTAGAAGAGAGTGCAGCGACAGCACCCACGTGGGATGAGTCTGGCTAGGCCCCAGGGTCCCCTATGCTGACACTTACCCACCTTTCTGCGTGAACACCAAAGCACTTGCGTTCCTGTTTGCCACGGCCTCCCGAAGAGTATAAGCAGACCCGGAAGTATTGAGCCGAGACCTCGAATTTATACCACCCAAACAAAACTGAAAAAAACACTATTGAATTTTGAGTATACACGCCTGGCGGTCGTGGACAAATGCAATTTAGTGGGAAATGCATGGTCAAGACCCCCCAGTATATAGCCAGCAAGCCCCCTAACGGTTGATAGAGGGCGGCCTGGCCAGCTTGCCCCCGAGTAGTATTAGCAGCGCTTGCCCCCCCTAGTAGGTATTACAGCCCACTTCTGCCCAGCCTGCCACCATGAGGTATACAGCTGCTCCCCCAGTAGTTATACAGCCTGTCCACTTGCTCCCAGTAGTCTACAGCCGCCCTCAGTAGTTATACAGCCTGCCCAGTAGTTACAGCCTACTGCCCAGATTGTACTTGCCCCAGTAGTATACAAGCTACTGCCAACCCAGGGAGGTAGCGTATAAGCAGGGCCCTCGACCCACCAGAGAAGTTATGTATATAAAGGTGACTGGGCGAAAGATTGATACTAATCGTTAGTATACAGCATGGGTATAAAGACTATGCGGACCCAGTAGTTATACAGCCGCCTCTCAGACAGTATTGATACAGCCTGCCCCCAGTAGGTATACGCATGCCCATTGGCATTGCTCCACAGTAGTTAGTTATAAAAGCGGGCAGTTTATTTACTCCCCATGTAGGTATACAAGCACTAGTTGCACACCAGTAGTATACAGCCTGCCCTCAGTAGATATAAGCATATGGAAAAAGAGAGTTAGCACACGCTCTGCCAGCTTGACGCCCATTAGTAGACATAAGCCGGCCCCCAGTCCCCAGTAGATAACGCGTGCCCCCGTAGTATATAGTAGTATACAGCTTGCCAGGCTTGCGCCTCAGTAGTATACAGCCTTTGCGTGCCAGTAGTAATACAGGCACGGGCCCCACCTAAGCATCAAGTATCTTACCGATTGCCTTCCGGGTAGTATACAGCCTTCGCCCCCCAGTAGTATACCAGCCTGCACCCAGAAGTTAGGAGGATAGATACAGCCGCGCCACCAAAGTAGTTATACAGCATTGCTACACCCCAAGTTGCAGAGTAGCTACAGCCAGCACAGAATTAAAAAAAAAAAAAACTTTATTACTCACCCTCCGGGCCCCGAATGAGCAAGCGTGCTCCTAGCCTGATGTCTTCCTGCGAGGTATCTTCTGTCTTCCCGGCTTCCTGTCTCTTGATTCAGAGCCCGTCTTCTGTAAACGTCGTGATGGAGGGGGGGGTGGCGCGTTGCCGCCTATTCATGTTCTTCGCAAAGGGGGTACTGGCGCCTTTAGTCTAGGGAAGGAAGCACGAGGCACGGTAACTACTATTTGCACATGTTAGACTTTCAAGGAAAGGAACAGAATTGGCGGCGGTCCCAGCTACGATCGTTACAAAAGACGAGCGAGGCGCTGAAGCAAGAAGAGGAGCCGGAAGACAGAAGACGAGCGCGCAGACATCGGAGGGAGCAGCGCTGCGCATCGGGGCCCGGAAGGTGAGTTATTTTTTAAGTCCATTGACTATCGCTATTGACTCGTGTATAAGCCGAGGGGACGTTTTTCAGCACATTTTTTGTGCTGAAAAACTCGGCTTATACACGGGTATATACGGTAGATATAGGTGGAATACACATGAATTTTATATATTGTTGATGATATAATAAAATAATAAAAATGATGATGAGGTTGTTGATGGAAATATTAATTGTACCTATGGTTAATAATTTAAGCATGGATAAATTAAAAAGAGGTATGGGGTTTAGAATGCAGGAAAGAGCTATAACATTTGGTTGCAGATGGGTGAAAATGAAATTAAAAAGATAAAAATAAATTGTTAATTAAAAATTGCTCTCAAGAGACTCGTTGAGGCCATTTGGGACTAAACAGTTTATTTTAAAAATCCAGAAAGTTTCTCTTTGTCTGAGCTTATTAAGGCGTTCGTTGCCCTCAGGGATCTCCTCAATCGGGGTTATGGAAAATGCTATGAAGTCTTTCTGGTGGTGAGTCAGTGCGTGCCTTGAGATGCTTCATATATCCATTGGTGGTATTACACCGGTGGTTGTTCATACGGGTCCATAGGTGTTGTGATGTACTGTGCCTATGTAATGGAGGCCACAGGTGCATTCCAAAAGATAAATAACATATTCGGAAGAGCGGTTCATGAAGGATTTAATATAAAATAATCTGTTCGTAGTGTTGCTTCTGAAAGTCTTGGCTCTATTGGAAATAGCATTTACAGCTGGATTGGCCACATCTGTCACTGCCAGTCAGAGTTGGGAGTATGGAGTTTCTAGTATTCAGGGGAGTTTTCTAAACAATGAAAATGGCACAAATTTTGTAAAAATTAAATTTGTCCCACAGAAAGCAAGACCTCAATCGTCTCAGTAAATGGGAAAAAGTGGATTGGATAAGTACCGCTCCATACATTGACTGAAGCAGGTATCTGCAAACAGGTCTATGACAGTCAACACACTGCATTGTCTTAGTCTTACTACAGAATCAAACAAACAACACTGAACCATGTGAGATCTCGATGACTAATTAGCGGAACTAACATTTTGCTGACTTGAAAGGAGCATCAGTTTTTTGTAGTGCAAGAAAAAAATAAACTAGAAAGCGTGGAGTACAGTCACACCTCAGGAGTCGCTCTTATTAAAGCTGGCTGTGATCTTGTGTTTGTGTCACAGTCATTTACTCACTGGTGTCACGATGCTGGAAAAGGCTGTTTGACAACTGCACCCAGGGAAATAACATCAGTACACTTACAAATAGGTATTCCTAGGCTACTCGGAAATAAATAATCACAAAATCTACGAGATAACAAGACCAAAACAAAGGCAACATAAGGTAATGTAGATTACTGTGTTAGCTGACCTTCTTGCAGTGTCGGCTCCAGGTTTCAGTAGACCCCTGGGCGACAGAGCCTCAGTTGGCTCCTTTGCAGTGAACTCACATGGCAGCATTAAAAATTCAGAAACTACAATGATCTTGAATGTTAGCAAGCAGAGATCCAGAAAACCACAAGGAATTGATACAGAAAGTACAATGGAAAATTGTATAACTTTTCATTACACATAAAATATCAATTATTGGCTGAAAGTGAACAACCCCTTTAAGGGGATTATTTAAAGGAGTATTCCAGGAATAAGAATAATTCATATACAAATGGGTCCTTAAAATATAAGCTACTATGTAATTAGCTGTTATGTAAAATGTTGCTGCCCTAAGCAGAAAAATGCTGTGATGTAACACTGTAATGAAGAATTAAAATGCTACTGGCCGTTTCCCCGCTCAGGTCCGACAGAGTTTACCATATTTTTAGTGCTGCATGTAAGTGCTTGGGCTTGCAACACAATTTGAAAGTTAAATCCCGCGCTCAGTCCGAATCAGTCGGACAGTCCGACGGCACATCCCCCTAAATTGTGTTCTGTGGAGGCCTGCGCCAAAAAAGAATCACCTGCGCCAAAATCGCGGTGCTGACACTTGCTAAATACCTGTCCAAGCCGCGTAATCCCCGAAAAAGGTGCACAGTCCGACGAAAGTGAGTAGCACATCCTTAGTAAATGAGCCCCATTGTCTTTAAAACGCTACTTTTTATAGTACGGATTTGTCTCACCTTCCATCCACTTGCTGCTGTAGGTCTTGTACTTTTTTGCATATATCTGCAGCCGTGGCACATGTCTTGGCGACCTTCATGAATAAAGCTGCAACTTTATCGCTCCTCAAGAATCCAGCTGCCCTTCTCTTCAGGAGATGCAGGAGACACGCTTCTACCACACCTGGCAAGAAAAAGGAATATCAGATTTGTTATACGACTACCCTTGTGATATATTTTTGAAAGTTAACCTTTTCCAGCCCATGTCCAGGAGCCTTGTTATTTATATGGTCTCTGAGCTGTCAACAAACTTTCCATTATATTCACAATCGTACTGTGTGTGTACATGAGTAGAAACACTATTCCCCAGTAGGTTTTGAGGCCCCAAGACAGATTCAACCATAGTTTTAGCAGTGTAAATCATTTATGATGCAGGGGAAAGGTTAAGAGTCTGAGAACTGGAGAAATAAGCATTTTAAATATGATATACCGTATACACCTGAGTATAAGCCGAGGTACCTAATTGTAACACAATACACCGGGAAAACCTATTGACTAAAGTATAAGCCTAGGGTGGGAAATGCATTGGTGCCAGCCTCTACCCAGTATATAGCCAGCCAGCCCCCAGTATATAGCCAGTCAGCCCATGCCCCTTAGTATATAGCCAGTAAGCCCATGCACCCCAGTATATAGCTAGGCAGCCCCTGTCCCCAGAATATAGCCTGCCAGCCCCTGTCCCCAGTGTGTAGCCTGGCAGTCCCTGCCCACCCAGTATATAGCCTGCCATCTCCTGCCCCCCAGTATATAGCCTGCCAGCTGCTGCCTCCAGTATATAGCCTGCCAGCCCCTGCCCCCCCAGTGAATAGCTTGCCAGATCATGCCTCCAGTATATAGCTAGACAGCCCCCACCCACAGCATATAGCTAGCCCTCTGCCCCCCAGTATATAGCTAGCCAGCCTCTGCCCTCCAGTATATAGTTAGCTAGCCAGCCCTTGCCCCCCCAGTGTATAGCCTTCCAGCCCTTGCTCCCAGTATATAGGCAGCCAGTGCCTGTGCCCCAGTATATAGATAGCCAGCCTCCTAACCCCCAGTATACAGCCAGCCAGCTTATACACCCAGTATATAGCCAGCCCCCTGCTCCCCAGTATATAGCAAGCCAGCCCATGCCCCCAATATATAGTCAGCCCCCTGCCCCCGCAGTATATAGCCAACCAGCCCATGCACCCCAGTATACAGACTACCAGCCCTCTGCCCTTCAGTATATAGCCAGCCCATGCCCCCTGTGCGTTACAATGAGCTATGCACCTGCGTGTCCACCATGGATAGATTTCTTAACTGTGAGGAATTGATACAAAAAGTATATTGGAAAATTGTATAAGTTATTATTACACAAACCATATAAATTATTTCCTGAAAGTAGACAACTGATCAGATCTGAGTTTAAATTCATTTTGCATTCCAATTATATAAAAGACCCATGTTGGATACTTTAAAGAAAACCTTAAGAAAACATCCACATAGAGGAATAGTCCTAACAAACATTATGCAACTGTCCTGAAACTGACAAGTTTCCACTTTGGCCTTTTGAGGCACCATTCCACTGCTCGCCCAGGTTTTAATCTATAATGGATTTAAAGTGTAACAAAACCTATAATGAGATAGCTTACATCAATGGTAAAATTTGTAATATACTTTATCAAAGAAAATTACTATTTCTTTTACTATTTTTTTACCTCTTTTTCTAGCAGGGTGTTAAAATCAGTTTTCCCTCCAATATTCACACTGACATCTCATAGATAAGAAGCTGATAACATTTCTAAAGCCTCTAAATATATTCTATTCTATCTGCTGTTTATGGACTGAAGAAGGCTGCTCACTACAGGGGAAGAAAGGAGCAAAATATGAGACACAAACTTTTTCCCTTAATAAAGTATACTGCACAGTTTAAACTAACATGTTGCTTAAAAGGCTTAGTAACACCATCATAATATACCATCAAAATCAAGCATGGACACTTACTCATAGTTATAGGCACTGTGATTATGAAAATCTTCAAATATTTGTCACCCACGACTTTCTTCCTTCTAAAATCAACATAAAAAATTATCCTAACAAGCCTGAAGGGTTCTTAGGGGTGTTACCAGAACTCCTCCATGCTGCAGCTTCACAAGATCTTACACTGCCTCGCCCTCCTCCTCTGCTCTCTCAGCTCTTCTACCTCCTTCTGCCTGATGTAATCTCATTGCAGCAGTGATCAACTTTTAACATAACGCTAATGACCCTGAAGGGTTCCTGGATGTGTCCTGCTGTGTGTGATAAAACTTGTTTAAATGTCATCCACTATATTGCTACTGTACATCTTAGTTGTGGTACCTGAAGGCACCTCCACAACTCCATTCATGTGTCATCTGCCTTGGTTTTAATTCTTTTTTTTTACTTCTAAACATGGCAAAATTTACTTTCCAAGCATTTTCATGACAGATGCCTTTATATGTATTATTGCTTGTCTGGCTTTTTACTTAGCATGTGTAAGATATACTGCCGTCATATTTTACATTCTGGCATACAAATTGTATTTATTTATTTATTTGTATTGATTGTAACTTGCTGTGGATCTGATTTAATACTCAACCGAATCATTATTGCATTAATATTTCAATCCTGGACATAAACTACATTACATCTCCGCTAATGCCAGATGCTTTATCATTAAACTGTGCTGGAGTTAATGCACACACCATCATCTTGTTTGTGGCTATTTGTGCTATTACTATCCATGGCCCATCAAAACTAGTGCAGTATGGCCCAATATGTATAATATGGAGATGAGGCACTCAATCTTATGCCATGGCTCCTTCATCTTGTAGAGACAATGACCTACATTTATCAAAACTAGCGCAGTCAGTTTGCCTGTGGGTTGTGCAGGGGGCGCCAGATTCATGAAAACTGGCACACAGTCTTGATTATAGAGGTTTTTCCACGAACAAAAGTTAGGCCCTATCCACGGGAGCCCCACAGCACTGAGACCACCACAGGTCATGAAAAAGAGGGGTCCAATGGGGTCTCACGTACCTCCGTCAGACCCTTTGTTGCTCCTCAGACTAATGGAGAAGATGGATGTGCATGACCGTTCTGCTCCGTTAATCTCTATGGAGCTGACAGAAATTTCCAGAAAATGGAGCAGAACAGTCATGCACTGGCATCTGCTCCGTAAGTCTGACGGAGTGACGAGGTGTCCGACGGACCCCTCCTTTTCGTGATCTGTGGGGGTCTCATTACTGATCAGTAAGTTAGGCCCTTAATGTTAAGTCTAATTTATGTGTAATCAACATTTACTAGAACAAAATAAAAGGAAATGGACAAGTAGTCGATGGCATGATACAACTGATCACGCAGGATCAAGTGTGTCATCAGACAGGCATGTTGGAGGTAAAGGCATAAATTCCAATCATGGAACATGAAACAAGATACATCACAAGCCATTATAAGTGTGTGATCGTCACAGTATGTCAATGAATTAGCAAAAATATTAAAAATATAGAAGGACAAAGCGAGGAGGGGGGGGGGTGGACACACAAGGGAAATGGGAGTGGGGCGCTCGCTATTTATGAAAGGAAGAGGTATTGGAATTCTTGGGAGCCATGTTCCATGGGAGTCTTGTAGTAATCATCTTACCTGGGTCTGCCGAGTCATTGGCCACCATATCCTCCATTCTACACATGAAACTGAGCTCTTGGAGTCACTGGACTACTGTAGGGGGCTCTTCCAATGTCTTGGAATCACAGTATGTGCCGGAGCTAGGGAGGCTAAGTCTAATTTAGTCTTTGCCCTGAGTTGAGTTGTGCCAAAGCAGTGTTTGCTCTAAAAATTCTGCCAAACAATCATTTAGATAGGCAGATGCAGGTTTGGCAGACTACACTGAGTTTGTTTCAGTTTGTTGTACATAGGCCATAGATGTATAAAGCAATGTAAAATTTATTATCATGATTATTTGAAAAGATTGAACTTTTATTTTTTGTTTCGTATGTTTTAATGGCAAAAGCTCATGAGATCATTATCTCCAGAGAATATTTGCTAAGTGTTGCTCTTTATAAAGACAATTGTTTGACAGTAAAGAAAGCTCAAAATCCATTGCGGCATCATAGCCACATCAAATAACCTCCATATAATAGTACAACACAAGTGATAGAGGCTGACCATCTCTAATAAAGATAATGCCTAAGGGAATACAATTTAATGTAGTCTTTCAAATTATTTTTCAGGAAAGTGAACCCACCAGTACAATGGCAGTAGGAAAAATTACTCTTTTCAATAGCTCAAGATAATAAAATTATTAACATTATGCGAGCACAAATACCGTAAATTATTCTTGAAGTATGATTTTAAAATTTAAAAAGAAAATACACATATCATGAATTATAATATAGAATGGATATTATCGACTATATATCATAAAAGGGTAACTAATAACTTTTAACTGTAAAAAAAAAATATATTAATATTAAAATACTAACATAAAATACTGATAAACAGATCTGTCATCATACTTGCCCTATTTTAGGGCAACATTTTTTGTGGAATGGTCCTCTCTACTAGTATCAAGGTTACTTGAGAAGTTAATGTTTTCCCCACAATTTTTTCACACATAGCATGCTGCCCAAATGTGTTATATTTCTGTATTACTGAAAATGAACCATTCTGGGGATCTGTGATATGATTACACATATTCTCAGGACTACTTCCAGGAACCTTACATAAACTACCTACAATTTTTTCTGCTCATTCTATGATGAGATGATCAGCCCTAGCCCATGGTGTTGACTTATCTGCCCTACATTTAAAGGTAACCTGTTGTCACATTAAACCTCCCCCAAAACTAAATATATATTCATAAATTACCATTAGAAAGCATCACACCTTTCCATATATTGTCTCTCTCTATGTCTGCAAACTTAAACATTCAGTTCCTAAAGCTTCATAAAATAACCTGAGGTGAGTCCAATCAACATCTTCCCTGAAGCTGAGTGCTGCTTATTCATCACTTTCCTGTACAGCCACACCTCCCAGTCCTTGATTGACAGCCCAATGTCACTGGTTGCTCCTCCCTCTGCAGTTTGTAAGAGAAGCAGATATTCAGCTGCCGGCAGTGTGTGCTGAGGGATGGTTACAGGATGCAGCAGTCTGTACTTTTTCTCAGGTACTTTGTGTAGCTACTGCTTTATCTGTGTGTCTCTCACAGGCAGCAGAAAAAGCACAATAACTACTAGTGCAGTGCAAAGCTTTACTATCACACAGGGAAAAGAGCAGGAGAAAGGAGATGGGAGAAATAAGAGGAAAGTCTTCTCCTGGCTCATCTTACTCACGTCAGTGCCCAGGCTATTCTGCATAATAAAGAAAATGTGATTTTACATCAAATGATGTACGGATCAACAAGATAAAGAATGGGATGGAATCCTTGTGAGCTAAAAGGTAGTGATGTCAAAATAAGTGAGAGAGAACAGCAGAAAGGTTTCTTTTAAGTGATGTATATATAGCGTGGATTGTGGGTAGTAAATGTAAAATCACTGGATATAGCCCCTGGCATTACAAGGGGCTCTGCTCAACTACACCGCCTTCTTTGCTCCCATTCATGCCCCCTTGGAAAAGAGGTAGTGTAAAGATAATAATGATGGCAATGCCTAGTAGTGGTTAGCAAAGCACTGCAATTACTTTAGTGGATGTACTCCTGAAAACCGGTGTACAAACCCTCGAATATCTCTCCCAATGTGTCTATGTGGAGTGTCTATGTAATGTGTCTAACACTGGGTTCACACTACATTTTGTGCGATACATTGTAGGCCACGTTGGGCGGATTCCCGACGTGTCCTTACAATGTGTGGCACAAACATATCCCACTGTTTCCCACTTTGTTTCTGTCGGTTTCCTGGGAGGAGGGGAGGAGCTGCTCACAGGGGAAGAGGTCATGTGTCAGTGTATGTAGCAGAGCTGGAAGCCTACGGAACAGTGAATGTAGATGTCTCCTGCACAGAATAGTGAGGTACAAGTCTCCCCTAATCCCTATCAGTTTCTCTGTCTGTCTCTGCTCTTCTCACTGCTCACTTCCCCCACCTTGTCATGGGCAGTATCAGCTCTGTCCAGATAAGTTATTTCCCCTTAGTCCTCACACAGCACAGGCATAGACTACATGTAACTGGGTTACTAATGATTTTTACCACTTTTTACATGTTTCCTGCACCTCCATGTGATGGGAAACTAAATAAATTTAATGCTAAATTACTTTGAGAGAGAACAGAAGGCATCAGGGATCTGTGGGCATGCTAACTGGCCTCAGTCTGAGGGCAAAGATTGACAGATATTAGTCTCCGCCCACTTCACCTCTAGTGAGAAAGATTTTTGTCAAACAGTTTCAGAACAGAAAATGCCAGAACTCTGGAAAGAAAAGGACAAGCAGAACAAAGTAGGTATCAATCTGTTTGTTTTCAAAGGGGGAATCGCATATAATAATTTGGTAAAATCAATATAGCTTTACAGTTACACTTAAAGTCACTTAATTCAGAATCCATGTAACATTGCTCGAGCATGTCTGCAGCTGGATATCAATGTAAAGTGACGGCTTCTGTAGCTGCCAGGATAGCAGTGGCACGAAGTTATTATCTGTGTCAAGTATTATTAAAGCAAGGTCTATGCCTGAGACATGGCTGCTGCTGTAACAATGGCAGCCTGAGAGATGCAATAAGTAACCTCTGCACTGAACCTACCATACAGCCAGAAAACTTCATCAACACCTTTGCCGAGAAGCAGATAAAAGAAGCTCTATGAGATGACTTTACAGATACTGTCACAGTAATATACCAGCCAAACTTGACAGATACTTCTCTAATTTTTATTACTTGAATTATTTGGGTTATTTAGAGACATAAATTTAAAGTTTTACATAAATAAAATGACATAAAAAGGCAAATAGTGTTATGAGCAGATTTATATGTGGCAACAACAGGCACTTCTGACTAGAATGACAAAGGGGTGTGGCCTATCACAAGAGGGAGTGGTTTCATGACACATTGATAAAACTGCCTAGTCTAACTCTGTCTAAGTCTGTCCTTACAAAACTTTTGATAAATCTTCTCTTATGTGTCCCTTAGGCTACATTCACACTGCCGTATGGAGGACGTATATACGGCCGACGTATATACGGCCGATATACATCCTCCATAGACGGCAATGGGCGCACGGCGCCCTACGGGAGCGGTACGGTGCCGCACCCGTGCGGCACCTTACCGCTCCGTACCCGGCAATAAGATAGGACCTGTCCTATCTTTTCCCGTAATACGGCGCCGTGCGCCATGTATCTCTATGGAGAGGGGCGGGGGTGAGCTGCGCTCAACTCCTCCTTCTCTCCCCGTGCACTGCCGTTGCCCGCTACGGTACGGTACGGGCGGGCAACGGCAGTGTGAATATAGCCTTAGTTTGTACTGGTCTTCAATTAAAGCTTGTATTATAGTTCATCACCCTTTAAACATTACAATTCACCCATAATTAATTGCTGACTGAGTGTAGTCATCTTCATAATACATGGAGAGGTGTCACCTATGCACTAGTGCCGTATATGATAAATGTCCACCACTGACTCCTATGTACTATGCCTTGCATGCCAGTTTTCCGACATAAAAGACATTAAAAAAAATGTAGGATTCTGTTACCTAATGAAGGACTTATACAATTCATGGAATAACAAAGAAACATATTGGTACTTATCTATGGAAATGATGTGATGAAATGAGTAGAATTTTCAAGGCTAGGCTAGTGATGTGATTGAACCTTGAGTCTTTACACCTCCTGGACTACCTGGTCCAATGTGATGGGGGCTTAGCATTAGGAGGGTTTTCACCCATAACCCATCTGGATATACAATAAATAGAACATGGGGAAGGTCAGCCCTGACCAGCTCTACAAATCCATCTTACAGTACAGGGTGTTCACACGAAAATAGCAGTCAAATAACAGTATTAGGAAATTGCAATTCATGTGTAGCACATTCATTAGACAATAATAGATCAACCCTGCTATAGGTACTTACTCCAGGCAATCTGGAGATTACTGTGGTAATCTTCTTATATTTGTTATCTATGGCCTCCTTCCTTCTAAAATCAACTTTTAAAATTATGCTAATAAACCTGACCATCTACAGGCGTGTTGCAGAAGCCCTTTGTGCTCTGGCTTTACAGCCTGTTGTGATGATGTAGCAGCATGTCTCAGTCTCGCCCTCCCCCTGCACCTCCTGTATACTTGGCAGCAGGGAGGAGCACACAGTGGAGAACGGGAAGTGCTCCTCAGAATGTAACAATCTGTGAATCTGCATCTCGGAGGGGCTCTGATAACATGCCCATAGCCTTTCTGGCTCATTAGCATCATTTAAGATTTTAGAATGAAAGACGTCACGGATAACAAATATAAGAAGATTGCCACAGTCACAGTGCCTGGATCTATGAGTAAGTGTTCCTGGTTTATGCTGCATTTTGATAGTAGATCTTCTTGCATTTGGGAGCAACTTGAATCTGTTGCAGAAATATGTTGCAGAATGTCTCAGCTTTGGCTCTGGGAATGCATTTTATACAAAGGTTTTTTTTCTATATACAGTATAACACTTACACACGGAAAAGGGCATAGGTATATTAATCTCTCATTATAGTCCACAATATTATGCATGTAAAATGTCACTGTGCCTATAAAGGCATTAGGGAACCGTGGCAAATAACAGGCATTTAAATCAAGCAGCTCTATAGTAGCCGAGATATAATCACAGCTGTGAGGGGAGTTATGTGCTCTTCTGTTCCTGGGAGATGATGTTCACAGCAGAGCTGGGATGTTTGGGCTTATATGGAAGCTGACAGGAATAATTAGCAGGGTATATTAATCATAGTGCTGCAATTAAGATTGTATTACACAGGGACCACAGGTTAAAGCTATCTGTAATGTTCCCCATTGTTTATCATAGAGCCTGAATGAGGGACACTGCTTTTCAATTTATTTAACATCTCACTGAAGTACCATATTTTTCAGACTATAAGGCGCACAAAAAATCCTTTGATTTTCTCAGAAATCAAAGGTGCGCCTTATAGTCCAGTGTGCCTTATATATGAACTGTACTTACAGACAACAGCTGCCTGAACTGTGCACAGGTCTGCCACCTGCTGGTCATTCATCCTTATAATGAACCTAGATGTTTTAGCAGGCATTTATTGATGGTGCGCCTTATAATCCGGTACTGTAGATGGAATAATCCAGCGCACAGTGACAGTGTACGGGATGGCCAATATCTCTTGTACAGGATGGCCAAAATCTCTTGTTGGGACACTTCTGCGGTAACTGGCTACGTGAAAAAACTTGCACATCTACCGGGGCAAAAAAAAATGGATCTGTGTCCGTTGTTTGTGGCCCATGTGTCATGATGTTTCAAGTCCACTTACAGGATGATGACAGCAGAAAAGACTGTCCAAGTTTTGGAAATGAGCAGAAATAAAACTCATTCTGAGTGTTTGCAACTCGGATAGGAGGTTTTGCACATAACCGTGTACATTAGCCCATAGGGATACATGTGTTCTGCTAAATCAACGGACATCATACAGGCGAAAAATATTGTTTGTGTGTATGTGAGCTTAGGCCATAAACACACAGTGAAGAAATGCAATGCCTCCAGGTGACGTTTTGAAGCGATTCTGTATGTGGCAAAAAACGCCAAAAGTGGCCATTTTAGGCACCGGTTTTCAGGTGCAGATATTTTCAGTGACTACACAGAGGTAGGTCAAATTCACATTAGCGTGTCTGTGGCGTTGCACATCTGTTGCATTTTGGCTCTGTTTTGCTTCCATTTTGTCTCCACGTCCGCAAAAAAACCTGAAGATGTAACAGTTGTTTTTAGTAAACATAACACCTGGTTTTTCAGCCTCACCGGTGAAAAAGGACGCAGCCTCCTGATGTATCTGCCACGGCTTTTGGGCTGACCCTTCATCATAATAAATTACCCCTATAGATCATAAAGAGCTACAGATAAAGATGCAGTTCCTGCCTATTGAGCACACAGATCTGTAAGTCTGATGCCATCATAAAGATGATATATGATACCAAAAGCATGTTTCTATGTAGTATAGTACTGTCCTAAAGTACTCCATCTTTAGCCTCTAAATCTGACTCAAAATGACAAAATATTACTCTTCTCTGTTTATTTTCACACGAGGAGATAGTAAACAGGTGAGATTTCACGGGATATTTTGTAAAGGACATGGGGGGGCTGGTTGCTTAATGTGGTAAAATCAGGTGATAGTGTCCCTTAAAAATAAACATCAGATAGGACCACTGAAACAGACTGTGAGTCCACCTGATGTTCAGTGTACATAAATCATAGGAGCCTCACAGCTTTTACCACCTCCAATCTTGGGATAGCGCCCATATGACACATGTAAAGTAAAAAGGGTTTAGACCTTAAACTGCAGCTATATAAAGTCATATGGCTGCAGTTTACAATCTGTTTGCAGGAATCAGTCACTCAATCCAAGGAAATGTTTATAGGTATTTAAAGGACATCTATCACCAGAATGAAGGATTGTAAACCAAGCACACTTACATGCAGATGTGTGTCCCCTCTGGTAGGATCTGCTCTTCTTTTAGTTTCTTAAGCCCCAATTTTATACCAAATTTTTTAAATATGCAAATGAGCTTAAGGGGCTCCAGTTTAATTTGCATAATTGTTAAAATAAGGGCTAATGAAGCTAAAAGAAGAGCAGTTCCTGCCAAAGGGGGCACACACCAGCATGTAAGTGTGCTTGGTTTACATTCCTTCATCCTGGTGCTAGATGTCCTTTAATTTCAATATTACAATCCAAAACTTATATGGCGTTTCGGTCTTGAAGGACCTTCATCAGATACATATTATGGTGAATATAGATGCATAGGGATTATTCGGGAGAAGTGTCCACTTTCTGGCTGCCTCTCTTTTGCAAACTCAACAGCAAACTATTTTAATAATAAATGATTGTTTTTACAAACTTAATATTGGAAACCCTGGAATATAAAGTAAGGAGATGAATAATAAAACAATGAATCATATGCAGGAAAATACACTTATATTATGCAAAATAGAAAAAGCTTCTTCCCTGGTACTAAATACAATTCTAGGCATAAATGTGCTGTTTTACATCTTTGATTTATTGTATATATTATTCCGTGCTTGTGCTATTCAGTATAATAAGTTTGAATTAACAGTGCAAGAAACAATCAATTCAGGTAAATGTTTATGTCAGAACTCAAGTTTTTTCTGGGAGTGATATATTTATACAAAATTGTTCTAAATTAAAAGTGAAATCTTGTCTTGTTAGGCTGGAATCACGTCTATTTACTATTGAGGTACAGTGGTCGATGCAAATTTTTTGGACAAGGCAATAAGAAGTGAATTAAAAAAATGGGAGATATTAAGAAACGGCCAAAACCGTATTTTGTGCTAGCACCATTTTAATAATGAAATCAACATAAAATATAATTGAGGCTGCGTTCTCATATTCCGGTTTACTACTGTGATACAAATGGAATTGGGTATCGGCCTAACAGTCTGGAGCAGGTTAGAGGGGCATTATACAGAGTGGAGGCCATTACGGTGGGTATTAGGCTACATTCACATGATGTATGCCCGCCGTACCATAGTAGTGCAGGCATACATCGGTGCCTGGTAGAGGAGCAGGGGATGAGCGCTGCTCACCACCTGCCCCTCCTCATAGGAATACACATGTCCTATCTTTCTACGGACTACAGAACGGTATGGTGCCGCACGTGTGCTGCACCGTACCGCTAGGCCATAGAAGTGAATTGGGACGTACATACACCGTATAATACGTCGGCCGTATATATACGTCCCCCATATGTTCGTGTGAATGTAGCCTTATACTGTGTAAAAATACTGGGAAATGAGATTAGAACAATGTGTATGGTTTATGGCGTGAAAAATTTTGCAGTGCATTTACCAGGGTATCTGGGTATCTGGGGAAGAGAATGCATTACAATTCGCAAGCTCTACCTTGTACTCTCTCCTATGATTGCCTACATCACAGGTTGGACTAGAGATAGAGGCCTGTCAGCTCTGACCCCAAAATAGCATCTAGCAGACCTCGACTTTCTCAGTTACTGTATATACTGCACTACTCTTCGTGTATCTGGAGCATGTACATGCCATATTATAGCGACATCTAGCATTCTTATGGCTGAGCCACAGTATCTAAATTACCTTTACATAGACACCCATCCTACAGAGAGCTGAGCTTCTGTATCTAAGCCGCCATTTTTTAAAAGATGTGTATAGATATTGTGTCTCATAAGTACATATACACTCACTGGCCACTTTATTAGGTACACCTGTCCAACTGCTCGTTAACACTTAATTTCTAATCAGCCAATCACATGGCGGCAACTCAGTGCATTTAGGCATGTAGACATGGTCAAGACAATCTCCTGCAGTTCAAACCGAGCATCAGTATGGGGAAGAACCATCTCTAGGGTTTACAGAGAATGGTCCGAAAAAGAAACAACATTCAGTGAGCGGCAGTTCTGTGGGCGGAAATGCCTTGTTGATGCCAGAGGTCAGAGGAGAATGGGCAGACTGGTTCGAGCTGATAGAAAGGCAACAGTGACTCAAATCGCCACCCGTTACAACCAAGGTAGGCAGAAGAGCATCTCTGAACGCACAGTACGTCGAACTTTGAGGCAGATGGGCTACAGCAGCAGAAGACCACACCGAGTGCCACTCCTTTCAGCTAAGAACAGGAAACTGAGGCTACAATTTGCACAAGCTCATCGAAATTGGACAGTAGAAGATTGGAAAAACGTTGCCTGGTCTGATGAGTCTCGATTTCTGCTGCGACATTCGGATGGTAGGGTCAGAATTTGGCATCAACAACATGAAAGCATGGATCCATCCTGCCTTGTATCAACGGTTCAGGCTGGTGTTGGTGGTGTCATGGCATGGGGAATATTTTCTTGGCACTCTTTGGGCCCCTTGGTACCAATTGAGCATCGTTGCAACGCCACAGCCTACCTGAGTATTGTTGCTGACCATGTCCATCTGTTTATGACCACAATGTACCCAACATCTGATGGCTACTTTCAGCAGGATAATGCGCCATGTCATAAAGCTGGAATCATCTCAGACTGGTTTCTTGAACATGACAATGAGTTCACTGTACTCAAATGGCCTCCACAGTCACCAGATCTCAATCCAATAGAGCATCTTTAGGATGTGGTGGAACGGGAGATTCGCATCATGGATGTGCAGCCGACAAATCTGCGGCAACTGTGTGATGCCATCATGTCAATATGGACCAAAATCTCTGAGGAATGCTTCCAGCACCTTGTTGAATCTATGCCACGAAGAATTGAGGCAGTTCTGAATGCAAAAGGTGGTCCAAACCGTTACTAGCATGGTGTACCTAATAAAGTGGCCGGTGAGTGTAGATAGTGAAGGGACCCTATTTCTAGGATAATTGCTACATAATATATTTTACCTTTCTTTACAGAGGGACAGGTATGATAAATCATGTCAATAGAAAGCTGGACAACTTAAGATGTAAGTAGTAAGTTAACATATCCTGAGTCACTGCAGGCTTAGCTAAACAGACTAAATCACCAAGATTTACTGTGACTGAATTAATGGAGCAATGTTCAGGAATGGCAGAGCAGATTGAGTGTTAATTATTCACAAAGGTTGGAGAGACGCAAAAACTCATTTCCATTCTAACGACCCCTTTTTAAAAAAAAAAATAATCCACACATTCTATATAGAAATTTTCCTGACAGGTGAAATGATCATTACACATTGTGCAAAATTAGGTCTGGTCCGTGGGTGGCTGCATGTTCATGCATCTCTCACAGTGATAAGCGTTTCAAGATTACTTGTAGTAATTGGTACTAGGACACCTGTGATTAGTTCAGTGTACGGCATCCATGGCCTTCCACAACTTGCGGTCATGCAATAGTAATACCAGTTCACAACTTTGTACATTCACTGTATGGATCCCGAGTTAAAGAAGTTAAGTACAATGCTGTATTGTCAGGCTCCAGGGGTAGTGGACCCACTGGACCACCGCTGACGATGATGTAAGTCAACACCTGGGACCGCAGTCTAAGTGGTACCCAGTTTTTACCAGAGCCCTCCGCAAAGCTGGTTGGACTTGCTGTGACGTGGTACCACCAGGTCGTTCCACAGGCGTGACATTGTCCGTGGTGGCAGCCAAGGCGAAGAATAGAATCATAAAGCAAACTCGTGGTCAGGGACAGGCAGGGGCAAGACAGGCAGCACAGGATCAGAGTCGGGGATATAGCAGAAGGTCAGGACAGGCCGCATAGGATTGAAGTCATTAACGGAACCTGGGCCACAACAGGAAATCACAATAACAGCGTAGGAAATAGGAACAAAGCTTTCTCTAAGGCACAAGGCACGAAGATTCGGCAGGGAAGACAGGAAGGGGCAGGAATGTATCTTGGCAAACGGCCAGCCAGCACCAATTATCGGCACGCTGGTCCTTTAAATTTTACAGAGCCAGCACGCGCTCCTTAGGAGACGGGAACGCGCGGGCAAGGAGATCGCTGCTGGAGCTGGGAGAGTCAACATGCAGGCAGGCTCCAAGGGCACAGTAAAGCACACTGGTGCACCTGCGACCCGGGATATGGGTCGCAGGGGCACCCATGACATGTATTTGTAGCGTTTCAATGCAAAAGTCCCAACCTCAGTAATCCCTCTGAAAAAAAATCCTGGGGGCCAGTATAACAAAAAGTATATTAAAAATGTATAGTATACTGTACTTACCCTGTTGTGTTTCTCATTTCCACCGCTGGAGACCAAGTGATATCCTGGGTGCTGGAACCCTCAATAGTTATGCCCCACTTTTCAAGAAAAAGAGGCCAAACATAACTAAAGTCATCTAAACCAAATTAATCCCTTAATGACTCAGCTCTTTGTTGTTTTTGCGTTTCTGTTTTTACCTCCTCACCTTCAAAAATCCATAACTTTTTAATTTTTTCATGTACAGAGCTGTATGAGGGATTGTTTTCTGTACTTGTACTTCCTAGTGTCAGTATTTAATATTCCATGCCGTGTACTGGGAAGTCGGAAAATAATCTGGATTTCAAACTAGGGAATAATCTGTAATCTGTTGAAGCGTAGAAGCATTGATAAATGTCCCCCATAGAATGAATAGAGCGGCTGTGCACACTCCTGGTCTGCTGCTCCGCTTTGAAGAAACACGGCTTGTGGATAGATGATCAAAAATATATTGGGGCTTATTTACTAAGGGTCCGTGGCCGCACTTTAGTCAGATTTTCTGACATTTTCAGGGATTGCACGACTGTCACAGGTACTTAGCAGGGGATTGTGTCACACACGATCGGATTTTGGGCGATTGGAAGGCGTGCCGTCCAACGATCCGACTGATTCGGACTGAGCGTGGGATTTAACATTCAACTTGTGTCGCAATCCAATGCACTTACATACACCAGGTAGAAGAAGGTGAACTCCGGTGGACCTGAGCAGGGAAGCGAGACGTGCAGGATATTGGGTGCATGATCTTAGTGAATCGTCAGACAATGCACTTTCGGTGAATAACTCCAAACGGGTAAGTAAATGTGCCCCATTGAGTTATAAGATCAGAAAAGCATGTTTCCTTTTTTTCAAAAAGTGTGCAATGTTTGTCCTTGAGATGTTTCTGTTACCGTAGCTCAGTCACTTCACTTCAATGGAGCAGAGTTATAAAATTGAGGGCTTGTTCTTTTGTTACCATGATAAAAGTGATGTTCAATAGTAATGTAGCGGTTACGATTAACAGGTCTAGATTTTCTGATTTGGTCCTACTCTAGTCTTGGCTGTTCTTGTCAGACAGTGGGGAACTCATTAAGACTGGTCTTCTCAACACCAGTCTTAAAATTCCCCTTACTGGAACTCTGGCAACCGTATCCTCTAAGAGGCCTTTTAATGGATACCAGTGTAAACTGCGCCTGAACCCACGTTTAGTCTCTGTTGAAAAATCTTGGGGGCCCGGCATTCACTTCCGGGGCTGCACTCCACCCGCCCTACTCCCCACCCACTCTCTGCCCCAACAAGTTCAAAGTGGTGTGCGGGTTGGAAAAGGCCAAAAACTGGTGGGGAGGGGAAGATTCATGTGCTTAATGAATCTCCCCCACTGTGTTTTAATGCCCATCTCTTCTCCAACTTTGATCATTACTAGTTGCATTGATAATTGAGAGGTTATCGGTGTAGCTCAATGCAATAAGGGTTGTTATGGCATGTAGTTACATACAATAGAGTAACTATATGTTAAAGTGTAAAGTTCAATATTGATGCAGTATATTACTGCACTGATGACCTCATTTGAATTTCTCCAGCCCAACAGAACAATGGGGCAGATGTATCAAGTGTCTGAAAGTCAGAATATTTCTAGTTGCCCATGGCAACCAATCACAGCTCCCCTTTAAAATATTCATGAGCACTGGTAAAATGAAAGCTGAGCTGTGATTGGTTGCCATGGGCAACAAGAAATATTCTGACTTTCAGAAACTTGATAAATCTGCCCCATTGTGTCTATTGTGAACCAAAAAAACTCATAGATTGATGCAGCTGTACACCCACCTCCAGGGAGCCAGGTAATGAAATATAAACTATTATAAACTACTGAAATGTTTCAGAATGCTGAAAAAGGAAAACCTGTCATCAGCTAAAAATGACATTCCTGCTGAAAGATTTCCTTTAATGGGATGGAGGCAGTGGAGAAACATGGCCATAGTCACCATACGTCCTTGACAAAAAATGAGAAGTTGGCAGTTGCTATTATCCTATTGCTGCTGCAACATAGTCACATTTCCAGAGATGCCCCATCAGTCCTTGGCTGCTGCTGAAAAAATAAATTAAATGTAATTCTGCTGCTGTAGCATAGTCACAAGGCTACAGCTGCTTTAAGGCGCGTCACAAAAAAAAGATTGAGATGCCCGCGGCCTCTGTTATCCTGGAGCTTCGGCATCATAGCCCTTTTGCCTCAATTGCCCCTATAATGTTTGGTTCCTGTCGCAGTTTGCGGATACTTTTCTGCCTTCCACTGATAAAAGGAGAACATTATCAGCATATAAATTTGCTCGACATCGCTGTCCAGTTTCTAAAGTCTCTGCTTTAGTTGGTTTTGACCTCTTTCTTCTGAATCTTTCTTGTAGGTTTGAAAAGTTATCTTGAATGTCTAATTGGATCCCGCCAACCTTCCAGGCATCGCTCCTTTCATGTAATTGGCATTATACTTGGTAAAAACTTGTAAGTCGCTAGGTTTTACTCTAAACTAGTGCAGTTTTTATTGGGAGGTGTAATGCTTCATGATTCCCTTGTTATGGCTCTTATCCTTTCAGTGTTAAATAGGATGCTGGTGGAGGGAATCAGTGATGAGTAATTATCTGATGTGTAAGGGTCAGGGGGTGTAGTTCCTTGTATTCAGTGGTAGACCAAAGCTTGTTCTTGAGGCGTCCATTTCATTTCCATTGGGACACTTATGATTCATGATTCCCTTGTTCTGGATCTTATCATTTCAGTGTTGATGGGATGAGATGGAGGGAATCAGTGATGGGCTATTACTGGGTGTGTTAGGCATATGGTGGGGTATACGTGCAGCCAGTCCCTAGTTAGGAAAAGGTTAGGAACCGCTGCTGTATAGCATATATAGCATGCTCCTGGTGTCCTATGGTTCAGTACGATTACACCGATACCACAATTAGTTTTTATGCCATTCACTGGATAGGTTCAGTGATGTTTTGTAATGGACAGGGTGATACCAAATAAAGTGGTGTTTTGTGCGCCGATTTTAACTTTCTTATGCAGTTTCAGATTTTTATATTGAATAGGGCATTTATGCAACATATTTTTAATTTTATGATTTTATTTGTTTGTTAACATTTGATTTTTTACATTTTTTTTTTGGTTCTACAATGGGACTTAAAAAAAGTGATAATACACTGCAATATTGATTTATTGTAGTATATCACTATAGTTAATCTACAGTTAAGCTGACACTCACACTTCCAGGATCTAGCAGATAGTTACTGCTGGCAGCCCAGGGGTCCTTTATCGGACCCAGGTTGCCATGGAAACAATTAACACACCCAAACCCAGTGTGGAAAATGTCATATTTGCACACCCGTACGAATCGTGTAGGCTATACTTCTGCAATCTCCAGGATGTTGAATCCAGAAGGGTTCTGCTAGTAGGTCCTGGTGCACTAAGGGATTTATGACACTTTATATTGTTGTATTCATTCATTTATAGCATTATTGTCTTTTTTATGAAGTTCATATTCTCAAAATACCCCCTTAACTTAGAAACGGCTACGCCTATTCTGAAAAGATATATATTCTGAAAAACATCAGATTGTTCTTCAGGTCAAAGGTTATTGCAAATCTAAGGATCAATATGCTTCTGTTTGGGATATCAAGGGAATTCCACCACAGCGTCCAACATTTTTAATGTATAAGCCTTCTTGTAAAGTTTCTGTATTCTACTGTCCCAAGTCAATTCCCCTGAGAATATCTCCTCTAAGTTAAATGCATTATAACAATGGAAGGTATTTTTTCACAGGAAAAACTGCCATTAGTATTGATACAAGGGAAAACTCTTACAAAACTGTTATATCTATGATTTTTTTTGCTTCAACCCCCCAACTACAATAACATTAACCCCTTAACGACCTGGCCCTTTTTAGTTTTTTCACTCACCACCTTCAAAAATCTATAACTTTTTTATTTTTCCACATAAAGAGCTGTGTGATGGCTTATTTTCTGCATAACAAATTGCACTTCATAGTGACGGTATTTAATATTCCATGCCGTGTACTGGGTAGCGGGAAAAAATTCCAAATGCAGTGAAAATGGTGAAAAAACGCATTTGCAACTTTTTCTTGTGAGCTTGGATTTTACAGCTTTCACTGTGCACCACAAATGACATGTCTACTTTATTCTTTGGGTCGGTGCGATCACGGGGATAACAAATTTGTATAGGTTTTAAAATGTTTTCATACAATTACAAAAATTAAAACCTCCTGTACAAATTTATTTTTTTTTATTTTGCCAACTTCTGGCACCAATAACTTTTTCATACTTTGGTGAACGGAGCTGTGGGTGGTGTCATTTTTTGTGACTTTTGATGGTGTTTTCATTGCTATAATTTTTAGGACTTTTGATCACTTTTTATTGATTTTTTTTATATTTATCAAAATGGGAAAAAAGTGACATTTTCGACTATTTTCCGTTATGGGGTTAAACGCAGAGAAACTCTGTTATATTTTGATAGATCAGGCATTTTCAGACACTGCGATACCTAATGTGTTTATGATTTTTACTGTTTATTAATATTTATAACATTTCTAGGGAAAAGGGTTTTTTTAATTATTTTTTTTAACTTTTTTTTATTTTAACTTTTACTATTTTTCAGACTCCCTAGGGTACTTTAACCCTAGGTTGTCTGATCGATCCTATCACATACTGAAATAATACAGTATGGCAGTATGGCGTTGCCGGCAGCGATCGGCGGGAAAACACCCGCAATCGGTGCTAGCACCGATCACAGGTGTTACCGGTAAGCCTTTGCTGCAATATGCCCGCGAGCCCTCTGCATTCACCGGGACCCGTCGGGAAGGGATTAAAGGAGGTTTCCCACAGAGCAAGTTAGGCCCTAGCCACAGGATAGGAGCTAACTTCCTGATCGGTGGGGAACTCAGTGATTGCACCATGAGATGAACAGAGTACAAGGCTCTGTGCTGGGACCCCTACTCTTCTCCATCTACACCTCTGGCCAGCTCATTAAGCCCCCCAGCCTATGCATACGACACACAGATCTATATTTCTGTCCCAGATAAAACCTATCTTCTAGCCAAAATTCCACAGGATTTATCAGCCATATCCTCCATCTTCTCTTCCCATTTTCTAAAACTTAACATTGATAAAACAGAACTAATAATCTTTCCTCCACCTAACGCACCTTCTACCAGGCCTAAGAGTCACAATCCATGGCTCTAAACTCTCACCAGTCCTCTGCCTTGGAGTCATCTTCAGCATTAACTTTTAAGCTTCACATCCAGTCCCTTACTAAAACCTGTCACCTCCAACTCAAGAACATCTCTCGTATCCAATCTTCTCTTAAACCGGAGTCTACAAAACTGTTAGCCCATGCCCTCATCATCTCCATCTTGGACTACCGTAATATTCTTCTAACATCCCTCTAACTAACTCTCTAACATCCCTCCAATCTATCCTTAACTCTGCTGGACAGCTTATCCATCTCTCTCCTCACTTCACCACTGCCTCTCCTCTCTGTCAGTCTCTCCACTAGTCACCCATTGTACAACTAATTCAGTTTAAGGGGAACCTACCACCACGATTCTACCCTTTTTTGGGCTAATCCTCACGTCCCGACTATACTTTGGTAAACTTTAATAAGTCTGTATGTAAATTTTTTTTAAGCGGCTACTGGGGCGTGGAGTAGCCGGACACGAGGCTAGAAGTCGCGGCTACTCCACGCCCCAGTAGCCTCGTTCCTCCGCCTACCATGTAATCTTTGGCGCGCAGCTCCTCGTAGCTGCGCGCCCTCGTCCGAGTACCCAACGTTCTGCGCATGCGCAGTAGCGCCGGCCTCGGAGCTATGGGCGCGCAACCGCAGGCCTGCGTTCTGCGCATACCTAAGGGCTATCCTCACGTCCCATCCATCCACCTACCACCCGTTCTACCTTTACAGGCAGAATCGTGGTGGTAGGTCCCCTTTAAAATAACCATGAAATACAAAGCCGTCCACGACCTTTCCCTACCATATATTTTCACATCAGCCAATACCGTTCCACATGTAATCTCTGTTCTTTACCTTCTGCTTGTGGGGTGAACTGTGAGCTGGGGTGACAGCCTGCATGTCCACAGAGACTGTACCTGTGCCATAGGGTAGCAACCACTGGCCTATATGGTCCATGTTTATTGTCCATTTTGCACATGTGTCTGGTTCTTTTTTCACTTTACTGAACAGACTATACTAGGACTTCTGTAGACAGTGGTGTAACTTGAGGGGGTACATAGGATGCGGTCACCACCGGGCTCATAAGGTGTCACTTTCCCCTAGGAGAAGACTAGTACTATAAACCATACATTATAGTACATAGACTTTGCACTAGGGCCCATAAGCTTCAAGTTACACCACTGTCTGTAGACTGAAATTAATTTTTTGAATGTAGTCCTCATCTGTGAAGGTCATTTTGTCACATCCGTGTGCATGAGGCCTAAAAATTAACCTTGCGTTCACTGTAGCATTACAAATTATTGTTCTGTATCTAATCAGGACCTCACCTACATGTTACATTATTCACAATTATTGTGCTATGTGACCTTGTATAACCAAGCTTATCTTACGCCTTGTACAAAAATACCCTTTGTTTATAATAACATATTCTTCTTCAACAGTAATGACCGAAGTATCACACTTTTCCCAGCTGGACTTTGTGAACCAAGGGATTTTCTGCTGTTATAATGCACATAAATTACACTTTATACCACAGACTGCTAAAGCTTCTTATTTGCTAAAGCTGGTAAATGGCTAAAATGAGAGACAGAAATATAAATTCATTCAAAATTCTCATTTAAGACTGAATATAACCCAGCTGTTTTGTTCTGCCAGTTGAATGAGAGGATTTTATGGAAATCCAGATGTTCAGTGTAGCTATAGCTACTAATAGAAATGTTTTCCTGGTATAATACAGATTTTCATAATATGGTTCAAATAGTTTTTTTTTATCTTGAAGCACAATACGAACAAATCTAATAAATTCTAATTGTGAATTCACATCCATTGTATGACTGTCGCCATATTTCCATTGGGGCTGCCATTTGTAACTCTGTCACCCGAAGATGATATTGTGGTGGTGTATAGCTTCCATCCCTAGCATAGGGTAGCCCTGGCTGGATGTGATACTTATAAATTATGATCCCAGATATTGGATTCAGAAAAAAAGTATATTAGGCAATTTTCATGACTACGTTGGAGACTCTGTTATGAGCCCATGTCACAAGCCGTGCAGCATGTAGTACTGATTAGTACATAGTAAATAGTCCATTTTACAGTTTAAAGGGACACTGTGAGCAGATTTTATCCCTTTAAACTACTAGCACCCTCAGGTAGAGTATTAAATGCCATTTCCATTTATAGCACTAAAGTTAAGGGCCTCTGAGGGACCAGGAGTGACACCTTCCAGCTGTTTGAAGGGATATGAAACTCCTGGATTGTTTCACAGGGCTCCCCCAACCTTGAGAGGGCTTTACTACTGTCACTCGCAGATTCATCTGTAACTCCATGCCCGCTACCATGACAAACATCTTCACTTACTACACCTATACCAATCTTGTGTTGAAGCCTTTTTCTTCCCCCACCCTGTGCGCCCCTTCCCCACCCCTTCCCCCTTGTACTTTATTGCTCAAAATATATAGTAGCTGCTTATGAATCAGATGAGACAGTGTTATGCCCCCTGCAAGGGGCATATGTTTTGCCGTTTTTTTTGTAAGGCGTCTTTTTGCTTTTTGATCAATAAAGTTTTATTGAAACTAAAGTTAAAGGGGTATTCTCGTCTGGGCACTCACATTCAGTTTCATTAATCTGCCATATGTAAACATTTCTTCAATTAGATGTTATTAAAAAAAACTGTTCCTGTGTGAAAATAATTTCTCATAAATGTAGCCATGTTGTCCCTTAGAAACGAGATAGCTTCCTCGGATACGGCCACCTCTGCTGGATTGAGTGCACAAAGAAACAAAAGGTTATTCTACATGTCGCACAGCCGTCCTGTAGTAATGATTGCTGAATCCTGGTGGTCCGGCAGGGCTCAATAGCCCAAGTCTGGCCATCTCTGCCAGAGTGTGAGGTGGTCGTATCCGGGGAAGCCATCTGGTTTCTAAGGGACAACATGACTACATATATGAGAAATTATCTTCACACAGGAACATTTTTTTTTATAACATCCAATTGAAAAAATGTTTACATATGGCAAATTAATTTAATTAAATGTAAATGCCCTGATGGGAAAACCCCATTAAGGGCAAGTGAAGTGAAACTCCCCCTGCAGCCTCTAAACTTGACAAAATCTGGACTCTTCTCTGCTGATTTTCACATGACTTTCGATGTGATTATTTTTATAAAATAAAATGGGGGATTTCACATAAAAGTTCGAAACTTCATACCCTACACGAGGGGTTAGCAGTTTAAAGGGGTCAAATTTAGTGACAAGAGTCCTAATAAAATCAGGTTATGTACGTCTATAGGACAAATTCTGATGCTTTACTCAATAGTAAAAAGATGGCACTGGGGTTCACTTACATGTTGGTGGCGCATGGGCAATGCCAGCTTTCTGACAACTGTCTCCTTCCTGCCACACCGCTGCCTACCACCATTACTTAGAGGGGTCAATCACATTCTACTATTTTACTTGCCCTTCTGTGGACCCTGTTTAAATAGACTTCTTTCTTACTATTCAACCCATTTTATTCAGAATCTATTTAAAAACTATGGCAAATTTTGGCCAAAAAGTGTTTTATGTAGTAGCCAATGAAATATCTAAACCTTTCTGAGATCTGGAAGATTGGAAACTCATTGCTGAAAAATGGAAGTTTAAATAAATACAGTTGGATAGTTTATAAAAAAAGAGGCGAAAGAAAGATTTTATGACCAACATGATAAAAATCTAGATCTCAAAGTGATTCTTACATCACTATTTTGCCTTCTCCAATACTTTGAGCTTAGTTTCTAAAACTCCTCTAAAGGATTCAACTGAGACAATGGACAACTGAAAAGTAATGAACATCACAGCATATCCTGGAGTGCTATTTGATAAAAAAAGCAATAATACAAGAAGACCTTAATGAAAATCTGGCAACAAAGGATTTCTTTCCTACAAAGACAAGCACATTTGCTCTGTACCTTTCCCAAGGCTGGTTCCTGCAGTACCAGAAGAGGGGTGTGAGATTCTGAAAACAGTTCTAATACTATATCAAATGGACCTATAAAATGTGCTAATCTAATCTTGGCAGTACGTGTTTGATGTTTTTAAAAATAAAAAATAAGGCTTAGGCTACATTCACATCTTATGAATACATTCAGTATATATACCAGTGAAGCTCCCGGTGTATACACATATTACATTTGCATATCCATAAACTTATACGATGAGACAGAGGCATCCTTAAAGGGGTATTCCGGGAATATGAACATCTGACACAAAAATCCATGATGATATAACTAAATGAATATAACAATACTCAATGTCAGTAGTCACAAAACGGAGCTTAAATAGTTTGATTTTATGATTTACAAAGTTTATGGCCTCTCTAAAGTAGGTGGAGTTATCACTAAGATGGCCGACACTGGAAACTTCAAGTCCCAAGATCCTTTAGTTCTCAGTAACTCCTCCTCCCTCTTATGCTCTGCTAACAGTGATCATATAACAGACTTTCTTGCTTTGTTACCATAGTAATGATGTGTAACTGCCATCCCCACAACACTGTCCATACTGGATGCACTGCAACCAACCGACTACAGCCAAACATAGTGGTGATCACATGACCTGCCCAGGCAGCTACAGGACATGTGATGTGGACATGTGACCAGCGGCCATCTTCTGTCCTGCAACGGACCGCACGGAGGAAATTAACGGACTGATTAAAGGGCCAGTAGCATTTTAATTCTTCATTACAGTCTGTGTCATCAGCATTTTCTGCGAGCAAAATTTTAAATAACAACTAATTACATATTAGCTTATATTTTGAGTGCCCATTTGTATATGAATTATGCTGATTCCTGGAATACCCCTTTAAGCTGTGTCTGCCTATCCTGCCGAGCTACAAATATACGGTCAACAAAGGTCATAATTCCCTATGGGGATGGATACCACTGTATTGCAAACGTCCCCGGCTTTTGCTGAATTTATGCTCTCGGAGGTCCTCAGTGATACAACTGTCCATATAAGGACCTCACTTGGGAGACATCTGGAACATTGGCTACAAACAATCATTGGTTGCGTTCTATGTTCATTCCTCCTCCCACTTTCCAGGGGGCAGGGTATAACAGTAGGATGTATTCCATTGAGATATACTGTAGCATCGTAATGTTACATCAGGAATCAGCCCCAAGGCACCTTTAAAGCAGAGTGAAATAAGGAGTTGTGAATGTAGCCCCACTCACCTGCCTTTGGTGCACCACTGTCGTACAACCTGCTTCCATTGCCTGTGGCCCTGGCCAGACTGTAAGTAGTGGGCTCCCTTGACCACTGTGGCCAACCACTGGCTATATCTTTCACATTTCAGAATTACTGAGGCTTTTGCTCAATTATATTATGTACAGTAAAAGAAATACTTTTAACAAAAAATTCTATCAATCGCCGAAGTAAGTAGGAAGCCGTCCAGGTAACAACTTATCTCTCTATAGTTATCACACTGTGCAAAGCCACGCTTGGATTGTCCTCAAAACAGCTCTTTATTTAGACATTGGAAAATGTTGGGTTTTAGAAATTCTCAAATGCTGTACAATATCCTTGATGTAGGCAACCTAATTGTAAGTTTCTTCTTTTTCATTTTAGTGACCTATTACTCCCACCATCTTTTAAATGTTTGTACAAAGAGCACATGATACCTAACAGAAAAGGCATATTGAAAAAATCTGAATAATTCAGATTACAGTATTTTAATTATTAATATTATTGCCTGCAGTACATTTTAAACCTTTTAAATATACCTTTTGTTGTACAATGAAAGTAAATTTTTGTTATACATTTTCCAAGTCTTTATGTGTTACATGTCACATAACTGTCAATATCGTCTTCCATTTCGACTTCTGTAAAACATGTGGCAAAATGTATGTTTTAAATGTATGTTGCCTAAAGCAAACATTGTTGGCTGGTTATTTTAAATGCACACTTTTAGGGCTACTTTGTTAGTAGATAAATAAAAGAATTTTTATAATATTTTCTGGTGATCTATGCCATGCATCTACCCAAATCTTTACAGCAATCACTGTGGATACGGAAGTAGGTTGAGGTCAGCGTTGGAGCCACAAGCTTTGGTGTAGATGCTGGACAGATCCCGGATTTTCCTCTACTCCTAATGGGTGAGGTGAAAACTAAACCTGAAACTAAAACTTTTAAACTACCAGAGAAAGGAGTGAGTGCTGAACATTGTTCAATTGTTATGGTTTGTGATCTTGAGAACAATCCAACTCTTAGCTGCTCCTCTGTCTAGCTATCTTCGGAGATATACTACTCTAATTGCTATAGAGTAAGACATAGCTAAACATATATAAATCTAAGGAATCTAAGACAGTACTAAATATGAAAATTAAAACTACGTCATTAAGAATACAAAACCCATAAACTACTTTGCTTTGTTTCAAGAACTATATGCAACAGCTATTGAAGGCAACAATCACAAAAACTTATGTCATCCATTTTTCCTCCATCTGCTCAGCATATGTCACATCCAGCAGGAAAAATTGGAAGAAAAATCATAGCAGGCTGCACTATATAATCCTGCTTCCTGTTGGAGTGCACAGTATATGCTCAGTGGAGGACCTCAGAGGCTATGTTGGACGGATGCAACTGCATTGAATCCATCACCGGCCTCTACTGAGCAAAAGCTCTATGGAACACATTTACTAAAGGCGCCAGTTTTTGGTGGACTTTGCACATTCTTTTAAGTCCAAATTGTTTGCACAGGTGTTTAAGAAGTTTCTGCACCACAGTTGTGCAACACAAATTAGGGGGCTCAGTCGGATCATGCACTATATTTATCATGCAAAGTCCGACAGAAGTGTGTTGCACGCCCTATGTTAAAGGCACACCACAAAAAAGTTGGTAAACTCTTCTAGCGCAAGTTCTTCATGAATCTGCCTGTCACTCATGAATCTGGCATACCCTACATTATAGACAGACAAACTACATTTAATGCAGTTTGCACTGCTCTTAGTAAATGTGCCCCTATGTGTTTTCACTGGGAAGAGCCCCTGAATATCTGCAGCATTGAATTACCGGCTGCTGCCGATGTTCACTCCTCCTCCCGCTTTCAGGGAGATGAGCTCAGCTATGTCATGTATCCCACTGTATGAGCATATATTGGGATATGTTGCAGCACGATACTTCGGGTATCGAGACTTACACATTTGTAAGCCTTGCCCCTAACCTCTTTATAAATCTTTACAAAAAATGGCAAAGAATATTTTCAGATAACAGTCTTGACGCCAGCACCGGAACTTACAACTGAGAATTTTTGTGGAGGCCTCAAAAGTGAACATATGGCTTTAAATATTAAAATAGCAGCATGTCTCTTGACGCCTCCCAAGTGTAACAAACATAGAGCCTCAATTTGCAGTAAAGATGCTTTTTTATCGCCTGGAAATCCTTTAAAACAGAAGCAGATATTAAAGGCTTTTAAATGAGGTCAGGAATTTACAGTAAAGGGATTAAGGGCACAATGCAGCGATGAATAT
Source organism: Engystomops pustulosus (assembly GCA_019512145.1). NCBI lineage: Eukaryota > Metazoa > Chordata > Amphibia > Anura > Leptodactylidae > Engystomops > Engystomops pustulosus. The sequence continues at coordinate 232,710,675 of CM033642.1, read as the reverse complement.
GGTGGAGACTATAACAATTAGGCAGACAATAAACACAAATGCAATTACTGTATTAACTGCTGGTACAAAACAAAGCTTATTTCCCAAGCAACAAAATAATGTCTGGAAAATAGAATATATATAATCCACTTATTTGTAAGTTATTTACATGGTGTCACAAAAAAACTCCAAGCTTGAAAATGGCAGAAGCTCTGGGGCACAAGATGACTCGGGGGGACTATGAGATACTGATAATCTATAAGGGGATATTGACATAAAACTAAATGTGTTTCTTAGGCTAAAACATTGATACAAATCCATGGAACAGTCAGTAACATTTTGGTGGGGATTACAACACCCAGTGCTCTCACAGAGGCGATGGCTTCTTCCACAGTTCTTATCATATTGGCATAAACATTGGGGGATTCATTAAGAGTAGCAGACCTGGCAGGGCTTTCAGCAGTTTTCTGGCAGAGACTATAATAAATAAGGCGGGTTGGGCCATTCCCGTCCCTGCCCACCCATAAAGTCCAAAGTGGAGTGTATGGTGGAAAAGTAATAAAACTGGTCGGATTGGAAATTTTTTCATGGCTTCTCTGTCAGAAAACTGTCAGAGAAGGGATTGTAAATTTCCCCAATTATGTACAAATTTACAATAATTTTACAAGCAACTAGACAAAATCATCTTATTTCTGATGCAATTGTATGCTGTGTTTTGGTTGCAGCAAGGGAGCTGCCCACAGTCACAAGATAAAAATCAGCTGCAGTGTTTGCTTTTTTGCTCATTTTGTTAGATGATCAAAAGTACATGACTTTTCACCAAGGATTGGTAGTTAGAATTTCCCAATTGTTGGTGGGACTACTTGTATGGACTATCTAATGGAGGATTGATCATCCACATTGCTGGATTGTCATATGGGTATGGCTGGATCTGTAATTTTATGGCCTCATACAGAAGGCCGTGGTTTGCATGTGAATGAGCCAACCGCCAACTGTGCAAATCTCAGAGCAAGTTCTGTTCATGTGTTTATGGTCTATTGCTGTTTGAGAGCCGCCCATAGGCATGTTAAATCGGTTTCCACCTTCAGAAAATAATTGATATTGTTTGTATAAGGAAAAGCTATACAATTTTGGGTATCAATCTCTGGATCTCTGCTTGCTGTCCTTCAATAGAAAGCTTCTAAGTTTACTTCCAGTGGATAGAAATCTATTTATGTGATGGACACGCATGACATGAATTTCAATATTAAAGAAGATCTGTCACCAGAATTTCACACAGGTAATAGCTGCTGGTAAAGTGTTAAAAGTCCTCCCCATATCATTTAGAATTATAGGCCATTGAGGCAATGTACCTTAATCAGATCCTTTATTCTCATGTGGAAATGAGCATAGATGAGTCAAATTCTGAACAGAAGAGTCATGTTTTCTCCAGACTGCCAGTGACCTACACCTCTTTCTTTTGATTAACAGCTCAGTGTTTTTGTCAAATCTTGGCCTGAGCAGACAGGAAGTCCTGTTCCTGTCCACTTCCTGTTCATAGCAGAATGCTGACCCTCTCATTGCATGGTGTATTTATCAGATAGCTTTGTGTGGGAAGTTGCAGATCTTCTCTCCATTTCACGCAGATAGGCATGGCCAAGCGGTGATGGGCAGAGCCAACATAGACAAAGGCTTAAAAAGTTTGGGGAATGATTTTACTGATTGGAGGAGGCAGATTTAAGCTGGGACATCTGCACTGCACTTTTCAACAAAGGCACAGTGGGGGTGAGTAAGTTTTATTGTGCCTGATCATGATGAAAGGTTCCCTTTAACTTGGTGAATTATACTATTTTCCACTGGGGTTTTCAAATTGTATATATAATGATACCTTTTTTCAGAAGTCCATAATTTTGAACAAATACTTTTTTATTACATTATGATCTGTTATTAAGGTAGTGAAATATCATGGATATAAAGACATTGCGCTGTAACGATAAGTTTTTTATTCAGTTCAGAAACAGCCGATTCATCTTTCTTGCTCCTGTCCTAACTTTCAGGAAGAGTTATGAGTGTAATTTGCTTACTGAGTGCAGCATTGCCCACCTTTCCGAAAGACAACTGGGAATTCCAGCGGCTTCCAGAAGTAAACAGCGCTAATTGATGACACTAAGCGTGAGCTGATATTATTACATTTGTGTCTTCACCTCCCTTAAGTGCTGCCAGCACAGTGGAAACAACAAAGCGTGTCTTCTACAGTGACTTTAATGTTGTCTCAAAGTAATGACTCCAGGCTTCACCAATCACCACGGTTCTTGATTAAAACATACAAGATGTACTCATACAGAATGCTGAATTAGAAGTCACCATCCTAAAGCGTATGAAGATATTATCTATAAAGCATGTGGATTTTCTTTGACATCATTCAAATTTGTATAAAGTCAAAGGTTCAGGAGATGGATTGTTCATGGTTTGAATAATGGGGCACATTTACTAAGGGTCCGCAAACCGCATTTCCGACGCATTTAACAGGGGGTTTTGGAGCAGGTGATGGGATTTTGGCGCATTCGCACCGACTTTCATGCAACACAAATCGGGGGGGCCGTGGCCGTCGGACAACCCGACTGATTCGGACTAAGTGCGAAATCCAAATTAAAATCCAAATTGTGTCGCAAGACATGCAATCACATACAATGGGAAAAAGAAGGTGAACTCAGACTGACCTCAGCGGGGAAGCGACACATGCAGGATATCGGCCGCAACATCTTAGTGAATCGCGGCAGACTTCATCCTCGTCGGAAAACGCACCTCGGGGATCACGACAGGACCGGGTAAGTACCGCATATACTCGAGTATAAGCCGACCCGAGTATAAGCCGAGACCCCTAATTTTACCATCAAAAACTGGGAAAAACATATTGACTCGAGTATAAGCCGAGGTAGGGAAATGCATTGGTCACAGGACCCCCCCAGTATGTAGCCAGCCTGCCCCAAGTAGTATACAGCACTGCCCCCAGTTAGTATACAAGCACAGCCCCCAGAATATACAGCACAGCCCCCGTAGTATACGCACAGCCCCTGTAGTATACAGCACAGCCCCCGTAGTATACGCACAGCCCAGTAGTAAAGCATGCCCCCAGTAGTATACAGCACTGCCCCAGTAGTATAAAGCACTTGCCCCAGTAGACAAGAATACACAACCTGCCCCAGTAGTATACAGCCTGCCCCCAGTGTAGTATACAGACTCCACCAGTAGTAAGCTAGTATACAGCACAGCCCCCAGGAGTATACAGCACAGCCCCACCACGTAGTACCAGCATGCCCCAGTAGATAAGCACAGCCCCCATAGTAAAAGCCTTGCCCCCAGTAGTATACAGACAGCCCTCCAGTTAGTAGAAACACACTGCCCCCAGTAGTACAGCACTGCCCCCCGTAGTATACCAGAGCCCCAGTAGTATACAGTCGCTCCCAGTAGTATACAGCACAGCCCCCAGTAGATACAGCACAGCTCCCCAGTATATACAGCACTGCCCCACAGTAGTATACAGCACAGCCCCCAGTAGTATGCAAGCACAGCCCCAGTAGTAGCAGCACTGCACCCCAGTAGTATGCAGCCACTGCCCCCAGTAGTATACAGCACTGCCCCCAGTAGTATACAGCACAGCCCCCAGTAGTATACAGCACAGCCGCCAGTAGTATACAGCAGCCCACAGTAGTATACAGCACAGCCCCCAGTAGTATACAGCACTGCCCAGTCTGCCCCCAGTAGTATATAGCACTGCCCCCAGAGTATACGCCTGCCCCCAGTAGTTATACAGCCTGCCCAGCGTAAAAAAAAAAAAAACTTATCTACTCACCATCGGTGGCCCAACGTGCAGCGCTGCTCCCCCGATGTCGCGCGGGTTCTTTCTGGCTTCGGCGCCCGTCTTCTGCTTCTCTAACTTCGGCCGGCGCCGCCATTGCTCTCCTGCGGACGGCGCCTAGTATGACGCGCTGTGCTGACATCATACTAGGCGCGCCTGGAAGAAAACCAATGGCGGCGCCCGGCACGAAGTTAGAGAAGCAAGAAGACGGGCCGCGGAAGCCAGAAGAGGGACCCGGTGGACATCGGGGGAGCAGCGCTGCCGTCGGGGCCACCGGGAGGTGAGGTATATACGTTTATTTTTTTTAAATATTTTTAAGTATTGATCGTGTATAGCCAAGGGGACGTTTTCAGCACATTTTTTGTGCTGAAAAACTCGGCTTATACACGAGTATATACGGTAAATGTGTTATGAAAATCTTCCAGAGATTCATGTTTGGGGTGGGTCTAGTATTGCAGTTCAGCCTTATTCAGGTAAATACTGTAAAATCTAATGTAAAGTGCAACATCCCCCACCGGGGCCTTAGCCTGTTTCTCGGGGCCTGGAGTCGCGGGGCCCGCAGTCAGAGTGGCTGGCGGTTGCGGCCTAGGCAGTAGTGTCACGGTGTTGGTATGGGGAACCGGAGGGCTGTCCTACAGCCTGGCAGGTCTCCAGAAGGGTGGTGTTGCAAAGAAATGATGAGGGAGAGGCTGCTATAGCGGATCTCTTGGGGCAACCCTTTGGTGTCTAGAGTATGAGTCTCTGTGTGGTGGACAGGGTGCCCGTGATGGTGACAGCCGGAGTAGCAGGGACCAGACGGAGGCAGGGTTGAAAGAAACACTACAGTTCTTTGGAACGACAGGAACTTCAGCAACGTGCCTTAACAAGATGGTGGAGTACTGGAGAGGTATGGAGGGAAGCCACAGGATGTAGATCACCAGGCTGGATGCAATGGCAGGCTGGGAGGCAGCTGTGTCCTGGAAGGATGCTTCAGCTTGTCCGGACGTGCTTCAGGATATACCCGTGAAGGTAGGATGATACCCCTTGCCTCTATCTCTAAACTTGTCAGACTCTCGTCTGTCTGGAAATCCTCTAAGAGTCTTCTTAGAACATTCCTGGCCAGGGGTTTATACTCCCCTTGGGTCAGGTGGTGGCTGCTCCTCCAATTACCTCCGACACAAGACAGGAAGGATGTAACACAGATCATTGGATACTAGACTCTTACATCATACACAGATTAAACTTCTGCCTTTGCAGGAGGATTACACACTGCAATGTCCACTGTGTGATGTGGGTGACATGCTGTGGGGGCTTATTCGCAAGCACTCCTTCGCCATTGCATCGGCGAGGGTGTTGCATACCCCGGGGCAATTGAAAGAGCGCCCTCGGCTCGACTACAGATGGTTTGGGGGCGCACAGGTGGATACGGGCACTTCGGGGAAGTGCAGGCTATGTGAGGTGTAGGGACAAACCGCCATGGTCCTGGAGACAGGCGCACCCGGGGTTGGTGTGGACTAAGACAAAAACATGTAAGTGCTTGACAGTTGGTCGCTGACGCCTATTTAAACCGAAACTGTACAGTAGGAAAAGGTGTGGTGTCATATCCTGTAATACTCCTTGCACGCAGGCCTGTAATTTGTATGTAAACACTTTCCCTGGCGACAAATATATAATGTGTATATCTGCATGCATTAGCATATGCGACACGAGTACTCTGACTGACATCCTTACCCATAGTAGGGCTATGAGTGGCATCCAGGTGTGCTAACTCTGTAACACCCCCGGTCCCCGAAGGGAACCGCAGTGTACGGACTACCCCACTGTGCAAACCTCGGTTTGGGGATTAAGGTAGCGGTCAGTGTTCACAGAAAGACGGTCCGACACAGCCCACACTACAACCTGGTAAAGCCTATGAAGGGTTAATGCAGACTACTGGCATATATTCTGACGTGTGCAAACAGTAGGTAAATTAACATGGCTTAGGAGCCCAAATGGGGTACAATCTTGACATGTACAAACGTTACAGGAGGTAGGCTATCGGGTTAGAGGTTCGTGTACGCAGGATAAAATGTCTTACCTGAAAAGGAAAAGGCATAAAATGCAAGCAGAATGTCCATACCTAAAAGGAAGGCATTAAGTGCAATATAAAAAATAAGTCAGTAAGTAAGTCTAGTAAGTAGCACTTTTCCCTGGAGTTGGCAAAAGTCTCACAGAAGGTCTGTAATGGCAAAGTCCATCTTCTGGGCACAGCCCTTGATGTGGGGAAAAGTGCAATAAAGATGCAAAGGGTCTCCTCTATGTGTAGTGGGACAGAGTCCTTGGTAGGAATCTCCGCTGGGGCAGAGGAAGGGGTGCTATCATAGCACATGATAGTGGAAATCTCTTGACTGAGATAAATAAGGGTAAGAGTCTCAGGAAAGTCTTGGACTCTTTAGGGATAAGAGGAATGAGATACACATATTACAATTGTACAGTACCTGAAGGGGCTACAGCCCTTCAGGGGTTACTCTGAATCTTCCTCGGTGGTAATTACTTCGGTGTCAGAAAAGCGTACCTGCCTCCTCCGTCTTGTGACACCAGTTTGTACTCCTGCAGTACGCAGGAGCTTTACTTTTGTCTCCCTTGAGACTCCAAGTTCCGGCCTGGAGAAGATAACAACCTCCTCATCGTCCTCTCGGTCAGGCGCTGGAGTCGGAGTCTCAGCTGCCTCTGAGCTTCAGGGATTGCAGACCTCTGGAGCCGGATCATCACTCCACAGGCAGCAGTATTGGAGACTGCGGTGGGGATGATGGTCTCTCTGGGGTACCTCTTACTGGAGTGGAAGACAACACAAAACAGAGTTGAGGCACAGTCACAGTTAGAAACTGGGGTGGTGAACACAAGGAGGTCTGTAAATTGGGGGTCGAGGTGAGGAGGGTGTGGACATAGGGGCAAAGGACGAAGACATTTCTTCAGCCGGTTCCTCATGTACCCGGAGTGGTGGACGTCTCCTCTTGAAATTCGTAGACTTCAGGGGGAGAGACTGTCCCTAACATAGGTATGGCTCACGCTCACCAACGCCCATCTAGCTTAATGGAGGATGGTTGTTGCGCAACCACACTCGATCTCCTGGGGCAAAAGGCTCGCCACAGGCATTACGATCGAAGTCCCTTTTTTGTTTCTCCCGGGCCTCTTCCAACCGCAGATCCACAACATTCTCTGGCATCCGCCAGGCACCTCTGGTGTCGTGAACCAGTCAGTTGGGGGAGTAAAGACTGGGAATCAGGGGACCCATGTCCCAGGTCATACTCGCAGTGAGATGGCAGTGCATCCCGAACATATCAGATAATACGGGGTGTATCCTGTGGAGCAATGAGTGGTATTGTTGTACAGGTACACTAATTCGGGCAACAGTTTTGGCCAGTCAGCCCTTTTTCGGCGGGTCAGAGTCCTCAGCATATTGATTAGAGTCTGATTCATCTTTTCACAAAGCCCGTTGCCTTGGGGATGATAGGCGTGGTCCTCAGCTTTTGCAGCCATATAGAGTGCACAGCTCCTGGAAGAATTGGGACTCAAATGTGTTCCTGGGGATCGTAAGGATCTGAGTCGGACAGCCATAGGGGAGGATTGAGCTCTTCCACAGGGCCGCTGCGGTGGTCCTTGCAGATAGATCTCTGACAGGTACTGCAACCACAAATTTGGTACAGTGGGGTCGATGATCGTGAGAGCATAACTGTACCGGATCTGTGGGCTCCACTTCACATGATCCAAGCCGGATCTCTAAGGGCCGCTGGCTCACATGGGTGTAGAGGGGCCCTTGATTGTGTCGCTCTCCTCGAGCGATGGCGCAGGCTGGGCATTCTGCACCAGGCTTCGATGTCGGGCTCATGTTGACCAAGTAGAAGCGCTTCGGAGGGTGGCTTCCGTCTTTGAGCGCCAAAGTGTCCGGACTGGTCATGGTACATACAAGTATATCTTGGCGTCCCTCCTGGGAATACAATTGGTTACAGCCGGTCATATAAGTGATAGGGTCCAGAGTTTTCTATTTAACAGACCCTGATGCATGTTACAGTCTTCTCTGGCGCCACCAATTGAGAACAGTTCTCATCAGCTCTTCTGGGCGGATTCTTTCAGGCACTCGCCCACTAGAGAGATAGTCCATTATTCTCCTATGGCCGCGGCTATCGCCTGAAGACTTATGCAGAGGTCCTTTTCCGCAGGGGGGCTCGACTCTTTTGGGGGAGTAGCTGGCGCTGCTCTGACGGTAAGGAGTAATAAACTCTCTGGGCATATTGACGCACAAATCGGGCATAGAACGCTGGCATCTCGAATCTTCCCATGAGCATCCGTGGAGGGTCCCTCCCTGGTCAGGGAGACGGAGACAGAGCGTCGGCGTGCGTTGTCATTGGTCGTACCGCCCGGACTTGATGGTAAAGTTGGCAAGTCTGGACGGCCCACCGTTTTTCAGTGCTCCAAACGAGCGGTGTTCAGATGCGCCAAGGGATTATGTTCTGTGAAGAAGTGAAGAAGGATGCAAGCAGGTAGTCCTTGAATTTACGGTCACAGCCCAGACTAACGCCAGAAACTCCAACTTGAAGGAACTGTAGTTTGGTCGTTTTGCTCCGTTCTCAGGCAGGGAACGGCTGGCGTTAGGCTATTGACCTTTCAGTTCCGTTTTGGAGCTGGGATTAGTACAGCCCCTGGGCTCTTGACTGCATGGCCATCAGTGTATAGGGTGAAAGGCAGACTGTAGTCTGGATATCCCAACACCGGAGGCTCAGTCAACCGTTGCTTGAGCATCTGGAAGGCAGCTTCTCGTTCAGGTGTCCACTCAATGGATACTCGGGAACGTTGGCTCTCTTTTGGCAGGCCCCTTAGAAGTTCTTGCAAGGGAGCCGCCAGCTGGGCAAACTTCGGGATGAAACGCCTGTAATAACTGGCAAATCCCAGGAAGCTTTTGATGTCCCGTATGGTTGATGGGGTAGGCCAGTCGTGGACAGCTGCAATCTTCTCTGGATCTGGCTCAATTCCATGAGCGCTCACCACATGTCCCAGGTACTTGACGCTAGGTTGTAGCAGGTGGCACTTGGATGGCTTGACCTTCAACCCATGTTGGGTCAGGATTTGGAAGACTTCAGCCAGATGGTGGAGGTGGTCTTCATAAGTCTTGGAGTAGATGATGATGTCGTCCAAATATAGCAGGACGGTCTCGAAGTTGCGATGACCCAAACATCTCTCCATCAGCCGTTGAAATGTGCCTGGGGCGTTGCATAGCCCGAACGGCATGTTGTTGAACTCGAACAGGCCCATTGGGGTGGTGAAAGCCGTCTTCTCTCTGTCTTCCGGCGCCATGGCCACTTGCCAGTAGCCACTGGTCAGGTCCAGGGTAGAGAAGTAGGCAGCTGACCCTAGGGCTGCGAGGGATTCCTCGATTCGAGGCAGAGGATAGGCATCCTTGTGGGTGATATTGTTGATCTTCCTATAGTCAACACAGAATCGAAGGGTTCCATCCTTCTTTTTCACAAGGACCAGCGGGGCAGCCCATGGGCTGTGACTCTCCCGGATAACGTTGGCTGTCTTCATCTCTTGTACCAGCTTTTTCACCTCTTGGTAGCGGGCTGGAGGTATGGGCCGGTATCGTTCCTTGATAGGAGGATGAGAGCCAGAAGGGATGGTATGCTGGATCAGGGTAGTCTGCCCAAAATCCAGTGGGTGCGTGCTGAAGGCCTGGTGGTGCTTCATCACGACATCTAGGACACCTTGAACTTGATCTGCAGGAGTAAAATCATCATCTCCAATATTGAGCTCAAGCCACCAGGATTGCTCGGCAGGCTCACCTTCAGCACTTTGCTTCACTTCCAACTGTTGGGAAGCAGACAGAGCGGTTTCCACTAAGTCTTCAGGATGGACGCTGAAGAGAGTGGCCACGGCTTGGTACTTTCTCAGATCCACTGGGGAGTCTCCCACATTTAGTAGTCGAATGGGTACTTGTCCTCGGGATACAGTGACTAGGCTCCTGGCGGCTAGAATGGGCAGGTCTTCATCAGCTGGTAGAGATTCTACTATCGCCTGGTAGTCTTGACCTTGGACGCCCATGCAGGCTCGACACCATACTAACGTCTCAGTCCCAGGTTGAAGGCGGACAGGTTGGGGATCCTTGATCCGGGCTCTGCAGATTTCACCATTAGGGCCAGCAAACTTCTGTTGCGCCGCTAGAACCTGCATAGTCTCCTGAATTACCTTTCGGGAACCGTTGGGCACTGTTGGCAGAGTGTCGTGGAGAGCCTTCAGCACTTCAGGGTAGCAGTTGCGGAGGACATTGGTACCCAGTACCAGTGGGAAGTTACCGTTTTCGGGCACTCGTGTCACCACTACGCCCTGTCTGGTTAACTCAGTGTCTCCAATGGTTAGTGTGGGCTCCCAGTAGCCGCGGATGGGTACGGGTTTTCCGTTCGTAGCAATAATGTTCAAATAAGCCCTGGGAGGCTGGACTAAGGATGCTCCTCCTCGGCATTTCTCAAAGGTAGCACTCCGGAGGGTGGTCACTTGAGAGCCGGTATCAATTAAGGCAGGTAGGGTAACTCCGTTGATGGTTACATGAACCATGGGGCGAGTCCCCACGAACCTGGGCATCCAGTTGGCATCTCGGGGACTTAGAGGTTCTTCCCTTGGGGGTCGTCCCTTAGCTCCAAGGGTTTGTCGTTTAACTGACGACATACATCCTCTTCATGCCCGTATTTACGGCAGTAGCTGCACCGCTGGCGGGGTTCCTTCTGACTCCAGGTGCTTAACGACTTCGCTTCTCTTGGGTGCCGTTTGGCCGGGGAGTCACGAGGGGTAGCTGACCGTACAGAGTTCTCTGGAGGTTTCCTCCTCATGGCGGAGACAGTCACTTCCAACTGGGTCAACCGATCGAGTATTTTATGCAGGGTGTCCGCCAGATTAGGGACCTGTCCTGCTAAGCCAGCAACTTCCGTAGCCGCAGGAGTAGGTGATGTCGACTGCGTTGGATGGCAAGCTAGAGCAGAGTCTTCCATTTCCACGGATTCAGGCTCTTTCTGCGGTCCAGTAGGCGGTCGGTCCCCTAATATGTCAATGGCAATTTCCTTAAACTCAAGAAAGGAGGCCTGGGCATGTTGAGAAGAGATGATCTTTAGTTGACACTTTTGATTTCTATCAACAAGTCCATTAATGAATTGTTCCCTCAGGGTTTGGTCAGAGGTTTCAGCGTCTTTGGGCTCAAGACGGGTTATGGCCTTCCATAGGGAGAGGGCAAAGTCTCGGAGGGACTCTTGGGGCTTCTGTCTTTTCCCAAAGAATTGTTGCTTCAACTCTGAGGCAGTACACTTGTCAAAGGTGTTGCGCAGCCTATCAAGAATTTGGACCACATTCTGACACTGTTCTCGGGGCCAAGACTTGGCTTCCCGGAGAGCGGGTCCTTTCAACTGCCCGGTTAGGATGCCCACTTTCTGTTCCTCTGTGAACGGGTACAGGGCGAAGGTGGCTAACAACTTGTCTCTGAATTCAGGGAGAGTGTGTGATTCTCCCTCGTAGTGGGGTAACCAGGGGGCCCCCGGATAGTATGGCATAGTCAGAGGCATAACGGTGGGAGTCCCAGGGACACTGGCGGTAGCAGGGCTGAAGGGACTCTCTGGAGGACTTAACATGCTCCGGTACCCTGAGGAGGGACCAGGGGACGGGACTTGCTCCAGTCCCGTATCTTCGTCCTTGGCGGACAAGACTGGCCTAGCTGAGGGAAGTCTGTAGGGTTACACAATGTCCGTTGCTATGGGCGATGGCTAGAATGGGACGTGGGCACTTTAAGACACAGTCACTATTCCCTGGGAGGTGAGCCAATAACCTAGCGTCGGAAACAATCTCTAACCCCCTTTAACTTCCCCAGCGGTACTCACTCAGGATCAGCCGCGACGACAGGACAGCTCCGGTGCATGAAGGGCTCCGTTCCCGATGTCTGGCAGGCAGCAGGGGCTCGGTGATGCTCAGCGGTGTTCTCCTCCAGTCGCAGGACACGTGCACCGGAACTCCGGATGAGGCGCACACGCTGCTGGCAGGCTTCAGGCGCGGCCTGCGCCGAAATCCAAGATGTCCGATTAACCCTCTTCGTTGCCGGCCGCACACGCTCCAGCTCCTCCTCCACGGTACTTCACGCCACTCGCGTAGGGGGCGGAGCCTAGTGACGCCTCTGGAGTTCCCGCCAGTGAGGATTTGGCGGGCTGGAAATACTTGCTGCGCCACACACCTCTGAGGTAAAATGCTTCAGGCGCAGCAGCACCGGATGTAGCAGAGCTGACAAAGTTCTTTGCAGGGGTTAACCTCTTGAGTGCTGGAGCGGAGCTCGACAGCACGTGGCAGCAGTATAACACAGTTCAAAGTAGTAATGCACACAATTACTTGGGCCTAAACCCGGATGGCAGCAGGGTTAGGCAACACAGTTGTTTCTTAATAAAGTACAGTCTTTAGTGCCAGGATAAGGCACAGAAGTATATATCCTGTTCGTGACGCCACTTGCAACATCCCCCACCGGGGCCTAGCCTTTTCTCGGGGCCTGGAGTCAGCCGGGGCCCGCAGTACCAGAGTGGCTGGCGGTTGCGGCCTAGGCACGCTAGTGTCACGGTGCTTGGTATGGGGAACCGGAGGGCTGTCCTACAGCCTGGCAGGTTTCCAGCAGGGTGGTGTTGGCAAGAAATGATGAGGGAGAGGCTGCTATAGCGGATCTCCCTGGGGCAACCCTTTGGTGTCTAGAGTATGAGTCTCTGTGTGGTGGACAGGGTGCCCGTGATGGTGACAGCCGTGATGGTGACAGGTGGAGTACTGGAGAGGTATTTGGAGGGAGCCACAGGATGTAGATCACCAGCCTGGATGCAATGGCAGGCTGGGAGGTAGCTGTGTCCTGGAAGGATGCTTCAGCTTGTCCTGGAGTGCTTCAGGTATCACCCTTGAAGGTAGGATGATACCCCTTTCCTCTCTCTCTGTTTAACTTGTTCAGACTCTCTGGTCTGTCTGGAACTCCTCTAAGAGTCTTCTCTAGAACATTCCTGGCCAGGGGTTTTATTACTCCCCTTGGTCAGGTGGTGGCTGCTCCTCCAATTACCTCTCAGCTCACAGAGACAGGATGTAACACAGATCATTGGATACTAGACTCTTACATCATACACAGATTAACTTCTGCCTTGCCAGGCAGGATTAACCACTGCAATGTCCCCTGTGTGATGTGGTGACATGCTGTGGGGCTTATTCGCAAGCACTCCTTCGCCATTGCATCGGCGAGGGTGTTGCAAAAGCTTGGATAAGACAGGTAATATTTTTGTCAATGTCAAAATTTTTATTCTGGCCCATCCCAGTCATTTCACTAGAGATGCAGCATATTGCAGTAACACTTTTTGCAGAAGAAAATCTGCAGCAGAAAAGGGTTTTATGATCTGCAGTATGTCATGTAGTTTCTGTGATTCACAGAACAGAAATATTTGCCCCCCTTCCCCAGCCGCTGCAAAATCACAGCATAATACTGACTAATTTTGAATTACCAATCAGAGAAAAATCTGTAGCCGTTCCGCTGCGTGTGCAGTTAGCCGTCCACATTTCCTTACAAAGCCTATGGACAAAGTGATGTTTTCATGCGATAATCCTATAATATTGTTTTTGTGAAAATTAGATCAGAATTAGTTGACTGATATACTTTTTGTGTGCACGTAGTACTCTTTCATATAACGGGCCATGAACCTGTGTGACGTCACATGATCAGAGACAGATTTCTATCCACAGGAAGTCAAAAATAAAGCTTCCTGTTAAAGACAGCAAGCAGCGATATAGGAAATGGGTATACAGCAAGTATATTGGAAAATTGTAGAACTTTTCATTGCACAAACAATATCAATTATTTGATGAAAGTGGACAATCCATTTAAAGGGCCAACACCAATCCAAGAACAGTGAGTAGTGCACAGTCGTGTAGGGCAGCGATGGTGAACACAAGGGACATGTCCTTCTAATGTAGACCTCTCGTCTGAAGGTGGTGAATCTGAAAGTCCTTGATGATTAGGATTAGCATTGGATTGGCAAACGACAGGCATGGCACAGCACAGCTTCACGGCTATATTCATCCACAGTAAAAATGGAATCACACCTCCTCTATGCACCAAAGTCCCAAAAACTTTCAGCGATGTGCTTCAGCTAACTTCTGATCAACTACTCTGGCCATAAGTGCTTCTCCAGTTTCTGTGGTCCTGGTGACTTTTTATAACTGTGGCTCTTCTGCAGTAGTATCGCTAATAGGAAAAAGTAGCCTTATGTGTATAAGTGCATAGAGTAGATGCCTGTCCGTATTTCATGCTATAATACTATACGACAATACAAGCATGCTTCAATGCATTCTGAAATACAAGTAAGTGTTTCTATTTTACATTCGGGCTGCATTAGTAATGTCAACAAGAAGATAATGTTGATAGCAATTTAAGAAAAGCTACACAGTTTTCAATGTGAAAAAAAACCTTACTGACAGCAGTCTGCACTTATGTGTATATAATATGAAAATCATGAGATGCGGTAAATGGAAAATTACTGACAACCTGTCACCAGCTCGCAAAGAAGATAATGCATGGCTTAGAGTAAACCTACCATTACAAATAGGAGTATAAATGATTTGGCACAGCTTTCTAATATACTGCATGAGGTTAAAGGGGTTATCTGATGTGATATTCATTTACTCTGTAGATCACATAAAACACAGTCATTTTTCAATTGTAATCGTTTTAATGCTCTTACATCTAGATTCCTTTAATTCCCTTTTTGAACATCAATCCAATTTGTCCAATTTGCAATGCAAATCCTAAACTTCACCCTTGATCGGAGATATTGTGGCTAAAATTTGCAACATAAAACAGCTGTTTTAACTGTGGAACTGCCAATGCAGATATTAAGTGACATTTCTGGCATGTAGGCATTACAGCAGGGCATGGAAACGGGCCTGTATGTTGGCCCGATACCATGAACTGTAAAAGTAGTACAGGGCAGGAGTCCTTGCATTGCACAAAAATATGCATCTGACCTCTGTATGATGTAAGGATTCCTATCCTGTGCAATGTGTGAAGTCTGTGGGATCGGTCCAACATATGGGACCATTTCAGCTGAAACCATTCTTAGATCCACATTCGAACAATTAGTAAAATGATTAGAATTACAAGATTTATGGCAAATAGCTTTGACTTTTAAGGGTATATTCACATACACATGTTTTATTATTACCAAGGGGCTTAGATAGACCCCAAAGTTGGCCATGCTTGATCCTGTAAGTTGGAGTCACCGATGTTGGACTCCAAATGATTAGACATATCACTTATTCTGTTAAAGGCAAGGCAACAGAAATTCTGCTAATCCCCCAATAATGGGATTTGTTCTCAACTTTGTTAAAGGCTCCCTATGAAGCCTCTATCCTTGCACTGAAGCCTTTTTCATCTGGCAAAATGACCTACCATATATTTTGACGATAAGTCCAATGGATCCCATTCCAGTTAATGGGATATTTTGGACTCAGTTGGTGTTTATCAATGAAAACATCTGGGACTTCTATTATTTTCCTTTAATAGAGCAAAACAATGGAAGACTCTGTCGTTGAAATGAACAAAGCTTTTAGACACAAAACTGTAATGTGGCCTGTATACAGAGCTGTGATCTATGAGTTAAAGAAAATAAATTCTACTGCATTGTAATTATTCTGTATGGAGACATAACTGGTTAAACCCAATGCCCAGTGATTTGTGATACAAATAGATAGAATAATCACATCCCAATCACTGCAATGTTAAGAGTACAAGGCACATTTAAATTATCATAATACATGACCTTCATTTTTAACCTTGAGAAATACAGCTGCTCTTTGCAAAAGTGATTATCCTCGTTTTAATTGGAAGGAAGTCAGGAAAGTATTATGTGATACTTTTGCAGTTTGGATACAGCATAATACAAGACTACTAAGCCTCAAGGTTATTCCTCATGCTGTAACAACCATTCACTGACAAATAAGATAAAACAGATAAAAAAATAGCAGGAATAGAGGGGGTTATTGCCGCATACTTCAGGTCTTATGTTAACAGTCACATTTTGGATACCTATCACCTACAATTTATATTAAAAAACACATATACACGTTTTTCTCATTGTCATGAATCAGAAAACCTTTCCCTGTTTTAGGTCAATTATGAACAACAAAATTATTTATAGTTGCCTAATACCAGAATGATGACAGAGAGTGAATTTTAAGGCATTTTCATGACTTACTTACTGCAGAGTTGCATATATTATATATATATATATATATATAAGTTTTCTGTATTATTGCCATTAAAAGACATCTACCACCAGGATGAAGGACTGTATGCAAATGAGCTGGAGTACAGTTTAAGAAGAACAGAACTGTACTCAGTATATTGTTTGTACGTGGAATTGTAGCAAATCCCCACTCACTTAAAGGATCATTCAGCAGAACGTGGCCAGTTGGGGATGGGACTCTGAGTATCATAGTGTATCATGATTACAGTTTGGAGAAGCAGGGACTCCTTGCATCATGTGTTACCAAGATGCTCTCATCCTAAGCACTGTGATCAGCCTGTGATTGCGGCCAACCCATGGTCCGCAATTCACAGCCTAACTATGGTCATTTAAATGAGACCTTAATTAGACTGAACTATTAATAGGCAACACGACCAGTGGACATGACATCACTGTCAGGACTGTCATGCCAAAACAGCTTCCAATGGAATCATGTGATGGCCCAATTAGAGATTGGTGGGATCTGTATGAAGACTTTTTTGCCTGTGATTTTTGACAGGTTCTGTGATTGAGACTTCTAATGAAGTATCAGACATAGATGTGAGCTGGGCCTTTACCAGACATGACAGGAAAGCTGACAGGTCGTCAATACGCAGAAGAATCGGTAATGCGTGTGTGTAAGAGATCCAAGGAGGTCAATAGAAAGCCAACAAGTTTAGGGAGGAAATGAGGAGTAATGAAGGAGCAATGTGTCTAGAGGTCCATAGTAAACCCTTTGCTCTTAGCATCAGTGCAGTAAACTAGAAGAAAGAAAAATATGCAAAAAAATACTCACTCCCTTTGTGTTGGAGGATCTGTCTGGCATTGTATAAATAACAGCGGCTAATCCAGACCATTAGAATATAGCACAGATCATCAGGCCCGGCAGACAAAACAAGGGAGAAACACAGTGCCACCAGGCTTTTTAATAAACACAGCTGAGAAGACAGATTCAGATCTCACAGACCTTTAGGCACATCGTCTGCTGTTCTCTGCTAGAAATTTACCATAATTCATTTGTTTCTGGGAGAAGAGAAACTCACAGGCTAATGATTTAGTTTTTTTAATGTAACAAGGACCTTTTATTTTTATTTTTATGCAAATTAAACCACAAATAAGCACAGCTGCTAAGGCACCTATTTACTTACCATAATGATTGAACCCCCCCCCCCTAGTAGAAATACGGTGTAGGGTTAAAAACAAATGTAATACATTTCTTTTATATATTGCTTGGAAATAGTTCCAGTCCGCCTGAAAATCTTATAAAGTGTTCTAGCCAAAGCTTATTTTACTTATGCTTGGAGACAAGGTTTGAATATATATTTTTGTCTTAAACGTTTTGTACCAAGTTTATAATCTCTCCCTTATCTACAACGTAAAAAGATAAGAAGCTGGTTGGTGAGGGTCTCACTGCTGACCACTGGGAATAGGGACCGGTCATGAGAATGTGGATCCCATTCTCACTGATGGGTGGAGAGGCATGATAAGCACCATTCAATAGCATGGGAGAGTTGGAAATTTCCAAATTCAGCATCTCTGGAACTCCCAATGGGGTAGTGGGATGTATATTAGTTTTCTGGCATACAAGACATGAAAAAGGTCACAATTTCCACCCCTCAGCCCACTTTTTGAAAAAGTGGGCCTGATAGAGCAAGGCGGGTCAGGGACGCCCTGGCACACCAATTTTACACTAGTCTATGATTAGAGATCTAGAGATGCTCCAGTGCTGTGATTTTCGCCACTCCTTTTTTACAAAATGGAGCGGCAGAGTGCATGCTCTTCTTGTAGCCTCACCCATTATTGAGAACGAGACCCCCATTCTCTGGATTGGTGGTATCTCGTGATTGGTTGGTGTCCCAGCAGTCGGATCCTCAACAATCAAATTGTAAAATTGGTACAACCTCTTTACGTGGAATTCTGCAAAATCTTTTTGGTTTGGCAGATAGGTTATTATTAGGGTTAGATTACACTAGAGTACATGTTGTACACTAAGTTTACCTTGAATGTTTGCTGTACGTGTCAGGAGAGCTTTAGGCACATCCATTAGTATCCTGCAGTAACAACAGAGGTCAAACGAGTGTTCTTTGGTGGTTTATGTCATGACTCATGAATATAATTTTTTATGAAGGAACAGAGAAGCAAACTATACTATTCTAAACAAAGGCATCCAGTAAAAACTTTATTTCAAAGGAGGACATTTATGGGGGCTTGTACGCTGTTTTTCTGTACAGGCACTGAAATAATCCCATTTACGGCATGTCTATATCAACTGGGTGTGGTGGGGAGTGAATGAGGGCGAGGCCAGTGGCACCCGCTGGCATAAACATCAGGAGGCCGGAGCCTCTATATGTATCCAGCAGAGCTTATTTCAATTATTTGGTGTATAATTGAGACATTTGGCGGCTCTTTTTTGCGCCTTATGTATGAACATGTCTTTTTTCTTGTGATACATGTTTAGGTTTTCCTATTATGGCTTTTTTTAAGAATTTTGGTTGCAAATGTCTCAAATCCACATGGACACAAGCCATGTTAAGGGATTATATATAGGAGTGGAGTGCATTTTTAAGCACTCTAGTCACACCCCAGGGAGATGGCGACATATGAGGCTTCGGTCACGCAAAATGTTAACACATGCATTTTCAAACTCATCACAACAGCTGAGAAGAGGAAATTCACCTTTACATTGCTGTTAACATTGCATTTACAAAGCATGTGTTAACACAGTGTTACACATTGGGGCTAATTTACTAACAGTCTGCGGACCGCAATTCCGTCGGGTTTCCTGAATATTTCCTTTTTGCGCCGAATTGCCCCGATTTTGGTGCAGGGGATCGGATTGTGGCACATTGGTGCCAGCTTGCATACAACAGAAATCGGCGTGCCGTTGGACAAACCGACGGATTCGGACAAACCAAGGTGTACTTGAAAAGCAACAGCAAAAGTTGCAGTGAAAAGTCGCAAAGGCAACAAAAGTTGCAAAAATTAGATTAAACTAAAAGAAACAAAGATACATTTCCCCCAATGCGTTGCCGTATGATAATTGTCCCCTATGTCAATGCATCTTCTGTGCACCGCAGGGTAAAGATCAAAACTCAGGCTCTGCAAAATGCAGGTGGTATTTGTTTACTGGTGAGATCTTGGCATTACCATACATTAGCTGATGAGGCCCAACAAGAAAACATTACAGTATAAAAAATAAATGACTGGTTACTATGGTAAAATGCCTGTTGTCTTAGAGCTACTCTTGATCCTAAGCACTACTGTCTTGTTGAAGAAGTCTAAGGCCATTTCTATTTAGAGGAAGAACTCTTTGACATTTGTACTGAAGTGGATTTCACAACTGCATCTGCCGAATCCGTTTAATTTATTTTCTTTCTTTCTTTTCTAAATAATGTGGACTGGAATTTTACAAAATATTTCTATAGAAAGAAGTAAA
The DNA here is from genome assembly GCA_019512145.1 of Engystomops pustulosus. Taxonomy (NCBI): domain Eukaryota; kingdom Metazoa; phylum Chordata; class Amphibia; order Anura; family Leptodactylidae; genus Engystomops; species Engystomops pustulosus. The sequence goes on along the minus strand of CM033642.1, from coordinate 232,691,141 downwards.
AGCTGTTGTATTGCTTGGCAACAACAAGCTATAAAAACTCACAGGGCATCTATGCAAGAAAACAGATGTGGTATATGTTATATATATACATATATATACACATATATATACATATATACACATATATATATACATATATACACACATATATATTAATATATACACACAGATATACAGGTGGTCCTCTACTTAAGAACACCCGACTTACAGACGACCCCTAGTTACAAACGGACCTCTGGGTGTTGGTAATTTACTGTAATGTACTCCTGGGCTACAATAAACAGCTATAATAGTTATCAAAGGTGTCTGCAATTAAGCTTTATTGTTAATCCTGGTTCTTATGACAATCCAACATTTTTAAAATTAAATTGTCACAGAGACCAAAAAATATTTGACTGAGATTCCAATTGCAAAATATACAGTTCTGACTTACATACAAATTCAACTTAAGAACAAACCTACACAACCTATCTTGTAAGTAACCCGGGGACTGCTTATATATATATGCATATATATATATATATGTATATACTCTTCCTCTATAACTGAAAATACCCAACAGCTCAAAACATGAAATTTGCAGAGGAGACAAGGAGACTTTCCAGAACGGGAGGAAAATGCCATCTAGTTTAGTATTCCTTCGACATAGAGAGTACCCTGTAATCACAGGCGTACCCTTTTACTTTTCATTAAAATAGCAGCATTCCCAGTTAAGGTATAAAATGTCCCTCTGAGAATTTCCTCTTTTATATAAAAATCTCACCAGTTTGCCTAAAATAATAATCACTTCGGTCTCCTGCACCGAATAGTCATGCACAACATCTCAGTCTGTGATTCTACAGAACTTTCTCTGTCTCTTTCTGAACCTCATGCTGCTTCCCTCCCCCAACTTGTCATCAGCAGTATCAGCTCTGTGCAGATAATCTATTAACGCTTAGTGCTCACACAGCACAGACTATAAACTTCATTTTACTTATGATTTATTCCACTAATTATATGTTCTTTTCTCCTCCATGTGATAGAAGCGGCCAGGCTGGTCATCATATACATCCTGTATGTGTACTGTGCAGTGTGCAGTGGATTAACTTGTGGGAAATGAAATGGACTTAAGGCTAAATTACTTTGAGAGAGAACACAAGGCATCAAGGGATTTGTGGGCAAGCTAACTGGCCTCAGTCTCAGGGCATAGACTGACAGACATTAGTCCCTGCCCACTTCACCTCTGGTGAGAAAGATTTTTGTCAAACACTTTCAGAACAGAAAAGGCCATAATTTTGGAAAGAAAATGACGAGCAGCACAAAGTTGTTCTGTTTGTTTTTAAAGGGGGAATCATATATAATAATTTTGTAAAATCATTATAATTTTACAGTTACGCTTTAAGATGCCCCAATCTTCAGTTAAATACTGTCTAGACTCTAGAGCAAAGGTTTGGTGTCATTAAAAAAAAAAGAATCTTGTCTTTAAGATTTCCTCAGGCTTGTGGATCTGTGAGCTACTGAACTAGAGATACAGATACCGGCATAGTTGGAAAAGCAGGCTCCAAAGAAAGATCTTATTCCTGCCTATTTCTTTGACTGTCTGTATATTATCTTTAATATGACGCCTAGAGACTAAAGAAACAGAGATAGTGGCATCTAAAGTGACGCTCCCCCTGCAGCCTGTATAATTGGTAAGATTTCACATATAAGAGTAATTCTAGAAAGAACAATTCATACTTTACCTGATTATGCTGATAATTTAATGGGGTAAAATCTAGTTAAAGAGTCCCTTTAAGGCCGAATGCATATGTACGTGTGCAGCTCGTGGAAACAGGCTCTTTTGTCGGACCAATTCCACGGTCTGGACGCCTCAAAAGGAAAGGAAGTTCTCGCATTACAGGCGATCCCCTACTTAAGAACACCTGAACACCAGACAACCCCTAGTTACAAACGGACCTCTGATAATTGGTAATTTACTGTACTTTAGCCATAGGCCACAATAAAAAGCTGTAACAGTTATCAAAGGTGTCTGTAATGAAGCTTTATTGTTAATCCTGGTTCTGATAACAACCCAACATTTTATAAATCCAATTGTCACAGAGACCAAAAAAAATTTGGCTGGGGTTACAATGATAAAATATACAGTTCCGGCTTACATACAAATTCAACTTAAGAACAAACCTACAGAACCTATCGCGTATGTAACCCGGGGACTGCCTGTATACCTAAATATGATGCAACGACTTCAGTGCTGGCATGTTATTAACCGTAACAGTGCCAGCACTGAAGTACGGCCAGTAGACAGGAAGTGGGGTCCATGGGAGAGGGCCAACGTATGGGACCGTTTCCACTGGTTGCATACAAGAAGTAGGTTAGAAAGTGTTGATAAGTGGTCAGATGAAGACTTATTATTTATCAAACCAATATCTATGTTCTCTATGAGCATCAGAATATTTTTGAGCATAAAATACACCTGGTATCAGTTTATTATGGCGTAGAGCAAGAGGTGTGCAAGTTGTAGCACAGATGGACAGAATAGGGTAAGCAAAGAAAAGCATTTTCCATTACACCAAGCAGCAAGTAGGAGGTTACCATAACTACACAGTCCTGTTTACTCTGATAGATAGGTCAATGTCATTGGGATAACAAGATACTTAACAGCCTCGATGTAAGGTCTCTACAGCAACCACCAGCAAAACACTTCTTCCTTGTAGGCATTTTAGCACAGATTCAGTAAAACACACACACAAGCGAAAATCAATCGTCAGGGGAACCAACCTTTGCCGAAATACAGCGCACATACATAAAATCAGTGTCATTGTTCGACTGACATAATTCATCTAGGAATAAAAAGCAGTGATCAATTCTTACTAATTAGAAAAGAGCATTTATAGGGGCAGCTCAGATCCTGTTTCCTCTCTGATGTCTTACATGACTAATTTTGTAACAAACGTCTGTATCATATAGAGTTTCAGAGATGTGACAATGTTCCACCCATGATTTGGCGTTAGAGAGAGATTCCTTGTATGTATTAAGATGACACTCGGTGTCTGGGTCATCTGTTCCATCTGCCAAATAATAAAGCAAAAATCCTTGCGATTGCTATTTTGTAGCCGTAAATATATAAACATGGCAGGTACATATTGCACGGCCAGTGACAACAGAGAGGAGGTCAGCAGAAACAGACCAAATTTTGGGACAGGTACAAAAAAAAAGTTTTTTTTGCTGTTCCGACTTACATACAAATTTAACTTAAGAACAAGCCTACAGAATCTTGTACGAAACCTGGGTACTGCCTGTATATCAACTAAATATATCACATTAGCTGCATAATATGGTTAGGACATTGAATGAGACACACATGCTCAACCCTATTCCTTAGCACACCCCTCCAAGCAGTAACATGGGGGTGTAAATCAGTAATTAGCGCCCTACATCCCGACTCACTGGTAATCCGAAGGACATCAAAGGAATCGTCTGCCGGCAGGTGACGTCTAAAGTAGCAGAAGGTGGAAGTTAACCTTGGATAAGTACAATATGGTGGCTCCATTTACCCCACTTACCATGGAAAACCTTTTTATGCTTTCTAAACCCCTTCAACTTTAACCACTTGCACCAACTGCAATTCTGTATGGATAAAACGGATAGTCTGAGACTGCCAATCTATGACAAAACAATACTCATTTCCCAAAATTCCAAAAATGTAAACAGTTAGATTTTTTTTTATTGAACAAGTGTATTTCCAGGACCATCTAATGTAGTAATAAACCAATAATTATTAAACCCATTCTCCAATTTCAGCATTCAGCAATTGTTATTCATTTTGTACAAATTGCTTATATACTTAGTTTATCTTTTTCTTTTTTTTAGTTTTTGCATTTCTATCCAGAAAGTACATTAGAATAGTGTCTAACTTTTTATTATTATAGAAACAATACATTTATATGCTGAGGCTAGACAATCCCTCTAAAGCTAATTAGACTGGAGGTTATTATTATCCTGTGAATAATGTAAAATAAACACTGCGTCTCGTTGAGTGCGACCAGTATGGAGCCAGTGACTCAAAATACATCTGTTCATTGACCACATAGAAACTGGAAAAATGCTCCCAATTTTATCGTTAGTCTTTTTTTATTCCTGTATTAAGTACCATTTTGCGTGTTTTTTTTCATGCTGATTAGACCTCTGTTGTGTCAGCTAAGATTCAGGTACACAATGTCCTGTGCCGCTAAAAGCACTGTCTGACTCATATTAATTAGGATATGAAAGACGGATTAGCAAGCGGAAGAGATCAGAGGGAGAAGACAATACATAGGCTACGCATTGCTTCCATTTCTGCCACTCTGACTCAGGAATCTGCAAACCTCCTAACCCATCTTTCACATAGAAAAGAAGAATCTCATGAGAGACAGAATAATAAGAAGTGTGGATTTCTGATGGACCTAACACAGTGGGGAACATTTAGTTGCCTGTCCATGCGCGTTTCCTGAGGTGCGTTCCCCAAGGATGCACAGCTGCCGCAACTCACGTAGATTGTGCGCCCGATTTCCTTCATGTGTCGCTCCCTGCTCAGGTCCACAAGAGTTCACCTTCTTCTTCCTGGTGTATGTTAGTGCTTGGCTTGCGACACAATTTTGTGTGATGTTTTAATGAAAACATATATGACATATTGCGCCAAATGAACATAGGACAGTACAAGTGACTTTGGCAAAGACCCTGTTTGTGGCAAATTAATTATTTGTATAGACTAGATTTTACAATACAACAGAATTCATGATTTGTAATTTGGCGCAAATTCCATTTAGGAGCTCTAAAGACAGAAATAGAACTGTCATAAGGAGCCGCTCTAATGATAAATTCCCCCCAGTGAGTTGAAATCCCATCTCATACAAATGATAAAATATTCACAGTAATATTTATAGGTAATATTTAAGGAACAGCTTGAGTGTTTAGAGGAGATTGTCTCTAGAAAACATATTTTGCCCCATGGACAACCCTTTTAACAAATGCTTGTACCCAGCTTTCTGAAGCTATGCCAATAGTGTGTTCCTGGGGTGAAGCAGTCGGGTAGCAAATTTAAGTCTTTCAGTGCTGTATGTAAATCACCTTTAATTATATACAGGAGGTGGAGAAGGGTCACAATCAGATATTTGCTCCTGGCCAACTTGATGTCCCTTAGGCTCCATGCAGCAGCAGCAGACGTGTGCCATGAGTCGCAACACTGGAGGATAAGTCCAAGTACCTCATCACAATTCCTAGCTGCTGAAGGTATCTTGTGATGATATACTTGTCTTAAAGGGGTTTACCCATGAAGGCAAGTTAGGCCCTATCCTCGCAGATCGTGAGAACGAGGACTCTAACTGACCCCTCGTCGCTCCTCAGACTAATGGAGCAGACGTCTGCTCCATTAGTCTGAGGAGCGGCGAGGGGTCGATCTCAGCACTGTGACCCCACTGATCAGCAAGTTAGGCCCCATCCGGTGGATAGGGCCTAATCTGCCTTAGTGGAAAAACCCCTTTAAGGGTTCTGAGCTCTTCTTATGTGAATTGTATACAGCGTTTAAATACGCGCAGTGCTGTAATGCTGACATCATTGTGATCCTGTCTGTCTTGCATAAAAGGTTGGTGACAGCTTGTAAGGCTAAATCCTTAATACATGTTCCCTTTTAGGTATTCTCTGCAATCTCAAGACTTTCCAAAACAAAATACTGCATCTAAAGTTAAAGGCACGGCGATATTACTATAAAATACTTTATTACAGAGTGCCCCTAGTCAAGAGCGCTGCATTTCTTTCTGTGTCGTATAGTTTGAATTTTCACTCTGCGATATTAAATTATCAAAAGTATAATATATTACATGATTCTTTTTTATTGTTATAAACTATAAAGCTGGACTATAGGTATAGAAGAGCTACTAAATAAACTTCTAAAGGTAGAAGTTGGGGGATGATTTTGTCATATACAATCATTAGTGCTTTCCTTTGTTAGGTAATAGGAAATGGAAGTAAATGTGTAAAATACAATATATGGCATTGATGTGCACATGTGATACAGAAGCATCATTCAGCAATGACCATATGTCATGAGCTGTCCATGGTGCTGAACTACTATACGCCCAGGGTCAGCACCAGTACTGTTATTACTATAAGATTGACACAATAACATTATATACATTAAGGAGGATGACTGAATACAGAAATAGTAGTGTATATATAAGAGGTAGTGGAATGAGTAAGCAGCTGTCACTTGTGTAGGAGAAGGTGAAATACTAGAAGGAAGGGAGACACGATCAGAGATTCTCAGAAGGGAATTACGATTCCTAGAGGAGAAGGTCAATAGTAGCAGAGATTGTATATGTTTGTTTCTGAAGAATCCTATACATATACAATGTTCAAAACATCAGTGCAGATAATAATTTCCAAAACCTATCACAGTACATAGTGAGGCACACTCCATCTGCACCCTTCTGCTCCATGCAATGTCTTTGTGTATACCTCACTCCCTATCACAGGGTCTAAACTCTTAATAGAACTAAAGGTGGCCATACACATTAGTAAGTTCATAGGTAGACCACCTGAAGGGGTCCACAGGATGCCCCCTACTCTGGACTCCAATGAGCCAGAAAAGAGTGGCACACTGTAGAAGTAATGTCCATATGTAGACTACAACCATCTATGTTTTATCTGTATGGGATCGTTGTATTTTTGGCTATGGATGATTACATTTTCCCAGGATGGCAGGAGCGTAATCTGAGTGGCACATCTCAATTGGAAAAGAACTTATTGATTCATCATTAGACAATACATTTAATATGTAAAGGGGATTTTTTGATTTTTCTGGGGTATATCCATTAATATGATTCCTGCACTTTCCAGCTGTTTGGGCCTGCCGAGGAACTATGTACTATACTTTATACAAAGTCAGAAGTCGGTGGTTCCATCCACTGCGTATAGAAATTACAAGACGCAATTGCAACATGAAGCCACTACAGTTGTAGATCCAAAGAATAGACACCATTACAACTTACCCCCCTCCTCAAAATCCCACAGCTGTGCCACCTTATGAAAAATGCAGCCACTATGCACGTATGTACTGGCTGGACTCCAGGGTATCCACAATACTTTTCAAAAAATAGGGGTCATCCAGGACTGTGTTAAAAGTTTTCCAAACTTTATTCTTCAAGATTAAAAGGTTATTCCCAAAAAAAATAAATGCCTTGTACTGACACGTTTCGAGCCCTCACATGGGTCTTAGTCATAACTGGCTACAACTTAGAGCCATGTGAGGGCTCGAAACGCGTCAGCCACAATGCATTTATTTTTTATGGGAATAACCTTTTAATCTTAAAAAATAAAGTCTGGAAAACTTTTTACCCAGTGCTGGATGACCCCTATTTTTTTTTTTAAACAAAGCCCCTACACCCTGAAGAGATGAAAATACAGGTTAAAAAACTGCAGAATATAATTTCTTTAGGAATCTAACTGATAATCTGATGTAGACACCAAAAGATTCTTACCACATAGAGCAATAATGTGACTGCTGTCCTCGTGGACAAATTTCCTGGTAACCGCCTCTTCCATTATCTGTTTCACCTGTAAAAAACAAAACACAGACCATACGTGAGGCTGAGATGCTGATATTTTTGTGCAACCTCATAAATATCACACAAAATAACCAAAGCAAGTGAAGAACACAGCCTCTGTCACATTATAGATGGGGTCAAGAACCTTCAGCACTCACACTGGGGCAAACCTACAACTCCCAGCATCTATGGATGTCTGTGTATGCTGGGAGTTGTAGTCCTACAAAAGCTGCTGTGCTGAATGTGGATGCTGCACTATGTAGTAATGAACACTATAACATTATATATGATGAGAATAGGTAATGTATTATGCTACAGTAATAATAGCAATTATCGATGACGGGGACCTGCCATTATTCTTTACATGCTAAAATACCAGCAAACAAACTCAATATATTGATAATTAAATCTTCCAATATGTGGTTTAGTGTAATTACACCAGTCACAGCAGTGACATCAGACGTGAACTGGGTGACCTTGGAGGACATTGGGTATACTTGCTTTTCTGCTTATCCATATTTTATTAGACTTTTGACTTGATGGAGATATACAATAGGAACAAATCTCAAGGAAGGAATATTAGAAAATCATAACAACGTACATTTCTAAGAAACTAAGATACTGACACCAGAGAAACTGACGTGTCCTCAAGAACATGCACTGTAATAGTACATTTGGTAAATGCTGCATCGGCAATTGCCTTCCATAAAAATCTAAATAAAAAGTGATTAAACCCCTTCAGGACTAGGCCATTTTATGGCTTTAGGACTGAGCCGGGACTAGGCCATTTTACAGCTTTAGGACTAACCCTGATTTTTTTGGAAAAAAATTTGCCCTGTGTCATTGTACTCCAGTGTTTGTTCAAGCACTGGGAGCAGCTCCTAGTGCCGAAATTTTGGGTGACAGGTCCTCTTTAAGATTGTTTTCTTGTCACACACTGTACTTCAAAGTAGTTGGAAAATTTGGTTGATATCTTTTGTTTCGCTATGAAAAAACTGGAAATTTAGAGGGTGCCAAATGCCCTATAGACGCTGCGGTCACCATGCCAGGTAATTACCCGCACCTTATGATGTACAGTTACATCATTGAGCGGGAAGGGGTTACAGTTCTCAAAACTGATGAAAACGTCAGCTAAACCCTTTGAAAAAATTGCACCTTAGCCAGCTCTGTACAACAAAGTATGAATAAGTTTTTTAAAGTATTAAACAATGATGCTATTTAATTTTGGTATCTCTCTGTTTGTCCTGACCCAAAGAATAAAGGGGATGTGTCATTTGGACCACAAAGTGAAAGTTCTAAAATCAAAACCCATAAGAAAATGGAACAAATGCATCTTTATTTGTTACTTCAACCCCATTTGGAATAAGCCCTCATGCATCTCCGTAAATGGAAAAATATAAAAAGTTTTTGCTTTGAAAAGGAGAAAAAAACTGAAAAAAGCTATTTGAGCATTTGAGCGCACTGGACTCATGAAAATTCCATTACATTTTTTTAACAGAAAAATAATCGTATGGCTAGAGATATGAATTGAACACGATGCAGACAGAAGTTTCATTACTTCATGTCAGACTCACAGGATTGAATACAGATTCACATACAATGTTGTGGGACGTAGAACGCTGATGACAGATGTCTGTGTAGTGTCATATATTATACACACAATCCCGGAGTCCATGTAGAAATCATTGATTGATTTTCTGCCCTGACTCCCTCCCCTGACAAGCATGCATTCACACTCATTAACCAATTATGTTCCCTGGCAACCAAAGAATTAATCAATTTACAAACTGTTGCTGTTATTAGGAAGGAGGGAAGCCCTTGTTGCGATCACAGCTATCAGTTACAGTCAGAATCTCCTCGGCCGGCTGCCAAGGGACTGACGAATCCAATCTAGCATTTGGTACATCCACATGGGAAGACTCTACTGATGAATTTCTGTCATGGATTGGAGCACTGGTCAATTTGGCCTGCAGGGTTTTGTTGAAGTGTTTGGAGAACATCTGGTTAAATATATCAAAATATGGTCAAATACCTTACTGGAACTAGAGTTAGCAACAGATCTGTCACCTGCAAGTTCACTGGCTGACATGTCTAACATGACTGTACCCTGACCGAACAATGGGGGGAATTTATTAACGAGCTAGGACCAGATTTCTGGTGGATTTGTGCCTAAAATTTCTAAAATGCCTTCCACCAAATTTAAAAAGGCGCTTAGAACTTTTTAGCAAAGCCTAAACTTAAACAGGGTTTAGTATAATATGAGTGACCCTATTACGGTCTTACTTACCCTGTTAAAGTTTTGGAATCGTGATCAACCCCTTTAATAACTTCCATCAGTTTTTGGGGGTTTTCTGTGTCAGGCTCTTCAAATTATCATATTTAAATAGTGTTTAGACATAATGGAGATATTCAATATCATAAAACAATTGCTAATAATAAGAATTACCAGCACAATAGAGCATAATTGTACATTTTTGTGTTCCAGGTTGAGTTATTATCTATACAAGAATTTCTATTGGCAGTCCAAAGATAAATATATAACTGTAAGGTAATTGAATAATTTCATTTAGTATACAATAAAGATGCCATAACATATACTGAAACCTATACATATGGAGGTGTGAAGGATGACTACTGCTGGAAATCTGGTCTTTTATATTTACTTGTCTGTAGCTAAAATGCAGACAGTCAGTCTCTGGTCAAAGGCTTATGGCTGGTAATGACATTGGTTTCAGGAACTCAGTTGTTGTGCAGATTTAAATGAGAATTTACAGCATAACAAACATTAGAAAATCTAAAAAAAATAATAAAGAATTATTCACAAAGGCTTCAAGAATCCTCACAAAAGATAAGATAAAGTGGGTCTTCCTATTCCGTAAATTGATGGTATTTCCCTAGTTGATCTCTGGACAATCGTATGGAGTAGCTGTGGATTAAGATTGCCATGGATTTGAGGCTTTATAAGACATATGAACCCTTTAAGATATTTGATAAATATATTTTTAAAAAAATGTTTAATGCTGTGTTTGCTTTACTGTAGGTTCCTGTTCCAGACGTTTTAGGTGGCCAAATCAGAAAAGGTGGCCAAAGAAATCATTGCTAGGCTCTCAGGACACAGATGATATATTCCTTTGTATATTTTTTAGTTATGACTGCAATATAAGACAAACAAGATCATAAATTAGGAGATGGGTGAAAATGTTATGGTTTTATTCTGTGTGAATTTACTATGTTTAGTTTCTTTTTAAAGGAAATCATCAAAATCCATGATAAACCTTCTTCTAAAATCAACTGTTACAATTATGCTAATGAGCCTGAGCCCTCAGTGATTTGGCTTTACAGACCCCCTTAGCACTTCCTGCTCACTGTACAAGGGAGAACGGGGAAGATGAGACAGTGTAATAGTCTGTAAAGCCCGATCACAATGCCTCAGGCGAATTAGCATGATATTAAAAGTTGAAGGAAGGAGGCAATGGATAGCAAATATAAGAAGATTACCACAGACACGGTGCCTGGATCTATGAGTAAGTGTCCCTGGTTTATCATGATGGATTTTGATGAAAGACAATGTTCACTTACATAGCAACCAACTGCAAAGCTATTGTGCATTATGTTAATAATGTATATTTGTACAGCTCATGTACACACAGCCCTGATGGCTATTTAGGTCACTGTTGGTTTCATGTATGTGTTCACAGTCTGCTTTCTCCACCTAAGCTTTACTTCACATTCTACATCCATTTCACTGAGATTTTTTTCCATCAAGAGAGTCTGATAGTCTGTTTTCACACCTGCAGAAAACTGTCGTATCTCCCATGTGAGTTGGTTCTCAGTTTGACAACCTTATTTTTTTTTCTCTTTAATACAGTGTTGAGGAATCATTTCTTTGTTCTGTAAATGGAAGACTTCATAAGCTTCATAACATCTGGAGATGTCATAGAGAGGAGTTTGACAACATTTGACAACAAAACTTACTGTAGTGTCACAATATATTTGCTGTCAAACCTATTATATTCCTTTGAGTGTCCTATTGTGGTACATGAAACATTATCGAAATAAGTTGTGTTATATCAATTGTCCATACGTACCATTCTGTATAATTGCCAAGAGTGGCCTTTTTGAGCAATAATCACTACACTGCCACTCCTAAAATTTTAGAATGAATTTTATTAGCACTACATAGTTTGAGCTCAGAGTCGGCTATAGGATTCAGTAGGTCCCAGGGCAACAAAGCCTCAGTAGGACCCATTGAAGTAAACTCACATGGCAACATTAAAAATTCAGAAACTAAAACAGTCTCTTCATCCATAAAATATTCCCTAGTTCATCATAACAAATGATCCTTGCACCCTATGAATTCATTAGATACAGCCCCAGTCACCCCCATGGATTCCTTATGTGCAACCTTAAGCAGCTCTGGGCCCTGGCACTTGCCCAGATATGCCCAGTGCTGGCACCGGCCCTGCTGGTAAGTCATATGGAAAAACACATTTCTTAGTAGCAACTACGTGTTTCAGGAGTGGATCAATCCCTTTTGTCAGGTGCAAAATGAACACAGAGCTGAAGTAAGCTGTGACTCATTGGTACTGCTGTAGCTCCAGTTCTCTTAGTTAAGGGGGTATTCCCATCTGGGCATTTCAATTTAATTTAATTCATTTGCCATATGTAAACAGTTCTTCAATTGGATGTTATTAAAAAAAATTTCCTGTGTGAAGATGATTTCTCATAAATGTAGCCATGTTGTCCCTTAGAAACGAGATGGCTTCTTTGGTTATGTCCACCTCACATTTTGGCAGAAATGGCCAGACATGAGCCCTGTCTTACCACCAGGATTCAGCGATCATTACCACAGGACGACTGTGGGACCTGCAGTAAACTTTTTGTTTCTTTGTGCAATCGCTCCAGCAGAGATGGTCGTATCCGAGGAAGCTCTCTCGTTTCTAAGGGACCATATGGCTACATTATCGTCACCCAGGTACATTTTTTTAATAACATGTAATTGAAGAAATGTTTATATATGGCAGATTAATGAATCTGGATGTGAATGCCCAGACAAGAATACCCCTTTAATTTTGGACCTGAAGAAAGGGTGGTCCATTCCTGAAATTTGTGGTTCCTACCAATAAATGTGTTATGATGTGTCCATCTCAGTGTCAGGCACAATGCACTTCTATGGCGGCCATATGCTATCTGCTGTTCATGCGGCTAGATTACAGCCACCATATATGTTTGTCTTCATGAGGCCTAGCTAATGTGTTACAACACGGTTGGATTACTACATAACATATCTGGATATTTAAATGAGCTGTATAAAAACTAAAATACATACTTGCAGTAAATGCTATGCAAGTCTCATAACCACATGCTTTGATAATAGGATAGATGGTTCACTAGACTGGGTCATTCTGAGAACATGTCATGTCAATAGACTGAATACTAACCTATTATTACCCATACGCACTCTATAGGGATATGAAAGGAGCCCTAATAGCAAATATCTCAGCTCTTTGTTGTAACAGATAATGACTCATCTTCATCTTTGTAACAGGCAGATTTACATCTTCTGCACACACTATCATGTCAAGATGACACCACGCCATACTTCACAACCTTATAATTACACTGACCTTCATCCCCCTACTGAAATAGGTCTAACACATCATCCCCTGGATACAGAGTTTTTAAAATGTGTAAAAAAAATAAAGGACTTCTGACACAGAAATCTCATAGTAACTTGATGAGTTCTGTGGGGGATGGTCTTAAAGGAAATCTATCTTCAATATCAAGCATTATAAAACGGAGACACTTACTCATAGATCTTCTCACTGATTTTGGCGATCTTCTTATATGTGTTATTAATGGCCTCCTTTCTTCTAATATCAACTTCTGAAATTATGCTAATGAGCCACAAGGGCTCTGGAAGGTGATACCAGAACCCTCGGTGCTGTAGCTTCACAGGCAGTAACACTGTGCAGGGACACTTCCCCCCACTGTGTGAAATTATGGCTTACAGGGGAGGGAAAATAAGGAGTTGGAGATAGGGGAACATATGCTCCTCACAGTGTAACAGCCTGTGAAGATACTGCATGGAGGACTCTGGTAACGCCATGCCTTCATGTCACTGGCTCATTTGCATCGTTAAAGAAAATAATTTTAGAAGGAAGGAGACCAGGGATAACAGTGCCTGGATCTATGATAACGTGTCCCTGGTTTTTATGGTAATTTCCTTTACTGAACATATCTCCCATAGTATATGAACAAAAAGACAGCACACCAAGTGTTAATTTGATTGGATAACATTCAAATTACCCAAAACTTTCACTGTCAAATGATTATTAGTCCTGATTTGACAGTCCAGGTTTTTGAGGAGCTAGATAAAGCCACCAAGTTTCTGAGGCCTGACTATCTAACCAATTCTTCTAGGGCGAAAAACACACCATTTTTTAGCACCAAATGTTCTGCTCCGGCATCTACACTGTCACAAGTGACATGAACTCAAATTCTACTGACAAATTGATTTTGGTAAAATTATAAAAACATAACCAGCAGAGTAGTTAATCTGGCTGGCATATGCCTGAAGCACCACGTTATGGTCACTTGTATTTTAAGACATTGGCCTAATTTATTTAATCTAAAAGGATTATCTGGGATGTGTGTGTGTGGGGATTAATTCTGAAGATTATCTGGTCCAATCAGATCCCCCCTTTTAGGTCCAATAATTGGCTGACCGGGGAATTTCATATTTCATACCTAAAGTATGAAAATGGGAATGTGACATAAATTTTCCACAAGGGTTGAATTATTTTACATTATTTCCTTGTCTGAGCTGTTTTTAAAATAGTTTCTTTCCCCAGTCACCTCTTTTAATTTGATCAACTTTATATATTCCCATCATTTCTCCTAAAGTACTACATGTACCGTATAACTTTTGTTCCTCGAGAAACTATAGATTTTTTATAGAGGGGGCGTAATTCGAGGGGGTGCACAGGGTACAGTCGCAACCGGGCCCAAGAAGCTTTGGGGGTCCATAAGGTCTCACTTTCCCATATGAGAAGACTATTACTATAAACCATACATTATAGTCGGGGCCCTGGCACAAACTTTGCACTGGGGCCCATCAGCTTCAAGTTACACCACTGGAGGTAGACAAAAATTTCGAAACATTTACCTCGTCAAATGATGGACATATTTTAAACGGATCATCTAAGCTAAAAATATTATAAAGTCCCATTTCCACTGACTATTTGATTTAATATAATTTGTCTGACGTCATCTCTACATGAATCATAGCATGTGGCAGCATGATTAAAGCCAAGAGAACTGACCAACGTAGCAAACTACTTTAAAGAACACAGGAATAGATACAAATGTGAATGCTTCCCTTTCTTCATTGTATAGTGAATATGACAAGAGGAGCAGGGCCACATCTCCTCATACAGTCATCTACCATTAATCTCAGCTGGAGAGAGAGAGACGACTTGGGATGATCCATGAGGACCGACGTCAGGAGGACATGTCGTGAAACTAATCCAGACAGTCACTTGTAAGAGCAGCAACGTTATAAATGAATCACAGATCAAAATGGTTTCTCGTGAGTCATCTGCAACAATTTACCTACAAGATAATGCTCATATCAAAGTATTCATTTTTTTCTTAAAATGCCTCAGGGATCAGACAAATGGATGTGACAGGAAAAAAATGTACAAAATACCATAACAAATAATGTCTCTATTTCATAAAAAACAAATAAAATTATCTCATTACCTAAAATAATGCTAAAGTGTTGTAATCCTGAGCTATTTATCTTCTCTCCATATGTAGTTTGCATGAACACTAGAAACTTGTAAAACTTATAAGAGCAAATTGCTAGTTTCTTAATTTATGTTCATCAATTTAATTCACCATCCTCCCTTCTTTCCTCCAGATCCGCTTTTCATTCTTAAAGGGATTGGTCTTTACTCAACTTTAACAGCAAAGTTCTTAATAGGGTCAGTTATATTATCCTTACCCTGTTAAAGTTTACCCTAGGGTAGCAGGACCATGGACTTTCAGGGATATCACAAGTCTTTCTGGCTTACGGTAGATGTAGGGAGCTGTGCAGTCATTACTGTATGTATGCCTGCTCTGTCCTAACCACATCCATTTTATTGGTTGAAAATGGTGGAAAGTGCAGACAGTAATGACCGCATGCCCCACCTCCATCTGCCGGACACCAGCAGGACACGAGACGTCACAGGAAGTCCTGAGTTCTGCTGTACTGGGGGCCATGTGACCCATGGCTAGTAAACTTTAACAGGGTAAGCATTACACGGGTGACCCTATTAGGGTCTTATACTTACTATATTAACATTTAATATGAGTGGCCAGCTCCTTTAAATCTATGCTGAATTCAGTCACAACAATTTCTGCAAAGTTCATTTAAAGGTTAGATTTCCTTTATTTTCTACCATCTTTTAGCTAAGGTTTGGACATGTTTCTCTGCACTCTGGAAAGACTTTCCCTTTAACTTATTGCTATTACAATATATTTCCTAAATTGTATCAACTAGATTACATAAATGGTGGAGGCCAACTATACCGTTCAGTATTTAGTATGCATTTGGTACATTTAATACAACTCTCTATTCGGTACAATATACAATACAGTTAGACTTTCTAAGTCTTAGTTTGGTAGGTTTACTAATGTTCTACTAAAAGGGGTTGTACAGGGTTAGAAAAAGATGGCCCCCTTTACAACAACAAAGATGTCCTGTAATAGCAGATACAATGCTTCCACAGCTGTAGTATAGTTTTTGGGCAGATAATTTGCCAACTATTTCAACTGTGTGCTTTCTGGAAGAGACATACAGGGGCTTTTCCGACGTTTCCGGGATTTGCTCCGCTGCGACAGGTATTTAACTGGGGATTGTGTCGCACGCGATAGGATTGTGGCACAGCAGCGCCAGCTTTCATGCGACAGAAATCGAGGGCCTGACATCGGACGATCCGACTGATTCGGACTGAGCGCAGGATTAAACTTTCAAATTGTGTTTCAAGCCCAAGCACTTACATGCACCAGAAAGAAGAAGAATGCTAATGCCCTCGGATCTGTGCGGGGAAGCGACACATGCAGGATATCATGCGCACAATCTTAGTCAGACAATGCACTTTCGGGGAACGTGTTAGGACGGGTAAGTAAATGTGCCCCACAGTGTAACATCCTTATTGTCTATCGTCATAACTTTTGAGGCAGGTTTCTCTTACAGTTGGTTCCTTTGGAAAGTGCAGACAAAAAGTAGATGTTAGGGCTCATTCAGATGGGGCATGTCCGCTGTACATTCGCCAAAAATGCAGATGTGTGATGTCAGTGATCAGTCCGCATGCATTTTTTTCACATCCACAAAAAAAGGGATGATTTTCTAATCTGCCTATTGCACTGCCCAATTGGTTAGCAACATTTGAGAAAAAATGGCCCGCATACATATGTTATCCATGGATGTCTGTTTTTTTACTTTTACGGAGGTCCGTGTTCTGCATGTGAGTAAAAAATAATCCATGCTGCAATTTTCTTTTCCCTGTCTGCACACCTGTGAAAAAAACAGATGCGTGAACAGACCCAAAGCAATCAATAGGTCAGTATGCCATCTGCAAAAAAAACCCGGATAGCCTACAGACCTCAAAACGCCCATCTGAATGAGCCCTTACTGGTAAGCCACACACACAGTAAAACTAGAACCTCATTATGTTCTTCCTTGTATTATAATAATGGTTTGTGTGAATTTAATGGGAATCTACCACCAGGATGAAGGATTGTATGCAAATGAGCCTGAGGGGCTCCAGGCTCCATAGGTGTTAATGGAGGCTGGAGCCCCTCAGACTCATTTGCATACAGTCTTTCATCATGGTGGTAGATGTCTTTTAAGGGCAACTAAACATACTAATGCCAGATATTTTCACTCCACCAAAATACTGTAGTTGAAGGGGTTTTCTCATCAAGACAAGCTTCTCCCATGTGCCTCTAGTTCATCAACATAAATTTTTCAATCGGAGATCTGACTAAATGTACCTGGTTTATGAGGCAAGACCCCTCTAATACTTTGAGAGTTTGACCAGCAGACCCTTTAATTTCTAGCTTTTGTGAATACTCTTTAGTATTCTTACAGTGTCCATTATCTACAACCTAAAAATAGCATATGACATCTTGAGGAACAGCCTAGGGAACAATCCTGACCATGTGTCAATACAATATTTGACTTGTGATGCAGTAATCTAGTACGGTGCAGTTCGAGAGACAGCACTGACATTACTCATCGTTCTCACTCTAGTGATGTCATATGGTGTGACATCTCACACATGGCTGCATTTCACATTTATCACCTTATTTTAGATTCTACTGAACATTTTTAGATCCTATGTGAAACAAGATACATCTATAAATAGGATGTCTGTCCCATATATCGTCTCGAAAGATATCTATTCTTGTATTATTGAACCTCTTGCTGTTGAACCTCACCTAAAAGCTCAGTTATATTTGACATGATATTTGGGATGCAAAGTCAATATGGAAGACGAGACATGTAACTCCTAATGAATTTGGCATATCTATCTGTCAGAAACCTGATTGAAATATAATTAAAGGAGTTTTCCAGGAATTTGGAAAGCATACTTAGCATGCTCACCCTGCTGCTCCGTCGCTCAGGTTACCTCTAGTTTTTGGCAATGCCCCCATCCAGAAATTCCAATAAGTGGCCTTCTTTTCAGGAGATCACACGTCTCCAGGTCCGAGGAAGCTACTCACTGGCTAAAGGAGGTCCTATGAGATGCTGGAACTACCGGCTGTTTACAGTACATGGGACGTACTGGAGAGAGGCAGGAAATGGTAACCAGAGTAGAGTAAATATACTTGCCTTTGTAGACTGCCCCTGTCCCAGCTCTATAGAGGTTCTCCAGATTAATGGAAAATCCCTTGGCATAAAATGTATGAAAATGTCCCATTTTTTAGCATATACTCACAATGTACTATCACACATTGACTAACTTTTTCTCTCCCCTCTTGACTCTTGATCTTCACAACCATGCTCCTGTCAACTCATGAACAGTCTTCCTTCCATGTAGGAAAAGATAACTGAAAACTTTAATGCCCTTTTATCACTACTTTTGATACATCCCACAATACAATTAGGAAAACAAATAACTGTTATATTTGAGGAACCACCATTGTCCAATGAATTCCAAAGTTTCCTTAATCCAGCTTTGGGTTAAAAATTTTAAAAAAATGGTTGCACCTCCAATTAAACTGCTGCACTATAATAACACATTCATGGACATGTAACCACTACAGCCAATCAGAGGCCTCAGATATATAAACAGATAGCACATGACTCGTGAGGCCATTCGATATGTGTCCAGGTCATCTCTAAGGCACCTCACAGGACACAGCAAAACCTGTTGTCCCTCTATGTAGCTCAGGAGGGGTACTGTTTCTCATGAAAAAGACACAACATAGGGCTAGGTTCTTCTCATCAGCTATAACCCTTATCCCACTATTATTTCACCAGACAGCGCCACCATAGGTTAAGATCTTCATACGGTACTTAAGTCCATATGAGGAATAAGGAGTGTCTCCAGCTTCTATGCAAAACCAGATGGATCGTTTCCCTTAGATATGGATTTCATGGCATACACAGGAAGATAGCCTACAACTTTCCCCTTACATAATGTGCTAATTGGGGACCCTTGAGACCCTTTCCCTCCTTTCCTTTTCACCAGATTCTATGTGGTTTTTGTATTTTAGATGTTTTTTTTCTCTTATATTTTTGCACTATTTTAGCTGTATATGGTATGTGCTAAGTTGAGCTTGTTTTGTTGCTTCTAGGGATTGAAATATGCTATGACTGTGGTGGCGAACCTATGGCATGGGTGCCAGAGGTGGCACTCGGAGCCCTTTCTGTGGGTACCCAGACCTTCACTCCAATACAGAGTTTGCCAGCTAGGACTCAAGGCTTTCTCCTGTGATCCAATACAGCCCAGGACGCACCATGCTCAGCACTATTTTAAAGCAACATCCTTGGCTGCTAGGACTACAGCAGGAGCAGGAAGGGATGGATAGAGATGGATTGTAATTTGAGCTCCTGCTCTGGGTCCCCTGATTCCTCTTCAGGGGACCCTGGAAGGAAGCTACAATCCAAATTTCTCCATCTTTCTATTGTATTGGTGAACTCAGGACCCCAATACGATTAAAACATGTGATACAGTAGGGATCAATAAGTTACTGCTTAAATTGTCATGTTGGCACTTTGCGACATACAAGTAGATTTTGGTTGTAGCTTGGGCACTCGGTTTCTAAAAGGTTCGCCATCACTGTGCTATGATATCTATTCTCTGCACTTGGACTAAGGTCCTATGACTGCTGTTTAATCAGATCCATGATTTTCACTTTTGATCTTGGCACTAGGGTCCTGCCTGACCTTTTGCAGACAAAGAGGCTGTGTCCCCTTCCTTTTTTCCCCTGATTTGTCAATTACCATTTGTGAAAATGTTGGAAAATGTGTTAATAAAAGGAAAGCTGCAATAAAAAAGAGACCCAGAGGTTTTATGGACACTTATGGAAATATTTTTTGTTCAAAGCTCCATGGGGAAAGTATTTTTATTCACTTATGTCAGCCCAATGTTTACGCAGTGCTTGCAGTAAGCCAGGGTTGGGAAGTAAGAGTTCTCCTTACTGAGATTTTGCCAATTAAAGCCGCCTTGTAGGCATGTGGAGACTTATAGCCATTGATGCTCCACTAGGGAATTCTAGGAAAATATGCAGGCAAGTTTTTCAGGAGGGGCTAAGGAAAACCCACACCTCTTTTAGCTACATTGCAGCTCCTTCCATACAATCAAACACGGCTTTCAGGAAGCCAAGAATGACATGACGCAGAATTAAAACCAAACCAGTATATCTATTTCAGAAGGGACAGATTCTCACACAAGGTAGCTAAAAGAGGCGCGGTTTTCCTTATACCATCCTGCAAAACGTATTTGCATATTTTCCGAATCCCCTAGTGGAGCTTTAAATGGCTATAAGTCTCCACACACTATAGAACTCTTACTTCCCGACCCTGGTCAAAAGCCTCTCACTCATCCAAACTAGTTCCCTACACTGTAGTGAAGAGAGGAAACCACGTTGAAACTTGATTTCACGCTGATTGCACGTTGAACCGTTGATTCCTTCTGGAATATATATATATATATATATATATATATATTGGTTTGGTTTTAATCCCACATCATGTCATTAGGCTGCCTAAAAGTCATGCTTGATGTTAAGGATGTTAAGGGAGCCGCCTTCCAAGGTAGCTAGGTAGCTAAAAGAGGCAATGTTTTCCTTATCCCATCCTGGAAAACTTATTTGCAGTCATCCAGTCAACCTACTCTGTCCGGATGAAGGGAATGTAAATGTAAATGAAACATATAGGAGCACATTTACTAAGGGTCCGTGGACCGCTTTTCCGCCGGGTTTCCGTTTTGCGTCGCATTTAACAGGGGTTTTTGGTGCACGCAATCAGATTTTGGCGCAATTGCGACGACTTTCAAGCGTCACAAATCGAGGGTCGTGGCCGACGGACAACTCAACTGATTCGAACTAAGCGCGGGATTTAAAATTCAAATTGTGTCGCAAGACATGCACTCACATACACCGGGAAGAAGATGGTGAACTCCGGGGACCTCAGCGGGGAAGCGACACATGCAGGATATCGGGCGCACAATCTTAGTGAATCGCGGCAGACTTCATCCTCGTCGGACAACGCACCTCGGGGATAGCGCAGGGACCAGGTAAGTAAATGTGCCCCATAGACTATACTGTATTCCACAAACAACTGGGAACATGGTGATCATTGAACTGGGACCACAACAGGAATTTGACATTTTAAGGCCGAAACTGATGTCAATCTGGATTATAGCTAACAATTAATTAGCATAAATACCTTATAACGTTTTGTAACATACTGTATGTTCCCACAGCAACTAAAGTAATATGCAAGTTAATTTATTGCTGTAGAAACGTGTCAAATGCAGTGTTTCACACTATATAGAAGACTCACAGCCCAGATACAGCACTGGAGAAAGTGTTCACTCCTGGGAAATAAGCTCATGACTTGACATTTACTCCAGTAGGTTTTACAAATAGCTCAACTTAATTGACATTACGATCCAGCGACTTGGAGATGACTCAAGATTCCCAAATGTGTCTACGTTTCACAGGGAGCTCATAATTATTGTCATTATTGTTACTAATAAAATTAATCATTTTATTTACATTATTCAATGAGCTAATGTATAAAATAATCTATTTGCTTTTAAAAAGGTATTCAGGGACCCTCTGCCCCCATTAGTTGTTAAAGGAAAACCCAGTGCGCCGTGTAATACATGTTATAGTGGATGTGCTTGGGCAAAGCTGAAACAAGATATTGTAGTGAATCAAGGAGTCTTCTCTCCTGTTATCGGCACCTGAGCGACGTTCATACAGCGATGACACACGGGCCGCAAACAACAGATCTGTGGTCCATGTGCAGGTAGCCTAATAGTGAAGACCTCCCCTGTAAGTTGGGCTATTAAGCAGCCCTAGTTAAAAAAAGAAATTGCTAATGTTAAATAGTTCCCCCAATGTCTTTACTAAGCATTGAGGAACAGAAACTAAAAATAACGAACTGTTAAAAAACAGCCCAAATGAACAAAAACAAAATTACGTTTAAAAAAACATATACTATACAAAAAGATTTTTTGTCCCACCAATCTTTCAAGGCGCTAGATGATACCCAATCACCCTAAGGTGGACCTGTAAAGTGTTAGATATTAACAAACACAATTATATTTGTATTTTAAGGCAAAACCATAAGGCTAATTTCACACTACCTTTGTTATCCATGGCCTCCACGCAAATAAGCCTGAAAGGGCCTGTGGGCATTACCAAAGCCCCTAAAAGTTGTTGATTCACAGACTGTTACAATGAGCAGAACTTGTCTCTTTGTAACAGCCTGCGAGGTAACTATACTGAGGGGCTCTGGAAAACCCACAAGAGCCCTAAGGCTCATTAGCATAATTATGACCATAGATAGCAAATAAAAGAAGATTGCTACAATCACAGTGCCTGGATCTATAAGTAAGCGTCCCTGGTTTATCATGCTGTATTTTATGGTAGAGTTCCTCTAAATTGGTTATCTGGTAGGTGAAAAATTTCAAACCGGGTAGAATTAATCAATGAACCAACATAATATTTACATTTAGACAATATTGAACAGACTAAGGCTGCATACTATAGCACGGCAGGCACACGTGGGCGCCTGGGAGAGGAGGAGTGGGTGATCGCCGTATATACATCTCCCAACGGCCGTGTAAATGCAGCCTAAGAAATTTACTCCTGTGATGAAGATGAGTCACCCAGTGGTAGAAAGTTGATTATCACACTGTCCATCCATAGTTTAGAGGTTCATCATATTTCAGAATTATTAAATTTTTACTTCCCATAATTCCTTGTGCCTGATGCATAGAAACCAGGCAAAACACAATTTGTTGCACTAAAAGGGTTGTAAAGAGTTACAAAAAGATGACTGCTTTCTTGACCCAGAACTTCTCGTGTCCATCGGTAGGGTCCAGTATTGCAGCTCAACGTCTTTGATCAAAACCATACACAACCTGTGGTCAGGAGCCTTTCGTTGAAGGAAGTGGCCATGTTTTTTGGTGTTTTAAGCATTGGCATATTAGAAAAATTCTTTGGATTGCCTAAAAGGCAAAAACCTTGATCTTTTTTTATTATAACACAACACAAATAGATCATCTTTGTACTTTCTGGGGAAAAAGCAATAAACCATGTCTTCCCGATGCCAGCAATGCACAATGAGGGTATCATAACATAACGGAGGCTGGCAACGTAGAGCAATTCCTCCAAGCCATTCTACGTAATGTGCACAGTGATTGATGTAGAATCAGGCAGCATGGCCTTGCATGCCGATTATGATTCATATAAAATCAGACCGTGCAGTCTCCTTCATTAGCTCGCAGGATGAGTGAGAAGATGCATGTCATTTCAATACATAAATATAGAACTATGGAAATCAGGCACCAAGGGCTTGAATACTGGCAGAGGAGGGGGCAAAGGACTTGGGTAGTTTTTAACTCACTTAAGCATGTTTCTTCTAATTAAATCAAAGTGTCATATCCAGAAATCCCCATGCCTCCAGCGTTCAGGGTATTAGATCCTATCGCTATCGCCGCACATGGGTCATGATTTATGAATGAATTGTGATCTTCCTGCTTAGCACTAAACAGCTGGAGTTCCTTGTCAAATGTGTTACATTCATGAATATGCAAACATGTGTAATATCTGCTTAGTGGATCTGGGAATATCTCTACACAATGTATATTCTATAGGTAAAAGTGTATATACCATTAAAAGGTTTACTCAAGATAAGCCCCAAAAAACAAATGACAAAAGTATTTATTTATGATAGAAGATTCCATACCAAAATATTAAAATGAAGCCCATGTTATGGTACTGGTTCCGATTTTACATTCCATATTTAAAGGTGTAAATAGGAATTAGACTAACATTGGACAAATGGGATAAAGCAACCAAAAATCAAATCAAATAGCCATTGTTCTATTAACCCCTAGGGGACTCAGCCTATTTTGGCCTAAAGGACGCGGCCCCATTTTTCAAATCTGTCCTGTGTCACTATAAGTGGTTATAGCTTTGGAACGCTATGAGATATCCAGGGGATTTTGAGATTGTTTTCTCGTGACACATTGTACTTCAAATTAGTTTAAAAATTTGGATGAAATCTTTTGCGTTTAGTTATGAAAAAAAACAAAATTTGGCAAAAATTTTGAAAAATTATTTATTTTCAACGTTCTAAATTCTCTACTTTTGATGCAGATAGTCATAGCTCCCAAATAAATTCATAACTTACATTTCCCAAATGTCTGCTTTATGTTGGCATGGTTTTTTAAGATTCCACATATTTTACTAGAATGTTTTGAGGCTCAGAATTTGGGTGCCATTTTTCACATTTTTTGTAAAATCGCCAAAACCCGTACTTAGATGGACCTGCTCAACTTCTAATTGACACTGAGAGGCCTAAATAATAGCTAGACTCATAAATTACCCCATTTTGGAAACTACACCCCTCAACGTATGAAAAACTACTTTTAAGAAGTTTGTTAACCCTTTACGTGTTTTATAGGGGTTAAAACAAAATGAAGGTGCAGTTTGCAAATTGTAATATTTTTTCACAATACACTCATTTTGGGTGGAAAATTAAACATTTAAAATGGATTAAATGAAAAAAGGCTCCACAAAGTTTGATACCCAATTTCTCCCGAGTACACGGATACCCCATATGTGCTGGTAACCTGCTGTATGGGCGCACGGCCGGGCATAGAAGGGAAGGAGGCGCCATCCAGATCAGATTTGCTATGTCACATTGTACAGGCTATAATTTTTTTCTTTTTTTTATTGAGGATCTATAGGGGCTTATTTCTTTTGCCACATGAGATGCACTTTTCTAATACATAATTTTGGAGCCTCTATAGCTAATTGGTGAGATTTAATTAACTCTTTGTTGGTGGAGGAAATGAAAATCATCAATTTTTAGGAAAATTTTTATGTGTTTTTTTTTGTCCGTTAACCATACCATAAAAATAGTATATTATTTTTATTCTATGGGTCGCCACGATTATGAAAATACTTAATTTATATATATTTTTAATTTTTTACCATTTTTACTGAATAAAAAGTAATTTGGCAAAATTGTTGTTAATTTTAGCATCACCGTCTTTCATATGTATAACTTTTTTATTTTTCACCTCACAAATCTGTTTAAGGGCTTATTTTATGCGAGAATGATTGCTCTTTTTAGTGGTCTTATTTTAGATTGCGTAACTTTTTAAAATCACTTTTTTTAGAGCATTTTTAAAGGGCATTAATAAAAAATCATCTTTTTCAGAGAGAGTTTTTTTAGGTTGTTTTTTACGGGGTTCACTTTGCGGATCTAATATCAATTCTGTTTTATTATACAGATTGTTACGGACGCAGGGATACCAAATATGTGGGGGTTTTGTGTATTTTATTCAATTGTACTGAATAAAAACTAATTTGGAGAAAATCTTATTCATTTTAGCATCACCATCTTTTTATATGCATAACTTTTTTATTTTTTGGCTGACTAATCTTGTTAGGGGCTTATTTTTTGCGAGAACAGTTGTTCTTTTTAGTGGGCTTATTTTAGAGTGCATAAAATTTTTTTAATCACTTTTTAGAGCATTTTTTATAGGGTATTAATTAAAAATTATCTTTTTTCGGAACGTTTTTTGCGTTTTTTTCCTCCGGCGTTTACCGTGCGGGTCCAGTAACAATTCTGTTTTATTATGCAGATTGTTACGGACGCGGCAATACCAAATATGCGGGGTTTTTTTGTGTTTTTATGTTTTTTATACTTTATTAAGTTTTTTTATGGGAAAGTGACATTTTAGGGGCTTATATTTTATGTATTTATTTTTTATTTATTATAATGTGTAGTGTTAACTGTTTTTGCATTTTTTTACTTATACATACTTGAACTTAAACCAGTGATGCTCTGATCACTGGTTTAAGTCCAATACACTGCTCTACAATACTATTTTATTGTAGAGCAGTGTAAACTGTCTGAGCAAGCTTGCGCATGCTCAGACAGTTTGCAGTCAGACCCGGAAGGGATCTGGCTGCCATGGAGACCGGGCAGCTCCGGGGCACATGCCAGTCCTCGGAGCTGCCCGGAAGAGGATCGGATCCCCCGGTAAGTGGCACGGGGGATCCGATCCACAGCAGGAACACCCTTACACGGGGTCGCTAACACCCTAGCCGGCTCCGATTGCGGGTGTTAGCGCAGGCTGTCAGCTGTACTAGACAGCTGACAGCCGCTGCTTCTGGTACTGTCTCCGTTTGTGAGCCGGTGCCAGAAGCAGGACGTTATAGAACGTCCCCGTGCGCTAAGCATCTAGCCCCGGGATAACTGGCTTAGCCTAGGACCGCCCACCTGACAGTAGAGGGCCTAATTTGCATACCAGGTGCTGAAAGTAACAGCACTGATTGCACAGGAACAACAGGAGTAAGAGATAAACTTGTGACTGCATTAAAATTAGTGGATAGACACTTAATATGTGTCTATGGAGAACACATGTACAGTTTGTTCAGCTCTTAAACAGTGGTTACACACACATAGCTGCACACACACACATAGATCCATACATATATGTACACAAACAAATGCACACCAGGCCTAGAGAATGTGTCTCCAGGCGGTCCCCTACTTAAGAACACCTGACTTACAGACGACCCCTAGTTACAAACGGACCTCTGGATTTTGGTAATTTACTGTACTTTAGTCCTAGGCTACAATAAACAGCCATAACAGTTATCAATGCTGCCTGTAATTAAGATTTATTGTTTATTCTGGTTCTTATGACAATCCAACATTTTTAAAATCCAATTGTCACAGAGACCAAAAATATTCTGTCTGGGGTTACAATAATAAAGTATACAGTTCCGACTTACATACAAACTCAACTTAAGAACAAACCTACAGAACCTATCTTGTATGTAACCTGGGGACTGCCTGTATACATATCACATTGCTCTGGTTGCCCCAAATTGATCAAGCATAGCACAATTTTGCTCTTTTTAGCAGAAACTAATACTGAAAGATTCTAGAATCTCCATATTCCAGGGGGTGTTTCTATAAACATTTTAATACTATGTACATAAAGTCTAAAGACCACATAGAAGGAACAACTAACCAGCATATCAATTATTAAGAAGATTCTGGACTTGTTGATGTACGTTCCCTCTTCAACATTTTAATGCTCATATAACCTTTAATATTCAGTTGGTTGTCAACTTATCGTATTTCTTCTAAATAAGAACAGGAGGAATGTATTTTGTACAAGAAATGACCTTCATTCTGGCAAACTTATTTCCAAAATGGACAACTCTGACAGCTGTTTGTTCTATTTCATTTATTTTATCCAGAAATAGTGGAGTATAGAACCATTGGTGGCAATATGATAGGTCGTGACGTTCCATGTCCTTTGCAGAAAAGGTAATGCAGTGGACTGATTAATTATGTAAATGACAATTAAGCCAGTAACGTGTAAGACACTGGAGATGTAAACTCTGCACATTATAATATAACTTGATCTATAGGAAGTGCATAGTCAGCTGTCTGATTCTCTGCAAACAAGGAACCACATACAATAAAGACATAAGAAACAAAAGTAGAGAGCAGAACAAAAAGTCATCCAAATTTTACATTTGGACACCTCTTGCGCTTTTAATACAGATCTATAGCTCTAGAAGTGCTACTTTGAGAAATGCTTCACCTGAAGAGCTTTTTGCTCTCTACACTGGACTACTTGTACACTGCCCCTCCTGTTTGAGTTGAATCTGTAGTATCCAACCAGAAGCCTGCCCCAGCTGTCACTCAGAGCAGTTGGTAGCTGTTCCAACAACTTCTGACAATATCTTGGAGGAGAAAGTGATATTCTCATCTTATCCATGGAACTTGCTATAAATATTTAGGCAAACACTGCTTCTTTATCCCCCAAGACTCATTGCAGAAATCCACATTGGGACACATTTACTTACCTGGTCACTGGAGCTCACAGAACAAGTGCATTGGTCGACTATAATGCACTGTGTGAGGATTCACTAAGATCGTGCACCTGAAATCATGCATGTGTCGCTTCCCCACTCCGGTCTGACAAGATTCACCATCTTTTTAGTGGTGCATCTTAGTGGGCTTCAGTGGGCTAGGGCTTGCTGCGCAATTTAAAAGTTAAATACCGCGTTCAGTCTGAAATTAGTCGGACTATCCGAAGGGACACCCCCTAATTTGTGTCCCATGGAAGCCAGCACAGCTGCGCCACAAAAGGGTCGTGTGTGCCACAATCCCAGCGCACATACTTAATTCCCTTGCAAGCTGTTTTAGCCCCCAAAAAGGTGAACAGTCCGACAAAATTGCAGCGTGCGACCCTTAGTAAATGAGCCCCATTAAGTGCTGTATTCAAATGAATCGAAAGAAGTCTAAGGGGGTGGAAAAGAGTCATGCTAAGATGTCACCTCCTGGTTTTATTTGGGTCCCATAGTCCACATATATCATCACAAATCTGGATGGCATCTACTGAAGGTAACGTATGATCATGCACTTGTCCTATGGTCATTCCTGCTTAATGCTGAATCTCCCAGAATATAGAGGAACATCACTGTGATCCTGTTGCTGTCCTGTGTAACCTATTGGTGAAGCTCGTTGGCCTAAATCTTCATAACAAGTTGCATAAACCGGCAGCTTTGAGCATTCATCATACAAGTTCAGGTCTCTGGATAACGAATAGCTCTTTTTAAAGAAATCATAGCACAAGTTTTATAAAATTACAATACTTTTATAACCTTTTTTAAGGAATTAAACCAGTCATGTCTAGTTATATTTTAGAACGTGCGCTTCATGCTATGTACAATATTATGCCGACAGCCTAATAAAAGTTACTATGACCTCCAGACACCCTGTCGGAAAAGTATTCGTATTATGTTAATTTACGCTCCTGCCTTCAGAAGCCCCAGTTATTATAAAATACAATCCAGTTTTTTCCTGTCCTTCTCTGTGTATTCCTGATATAACGCTTATAAACAATAATACGTTTGGCTACGCTTAAATCTGCAAGGCGGTTTTATGAGGGCTTTTTAGGTAAATTATTAATGAGAGTTGAACGCTGTAATAAAATCCCTGTAAACACAAACTGAATCTGAATGTTCTGCCTATTGAGTTTATCAGAGCGGCTTTTATCGGTTTTGCATATTAGTTCTCATACTCTTCACAAGAAAGGTATAGTATATCTTGCTTTCAATAACAAAAAGAAGAAATAAAATATAATGCTAAGAAACAGGTCATAGTATTTGACCCACTGGCAGTCTCTTTTAGAACTTCTTGTGTCCTTTGGACATATGGCAGGTCAGGGGGCCTTGTGCTCATTTCAGGATACAAATCCCTTCTGTGAACACCTTCATGTCACTGCTTGGAGGGCCATGTGGGTGTCCCTGGTATGCGCCTGTCCAGGGGCGTAACTTTAGGGGATGCAGAGGTTGGGATCGCACCTGGGCCCAAGAGGTTTAGGGGGCCCTTATGGTGTCACTTTCCCATATGAGAAGACTATTACTATTATGATCCAGACTTTGCACTGGAGCCCATCAGCTTCTAGTTACGCCACTATCCCTGTAGGGGATAGTTTACAATTGTTAATACAATATGGGTTATCCTATTATGGTATTGTATATACCATAGTAAACATTTGTGTTTCTGTGCAACCCCTTTAAAAATATTTTTTTCAATGGCATAGTTTGGTGTCATGAATTGACAGGGTTACATAGCTAATTGCATGGCAGAAAAGTACAAAAATTGCATTTAAAAAAACCCATATAGGTGCTATGATCTGGATTGCTGTGCCAATGATGGAGTCCTTGGCATGTAGGAGGTGTAAACATAACAGGGAAAACCTCCAATATTGTTTTCCCTGGCCTGCAGTAAGCAACCTTATTTCAAAAAGAGAAATAATCACAGTCTTGCAAAACTGACCCCACTAAAGCTTATAAACGATAAAGCGGATGCAATGCTGATCAGAATGCCATAGCCCCTCTAGTCAGCTGATTGTTGTGGGTGTCTAGGGTGTCGAGAGTATAACTCCACCATTCACATCATGAGGCCATCAAGATTCAAAACCCTAAAAGCCCATTTAAAATAAATAATCTTCTTTTAAGAGAAGAGGAACAATTTTTTTTCAGGGCACAACTTTGCCTCGGGATTACAACATAAGATGTGAATGCTATGAAATGAAAGCTTTCCTACAAACATATTTTACCACCCACACATAAGGGCAAGCTGAAAATGAGCTTCACTGGTAATAATTGCTGTATGAGAAAAAAAGAGAAACGCAAAACACAGAGTTACAGAAACACAGAGTTAATTAGACCTAGAATTATGGAACATTCTGGGATGATTAAATGTAATTTTTATTTAACTTCTGTTGGCAGGAGAAATAAAAACAAAATACCGTATATACTCGAGTATATTTGAGCCCCCTGTAGTATATAGCCTGCCAGCCCCCTGTAGTATATAGCCTGCCAGACCCCTGTAGTATATAGCCTGCCAGACCCCTGTAGTGTATAGCCTGCTGACATGAAAGTGTGTGCCAATGCCGGCGCACACATTAGAACGTCAGCGAGCGGCTGACGTCACGATGCCTGTAACGGACCGCGGGGACACTGTATAGAAGAGGTCCTGCTGGTGCGGACTCAGAAGGTGAGTACACCTTTTGTTTGTTTTTTCTTGACTCTGGTATAAGCCGAGCTAGAGTTTTTCAGGACTCCTGAAAAACTCGGCTTATACTCGAGTTTGCTGTATTTTTATGAATCTTAAGGTTGATGTACAATGTGGTAAGATAGAATCCATATATTAAAGGAATATTCTGTTAAATATGAACCCATTTTATTATTATGGCTCCTCAAGCATAAGCTGATCATAGGCTATTCTGCTACTGACGCCATTTTTATCTGATACATGAGTGAAAATAGTTCTGTAGCATCATGTTTTCAAGGCTATAAATTCTTCTTTGAATCATACTCATACTCACTGGCCTTCATTCAAAAGGTGAAGCTCAAGATCAAGTCCATGAACACAGATAAAGAATAATGTTTAAGATCACGTATAAAGAAACATAATGTTACACAACAAGGAAAATCGTGTAACTTCAATGCACTTCAATGCACCTTTTATAAAGAAAATATTCTGTATTGTCAGTACATGGATCCATACGAAGAATTATTAGAGCTCAGAGAATCAGATATGCTAAGCATCTAGGCATTGACAAGGACTCCAGCCTTGTTTGGACTATATAATAATTTTAATGTAAAACCTATTTTAATTCTATGATGCAATTTTACAATGATATAAAATCTCAGATGGTCTACTCACCTCGCTGGTTTGCTGACATTTCTTGGCTCCTGGTTAGTCTCAATCCTGCTCTCCAGCAATTATATCTTTATATTAAGTTGTATCAAAATAATAAGGAACTTACCTCCAGTCCAGCACGGCACCTTCACTGGATACACAGAAGCTCAGTCATGTCAAAAGTGATCACTCACTGCAGCCGGAGGCCCCAAGCACACGACCCTATGGGGGCTGTGATCGGGCGGCACAAATTGCAACAAGATTACAGGACCCATAGAGATCTATCACACATGGTCAAGGTCCAATCAGGGATTCATTTTTTTTATATATGGCTTGGGAGGTGTATGAACAATAAAGAGCTTACACTCACCTCTCTCAGTGCCCTCTCTCAGCCGCGGTGCCATCACTGCCAGCTTCTGTTTGTATACAGAGGCTAGTGGTGCCGCAGTATATACAGTGTGATGTTGTGATGTCACGGCCTGCCTCTGTCTACAAACAGTAGGGTATCAGTGAAATATTTTGAACACTTTATTTCATTAAAACCTAATGTTTAATATTTGTCTGGATAAAATAAATGAGAACCAATGCCAAACGTGTAAATGAAAGATTAAAAACGTTTCACTGGCAATATGCATTCACTCACACTTCGCTTAGAGATGCTACTGCGCTTCCTACAGCAAGGCATAATGCTAGTGACACATTTTTAATCTTTCATTTTCACATTTGGCATTGGTTCTCGTTTATTTTATCAAGAAAAATTTTTAAACGCTACATTTAAATGAAATGAGGTGCTCGCAATTATTTTGTGATACAAAAAATATAATCCTCTAAGGGCTATGGATAACTGAATAGCTACACTACAAGCAATCCACAACTTAAAGGGGTTCTAAAGTCATAGCAAGTTAGGCCTAACATGCTGATCGGCAGCACGGCACATGGCACACGGTTCACAAGAACAGGCATACATTTTCATCCCATTTGCCACCTCTTGAAGGCAACTCCATGCCCACAAGCTTGAGGATATTTGGTCGCCCGTGATGATTACCTATATCCAAGCGAATTTCCTGTATGGTCTTTCCAAAGTATTCAACCCCACATATACATGTAGCCTTGTAGATAACCCCTACTGATCTGCAATTGATAAACTCTCTAATCACTGGTTCACATTGCTGTAGAAAGTTTTCACAGTTGCAAGATAGGGGGGCAGGCTATGCAGCCACTCCACCTAAAACAACCGATGGGCCTTTGATGTAACCAGGTGTTCGAGGGCTCTTTGTCACAAAGTGACTACGTACCAACCTGTCACAAATCGAACGCCCTAAAGGTGAGTTGTGGTTGGTCAAAAATAACATCCCATAGGTCATTGTCAAAAGTCAAAATGGACCAGTATTGTCTTAAGATATATTTTGCTTTCACCTCCCCATTGTCGGAGGTTGCAATCATCTTGATCAGGTCACCCCCTGTCCCCTTCATCTCCGAGTTACTAAGAGGTCCTGTTTGATCTACACAAGGCAAACGGGTAAGCCTTTTTAAGGTTCTTATCTGGGTACCCCCTTTCCCTAAAAATTTTGCGGAGGTCATTAGCTTTCTCATGAAAATCCCCATTCTCTCTACAGTTTCTGCACATATGTAGATATTGACCCTTGATATATCTCTCCCTAGGGCCAGCAGGTGATGACCTTCCCACCTAAGAAGTGCATTAGTCGAGGTAGATTTCCTGTATACAGACATACTTAGTGAGCCCTGTGTGCCCTTTTTTGATATAGACATCCAGAAAAGGTAACAATGTCTCAATCATTTCAAAGGTGAACCGTAGTCCCGGTTCATTTACATTACGTTAAGTCCTTTAACAAATGTCGAAAAGGATTCTTGACCACCTCTTCATAGTACGAATATATCATCTATGTCACGTAAAAAAAAGTTCTACTCTTTCAATGCCTATTGGAGGTAATTTGCCCAAAATCACTGTGGCCTTCCACCAGCCCAGCACATGGGAGCCACAGGGTAGATTTTCACTCCATCTCTCCTCTTCAGGTGGGTGACTATAGGTTTGACTCTTTGTACCTCTTACCCTGAATTCCCTCTGAAGATACTCGGTGATGAGCAGAAATGCGTCAGGGCCATGTGGGGGACATTTATTTTATGCAGGGACAGTTTTGTGACGGGAGTTTACTATGGGGTGTTAGGGTCTAACAGGTGATGTCCTCCCACCCAATATATGCGCCTGCTCCTAGCTTTGCAGCATCCTGTGACACTTGCAGCAACTGATGATACTGGTAAGATGCATATTATCCTTACATATGGCAACCACCGAAAAGACATGTGCCTGATGGCATATATTTTGGTGTTTTGAATTTGTGATTTGCAACATGGATGCTGGCTTTGTATAATTAAAGTGGTGGCCAAAAGTATTGGCACCCCTGCAATTCTGTCAGATAATACTCATTTTCTTCCAGAAAATGATTGCAATCACAAATTCTTTGGTATTATTATCTTCATTTAATTTGCTTTCAATGAAAAAACACAAAAGAGAATTAAAAAAAAGTCAAATCATTTGTCATTTTACACAAAACTCCAAAAATGGGCCGGACAAAAGTATTGGCACCCTCAGCCTAATATTTGGTAGCACAACCTTTAGACAAAAAAAC
This sequence comes from Engystomops pustulosus, assembly GCA_019512145.1. Taxonomy (NCBI): domain Eukaryota; kingdom Metazoa; phylum Chordata; class Amphibia; order Anura; family Leptodactylidae; genus Engystomops; species Engystomops pustulosus. The sequence continues at coordinate 232,656,942 of CM033642.1, read as the reverse complement.
TGCGAACAACCGCTTCCGGTAACCATCAATGAATTTCTTACAAGGCTCTGCTGGAATTTTTGACCATTCTTCTTTGGCAAACTGCTCCAGGTCCTGAGATGTGAAGGCGCCTTCTCCAAACTGCCATTGTGAAATCTCTCCACAGGTGTTCTATGGGATTCAGGTCTGGACTCATTGCTGGACACTATACAAGTCACCAGTGCTTTCTCTCAAACCATTTTCTAGTGCTTTTTGAAGTGTGTTTTGGGTCATTGTCCTGCTGGAAGACCCATGACCTCTGAGGGAGACCCAGCTTTCTCACAGTGGGCCCTACATTATGCTGCAAAATGTGTTGGTAGTCTTCAGACTTCATAATGCCATGCACACGGTCCAGCAGTCCAGTGCCAGAGGCTGCAAAGCAACCCCAAAACATCAGGGAACCTCTGCCATGTTTGACTGTAGGGACCCTGTTTTTTCTTTGAATGTCTATTTTTTTTTCCCTGTAAACTCTATGTTGATGCCTTTTCCCAAAAAACTCTACTTTTATCTCATCTGACCAGAGAACATTCTCACAAAATGTTTTAGGTTTTCTCAGGTAAGTTTTGGCAAACTTCAGCCTTGCTTTTTTATGTTTCTGTGTAAGAAGTGGGGTCTTCCTGGGTATCCTACCATACAGCCCCTTTTCATTCAAATGCCAGGTTGACACTGTTGTACCCTCAGACTGCAGGGCAGCTTGAACTTTTTTGAATGTTAGTCGAGGTTCTTTATCCACCATCTGCAAAATCTTGCGTTGAAATCTCTCGTCAATTTTTCTTTTCTGTCCACATCTAGGGAAGTTACACACTGCCATGGGCTTTACACTTCTTGATGAACATTAAGGTCTTTGGAGATGGACTTGTAGCCTTGAGATTGCGCATGCTTCCTCACAATTTTGATTCTCAAGTCTTTGGTCTTCTTTCTTTTCCCCATGCTCAATGCAGTAACACAAGGACACAGGACAGAGGTTGAGTCAACTTTAATCCATTTTAACTGGCTGCAAGTGTGATTTAGTTATTGCCACCAGCAAAGAGAAAACCAAAGAATTTCAGATTTCAATAATTTTTTTGGAAAATACTGAGTTTTATCTGACAGAATTGCAGGGGTGCCAATACTTTTGACCACCTCTGTATTACTTGTTGTGCATTATGGTTTGTGTATTTACCTTTAAGTGTAGCTTTTTAACTGTGTCTGGTACATTTTTGCCCCATTTTTAATGATTATCTAACAAATACGAGTTTCAACTATCTGCACTTTGCTGTATACTTAGGTAACAGTTTTGACAGTATAATTGTTCCATTATTATTGCTACATTTGTAAGAAAGTCACATGACACATGTAGTGATGTTATGGACAAGAGGAATAAACCCCAAAAGGACACAAAATAGGCTTTACCTTACGGAATGTCCATCACATGAACATGACTAGCACAGATTTTGAAACTAAATAATATATTTGAGATATGAGATATTACCATAAAATTGTGTTTCCATTCATTCTACAAAAAAAAATAAAAAATTTAAAAGTAAAAAATAAAAAACTGTTAATACTAGTAAATGAACTTGTCTGATCATTTTCTCTAATAACCCCCTAATGTTGTAAACAAGAAAATCTATTTTCCCCGTGGCAGGACACAGTGTGAAATCCATTCCAGCAGTTGAAGATTTAGTAATATAATAAATACTGGAATTTATCTTTAACTACATTCACACGAACGTATGGGGGACGTATATACGGCCGACGTATATACGGCCGATATACGTCCCCCATACACTCCTATGGGCGCACGGCACCCTACGGGAGCGGTACGGTGCCGCACACGTGCGGCACTGTACCGTTCCGTACCCGGGAGAAAGATAGGACCTGTCCTATCTTTCCCCGTAATACGGCGCCGTGCGCCATAGGTTGCTATGGAGAGGGGCGGGGGTGAGCTGCGCTCACCTCCTCCTCCTCTCCCCGTACACTGCCGTTGCCCGCTACGGTACGGTACGGGCGGGCAACGGCAGTGTGAATATAAATAGTAATAAAAACTATGAATACAGCAAGTGTGGCAACCTGCCGTGTGCTGAGTGATGAATCCGTAAAGATATTCAGAGCTGACGATAAGCTTGAAGAATTATCCTCAGCTGAACCTATTGTCTATCTCGATAAAGATTACTGGATCAGACAATTTGATGGAAAGTATAGTTTTAATTTAACAAAAGAATACATTTTCTGCATCACTTGTTAAGACAGAATGGTTTCTCTGCTGATGTTTCTATTACTTAAAGGGAGTTTACCAGCAGTTTTCTCCATACATAGCTGAAGACAATGTTAGTTAGCAGTCCTGGAGAGATGTGTGACCATACCTCTGTGTGTATGTGCTGTTAGTAGCAGCTTGAATATGAAAAATTGATTGATATTCCAGGATTGTAACAGGATTCAGTGCACTCATAATCTGAGTTCAGAGTACTGTTGCACAGCCCTTCACTTTTGCTAATTATAACTGTTTAAGAAGCTTCTGTTTGAATACTACACCTGTTACTCCAGAGGAGAGGCTGTGCTGTGTTCAGTGAAGATGTCTCACACATCAGTGTACCAGAGGGCTCCAAGTCCAGCTACAATTCTGGAATATAACTCCATTTTTCACAGTTGTGCTGCTACTTCTAACACAAACACAAGTATATGAACAAAAGCAACCCACTGTGTAGTCCAAATGATAATTTTCCTTTATTTTTGGATCAGAATGTAGGTTTCAGTATGTTATAATAGACTTTAAAACATAAAAATAATAATAAAAATAAAACAAAATAATATCTTTGCCATATTCTGAAGCCAATAACTTTTCCATACTTTGGAATAATAATATATAATAGTATAATAAAGACACTTTTTCATACTTTGGTGTTTGGAGCCATTTTTTGTGAGACTGTGCGATCTTTTGATTTTTACGAAATAGTAAAAACTAAATAGTGGTGATTTGGACATTTGGGTTTGGCTTTTTTTCCATTCAGAGGTTAGCTGGTGGGAATAACCGTTTTTATATTTGATAGATCTAGAATTTTGGAACACACTGATTCCTAGTATGTTTATGTTTGTTTATTTATATTTATTTGCATTATAGTCAGGGGCGGATTAAGAGAGTCATGGACCCTGGGCTGTATAAAAATTGTGGACTTTTACAATTAATTATATAATAATTATTTAAAGGCATATACTTACTTCATATGGTACAAGAATCAAGCTACTTGGAAAAGGACATGGTCCCTTTTGTCCATTTTTATTTATGCAGCTTGAGGACATTTGGAGGACCTTTACAGGTTCAAGAAGGACCCTTGTATACATATGTGTTGAGAGCTTGAGGATTTCATGGTTGAATGGGCCTGCCAGACTTTAAAAAAAACTTTACATTTTTTTTAACAAACCTAAAAGTTCAAACCGCCCCCTTTCCCTATAACAGGTAGTGGATTATAACGTATATATATATAAGTGGTTTGGGTGGCTGCCTGGGGCCTAAGTCTGCTAGAGGCCCCATGATCACCTGAACCAATCACTAAGTTTGATACTGCCCTGTAGAGATACAGCTATAACAATAAGTAGAGAAGAATCTGCAGCTTGACAAACATATGTTTTACAGGTCCAGAGTATGCTGCTTCTTTAAAGAGCAGAAGTTAAACGTCAGTGTCATATGTAACAATAAAAATATTGGGTAAATGGGGAATTGATGTCACAATGGACTAGTGTCACAATAAGTTATTGTGATGTAAAAAATGGGCATTGTGATGTCACAGTGAGGCATTGTCAGTGAATATTGTGACACAATAGGACACAGTTACAATAGGGCATTGTCAGTAAGGCAATGTGATGTAACAATGGAGCATTGGAAAAATGAGGCTAGGTGAAGTAAAAATGGGGCACTGTCGCAATGGGGCATGGTGATGTTACACTAAAGTATTCTTAGTAAGGCATTTTGAAGTCACAATTGCCATTGTTACACTGGGACATTTTGAAGTCACAATGAGGCAGTTTCAATTGACTTTCACTTTTAATTGACATGGGCAGGGGGGAGAGTCGATCTGCACCGACCCCACCGGTGAGCCAGTTTGACACTGATATTCACACGGTGATGTGATAATACAAGGGAAACATACAAAGTGATATAACACTACAGAGATAATGAAAACCGTGATGTCACAGTACATGTATAATAAAAACACTAAGGTTGTGTTCACATCTCATTTTTACACTCTGTGGAAAGTACACTGCGTGACCATTAAAAAGTACTGTTTTTTCACAGATCACTCATAGATTTTTACATTGATTGTGTGCAGGTAGCCTAAGTAATAGCAATATCTGCAAGGAAACCATGCTGAATTAACAAGTATGGGGTTTCTATAGACTACACTATAGCTCCAGAACATCATAGTGTCCCTAGCATAGCTAATCTATTCACATTTAGTGATTGGTGTAAGGTGGGGTGAAGGTAGTTTGCATCGCTTGCTAATTGTGAATGAAGGATCACACCATCAGCGGAACTGTTAATGAAACCAATCTGTCAGAGCATGTTGTTCCCATGACAACACTGGTGCAAGTAATCGCTAGCCAATAAATCAGCACATATTAAAGCCTTGCCTTCACCTTCTCCATGTAATGAATAGCTGCCATTAAATTCTATACAAGCAAAGTATGAAATAAATAGAGAATAAGATAAAACATAAAGTGCTGCGGAATGGTATTTCCAGAAGTCGCAGATACTCTTTCTATAGTCTGAATCAGGAAAGTATATATGGAGCTGGTAAATACATCCTGCATCCATGTATACAGTGCATCTTTCTAGAATATACTGTACATACAGTAAATTGATATGTCCCTGGAATACTTCAAGGGCTTAAAGGGAAACCATCAGCATGATTTACCTACCAGAACTAACTGCTATATTATGTAGGGCTATGCCCACACATGCCGACAATACTTTTGTACTTATTGTTAAGCTGCACCTTTCATGCTAAAACATCACAAAAATATGCAAATGAGGCTGAAGTGCTTTGGGGGCATTAGCAGTGCACCTCAGGCTTTCAGCTCCACATCTTGCTTGTCCCAGGAGTGACATAGATGAAGGTTGAAGGATGAGAACATGGTGCATGGATAGCAGTGAAGCTGGAGTGAAGCTGGAGCGTTGAAGCACTTCAGTCTCAATTGCATAATTCCTGTGAATTCAAGGGTCCATTCTTGTGATTGTGGTTGCCAGTAGTAAGAACCCCACTACTCCGATTCTTATCCCCTACCCTGTGGATAATGGATAACAATCAAAGCTGGAACAACCCAAAATCGATACAACTGTAGTGATTATTGAGGAAATTAAAAAGTTATTGCTGGATGTGTTTTACATGGAATTTAAAGCGCAACACCAATATTTTTTAACGAATCAATAGCTCGTGGGATATAGAACAACTTTGCCTATTATCCTGATTACCTATGTGCAGCAGTTTCTTTGCTATCCTCCTTAGTTAAGCATACTCCTGTACTATCTGTGTCTCCTGGTGGTGCCGCTAATCCCTATGAAACCATCCTGTAAACAACTCTACGGACACACAGAGGAGAATTGGCTGCTGCTCCCTGCTCACTCTGGAGGGAGTAGGGAAAGATTATGTGACAATGCTTTTTGTGTGTAGAAGTCTCCTACATAGACTAGTGAGGTACAATATCTTCAGTATCAGTCCTTCCATCCCGCTCTGCACCTGATGTTGTGTCATACACTCCTCTGTAGCCCATCCCCCACCTTCTGATCACTGGACACTTTCTACAAAGGAGGGAGATGTGAACCCTTAGTGCTCACAAAGTAAAGACTATAAACATCACCTAACTCATTCACTGCGGATTTCTACTACTTATTACATTCTCCATGCACCTCCATGGGAGGAAAGCTGCCAGGCTAGTCACTATGGAGATGTATAGATGTACAGTATGCAATGTTCAATGGATTTACTCATAGGAATCTCACTGGTTTTACTGCCAAATTATTTAATGAGAGAACACATGACTTCATGGGCAGCCTAAGTTTTTCAGATGCGGTTTTCCATGTTCAAACCAGGAGTTGAGTGAAAACAGAGGAGGAGCAGCTTCTTCCAATAATATGTTCTCACCCATTATCAGCTACACCTTCTTTTGGCTCCAAAAACTGCATCTGAAAAACTGAATGTTTGAACGCACCCTGAATCTGACTCAGCTTCAGAAGCAGCTTCAGGACAGAAAATGCCATAATTCTGGAAATAAAAGGGTCAGCAGCATAATATTGGTATCTTTATGTTTGTTTGTGAAGGGGAATCACATATGACAATATGTAAAAAATCATTATGACATCAGACTTTCTCTTCAAGGATTTTTTTAATTATTTGATCGATACCCCTTTATAAGCTTTTAAACACATGGCTTAAACTACTACAAATCTAAAACAAGGGCCAGATAGAGCCCTGTAGTTTTCAAGAATGAAGAAGTGCCTAGCTGAAGACATTAAAGGGAACCTGTCACCACATTGACACATGTACACCCATTGACAGATCAGGCTCTATTAACTGACTGATCTCCTTCTTTTAGCTAAAAATTGTTTCGCTTACATCCAAATAAAGCACTTTTTATCTTATATTCCCTGGCATCAGAGAGGGGCTTGTCCTGCCCAGCCAACCCCTCCCATCTAATCCACCCCACGCCTTATGCCTCCTTACTGGTCACAGTTCATGTCATGTGACCAGAGTGACATCATCTCAGGTACTTTAGCCTCTTAATGCAAAATGCACCCAATGTATGTATCTGACCACATGAAGTCACAGCAGCCTACATGGACTTCTACTCCTCTCCACCCTCCATGGAGGCTGCTGTGATTTCATGTATCTAAATACATGGTGTACAGTTTGCTATTCTTGGGAGGGTAAAGGACCTGGGATGATGTCACTGGTCATATGACATGAATGTAACAAATGACACTGTGTAAAAAAATTGACACAATATTTCCCATCTGCACAGAGCTTTTTATAGGATTATAGTTGAATATTAGCCAACGGTCCCTAAGTACAAGGAGGCAGAGCAGTGATTTGCAGAGACACAGAGCTGTCATTTAAAATAATGGGTTGTGGTTCACTGGCAACCTGAGAAGGAGAAGAGTCAGAAAAATCAGACATGAAGCTAATTTGCAAATCAGAAAAATGTCTGTAATTAAGGTACAAGGCTTGTAACTCTTTATCATCAGGCATTGTTAGTCAAGGTGGTCAAAATCTGGTGTCAGGTCCTCTTTAAAGGACAACTACCATCAGATTACTGATGGTAGACTCCTATAACCCATGTGTCTGGCGTTTTCACAGCTTTATAAAAAGTTTTTTTAATTGAAAAACATTTATTACTGTCCTGCATATCCTTACAAACTTATATTCCATATGCTACTGAGTTGGAGGCGATCAGGCTTTCTTACAGCAAAAAAAATATCAAAAGAAATATTTCATCTGTTGTCAAAGTGTTTTCTCACATACGGCAAAAGATGAACAACTTAACACATGAGCATGGCAGGCCTGCCAAAAGTTTTGTTGGCACCAGATAAACAGATCATCCATAGTAACACTCCATTAGCTTAATAATTAATGTAAAAAAAGATGCCATAGTTTTAGCTGCAAAATATCCAAGTAACACTGGCAGCTCTTCAAAGCATTAATACTTGCATGATGCTTCTCACATCACATTTTCATTTTTGTTCTTTTTAAATGAAACATATTTTCTGTCTGGATTAATAACAATGAACAATGTCCGCACTTTAGAATTTAATTTTTACACTTGAAAAATCCATGTCAAATTTAACAGTTGGGATTCATAAAGCAGATAATTGTATAGTTGTAGCAGAAGCTGTTCAGACTGCCTTCCATTGATTCTAGAAGTTGGGGCTGTCACAGATTTTTACTGATATTCTCTATAATTCTTGCAGAATCCGAGCTGATTCCAACGGACCTATCAATCATGACTAGCAAGGCAGTGCAGTGCCTAAGCAGGACTCCATTATTATTGTTGTTGAACTAACCTCAGATGAGTTGCATATAAGTTTACAAACTGATTTTTTAACACTGCAGCCATGGAAAGTAACCATTAAGGGATAAGGGTAATGCTTATGAAGTTATGAAGTGCTAGCTGTAGCTCCCGGCATTGCACGGGATAGTAAAAAACTGCTCTTAGCTATACCAAAATAGAATTGGTTGACAAAACATATTTTATCTATAGACTGTCTCAGACTGTCTCTGTCACTGACTGTCTTGGTCACTGTCTGTATCGGGCAGTCTCTTTCAATGACTGTCTGTCTCGAGCACTCTCATTCCAATGACTGTCTGTCTCAGGCACTCTCATTCCAATGACTGTCTGTCTTGGGCACTCTCATTCCAGTGACTGTCTGTCTCGGGCACTCTCACTCCAGTGACTGTCTCAGACTGTCACTTTGTCTGTGGAGATTTATTAGAAGTGTCTAAGAGCAAGACTGCTCTAGTTGGCCATGGCAACCAATCAGAGCTCAAGTTTCATTTTTGCATAGCTGTTTATAAAACTGATCTCTGATTGGTTTCTATGGGTAACTGGAACAGTTTTACCTCAGACATTGCTAATAAATCTCCCCCCATCTCTGGCTCTATCCATCTTACCTCACACATAAGTGTCTTCTACTCATTGCCTATAGTAACCCATCACAGCTCAGAGCTCATAGTAATGAACTCTGGCAGAGCAGCAGCCAATCATGGCTCAGTTTCCAACTGCCATAGCAGCAGCAACAGACAATGGCTTCTGTATATGGTGGTTAATAAGTGGATTTCAGAAAGTGCAGGGTAAAAATTTCGGGTCAAAATTCATGGCGTTCCCTGAGTCACAAAGAGCGGCTGTGCAAAATTTGGTGACTGTAAACGCGACGGTGCAGATTCCTTTAGCGAACATACCAACATTCATATACACATACATTGAGCTTTATATATTAGATTTATTTAGTGGTACCATTGGAAAATACAACAACAACAAAAAAGCTCTTCTTATGGCTATGGCAAGATAACTGTGACAGAAAAAGTATAAAAAATTAAGAACATGAAAAAAGTAAACATAAACATGTTAGAAAGAGGTTAAATTTAATCATAATAGTAAATCCTTTATTTATATAGCACACACAGATCATTCCCCGTCCCCATGCGGTTCACAATCTTATCAACCTACCAGTATGTTTTGGAGTGAGGGAGGAAACCCATGCAAATACAGAGAGAGAATTTACAAACTCTTTCCAGATGTTGACCTGGATGGGACTTGAACCCAGGACCCCAATGCTGCAAGGCCGTAGTGCTAACCAATGAGCCACCAGGATTCATGATACCCTATGTTTCTATATTGGTTGCTGATGTATAAACAACAAAAAAAGAGATATAAAAACAAAATAAAAAACAAGTTTCTTGCTAATCAAAGTTGAGCAAACTTCATAACCAGCATTAAATTAGAGTAACACTATAGTAACACTCTGGCTGACAGTATATAATGTCCTAAGAATGTTAACTGTATTACTTTTCTTTTCATGTTTGCAACTGTATAAAATTTCCAGGTGTGCGTAAATGAAGGATCTCCTAGAGCGGAGCCAGCTGCACCGCAGGCGCCTAGCAATTTACATATCAACATAAAAAGGAAGCGAAGAAAACTGCACCTATGTGATTATTATTGTCAATCCCATGATTTATTGAGAACAGTGGTGAAGGTGGTTCGCACAAGCTGTGAGAACAGGTTCAGTTGTGTAGGTTGAGCCAAAGCGTAAATTGAAATTTTTGTATTTATGATTTTCAAAATATCCTACAAGCAAAATATTTATTATGGGTAAAAAGTAGCAATACAAATGGATTTGGCTATAGTCAAAGGAGCAACAGTAAACAACCGCTTATAACCCCAAGGCAAACCCACCCACCAACCTGGTGGTTGTATACAGATATGGCCATTGATGCCATATACTTTTTAGAGTGACAAACGTGACTAATAATTGTGTCTGAAAAGCAAAATTTTTTAAGTATCCAAATTTGTTTAATACTGACTATTCACAGAGGTAAGTGGAAATAATACACCTTTAATTGGTCAGCATAAACCCCTAACAAACTCATCTGAAGGGAGCCTGTCAGGCCATTGGTGACCAATAAACTAGCAGAAAGCCTTTATACAGGGGCAGGGCTGCCATCAGGGGGGTTTAGTATGACTGTTCAGGGGGCCCAAGGAGGAGAAGGGGCCCTAAGTCACAAAAAAACCCTCCCCCCTTTTCAGGTGCAGGTAGTCACTGTGTACACAGGAGTGGATGATCATTCTGTCGGGGCCCACAAAATTTGCCATTCATTTGCCATTCTAGTGGGGGTCCTCTACAGGGCTTTAAGGTTCCAAACCTATTTAACTCACCTCAGCCCGTTGCCTCAATTCAGAGAAAACTGTGTCGAATGGCACCGCGAGTCCACTTAGACGAGACTGCATGCATCTCAAGCGCAGGTACATTACGCCTTGATTTACTGCGCAGCTGCGCATGCGCAGTGAAGCAGGGTATATTTTTGGCTATCTTAGGAGAATACAGGAAATGTATAGTTTACACAATCACAGTATCGACTACGTAAAAATTATCACGCTGAACTGAATTTTAAGCAACTTATATATATTTTTTTTTTTTGCTTTACCACTAGAAAAAAAGAATCAGAGAAAGCAACAAAATCTATGCAGCGATGAAAGAAAACAAATGCCTGGTATTATCAGCTGCCAGAATGCAACTCTAGACAAATCCCCAGGGCAATTTTTATTACTCAGTAAACCTTATGAGTACTCCAAGGTTATTTCAGAACAGATCAAAAACAAAAAAGGCTGCCATACAAAAGGCAACTTATGCACAGTAGGGCTATGGACACAAGAAGGGTAACCTGTGGGTTAGCCACAGCTAAATTACCAGGGGCTAACCCAAAGGATTTATAGTGATAGTATAGATCAGGAGTGCACAACCCTTGGCCCGCAGAGCCTCAAGTTGTGGCCCCTGTCCTGCTGCCTGCAGCTCCCAATGCGGCAGCAGGGCAGTGATATTATTGCATTTTTGCTGCGATTCATGGCAATGAAATAAAATATGTTTGCAGTAAGCACACAGTATTGTGCTTGAATCACATCATTCAAGGTCCCGCTGCATGATTTTCTAGCAGCTGTATACCTATACAGAATACAGCTGTTACCTTCCCGCTTCACCACTATACAGCAGCCAGGGAACAGGACTGTTGACAGTGAGGAAGTGGGATTAGACCTGGGGGGAGGGGGGCTAGACCTGGGGGGAAAGCTATTCTGTGTGAGGAGGAAGGGGCAGACCTGGGGGGAGAGCTAGCTGTCTATGGAGGGGGGAGAGCAGTTTTATAGGATATAAATAGTTATATTCTTTATAAAGTCAAGGAGGCATAGATTTTAACATTGAAGTCAAGCTCTCCCTTTCTCACTGTAATGGATGGTCCTGAATCCAAAGACCAGATCTCCTGAAGTCTAATGCATGATGTCAATCACAGTGCAGGAGGCATTCTATGTTTCCCACCTTGACTTCAATGTTACACTCTCCGCCTCCTTGACGTTATACAACAAACACATCTCACTTCAAAGTTGAATTTCTTGACTATGGCAACACCATGGGCCATGTAAGAAACAAATACTTGAAGGTGTTATGCTGCTTGGCAGTTGCTGATGACAGGTTACCTTTAGGTTGTGTGTAGTAATGAAAAATTAATCAGGGAAAAAGTATAGAACACATGAAGAACAAGCAGAAAGTCATGACACAAGCTGAAATCAATCAGTAATTAAAAACAATCCTGCCACTTATATTGGCTCATTACCAAAGTGCCACACAAGATACAGCTCATAATGGGTAAAACCAGGGAGCTTTTTTTTAGACCTTTGCAATCTTATGGTTTCAAAACATACTTTATGCATTGATTGCAGAATAATTTCTAAACTACTGAACGCTCCAGAGTGCCATAATCCACAATCCAGAAGTGAAAGAACATCATTTTGCCATTAATGGTCATCAACTGGATGCTTTCTGCAAGATTTTAGACATGAAAGGATCAATATCCAAGGACTACCTGTGGAGATCTATGGAAAGACATGGAATCAGCAGGTACAATTTTTCAAAGAAACTAATAAGTGATACAGTCAAGCTCCATGGTCTGTAAGCACACTCGCCACACAAGACTCCATGGCTGAACAAAAAGCAAGTTCAAGCTCATTTAGAGTTTAATCTACAACATTTAGACAAGTCTGAAAAATACTGAAAGAATGTAGCCTGGTCAGACGGAACCACAACTAAGCTATTTGTATGCCACAATACAGACCATGCCCCCAAAACACTATCCTCACATTGAAGTTTGGAGTTGGGAACATCATGGTGTGGGGTTGTATTTTCGACATTCAGTACTGGTGGACATTTCAGCAAGACACTAGTCTCAAACATACAGCCAAGGAAACACTACCTACATCAAGTAGAAAATCTATGAAGGGAGAGTTTATATAGGGAACCCACAGAATTTGAAGAGTGTCTGTGTGTAATATGGGCCAAAATCACACCTGAGCAATGTATGCCACTAATTTCTTCATACTGGAGGCGTTGTGCAGATGTCATCACCAACAAAGGCTTTTGTACAAATATTTAGTACATTTCAGCAATCACATTCCCTCTTTCCAGACTCATTTTTTATAATTATACATTTTCATTTATGGACATCATTGTGAATTGGATGGGTTGTTACTGAGATCAGTACAGTTACACTACAGACATTCATTGGCTCACTCCTAGATCACTGATGCAGTGGTTGTTTGGAGTCTACAGATTGTAGTTGCGGTTCAGCCTGGATGTGGCAGAAAACTGCACCAAGAGCCATGACGTCTCCAAATGAATTTTTATTTTAGTAACCACAGTCCACTGTACAGCTATACATAATTAAAGGAAATCTACCATCAAAATCCATCATTATAAACCATGGACACTTACTCATAGATCCAGGCACTGTGACTGTATTAATCTTATTATATTTGTTTTTCCATGGTCTACCTACTTCTAAAATCAACTTTATTCTAATGAGCCTAAAGGGCTCTGGGGAGTGTTAGCAGAGCCCATCTATACTGTATTTTTACAGGCTGTTACACTGTGCAGAAACCACCACCACCCCCAGGGATGGGGGAAAATCGTTGGAAAGCAGAGGGGCAGACTATCTAAGCCGGTGAAGCTGCAGCTAAGAGGAGCTCTGCTAACACCCTCCCCAAAGTCTCATTGGAATCATTGTAAAAGTTGATTTTAGAAGAAAAGAAGCCATGGATAATAAATATATGAGGATTAACATAGTCACAGTGGATAAACAGTGGATCTATGATTAAGTGTCTCTGGTTTATCAAGCTGGATTTTAATGGTAGATTTACTTTAAAGTGCTATTTATGCTTGAATTTTGCTATGAAAGGAGCATATGGTTTAACATGCCTTGGAGATGTTGGAAGCAAAATAATATACATGGTTAAAAAAAATATATGTAAAAACTACTTTCTACTGATTTAGTTGAACTCTAGACTGGCACATTTTTCTGTCACATCCAGCAGGTCACAATTTCTTAAACCTAGCCTAAAACTTTGAAATAATATACCATAAACAGCTACACGGGTCTCTCCCTCTCATAAGGATATGGCATATCTATTCTTTTTAAGAGATGCCTTAATTTTCTGACCTTTGTGTACCTTGTTTAGGGGAGCCAAAGTTTCCTACACAGCCAGGAACACTAATGTACAGGGGAAAGCAGTAAACGGGCTTTATAAGTAAAAAGGAACTTGTCACTAGAACAAGGAACAGCACCCCCTAGAAGGCAAAGATGTAAAATCTTTGCCTTTAACCAAATTTAGAGGATGCGGGTGGAGTATCACTTCAGGCTCCCCTTGCTTCGGTTCTACTTTTGGTGTCAGGTTTAAGATATTAATTTAATTCTGCAGATCGAACAGGCAGGTAGTCCTATGAGCTAGAACGCAAGAGATACAGGCAGTATCACAAAACACAAAAAGGGCAGGAATTTGATTTTTATCTGCATCTTGGATTTCTGCCTGTATCTTCTTTTCTGTAAATCAGATGGAATATGAAAGTTGAAATTCTTATCTTTAATATGAGATCAAAAGCAGTTCTAGGTTCTATAGGACCATGTAAGATAAGGCATTTTCACATGGCTATGGGGGAGATTTTTTACAGGTAAAAGGGCTAGATTTTACATAAAATAGGGAATTTTATAATAGATATTGCATATGCTAGCTTAATGGGGTGACAGGCTCCCTTTTAGTAAAAAGGCCCCTTCACTGCCCTTTCCTGTGCTCCTGACTGTTGAGAAAATTTAGGTTCCCCTAAATATCGGGGTCCCTACATTTTTAGGTTTGGTAGCATAAAATGTTAGCATACCCTAGAAATGTATCATTACTTACTGAGACGGGAATACTCCTTTGACATTAGCCGTATGAGGACCACTTCCATTTCGGTCCTAGCCACAGGTGCGTTTTAATATTCTAGCAACAATGCTTTTACAACATAATTTTAAAAATTTCTGTCAAACAATAGTTGCCAATAGCAATGATGCTACCACTTTTTCGGTGAAGTGTAAACAAAGAAGTCACAAAAGTTCAACAGGAAAGCATGTCATGCACTTTATGAGGATATTCAGATACAAACAATGGAGTTCTCCTTTGAGAACCTTATCTCTTGAGCAGGGCGGCTCCAGGTTTCAGTGGGCCCCTGGCGAAGAGCCTCAGTGGCCCCTTAACAGGTGAACTCATGTGACGGCATTAAAAAACAGATAAACTTAAAACACCAAAATATGAACATTTTATTTATATGCATTGTAAGAGTAAAAGAAATTATGCAAAACATTTGTAAAAGTGCAATGTATCCAGGACTTCCTATGCATTGTAAACAGGTATCTTTAAAAGAATCAAGTTGCAAAACATTTGTAAAAGTGCATGTATCCAGGGACTTCCAATGAATAGGCCTTTTAAAAAGTTATTCTCTCTGTTTTTTCAGCTCGCAAAAACGGTGTACAGGCGGTCCCTACTTAAGGACACCCGACTTACAGACCGACCCTAGTTACAGACGGACCCTCTGCCCCTGATGACCTCTGGTGAAGCTTCTCTGGATGCTTTACTATAGTCCCAGACTGCAATGATCAGCTGTAAGATGTCTGTAATGAGCTGTTATTGATAATTCGGTCCAATTAAATCAAAATATTTTTAAAAACTCCAATTGTCCACTGGGGCAAAAGAAAAAAAATTGTCTAGAACTTCCATTATAAAATATACAGTTTCGACTTACATACAAATTCAACTTAAAACAAACCTCCAGACCCTATCTTGTATGTAACCCGTGGGACTGCCTGTATTACCTGATTAAAATCTACACATTGTGCTTCTTTGAATGTGTCACTAGAAAATTTGTTACCATGAGTAAACACTTCCAAGGCTTCAACTAGTTGGGGAAACTGTAAAAAAGGGCTTTGACAGCTTCAAGAACGAGCGCACAACAACGTGTCTGGACAAGCCTTCAGTGTTAGATGGGACAAATGTTCAGAGGCCATTCCCACCTTTTAGTTGCTCCTGAGAAAAATGTATAAATCCGATTGAGAACATCATAAAAGTGCTTGGCTTGGCTAAGCTCTGCAGCATGAAACTATAACAAGGTTCCAATTATGTGGAAGAACATGGCACAAAGAAAGCATAGGGATTTTTTCTTAAAATAATGGCCTGCATCCCTTGTATTGTCCCCTCATATTAGCCACCATTGTCTAACACTGACCTCTATGTCTGAACGCATAGGCCAAGTTTGGTCATTATTCAAGACAACACTAGCAAGATTTATACCATTGTTTTCTGTGACGGGAGAAATTCCAAAAAGCTTTCCTTAACCTCCACTGTTTTGAATATTGTCAACGTCCACAATCTCACACAAGTGATAACTGCTCGTGTTTGGAGATGTCTGGGTGCAGTCCACTATTTATGCTAAAAATTTAGCTTGCCTTAATTTTTAACATAATTTCAATGACCTCATCTGCAATCAAAACGAAGAAAATTATTTGCATCATCTTTACTAAGATAATGCACATTGGTTTTCTCTTTAGCGCGCTGCATGTGTCCTTCAAAACTAAATCAAATTCGAGATCAGCTCCATATTAAATAAAAAAATGCAAAAAATCCATATGTCATAAATACTGTATCTGATGATCCTCGAATGTAGATATTTTTTGCCATCCATCTAATAACCTTCAATAACACAGCACACCTCACACCACACGTTGCTCTTGTTCCAATGGAGTTGTGGCGCAAATCTCTGTCAATAGTTCTTCCAGAACATAGTTTTTTCCTCCAATTCCTTCCATTTGGCATAATTTAACATGTGGCTGCAGGAAGTTTCATGGGAATGCAAGGATCCCTTACCACCGACATGCTTCCAATCTCTAACCACCTGGGCTTGAGAAAATAGATTTTGAGTCATTATCAAAAGCGTGCACAAAAACAATATAACGAATCATCTCCGAGCACTGAGTAATCAGCCAATCCCGTGAACTTTTTCTCCTGTACCATCAATCGGTAATAATGGGCAGAATAGAATCGTCTCTTTTGTACCATCTTGAATTCGAAAGAGAAAATCTTCCAGCTTTACTTGTTTAGACCCCATTTTTTATGGTTTGACATCTCAGTGCATCAGTGATTATTCAGGCGGCCATTCTGCTGGATCATCACTAAGCTCTGGCTGCGGTCCAGAATGGCAAGTAAGACTGGCTGTTGTGGGGCATCTACAGCCAGTTCAACAACATTCTCACTGCTGGAACATACCTTCTTGAGATGCACGACACTTGGTTCAGTATTAGATACAGGGAAGTTGAAGACTCTTCATTCTCTTTCTGTGTGCTCTTTCCTGAAGAATGCGCTCAATGGAAGGTAGTTTCTGATTTTCTCTTCCAATATCTGCTTCTCTTTTCTTTTCCTTGCTTCCAGACTTGATCTCTTGGAAGGAGGTGCATGTTGATCTGTTGGTTTCTGATGCCTGATCACTGTTATCCATACTGGCCTATAAATAAGCTAAAAATGCCCCTCTTTCTTTATCAACACAATATATTTTCTTTTGGGTTTCTTCCAAGCTCACGACTTCTTGGTTTTTCAAGAAATTTCTTAATGGAGTTCTGGTAACTAGGCAAATTTTGATATTGTTCGGACAGGCAAGACCCCAGCAATCAACAAAATGGTGGACCACAGTCTATCTTAGCTGCCCTGCTATGTGCACTTCCAGTATCTGCCTATATACTACATAATACTAAAGGACAAGCCAAGACACATTATGGCTCCTTAAGCAATATGGTTCACTTACCGGAGTCAATGAATCCAGATATCTGTTTTCTCAGAGCTTTTTACGTTTTTGATTCTGGACCTGGATGATTACAAAATTAAATGTTGTAAAAAATGCTTTCAGCGTATATGCAGGAAGATCCATGAATAAATTATATACAAACCCCCTGTAGTTTTTAGGTAAATACAGGCTCCATTAGCATTAAATACACCCCTTTGTAGTTTTTTTTATTATCAACCCCCATGAATTAATTATAGTTCAGCACCATGGAAATTTACATATAGCCCACAAGGAAAAAATATATACAGCCCCAAGGATAACTACAGGATCCATGGATAAATTATTTATAGGCTAATATAGCCCTTCATAATTTTAGCCTTAATTAATATGTTGAACTGAGGCCTCTATGATTAATTAGGCCCATGCTGTAGCCCTTTCTATTATTGGGCCCAGGCTGTAGCCCTTTCTATATTGGCCCAGGCTGCAGCCTATATTAATTATGGGCCCAGCTGCAGCCTATTAATTATTGACCCAGGCCTGCAGCCTATATTATATCGGGCCCAGCTGCAGCCTATATTAATTATCGGGCCAGCTGCAGCCTATATTTATTATGGGCCCAGGCTGCAGCCTATATTAATTATTGGGCCAGCTGCAGCCTATATTAATTATTGGGCCCAGGCTGCAGCATATATTATTATTGGGCCCAGCTGCAGCCTATATTAATTATTGGGCCAGGCTGCTAGCCTATATTATTATTGAGGGCCCAGGCTGCAGCCTATATTAATTAGTTGTGGGACCCAGGCTGCAGCACTCTATTATCGGGCCCAGGCTGCAGCATATATTATAAGTGGGCCCAGGCTGCAGCCTATATAATATTGGGCCAGGCTGCAGCCTATTAATATTGGGCCCGCTGCAGCCTATATTAATTATTGGACCCAGGCGCGCTATTATCGGGCCGAGTGCAGCCTATATTAATTATTGGGCCCGAGTGCAGCCTAATTAATTATTGGGCCCAGGCTGACAGCCTATATTAATTATGGACCAGGCTG
This sequence comes from Engystomops pustulosus, assembly GCA_019512145.1. NCBI lineage: Eukaryota > Metazoa > Chordata > Amphibia > Anura > Leptodactylidae > Engystomops > Engystomops pustulosus. The sequence continues at coordinate 232,638,501 of CM033642.1, read as the reverse complement.
GCCTATTTAATTAGTCGGAGCCCTAATGGGTCTGCAGCCTATATTAATTATCCTGGCCCAGGCGGCAGCCTATATTAATTATTGGGCCCAGGGCTGCAGCCATATTAATTATTGGGCCCAGGCTGCAGCCTATATTAATTATTGGGCCCATGCTGCAGCCTTATAATCTATTGGGCCCAGGCTGCAGCCTATATTAATATTGGGGCCAGGCATGCAGCCCTAATTAATTATTGGGCCCAGGCTGCAGCCTATTAATTATTGGACCCAGGCGCAAGCCTCTATTATCGGGCCCCAGGCTGCAGCCTATATTAATTATTGGGCCCAGGCCTGCAGCCTATATTAATTATTGGGCCCAGCTAAGCCTTATTAATTATTGGCCCAGGCTGCCAGCCTATATATTTATTGGCCCCTGCAGCTCTATTATCGGCCCAGCTGCCGCCTATAATATTGGGCCAGGCTGCCAGCTAATTAAATTGGGCCCAGCTGCCGTATTAATATTTTTAGGCCCGCTGCAGCCTATTAATATTGTGCCAGGCTCAGATAATTAATTTGGGCCAGGCTGCAGTGCAGCCTATATTAATTTTAGGCCAGCCCCAGCCATTGCCCACAGTGCCGGCCAGGCTGCAGCCTCTATAAATTCTCATGGTCTGGCTGCCAGCCGATATTATTATTAAGCCCATAGCCCAGGCTGCAGTGCAGTGAGTTTATTAATTTTAGGCCCAGCCATGCCCACACAGTGCCCAGCTGCAGCCTCTATAAACTCTCATGGCCTGGCGCAGCCGTATTAATTATAGCCCATTAGCAGGTGGCAGTGCGGAGTTAGATTAATTTTAGCCAGCCTGCCCACCACAGTGCCCAGGCTGCAGCCTCTATAAACTCTCATGGCCGGGCTGCAGCCTATATTAATTAATATGAAGCTGGCCCCGGGCCCCCACGTTGTAATTAAATAAAAAAAACTTTGAACTTACCACCAGAATGCAGGTACTCCGTCTCCACTCTCCGGCTCCAGCGATGATCCGTCCGCAGACTCCACTCCGCTCCACTCTTGACTCGTTCTGTCCGGTCCGGATCACTGTCACTGACTTCAGCGCAGCGTCCGTCAGGGACGCATGCGCAGTGAAGTCATCGCGCGGCTCAGGCACGTCTATGCGGTGCCTCTGATGTCTCCTGTGTGATTAGCGGTGACGCCGCCCCCCCCGTCAAGCCCGGCCGGCGGCACAGTAAGTATTAAGGTCGCCGCACTGCCGCAGGATGCCATCGCGGCACCGCTGGTGACATATTGGCATTTCAAAAAAAAAAAAATTCTGTACTCTCCCGGTGGGCCCCTGGGGAGCTCCGGGGCCCCGGAACTTGCCCGGGTCAGCCGGGTGCTGACGCCGGGCCTGCTCTTGAGTCACATGCTCTGGAGGACTCATCTTCAATTCCATGACTAAAGAGTCAATCCTCTCCTTGGAAATGAAAACTATACAAAGCCTTGTACTAAGAGCTTTAGATTGCGCATTTCTTATGCTATAAAAGAAGGCTGCAAATATCCTACATATATGTATCTACAATGTCTCTTGCAAGATGGTTTTAACTAAGTAAGGAGAGGGATATGGAGTGCAGGCTGTATAAGAAAAGGGAGGATATGGGAGTGCAGGCAGTGCAATAAAGAGGGGGATATGGAGGTGCAAACTACACAAGAAAGAGGGGTATATGGTGGTGCAGGCTGTGTAAGAAAAAGGAGTAGGAGCTGCAGGCTTTTCAAGAAAGAAAGGGAAATGGGGATGCAGGCTGCTCAAAAAAGAGAGGGATATGGGGGTGCAGGCTGCTCAAGAAAGAGAAGGGCTGGGGGTTCCAGGCTACCTCTATAGAAGTACATCCTTGTAGGAGACCTCTGCCCTCAGCTCCTGCCCACTATTATGTGGAAACCTGTGGTTGAGATACAGACAGAGGTGGATCCAGAGGCTGTTTTTATAAGGCATTATGCTTGCACATAAATGTGCGTTTATAATAGGATGCAATCAGACCCTGGCTGCAGCCCATTTTGGTCAGTGCCAGCTGCCTAGCTCATGGCTCCCAAATATGATTGTGTGCGTGAGGCCTAACTTTGCTTAATCCTTATGAAAATGAGAGATTTTTCCATATTTCATTCAAAAATCTTCTAACAGGTTCCCTTCAACCTCTTCTCTTCCAAAGACGCTATCATTTTAAATTGACTTTATGTTATGTAAGAGGGTGCAATTATTTATCTCTGCCCAGGGCGCCAAAATGACTTTATTCACCCCTGGCTGAAATACCATAAAGTAAAGACCAGCTGGGATCCAGGCAGCATCAGAACTGAAGCAAAGTAGACTAAATAATACACTGGGCACCAAACAATGGGGCAGATTCACTCAGATTGTGCGCCCGAGTTCCTGCATGTGTAGCTTCTGCCCCGAGGTCCGCTGGAGTTCACCTGCTTTTTCCTGGTTTATGTGAGTGCTTGATCTTGCGACACAAATTAAATTCTGCGGGTTGTCCGACGGTACACCCCCCGATTTCCGTCGCGTGCAAGCCGGCGGCGATGTGCCAAAATCCAATCGCGTGCACCAAAATCCCGGGGCATTGAGCCCCAATGAGTGGGCTTAATTTAGGAATCCTGGTGGCCTAAGCAGCTTGGCTATGGTTTAGTTTATTTGATGATATGGAAATACTTTTGTCTACGAGACAACATATAACTAGTATAATGTTGCTGACATTTATCATATTTGAGTAGATGACCTCTTTTGGTTAGCGAGTGAGTGGGTGCTTTTAAGGAGGAAGATCCAGTGGGAAAGTTTCCACAAGTCCCAGTAGATGTTGTGTAGGTGGACCAGGTTTTGAAAGCATTTCTGGTTGCTTTCCCATTCCGGAGAGGGAGGCTGGGCTGGTTTCCATGCATAACTTAATCTCGGCATCCTTCAGATAATGCTAATGAGTTATTTCTTTTTATTTCTTCATGCCCAAAGGGTGCAGAACAGACATCGGCAGAAATAAAGCCAGGACAGACAGGAATCAGATAGAATTCATTAACTAGGTATAGCTGTCATTAGCTGACATTAAAAAGATTGGGAATCATCTGCGGATGTCACTCTCCTGAGAATCCGCATTTAACACTTTCCTCAAATGACTGATATCCACTAAATTGCTTTATCTCATGTCAAGAGGTTTATTCCACTAATGTGTCTGAATACAGAAAGGGCTCCAAGCCCAAATCACCCTAGAAACTGACACCACAAAACGCTGCGGATATAGAAGGACTGAATATTTAATTAGACAATATATCCAGACCCTGTATAATTATTTTATTTCGATTTCTGCTAAAAATGTACCCACAATAATATCATGATGAATTGTGACAAGGTAAAGCCTTCATCTGTATACAGCAGCTGTTTTTGTTGCCATATAGGACTACTCACTATTACAGAACATAGAAAGTTTCATAACCAATTGACCTATAGAAATCAATTCTTTGGATTCTACATCAACATTTATAACTTATTCAGTAGTCTCATTAGTTATATATGAAGAGTAACAAAGAGACAGAACAATACAATATGTCATTAGATGCCATACACATGCCATCATTAAAAATCCTTTTAACCCTAGATACAGCAAAATATTTGGACTCTCAAAAGGGTTCGCTGAGATTTGAAGAGGACTTATCACAAGTATACAATACATTTCTCTCTGTGCCTATATATGGCTATACCAAACTTTTAACACTTGAAAAGGGTAAGTATAAGATAAGTGATAGTGTCACCAATATTATACTTTGCCGCTTAAATTTTGGCGTTCCAGTGGTCACGTAACCCCCGGGGCAGGAGGACTCAGGACTTCCTATGACATCCCATGTCCTGCTGGCTTCCGGTGGATGGAAGGGCCATGAACGCAATACTGTACTGTAACCTCTTCCGTTTTAGAGGCTGGAGAGGCTGCTGATACATTCTGGCTCCCAGCAGCAAAATCCATTCTGTAACAGGGCTGTTACAGTTTAGAATAAGTGGCCAGCCCCTTTAAAGGAAATCGACCACATGGTTTTAGTGTGTAAGTATGTTTGCGTTTAAACCACAAATGGTGATAGGTGCTTTTTAATTCCATTCCGCCATCCACAGAATAAGTGATATCATGTTGATTGGTGGGGGTCTGGATTCAGGTAACCAGTGATCCACAATCTCCTATAAAGCTGCTTATCCATTCATAAGACTCAGTGGGACTTTCAAAACCTCAGTTCCTCCAATTTTTTGAGTCCGAGTGGTTTGTGGTTGGACTAATATCACCTGCTGTGATTTCTGAGTAATTGTCCTTCATAAAATAATACAAACATCAATTGTGACATTTTCTCAACAAGATTTCAATTTATCAACAAAAAAAGTATTTCTACAAAAATACTAATTGTAGTTTCAGCCCAAATTATCTGACACATATGAAAATTGATTTTATCCATCAGAATTAGCCCTAAAGATTATGTTACTTTGTATTTTTTGAGTGCCTATTCCCGTTTTATGGGTTTCTTTCCTATCATTCAGTTTTTTGTTACGACGTAGCACTTAATTGGTCTTTGCAATTATATGTTTAGTATCAACAACGTAATTGCAAGAAAACAAATACCGAGCAGCAAAACAATTCGGCTAATGTCTTACTCTCGTATACTTTGCAATACTTGACAAGTACATAATGACTCACCTAATAATAACGTCAACCAGAAGTTAAATTAAAGTGGAAGATAATGAGCCGGGATTCCACATTAACATATTCTGAAAGAAGGGACTGACGTAAGGTCCATCTGAGCAATGTTGGTGACATTCGCTGTATTTGGTGGGGGTGAGATCTTGGCCCTGCATGACTTTTATTGCCATGTGGTGTCTGAGTCTACATGAACTAGAATCTGGTAGAATAACATGCAACATATCTAAATAATCATAACGGATTCCTATATGTAACTTAAAGCTGACTTTTCACTTTTAATTGTATTATGTTCTCAAGCCATTATTGTGCCACCACTTGTCCTGTTATGTCAATGTATCAGGTTCCTGATTCATGGCTTTGGGACCGACTTTCCTGAGTGGTTCCAGTCTAGACATTACTACAACCTACACTATTTATCACTGGTTGATGCAGTGATCCACTGTCAAGTTCAGTGGGACTGGGATTGTCAGTAACTGGAAAAGCAATGGAGCATTATTTGTTATTTGTATGGACCTCTGAAGAGTTCATTTACCTCTAATTTTATTTTAATGTAAACCCCTTCAAAAATAGTAACAGGTTAGGGGTAAAGTGACGTCTGACCTTGCTTCCTGGAGACTTATTGCTCTTTGAGTTTCACAGCATTAGTAGCACCAGTTGCACTAGTTGAGTACCACAACAGTAAATGGCACACAAATTCTACTCCGGTCGTTGATGGTTGCTAATGCTTACCAGCATATTAAAGTATTAACCTTTTTGCCTAGCCGCAGTTTTAATGCATTGTGACTGATGTTTTTATTCCGTTTGGACACAGACCTACATTTGTTTGGACACAAACCTTACCCATGTTCTTGGATATTGTCCTTCATATGGTTATTGTTCTGACATATTCTGGACTTTCATACCCTAACTGAACTTTGACCATCATCAGGGCTACTGGTACCAGTTGGTGATTACACCACAGCATCACATTATTATGTTTACCAGCTAATCAAGTGACTCAATAAGATAATGTATTTTGCAGACAACCAGACTACAGGATATCTGTCAGTTTCCGATTGGTATGTTGGATCCAGTTGCAAGTATAATAATCGAGTATAACGATTCGCGTTTTCCCGATATCTTACCCGAATATTTCCGATATGCGCAGATTTTTCCTGAATTGCCCTGGGTTTTTGGCGCACGTGCTCGGATTGTGGGGCATCGGCGCCGGCGTGCAAGCGATGGAAATCGGGGGCGTGGCCAAAGGAAAACCCGACGGATTCGGAGAAACCGCCCCATTTTTAAAAAAAAGTGTCGCTGGACACGCGCTTACCTTCACCAGGAATAGGATCGTGAACTTCGGCGGAGCTAGGCGGACTTCATCGCAGCAGCGACACCTGGTGGACATCGGAGGAACTGCCTTAGTGAATCGCCGGAAGACCTGAATCCACCGCAGAGAACGCGCCGCTCGATCGCGAATGGACCGGGTAAGTAAATTTGCCCCATAATGTTTGATAAGGTTAATTCTAGGAAAGTAAATGGAAATCTTTAAATTCAACAAAATTGGCTAAATTCAACATTGCCTTTTCCTGCTGAATTGTCATTTGGACAGTGAGTTCCTCCAAAGCAGAGTGCCGATCAGTTGAAGCTTTGCCGCTTAACTTACCTCTAGCATTAATTACATGTAGGACCCCAAAGTTTTGACATTGAGTAGTCAAAAAGGTTACATTCTTCAAATCACAATACACTTAACCAACAGCAAGGCACGCTGTATACTCCAGAGTTTATCAAATGCGGCCACCCTTGGCCAACTTATGACAACAATGTACAACTTGCTAACATCTCACCTTATATTAACAAGATATAGATTAAGATGGGTTTCTGATGTCAACAATTGGGGATGATAAAATTGAACAAAAGACGCAGGTCCTGCAAATGAACCCATATTATGGGAAACGCACACTAACAAAAGGGCATTCTGGCTCAAAAATGTATCAATTATATTTAGGATACCTGAACAATATTAGATCTGTGAGTCTGATCAGCTGCTTGAAGCGGTCTCAGAGTTTCTGTGAGCCAGTGACATCACATCTCCTTGCTACATGACCTGGTTTCATCTCATCCCCTTTCAAGTGGATGGGGTTGAGCTGCGAAATGAAGCACAGCTACTATTGAGACTGAAGCCCTCAATTATCAATGTCTGCATTCACTTTCAGTAGAAAATGACAGAACACAGAGTCTAATTATAAATGGTCCGTAAGTGAAATTCAAGAGTTTAGTTAAACTTAAAGAGTAAAACAAGAGGAGAATCCTTAGTCTCTGCACCCCTGTCTATGCAACGCCAAACTGATTGTGACTCAGATGCTCCACGTTTCTAATGAGAATCATGATGAGGTTAGACGAGGAAAGATAAATTCTAAAGAGAAAGTGATATTCAGTTTGCTTATATCTACATGATTGGTGGACAGTGAAATGTGTCGTGATATGTGGGTGCAGAAGATCCATAGGGTGATAACACGGCTTAAATCCATTGTGTTTGTTCCTAATAATGAACGTGTTTAATAAAGGAAAACATTTTGTTAATGCTGATTAGGAACACAGCAGTAAATGCTCACGACTACATTTGCATAAGCCTCCTCAAGGCTGACATCAATAATCACTTCAATTATAAGACTCCAATAAAAGAAGAAAATACCATTTACTCAGATCATTTGTAAGAAAATTACATTTTCGTGAGAGAGCAGTCTAGGTGCGCTGCAAGTATATTGTTGATGTTTGAAGAGCTACAGATACTGAATCCATTTATGCATCTGTCTTCAAAGGAGTCTATCAAAGCTTTTTAACAGTCATACTAACTATAGTAAATATAGGCAGTCCCCGACTTAAGAACAACCGACTTACAGACGACCCCTAGTTACACACAGAATTCTAGATGTTGGTAATTTACTGTACTTTAGCCCTTGGCTACATTGATCAGCTGTAACAGTTATCAAAGGTGTATGTCATTAAGCTTTATTGTTAATCCTTATGACAACCCAAAATTTTTAAAATCCAATTGTTACAGAAAAAAAAAAAAAATTTGGCCGGGGTTACAATTATAAAATATACAGTTCTGACTTGCATACAAATTCAACTTACGTACAAGATTCTGTAGGCTTGTTCTTAACCCAGGGACTGCCTGTTACATGGTTGTAGTACCAAGCTTCCTAGTCCTCTCCTATCCATCGGATAGGGCATAATAGGCTGATCAGTTATGGTCTGAATGCTGGGACCCCCGCTGATCACAAGAACGGATCCCCAGAGGTTCCATCTCACTTGTCCTGAACATACGCACTGCCGCTCCATGCATTCATATGAGTGTGGTGTACATTTTTGAGCACAGTGCCCGGCTATCTCTTAAAGGACACCTGTCATCAGGTCTCTGCCACTAAACCTATCACCTCTACCTGTTGGAGCAGCTCACAAGGATCCCATCCCAGCCTTTATCTAGTTATTTCATACATTAATCATTATAAAATCATCTATTCTTTATCATATAAATGAGGCTGGTCACATGGTCAGAGGCAGTGATGTCATCCCTGTTACCCCTCTCCTCTCCTCCCCCTGCTCATGCTGCATCCTACCATACACATGTGTGAGACACAGACATCAGCAACACAAGTATGGAGCTGTTGTATCTTTCACATACACATGCTGCAGGGGGGTTGGCCGGCAGCACATCGTTATACAGCCTCACTGCATTATACAGGCTGTCAGTCAAGCACTGGGGGTGTGGCTGTACCTCCCACTCATGAATAAGCTGAACAGCTTGAATATGCTAATGACTCATTGGACATTTCACAGGTCATTTGCATACAGCTTTAGGACTTCATTGCTTAGGTTTACAGGCATGTAGAGGGACAATGAAGGGATAGAGGCAATGCTCTCTAATAGCAGTTTATGAAAATATATTTAGTTTAGGGGGGTTATTTTGCCTGACGGGTTCTTTTTAAAATCACATAGACAGTGTAATTGGGAGTGCCGAAGATAGTAGAGTGCTGTGTTCAGCAATATCTGACACTCCCATACTAATCAATGGAGAGGTAAGAAAAATATTCGGCCTGCCACTCCAACAATCCAAGTGAGAATGGGACTACCATTCTAGTGAACTGCAGGGGTCTGTTCTAGTTATTATTCTTGAACCCTTACCAATTAGATTGTTGTCCATAATCCTGTGGATCGCTTTAAAGCCTACCTATATGTTCCTGCAATTCAAGCTAAAATGTTATATGGTCTGTAGCAAAATGTGATCTGCTTGTGAAAATAAAAAAAAAACATTGTTTTGTGGAACTTAAAGGATATCTAGAATCAAAATCAAGCATGATTAACCATGAACACTTACTCATAGATCCAGGCATTGTGACTGTGGTAATCGTATTATAGTTGTTTTCCATGGCCTCCTTTCTTTTAAAATCAACTTTTAAAATTATGCATAAGAGCCTGAAGGGCTCTGTGAGATTTCACCCGCCCTGCTGCCACTTCACAGGCTGTTACACTGACTCCCCCTTCCCCTCTGCTCCCCCAGGACTTCCTCACTTCCCCCTATCTGATATAATATCGCCAGAGTAAGCTTCAGCACACACTGTGGGGGTGCTCCTCGCACACTATAACAGCCTGTGAATCTGCAAGGGCTCTGGTAACACACTCAGGAGCCCTTCTTCCTCATTAGTATAATTTTAAAAGTTGATTTTAGAAGGAAGGAGGCCATGGATCTTTCAGTAAGTGTCCCTGTTATTTCATGCTTGATTTTGATGGTAAATTAGAGTGGTATTAGATTTCCTTTAACAAAAAAAAAACTAGATTGGTGCAGAATGTTCACCGATTATGCTACCATCTATGGCGAAGTAATAGAAATTATTATTTTCATTACATTGTCCTCCTCTAAGCTGCACCATTGTTAGAGAAAGAGTGAGTATTTAGAGTATGAGGGGGAGTTCAGCTGCAGAGCATAGAGGCCGGGCCAGCCAGGGGCAGCATCCACATCTCCAACACTGTCTGGGAGATCTGGTCTGGACGGCAGTCGGGGTGGAGGGTTTCATGCACTTCGGGAATGTTCGGCTTTTCTAAATACATTGGTTATAAGGGCAAAATTGTGCTTAAATCCTTAAAATGTACTTAAATGTACTTAAAATGTACTTAAGTCCTAACATCCACACACATGTTGGTTTGGATGCTGGTGGGGGGACCCTAGTCGTGTGAACAGCCCGGGGCACATGGGACACTTAATCCGCCACTGGGCACATGTACCTATATTGCTGTGCTCTTACCTCTTTGTTCTAAACTTGTGCACAGTTCATCTCCTCTGCTCTGAGTGACTGCTGTTGTATGTAATACAGCAGTCTAAGGGGAGGGGCTGTGGAGCAGCTCTATGCAGAGCGCTAAGAGCACAGCAGTGTGAGCACACAAACCACAGTGCATATGAGAAAGCTACATTACTGGAATATAAATGCATTATTCAGAGTCTCGCTTTTAACTAATAATACACACAAGGTTTGGTTAAACATATTTCCACATAGACAATACCTGGCACTGTCTGTGATTTTGCACAGTCAGGATTGCTGACAGTTTCCCTTTAATACTCAGGCTTATCATTTATACACTTTATCTTTGTCTCAGAATTATTAGTGTTTAATCTGCTTTGTAATATATTTTTCCAATCCCATAACTGTACCATGATACCTTATTGTACCTGCACATTAGAATCTCTACAACTATTAGTGATATTCAAATTGATTTCTCACTCGAGCTCATTTTGCCGGCACTCATCACCTAATAGACATTTATTCATTTTTTTCCCAGTTGTAAATGCATAAAGTCACTAATTGCCAGGCAATCTGGCTACAGTAGGAAAAAAAAACTAAATTAAACATCTTCACTAATTTTTCACCATAGGAAATAATAACTACTTTATTAAAAAGGAGACATAATGATGCCCTAAAGACTATGTAATGAGTATGAAATTCTAATGCTACGAGGCTTAATACTTGTATGAAAATTAACTATATTGATAAAAATAACATACACCTAAATCCATTCTGTGCCTAGTTTCTAATCATGTCCTTTACATTTGACTAAAATTCATTATTTTTATTTTACAGAAACTTTTTAAACTAGGTTATTTTTGTGTCGTACTACCACCATACTTAACCCGTTAAGGACGCAGCCTGTTTGTACGTTAAGGCTCGGTCCTTTTTAAAAAAAAAATCTGATCAGTGTCGCTTCCTGTGGTAATAACTTTTCAACACTTTAAGAAATCCTTGTGATTTTGAGATAGTTTTCTCATGAGACATTTTAGTTTATGTTAGTAGTTTCATTTGGGGGCTAAAAATTCAACAATTTGAAAAATATGACAATTTTCAAAGTTTCAAATGTTCTACTTTTTAGACAAAAAGTCATACCACAATTTTTTTTTGTAGAAACTTTTTGCAATTGGTCTTCTTTTTATTTCCATAATTTGTTTCACGTTTCCTTTTTTTTAATTTATGGGTGTGAGAAGGTTTCAACTTTTAGTAGCAACTTCTCATATTTTCAAGAGATTTGAAAAATGCTATATTTTTGGTAGCCAATTCAGTTTGGAAGTGCCTTGTAAAGGCTTATGTACTACATACCCCCACAAGTAACACCATTTTATGAACCTAACATCTCAAACTATTCAAATGAGTCAGGAAAAACATGTACAGTATATGAGTCTTTTTACATAGTGTATGGTTTCAACTGTATCTATGTTTCCAAAAACTTGTACTGCTCAAAGAGACAGTCCTTTCTATATGCTCCATCAGTGCATAACAAAACGTAATGGGGGAGAGGCGGCTTGCTTGAAATTCTTACATCTGCGCCAATTCATTAAGTGTGTATAAAAGTTTGGGGTATTGTGTAACTGACCATGGGCTCTGGTATTGAGCTTCAGTTAATTGCAGTAAGCAATAGGTTAATGGGAAGGTTTGGGTAAGCAAAGAAAAGCAGAATAATAATCTTGTTATACCACAGTTGACCTTTAGATATGGGTATTTCTGGAGTGAAATGTGGTTTCGCTGCTGAAAATCAAGAACAAGTTACAAGCGTTGTCTAACCTCTGGATATAAACCTGCAATATGGCCGTGGAAATGACATTTCGAGGTTTATGATCATCTGAGGAGGCTTTGATCTCTACCATAAGTGCAGCATCTTGCAAAAATATGCTGCGAATAAATGTATAAAAAACATCTTAATATAAGAGTGTGTAACTGCTTACAGCCATGTAGGATTTTTTTCATCTAAAAATATATACTTCTAGTAGTAATGAAACAAAACACATAACATCTTCCTTTGTTATTTTTCCTTTCATGACCTAAAACTAATTTAGCAGATGACAGGCACCACTGACAGGCCACCTGAGGCCTGGCCCTGCGTGTAAGGTAGGTGCCTATAGATTGACACACAGATGTTGTACTTTAAAGATTTGCTTCAATACTATTGGCCTCGACAGCACTATCACCTTGTCCATGGCAACTAATACCTAGTGACGGCTTGTCAATGTTCTGCTGCTTTTAAAGGCTCAACATATTACGTTCTCCACCAGTGATCCCCGTGTTATCCTTACAATTCTTATATCACTTAACCAGATGGTGGTCACTCCAAAACCATCTCTCGATTCCATATTACATAAAACCTAAACTGGTTACAATTCATAAATGTATACCAAAGTGTACTATGAGTGTGATTTTGTCTCCCAATGGTATACGCAGGGTCGGTGAGAGGGATTTATATAAAATAACCATGAGGGGCTGTTTGTTATGATAAACTAGGGAATATTTTAGGACAGGAGACTGTTTTAGTTCCTGAATTTTGAATGGTGCCTCGTGCCTACTGAGGCTCTGTCACCCAGGGGCCTACTGAAACCTGGAGACGACCCTGGGTATACGCATATTATTGTTATACAATGAGGTTTTAGGTTTCAGATCTCTATTCCTCCATGACATATTTGTTATTTCCATACAAAATAATCTGCATATTTTCCTTCAGTTTCACCAGGGAAGATTATATTTTCCAATGAGACAGAACTTTCAATAACATGTTCAGAACAGTAAAGATTTGTTCTGGATATCTGTGACCTGAATGTGTTCTCTGCTTTGGATTATCTCAACAACTAATGAATATCTGTTGATAGTCAATTGATCACAAAGGGGCTTATTTACTAAAGATCCGCAGAACGCACTTTTCGTCGGATTTTCGACATTTTTGGGATTTGCACTGCTGTCACAGGAATTTAACTGGGGACTGTGTCATGCAACAGAAATCGGGGGGCGGACAGTCAGACGACGCGGATTGAGCGTGGGATTTAACTTTAAAATTGTGTCGTTAGACAATGCATTTACAGTAGATACACCAGGAACAAGAAGGTGAACTTAGCGGGGAAGCGACAGATGCAGGTAATCGGGTGCACAATCTTTGTAAATCGCGGCAAAGTTCATTCTCGTCGGACAATGCACAGCAGGGATCGCACAGGACCGGGTAAGTAAATGTGCCCCAAAGTGTTGGATCTCTCAATGAACAGTTGCCTTGGAGTGTTTAAAGAAACCTACCTTCAGAGATCTACCTATTAAGCTAGATCTGATAGTAGCTTCCTAGTAAAGTTCTAAGCCCCAATGTGTCTTTACCTGATCCTATAATACTTTCTAAGCTAAACTACACTTTACCTAATATGCAAATTTGTGTCAGAGGCTACTGGGGCGTGGAGCTGCCTCTCTGGGCATTGGAAACAAAGGCTTCTCCACATCCCTGTCGCCCCTGAGATTGCTCCTACCTGTGCGTCCTTTGCGCGCTTCTTAAGAGCTCTGAGTATGTGCAGTAGCTCTCTCCTCAGAGCGCACATGCTCCCACGGCTCGGAGAGGTTACTCTCCTATATTATCCAGCTATATAAGGTAGATAAAGTAGAGCATAGCTTAGGGTACATTTACATGAGGTATGTTCGCCTGGGCTACAGTTGCATACAGGAAAAGAGGAGGGATGAGCTCCATAGAGTGAGCGGTTGGCGATGTAACACAGCAAAATATAGGACATGTCCTATATTTCGCCATGCAAGGTCACGGGTTGGTTAGACAACATGTGCTCACCACACACTGACCGGGTGCCATAAACGTCAATGGAGACCAATATGTGGCTGCAAATGGTGTGACCGCATATCGGTTCCCATTACGTTTGTGTGAAAGAGCCCTTAGGAAGTATTATAGGATTAGGAAAAAATAGTTATACTTAAGTGATGTGTAAAATAATATTTATCTAGGCGCGCACTATATTTTGGCAAGTATATTTTACCCGGGCATTGTTTTCCATCACTGCAAGTTTTAATGTGTATTATGTTATTACAATAAATATTGATCTTTCGGTGACTTTTGTTTATTTTGCGTGGATAAATCCTTCGTGGGTTTGGTATTTGACTCGTATTCCATGGCTTTTGTATGCTTTCAGTTTGTAGAGTTGTTAGCAGAATTTTCTTTGGTGGTAAAGGTAGATTAGGGCTTAGAATGTTACTAGGAACCTACCATCAGATCTACTTCTAGATGATAGGTTTCCGTTCATTTCCTTGCGTTATCACCAGACAGGGGAAATTAAGAATTATATATAGTACATGGGTTTTATTTTTATTTCAGGACACACCAAGACATCCTTAGAATCCATTAATGTAGCACTTTAGGAAACCTTACAGATGGACTGTGCTTTCCGAACTGCCATTTTTACCTTCAGCCCCCTGTACACAAGCATAGTTTTGGACTGTCTGTTGGCTGTTGCTTCAGTGGATAGCAATATTTCAATTGGATCTCACACACAGCCATGGTCTCCACAGCCCCATTTGTATGCCTACTGCCAGAGTTTCAAAACTCAAGGCCCGCCTGTTATGCGAACACCACATTTCAAATTGTGCACACTCCACGTTTAGGGGGGAAGGGGGCTGGTGACACTTGTTCTCAGGAGCGACCATTAAAGTCAAGAAACATCATGAGTGACTATTAGACTGGATATGACAATGAACTTGGCTTATTCTTGCCAGATTTGGGCTACATGATATTCACTTGAAGATAACTAGCTGATTACACACTGTAATTTCACTAATGTAACCAATGGGGTATAGTATAAGGTTAACCCGTCCAATCGGGATGGGACTTGCATGTATAGCCCTTGATTATTCACGTATATAAGGTGTGTGGGGCCCTCCCCCATTCTCTTCAAGGTGTTTTGAATGTGCAAATGCCCCTGGTTGGCCGTGAATAAATCTTACTCTTCCTAAAGACTACTCTCTGATACATTTATTCAGAGGCCTGTTACATATACTAATAACCCAACTCGCACAGATCTCATGGGCCAACACCTAACAATCTCTGTAGCTTTGTTTGCTTAAAACTTGGTTAAAAGAAACCTGTTGCAAGATTTCCACAAAAAAAGACATTTCCAAAGAACTAAACTAACTTGTGCTAACTTTTTTAGCTAAAAAATGCATACTTTCTATCCACAGAGAATAAACTTTGAAAGACTATCTGATTGTCTCCAGGATATCCCTCATTCCCCCCTCCCTTTAGCTGATATCATCCTCTGCTCTGCACTGACAAAGGGAGGGGGGATGAGGGACAGAATGGCAGACATGACCTGAGAGACCCACTGCCTCTACATGCCCTTGGCAACCAGTGCTCCGTCTAGCAGGGTCCAAGGTTGGATTACAAAGTTCTGGGGATAGAAACTATGCATTTTTTAGCTAAAAACTGTGTGGTCAACAGTTAGTATAGTGCCCTGGAAATTTGTCATTAGGTTTATTATTGAAAATTTGGTGAAAGGTTCCCTTTAAGTTAGTATACATGATAAAGATCAGCATGGAGTGAAGGAAACTAGAATGGATATTTCCGCGAGAATCTGAATAATATATTATGTGTACACAGGAATAACAGTGTACATGACTATAATATTGGTTTTCCTATGGAAGAAATATATCTACATATGTAACTCTTGAGAGAATACATTTATTTCGAGTCTACACACAGTACATTTATCTTCTTACCAACAACTGTCAAGTTTAGCAGCCATATTAGTATTGACAATAAGTGGATCCATCTATCATGTTTGTCAGCAGCGTAAAATGTTTCATGTCTGGCATCATCTCAGGTCATTTATAAGATCTTTTACTACCTAACGCTGAAACAGCTGGTTTTAACATGTATACCAAGACAAGGGGACGTGTTATAGGTAGTGATACTATATACAATATGATTAACAATAATTTCAAAAGCAAAAATATGAGCAAAAATATGTGTATGCCAAACAAATTAAAAACAATTAAAAAGCCCTATACAGTGCTAGGTTTTAATATAGCAGCAAAGACATGTAATTGGCACTTTTTGCTATGGGCAACCGTACAATAATGTGCAAAAATAAGCAACTGGGTGCTGTACTCCCAACTGTCCTGATGCCTGACAGAAATAACTAATGCCTTGCAGACTGAGGTAAAGGTACTATGTCACCAAAAAAATGTCATGCAGAGTAAATACAAGATACAAGTGTAAGGCAAATAAAATAAAAAAATATCACCAGGTATAGGGAAGTAGGGGACTGGTTCCCCAAGCGTTCTGCCACCGAGCCGGGTGGCTTCCCCAGGGGTATGTGCCTCTAGACCAAATGTGGTCTTCTTATATACAAAAAGGTGCTGCTCGCTCACCTGTGTGATGCTGGGCTGGATTAGATCGGCATCCGAACGCGGGGTCTGCGCATGTGCCCGCTGCGCTGTCACATGACCGGCCCAATCCTCCTGCCTCCAACTTGGGCCGGCCATGCAACGTCACGGCCAGGCACACGCCCAGCTCCCACAGCTGGTTTTGACATAAACGTAGAAAGATAAACATAGGGGCTTATTTACAAAGGGTCCATGGATCCCACTTTTGTCAGATTTTCGGGATTTGCGCCACTGTGACAGGTATTTAACTGGGGAGTTTGTCACACTCGATCGGATTGTGGCGCAGCTTTCCTGCGACAGAAATCAGGGGGGTTAGGGGGGTTGTGCCACCAGACCTGAGCAGGGAAGCAACACATGCAGGATATCGGACGCACGAACGTAGTGAATCGAAGCACAGTGCATTATCGTCGGACAATGCACTTTCTATGAACTCCTCCGAACGGGTAAGTAAATGTGCCCCAAAATCTACATAATGATGTGCTGGTGGTTTAGAGGTCACAAACCTAGTAATCCAGGTTTCTTTCAAATCGTGTATGCTAAAGCTACTGAGTAATGAGGCTAACTACATTTGGAGACCACTAGTTAAAAGGAACCTGTCATGTGTGTATAATCGTGTCTTGGTGATTAAGGGGCTGGGCATAAATAAGAAAGTTTACCAGGTTGAGTACAATACTCTGATAGGGTGACCTTTATTGTGCTTGGTAGGTAAACTTTCATCCTCTCCTTTTCAGAAGTCAAGACTATAAACACCTCTCCCATGTCACTGCTTGGAGCATCTTGAAGACGTCCTTGGAACGCCCTTCCAAGGGACTACGTTCACGGAAGGGGTATGAATTCAGTAATGGATGCACTGCCTCCTAACCTAGCGGAAGTTACATCACAGGAAGACCAGAGATTGGCTACCAATGGGTCAAGTGACGTGCATAAATGATCAGTATAACAAATTACGTACACTTAGGATATTGTACGTACCCGGGTACACTTTCTTTTTTGTCCAGCATTCTAAAAAAAAAAACATTTAAAGGATTTGGCCACTTTACCTCATGTTTTTGTAGTGTGCGTGGGGGTCCGGTTATTAGGTGATATACCAATGTATTTATTAAAAGTTCTGCATTCTTGACACAGTGGGTACGGAAAATATTCAGACCCCTATACATTTTTCACTCTTTGACTACTTCAAGATGGAGTGCAGAGTGTTGATGCCTCCTGTATTTTACCTCATCAGCCAGATATTCCAGGCAATAAAATGGCTGCAGATGGAGGGCCATGGGATCTCTATCTTACTCTGCCAGGACCTTGATCTTATCTTCATAAATATGATCCTAAGGTCCTGGCAGAGTGATTGCTCGTGGACAGATAAGATCACATGACCCTCCATCTGATGAGGTAAAAGACAGGAGTTTTTACTTCACATATAATGAAAGTGATGTAGAACTTTTAATACCGTAAATACTTGAGTATAAGCCGAGTTTTTCAGCACAAAAAATGTGCTGAAAAACCCTAACTCAGCTTATACTCGAGTCAAGAAAAAAAACTAAAAGTGTACTCAACTTCCGATGCCCCGTGGCAGGTCCTCTTCCATACATGGTGGCCCTGGCATTGGCTCCGTGTTCTGGTCCGTCACAGGCATTGTGAAGACCTCAGCCCCACGCGGGTTCTAATGTGTGCTCCTGCATCGGCACACACTATGATGTCAGTGAGTGGCTGACGTCATGGTGCCTGCGACAGAACGTGCGGGGACACAGAGCCGATGCTGGGTCCATCGTCGGGTACACTTTTTGTTTTTTTCCTACAGGCATTATATTGGGGGCAGGGGCGGGCAGGCTATATGCTACAAGGGCTGGCAGGCTAAATGCTAGAGGGGGCTGGCAGGCTATATACTAGAGGGGGCTGATATTAGAGGGGCAGGTAGGCTATATACTAGAGGGGGCTGGCAGGCTACATACTAGAGGGGATGGCAGGCTACATACCACAGGGGGCTGACAGGCTATATATTACAGGACACTGGCTGGCTATATACACTACAGAGGCTGGCTATATACTGTAGGGGCTGGCAAGCTATATACTACACGGCACTTGGTGGCTATATACTACAGGGGGCTGTGACCAATGCATTTCCCACCCTTGGCTTATACTCTAGTCAATAGGTTTTTCTAGTTTTTTGGCTTATACTCGGCTTATACTCGGGTCGGCTTATACTCGAGTATATACGATAGCTGTATATTAGTAAATTACTGAATAACCTGCCACCCACACTTAGGCCCACATTACAAAAAATACAAGGAAAGTGGTCAACCCCTTTAATACTCACAAAGAGCTGTATTGTTACTCTCATGGCCCTGGCCAAAGATGCACACCCGAGACAATAAACCACCAGTCAATAAAGGGGTAATCTCATGTAGTATTACATATCCATTTCTGGTAAAAGAGGGTCTACTGATCCCCATCCCACAGCATAGCATGGTCACACTCCATTCAAGTCTATGAAATGGCTGAGCAAATAGGCTATTTTCAGCTCTCGTATAAAAGTAAATGATGAGCGGCTGCGCATGCTCATCCAATTCTCCATTTGGATATGTCTTGGGGAATGGGTTCAGAGGGTCTCAGAGGTAGATGGCCTCTGTTTTTTATGTCCTGCAGTTACTTCACATGCAGCCAGTCAATGGCCACAGTAGTAAAGACCAACGTAATCCACCATTGTGCTTGTATGGAAGGGCACTGAACAGGTAACCTAGGGATTTTTTCTTTTATAAAATGTTCTGCTTTTTTCTTTGATAACTCCTTTTATTCCATATACTGGTATTTATAATGAAACATTTATAAATAGTACCTTTATTTAACCTCTTTGAATTCGTTCAATCCTAGCGTAGAACATTGGCCGGCGGTCTATGACTGTCATGGTTGACAAGGCACTGACCGTAGACCTGTACTCAGTCTCTGCTAGATAAATCATTGCCCAGTATAAATATCTCCTGTAGATTAATTAAAGGTCAGTCAGGTAGTGAACTAACGAGAAACCAAGATTATTAATATTATTAAATCGGATTTCCTTTTGTCAAAGGAAGCGACTCTACAGCTCTGATCTTTCCACACTGAATATTTCATGTGACTCAGTAATGACATATTATATATCCTAACAGGGAATCCTTATAAAGAAACTCTATAAAATAAAAAAATAAAAGTGAAATTATTTTTGGACACACTTACAGCTCTATTTGAGAGAAGTACGGTAGTTCTGAAGAGGGATAGTCTGCCAGATGCATAATTTATATGAATAGATTAAATATTATCTGACTACTGAGACTTTTGCCTTTGAACAGACTGAACAGTGCAAAGTCTTAGTCAACACTGGGATGGAGGAACCAGTAAAACGGATACTTCACCACTTCAAATACAGTATATGGCAGAGTAAATATATTACCATATATACTCGAGTATAAGCCTAGTTTTTCAGCACAAAAAATGTGCTAAAAACCCTAACTCGGCTTATACTCGAGTTAAAAAAATATATATCATAACTCACCTTTCCAGCTTACCCCGCTGCTGGCTATATACTGGGGCACTGGGCTGGCTTTATACTGGGGCAGGGGGCTGGCTATATACTGGGGGAAGGGGGCTGGCTATATACTGGGGTATATGGGGTGGCAGGCTATATACTGGGGGGGGCCGGCAGGCTATATACTGGGGAGGCTGTGACCAATGCATTTCCCACCCTCGGCTTATACTCGAGTCAATAGGTTTTCCCAGGTCTTTGGGGTAAAATTAGGGTCCTCGTCTTATACTCGAGTATATACAGTAGTTTAAATTATATACATTTTTTTATTACACAAATTTAAACATTTGTATTCAAAGCCCTTCTAAATGTGGCGCACAAAGGAAATCGTTGGATATTCCGACGATAGTGCGGTTGGAGGACCCTTAGTAAATGAGCCCCTGTGTGTGGGTAGAGTCTTCAGGACATTTAACATCTCTCCTCGGAGTCCTGCCAAAATTTACTCTGCTTTTTACTTGCAAGTCATACAAAACTATACATCACATATCATAGTTTTCCTTCCATTGTCTCCTTCCATCAAATCAAGTCCGCATTAACAAGTTTGCGTCAACTAAAATGGATTCCTCAAGATTAGAAACATATGGGTGCTTTGTTACAAAGTTCCATAACTATTGACATGTTGCGTGTGTTGTATTATACAGTACTGCATGGTATTATAGCTCCATTCACTTTACAGGAGCTGAAAGGAAATATTTGACACAAGCTTTTGAACAGTTGTAGAACTATTTTTAGAAAAGAGTTGCACAGTATTGTTAACGAGATTTTCCAGGAATTCTTGAAAACCCCATAGGGGTTCTGTTGTTCCTGTATGTCTGGTCTTCGATGCTTGCAACTGGCTGGAATTTATGGAGTCATTGGTCCTCCTTTGGCCAATGCGTGGCAGGCTCAGACAATGGGAAGGCACTTCCTGCAATGGAAGGAAGGACACAGGAACTGGGAGTCCAGTAGGGCAAATTTTTTTTTGCCACCACTGCCCCAGTATCTATAGCGCTTTTTTTCTCAGAATTCCTGGAAAACTCCTTTAAGTCTTGATACCCATTTTAATTAGATATTATCTTCTGTTATAATATTTTATAACAAAGAATATAAACAATGATAAATGAAGCACAGCAAAAACAGGATACACAATAGGTAAATATATGTTGTATTTGCAATCCACTTTTTTCCTCCTATAGAACAGATGTGACATACAGGAGCACATTTACTAAGGTCCTTGCGCCAGTGTTCTGGTAGACTTTTCAAGTTTTTTTCATGTACAAACTGCTTGCACATGTATTTAAGAAGTGCCCGTGCCACATATGTGTCGCACGCGACCCTATTCTTCACGCAAATTTCGTCACGGAAATGGGCATTCTGGTCACTCTGTCGGAGCAGTTCAGGGAGCCCCAGATTCACGAAGAACGGGCACCACAAATCGTGAATCTGGTGCCCTCTGCACACTACACAAGTAAACTGTTTTTACTAAATGTGCCACGTAGTGCCAGATAGACCTATGAGACATCTCAAACAGGCACTTTGTTTTTTCACTTTAATGTATAACTGCAATATACATAAAAGGAATAAAAGGAATCAAAGTTATAATACAAATTGTTTTTCAATATTCTTTGGATAATCATTGAGTAAAACCTTAGAGGAGACAATAGTGCGGCATAAAGAAAATCAAACATATGAAGGTAGATGATGACTAAAAGATTTATTTGTAAATAAATTACAGCAATTTGATGATCTTTCTTCAGAAATGAATTCATGCCTTTGAAAATACATCTGGGCGTCTTTTCTAAAGCATTGCCATTTCCCTACTGTTCTGCACAAATTCAAATGGGTTCAAGATGGAAATGCAAAGCTAAAGAGGATCTATCACAATGGCATACGATTTTTATAACCTCTACAAGTTATATTACGAGAAATACATGTCAAGACGTACAAGACATACATGTGGTAGGCATGTTTATCCTCATTCATACACAAAAATCAAGAAGTTAGACGAAATTCCCATCCGTGATATATTTTTTTTGTTTCACTCTTAATTCTAATTTTTTTTCAGAACAGATATTTTGGGGCACATGTATCATAGTTTCAGCTAGACACATTGTCAAATTTTAGCAACGTTTGCCGTTTTTGGGCCATTTTTTTTAACTCTGTTCTTTTTCAAGTACGCCTTGTCTGTACCTTTGTGCAGTGTGGCTTATGTATCATTGTTTTCCAGATGTTCCGTGCGACATTTCACTTAGGTTTCACTTTTTTTGCCGCAAATCTGCACCTGGTCGAGGGCAGGTGCAAAGGAAGTTTTTTTTCATGGACCCGATTGTAACATGTATATTGGAATTATTTCACATGCTTTAACTGTTCAACATTTTGCACAGTAACCTATTTTGTCAAAATTCTTACATTTTTGCAAATTTTTCTTTTAATTGGTTACTTCTAAGGGTGAGGTCACACGTAGCGGTTTAATTGCGTTCTTATTGCATTTTGAAACCAATTACAACAGCTGAGGAGAGGGGATTTGCCTTATTTCATTACTGTTGACATTTGCATTTACAAAACGCAATATAAACACCACGTTAATACATGTGTTAACATTGCGTTTACTATGTGTTTTGTAAATTCAAATGTTAACAGTAATGTCATTAGGAAAATCACCACTCCTCAGCTGTTGTAATAGGTTTTCAAAACATGTTAAATCCCAAATGAACAGTAGTGTCCACTCCTGTATATAACCCCTCACGTGGCTTGCGTCCACTCCTGTATATAACCCCCTTACGTGGCTTGTGTCCATGTGGATTTGAGACATTTGCAACAAAAAGTCTCAAAAAGAAGCCAGTAAGTAAAAAGACAGGATCATACATAAGGCGCAAAAACTAGCCGCCAAATGTTTCCTAAATTCACCTCAGAGAGACAAAACTATAATACATGTGGCCCTTTGAGTAATAAGCAAGCGAGAAATATCTAGATCCATAGTAGCATAACATATTTAAGAAAAGAAACATTTGTCACATGCAATGGATGGTTCCAAAGTTGAAGCATAATTATGCCTAACAAGGCAGTAACATTTCCGGAAAGCAATCTAGCATCATTGAGTCCAGGTCTTTTCAAATGTATCCATTGTATGACGAAGCGTAGCAGTTATATGTTCCATAGATCTGAGATCTCTGAGGCGTACATAAAGATCTAATAACGATGGTGGAACAGAGCGCCTCCTATATAAGGATATCAAACACTTCGGCACTATTACTATGTGTAGGAACAGCCAGGCACACAGACCACCAAAAACAGCTACGATAGAAATTAAGAATATATATTTCAGGATCCAAAGGGACTTGAGTATAAAACACATCCCCATTGGGGGGCGTGGCTTGGCCGCAGGAGAATATGGCCGCGTGAGTCCGGAGCTCCACCGATAGCCGCCACTAAGCGACACACAGCAGCAGCAGCAGTAAACCGCCAGACCGCAGAAATGCCCAACTACACCGGGGCACAGCAGGGGAGGAAGCGGGGGGCGAAAGAGCAGCTCAACAAGCCGCAATTGCAACAAAGCGGCGCGGAGCCGGCAGCCGCGCTGAAAAAGCAAGATGGCGCCGGGCGCCCGCTCCACCAGCAAGGCACACGCTCCAGAGGAGCTTCGGAACGCCTGACATTCGGCAGGCAGCCAGGCAAGAGCGGAGGATCAGGAAGTTCCCCCCTGCACCCGATCTCACAGGGGGAGAAAAGTAAGTGCCTGCACAAGCCCTCCTCACCAGGAGACACACAATCCACATGCCACACAGAGGAAGAAAGTAACATGCCCCCTCTGTGCTTGCCTGGCAGCAGCAGCCAAGGAAGCACTTCTCCCTCTGCATCTAACAGCTCCAACCCAGGCAGCATAGTTAACACTGACTCCCCTTCAGGAAGTCCTGCAAAACAAAAATCCAAACATGACAATGAACCTTATGTACAAGAGTTAAGCAATTCAGCACAATTTAATATAACCATTGAGGAAGATACCGACATGTTTGCTTCAATGCAAGCCTCAGATAGATATGTATCCGAAAATATGCTTAAGAACATGCTAACTGTTCTCAGAACCTCCCTACAAAAAGATATTTCCACCTTGATAAAACCACTACAGAACGCAATAGATGAAGTGGGAGACAGAGTCGACCATGTGGAGAACAAAATGGCGGAATATGCTAATGTGTTCAATGAACTGGCAGACTCCCACAATTCCCTGGAAGACACTGTTTCATCAATTCAAGCTAAACTGATCGATTCAGAAGACCGTGATAGGCGAAACAATATTAAAATAAGAGGAATACAAGAAGCAGTGCCTAACTCTTGTTAAGTATATTAACATACTCTTGTTTATGTATTTTTACTAAAACTTCAATAAAAAAGTTTAAAAAAAAAAAAAGAAAATAAAAAAAAAACACATCCCCATTGAAGGAAGCTAACCTCCAGCCAGAAATGGAGCAGAGCTGGGCAACTACAGGAAATATGGAACAAGGTGGCCACTCCTTCACATCTCTCACATCTGTTAGGGACTGAGGGGTAAATCTGTGTAAAAGCTCATGTGTTCGATACCAATTTAGCAAATTTTTCTAGTTGGTTTTCCCTATATAGAGTGCAAATAGAAGATTTGCGTGTCCTTGCCCAAATAGGCTTCCAATGCTCTGGCGTAGGTTGGTTACCCAACCAGGACCCCCATCTAGTGAGGCTCTTAATATTAACGGCGAAAGCTTGATAAATATTGTAGCACAAAGCGCCCCATAATGTCTTGTTTTTATTCTTTTTTTTTATTCTTTCCTGACTGCAGTGTCTGGAAGGAGAAAAAGACTGTCAGACCTCAACCTCATTTATCTTTATCAACTTTAGCAGTTGCCGACCTTCCAGTCACCTGCTGTGATTAGAATTTCCTATATACTTGTGTACATGTGATGTCATTCCCTCGCTCATTATAACTATAACAAGATGTACTGTATTCTGACGATATCGGCTTTATACAGATGTGTCTCATTTCTTTCTAACTTCTGTTTTACTAAATACATTCATGATATCTTCATTTTTGTTTGTTTTTTTGGCTTTTTACTTTTAAATATCATCATTGTTTGTTAACTTGTGTTAAATTATAAAATAGGCATCTGCCCTATATAACTAAACTACAAGGCAAACCTCGAAAACAAAACTATATATTAGGTATATTGCAAAGTTGAATGACTTTTAATTACATAAACAATATCAATTATTTGCTGGACAACCCCTTTTAAACAATCATTAGCATTATCCTGGGTTTTCTATATTGGTAGGAAATAAAGGTAACAAATCTGATGACCTTGGTTATTAAAAGGGTTAATGCCAATGGCTGTGGAGTCACAGTTGTAGTTGGTGACCATTTTGGTGGAGTTGGAGTTGTGATAAAATGAACTCACTGCTACTCTATAAATTTATAATAAATAATAAAAATTATTACATTTCTCTTGATAGTCTGTTTTGCTTCCTGATCTATGGATTTAGGCCAGGGGTGAACAACAGATATTGTTATACTGTTGAACTTTAAAGGGCCCACACCAGTCACAAGCACCCCAGATGCCCCAATTACCACAGAACAGCATAAAATGTCAACCCAGAAATTATAAATACCACAGTACAGCAATAAATACCACTCCAGAAACCAAATACTGAAAACCGCATAGCAGACAACTACTAATACTGGAGACCCCCAGATGAGACAAATACTGGAGATCCCCGGATCAGAAGAATACTGGAGATCCCCAGAGCAGACAAAAAAAATACATAAATCCTCTCTTCTCCAGTCTCCTCTTCGCTCCCTGTGCGACACTGCAGCTTCTTCTCTCCTCCATGTACCACCACTCTGTGTCCCGCACTGGTTGTATGGGCCGGCACAGGACTCAGAGCAGAGCAGTGTCCGGAGCAGGAGAGGACCCAGGTGCCGTACAGTACAGCTGCAGATACTTACCACTCCTGTGTCCTCTTCTGTTCCTGGCGTCACTCTGCTCTGAAGTAGGACATCGAGCGGATATTTAAGAGTTAGGATATAGAGAGTACATTTAGGAGTTAGGACACAGAGTGGAGCGGCAGGAGAGGACCCGGGAGCGGTAAGGACTTCACAGCTGCACTTACTGCACCAATGAAGCCTTCTATCAGTTATGGAAGTGCTCACTAGATTCTGACTGTCAGCAAGGTTCAGGATGAAACTCAAGGCTTGACAGGCTGTATGTGGCCTGTTGGCCACGGGTTACGCCCCCTAATGTAGACCTTTAAATGAGATAAATGTGGCTGCATGTTATGTATATGCTCTGCATTGAAGTTCCTCTGCTACAGGTTAGCGGAAAAAGGTACTGGGAATAAATGCCTGTACTTATCTTAGAACTGCTAAAGCCACCAGGAAAACAGGTCTGTGGAGTTGGAGTCATGGATGCTTTTGGTGGTATCATAGTCGAAGTTGGGGAAATTAAAGGGTTTTCCCACGAAGACAAGGTAGGCCCTATCCACGGGATCTCCGTCAGCTCCATAGAGATTAATGGAGCAGAACGTTCATGCGTGGCCGTCTGCTCTATTAGTCTGAGGAGCGGTGAGGGGTCGGCCAGACCCCTCGTTTTCGCGATCTATGGGGGTCTCAGCACTGACTTGTTTTCCTAACTTGTCTTCGTGGGAAAACCCCTTTAAGGAGTTGTATGTTTGGCTCTACAGCCCTGGGTGCAAGAAGCTTATTGATGGTTATAGGAAGCAAGTTTTTATTTTATTTCATCCATCCTCCATTTTTGGAGTTTTGTGTGAAATTATGTCAAATTTGCCTTTTTTTTTCCCTTTCCAATACACACAAAGAAAATGTGTGATTGCAATAATTTTATGGGAGAAATACTTTAATGCTGCTGCTAAGGAACAGAAAATAAGATGGAAAGGTAGGATTTACACAGACAGTTATATATAAAAAGTTAGACTTATCCAGCTGTCCCTACCTAATTGCCCATCCTCCTCTAAATGGCAGACGACAACTGGTCGACGTTCTCTTTCTTTGCCAAAGGGGAAAACACAGAGACAAAAACAGGACAAAACGAACATAGAAGAATGGTTGTACAAATACGAGTCAAAACCAAGAGGACAACAAAGTACAGAATCAAGAGACAAACGTATGGCCAGAAGAGATTGGCAGAGGATGAAGCTGAAGCCTAAACAAGCACAAATATTACAAATACTTCATTTTCAGGAAAAAGAATTTGGGGGTGACACGACTTGTGGCCATAATGTATTACAAGGTTTCTTGCATTTACTTACAGATTTATGCAAAGTTTGTCAAAAATTCTTTAACAATAAATGCATTAATAAGTTGTTGTAATATCTATTATTGATCTTGCTTGAACGACTAATCAAAATAGGAAATGTCTGCACAGGACACGATGATGATTTATATTTTACCAGCCTTTTGTCTTTATGAATAAGAAGCCGAAGTAAATACAAATGAAATTGTCATCACATTTTGATGAAATAGTCAATGCTGCAGAATGTCCTGGGTGACAATAACATTGTTACAAACCTCATACACGTCAGGATGATATCAGAAAACGAACTGAACAAACAGATGTTGTTGACACATCGCTACTAAAGAGCTTTCCTCTGAAATGAAAACTGCTATTAACAGATGCTCAGCAATATTATATGACAACACCAGAGAACATAGCCGACTAGTCTGCAGAATAAGGGCCTTTTAAAGGCCATCTTTTGGGGACATTTTATTAAAAAGTTTACATACAAAGAATTTCCCTTTTTACTGTATCTATTTTTACTGCTCATTAACATGCATACAGTATATCCAGCGAAGGCAGAAATTAACAGCAAGTGCCCCCTAGTATAGTAGGGCCCATAACTATAATGTGTGCCTACCACCTACATTACCTATATACAGACAGTCCCCGGGTTACGTACAAGATAGGGTCCGGAGGTTTGTTCTTAAGTTGAATTTGTGTGTAAGTCAAAACTGTATATTTTATAATTGTAGATGCAGACAAAAAACATTTTGGCCCCAGTGACAGTTGGAGTTTAAACATTTTTTGCTGTAATGGGACCAAGGATTATCAATAAAGCTTCATTACAGACACCTTACAGCTGATTATTGCAATCTGGGACTATAAAAAAGCATCCAGAGAGCTTCACCAGAGGTCAGAGAGGCTGTCTGTAACTATGGGTTGTCTGTAAGTCGGGTGTCCTTAAGAAGGGGACCGCCTGTACAGCTATCCCACTGTGTAAAACATACCCCTATGCAACTCTCAAATATAACTTTATCACCGCTCTACTCCTCCTGCTGTGGTCATAGGGTCCAGCGCATATGATGTACAGTATCCAATCAAAATCAATGTGTATGCCCCGGATCCTATATCTGGAGGCGCGCTATGGTGACATATGGTGCATATGTAGGACACTAGGGCACTGGGATTTTTTATTTCAGATTCACTGAAGAAAAACCCTGGTCAGCTATATAATTTTAGCCAGAAAAATAGAATAAACCAAAAATATAAAACAGAAATCTACAATGACATAATGGGGCCAAGGCCTAGATAGAGTTAAGAGTTTTATCTACGGTACAAAAGATCAAAGGCTCTTTCTATGTTAGTTAAAAGGGATACAACTTACTTATGTTTTAGAGTAAGATTCTGTTTTATAAGTAACCTTGCTCTCTCCCTGCAGGTATATTCCTTTTCATGTCTTTCAAAGCTCCACAAATAAAAAAATGAAGGTGCTGCCTTCTCCTGGCATCAAACACCGACCACAGAAGCAAGCAAATGCCCAGATAACCCCCTGGCTTTCGATACTTATTCTAAGTAATCGCTGGTGGTCTTCATAAAAAATGTAGAAAAATGTAAAATAATTAAACTTACTACTACAGGAGGTCACCCAACTTACAGACTGCCCCTAGTTACCTCTCTGCCCACTGTGACCTCTGGTGAAGCTCTCTGGATGTGCAATGATCAGCTGTAAGGTGTCTGTAATGAAGTTTTATTGATGATCCTTGTTGCCAATACAGCAAAAAATTGTGAAAATCCAACTGTCACTGGGACAGAAACATTTTTTGTCTGGAGCTAAAATTATAAAATATACAGTTCCGACTTACATACAAATTCAACTTAAGTACAAATCTAAAGAACCTTTGTTGTGTGTAACCTGGGGACTTCCTGTATACAAATACCATACTTGCCTTCTTAACCATACCTCCAAATCTTCCTGGGTCCCGGGTTTTTGGGCTCTGTCCATCTGTCAGCATCAAGCTGATTACAGTGATAATGTAGAGAGCCGACAGCTCCCTGTATTATCCCTGTGCCTCTGCTTCTGGGGTGTGTAGCAGAGCCAGCAGGCGCTTTGTGATGCAAGTAAAAGAGAGAGGAGCTGCTGCAGGGGAATGGGAAAGATGAATATCCATGTTTATTATTTTATTATTGGGAAAAAATAACAGGGAAAGCTTCTAGGGGATGGGCATAATAAGAGGGGGGCTGCTGGATGGCACAATAAGAGGGTGAGCTGCTGAGGGAGGCAAAATAAGAGGGGGGGCTGTTGGAGGCACAATATGAGGGAGAACTATTGGGGGGCACAATATAAGGGGGGAGCTGCTGGGGGCACAATTAAAAGTTGACTTTAATGTGAGGGGGAGCTGGTGGCACAGTATCAGAGGGACTACAATGTGACAGGGAGCTGGTGGGACACAATTAAAGGGGGAGATGTCACTACAGGACATGTTATACTGCATGGGGGTGGAGTAAGGGGCGCAGCAAAAAAAAATCCCACAGCGCGCATAGTGCCGCATCTTTTGGCCCTCTTTCTTTCCTACAAAAGTTGTAAGGTATGTCTTAACCCTCTATGGTTTTCCTGTCCAGAGTTGCACTAATACCAGAATTTGGAATTCGGTACAGAAACGTAGTATGATAATACTGAATAGCAAAAGGAATATGTAGTGATATATAGAGATATATCTTAGTAGATAAATCTCTATATGCCAGCTCATTAAAGGAACACTTCAGTCAAAGCTAATTCATTGAGTAATGCATGGTGGAAAGCTTTGTTCATGTTCTTATGCCCTATTTACTGTCTGGGAATTTTTTTTTTTTTTTTAGCCCCAAGTCCAGATTCTTTCTTTGTAAGGTGTTGCACTAGCAGTAGTTCTATGTTTACGCCAGAATAATAAAGTGGCAGAAGTTTTTAGCAGTGAAAAATGCTACTTTTTTGAGACTTTTCTCAAATTTCTTTTTTCTGTTTCTGTAAACAAATCGATAAACTTGCCCCAGTCCCAGTGACAATTTTCTAAATTTTTTGCTGTACCAATAAAACGTCATTATACATTACAGCTGATTATTGCAGCCTGGGACTAAAGTAAAGCATCCAGAGAGCTTCACCAGAGGTCACAGTGGGCAGA
The DNA here is from genome assembly GCA_019512145.1 of Engystomops pustulosus. Taxonomy (NCBI): domain Eukaryota; kingdom Metazoa; phylum Chordata; class Amphibia; order Anura; family Leptodactylidae; genus Engystomops; species Engystomops pustulosus. The sequence goes on along the minus strand of CM033642.1, from coordinate 232,608,152 downwards.
GGGGTCCATCTGTAACTAGGGGTCACCTGTAAGTCGGATGTCCTTAAGTAGGGGACCGCCTGTATTTCCAGAAACAGAAACTCTGAAGATAGCGGTAAAGTAGAAAACAGAAACACACAGTGCAGAATAGCCAAGAAAAATCTAAAACATTAATCTAACTTGTTCCAGGACACCAGACAAAAGGAAAATCACAAGGTAATCTTGTCCAGGGAAAGGGGATGCAGGAAAAAGTGCAACAGGATTGATGAATAAAAAACCAAAACAGATAGGTAACATTAAAACCAACGGATCGCAGCATACAGGATACAGGATATGCTGGAAGCCACATAACACGATTCCTTAAGATCCAATCCAAAATATATCAAAGGCAATCGAATAATGTCCGCCATATTGTGAAATAAGCCGTCTCTGCCTATGATTATAAGTGCAGAGTACATAAATCGTAGAGCAGTGTGAGAGCTCAGCCTGATGCTCCTGGACTGAGGCCCAACTATTTCATCCCACTTATCACATAATAATCTAATCAATTTACAGTATAGTCGTAATTTAAAAATCATTTTTTATATTGCGTTGTGGGGAGTGTTGTGAACTTTTATCTAATATACTTTAATACAAAAAATGCTGTACAGTTTAAAAACAAAAACAGAATCCCCTCTTGGTAGAGATGAGTGGACCTGAAATTTAGGCACCTTAAAAACTAGGTCCTAGCAACTAGGTATAGCTGTAATTGGCCAGGTGTGTCCACCAGGTGTCTAACTGGCCAATCATAACCATGCCTAGTTGCTAGGAGCGTAAAGCTACCATATTGGCCGCTCTGCAGCCCATCAAGCAAAATGTCCAGGTTAGGGAACGCCAAACCTAAAGTTAGGATCCGCTCATCTCTACCTCTTAGTTATATAGTGTTGGGAAGGACTTGCTATCCTAGGAAGAACTAAAGCTGCATGTCCTATATTGCAGGTGAAATCTGTGCGGACGACACTTGGAATACAGGGCACTTTGGTCAAAGTCCTTGGCACATTTTTACCCAGGTTTTAGCACCTGATTTCCCCATTTAAAATTTTTGTTAAAAACCATTGCATGAACATACTCTAATGCAGTCCTTGCTCACAAGCTTCTTTATCTAGTTGAAAGTTAGGTAAAGGTGTTGAACTGATAATTTACGTTATCTCTTTACGATCCCAACTGCTGGGATCCCAACGGATCATTATAACAGGACCCCCAGTAATCAGGAGAAAGGTCCCATTCTTAGTAGTGGTTGGAAAGGCAATTCAATATGAGGGTGATGGAAATGGTCTAACACAGCACTCTGCTATTTCTGGCACTTAAGTAATATCTCACTCACATTTACTGTGTATTTAAGTGCCAGATATATCAGAGTACAGGCAGTTTTTCTTTAAATTGAGGAAGGCAGGCAGGTTTGTTCTTAAGCTGAATTTGTATTTAAGTCGAAACTGTATATTTTATCATTGTAACTCCAGACAAATTTTTTTGGTCTTTGTAACAACTGGATTTAAAAAATGTGGGATTGTCATAAGAACCAGGATTAACAATAAATCTTAATTGCAGACACATTTAATAACTATTATAGCTCTTTATTGTAGTCTAAGGCTAAAGTACAGTAAATTACCAAATCCAGAGGTCCGTTTGTAACTAGGGGTTGTCTGTAAGTCAGGTGTTCTTAAGTAGGGGACCGCCTGTACTGTGCTTGCCAATTTCCGGCACTCCCATCCCATTGAATGGAGGCGCAGGGTACATGCCCAGCCTGCCACCCCATCAATTAGTAAGAATGAGTTCCTGGGGCCCCTTACTGATCAGTTTGTTATACCTATCTTTGGAGAGCTTGAGTTAGGAGGAGTAGATTGACCTGCTGCTCCATTCTATTGTAAGGGAATGTTAGGAATTGCCGACTATCTTCGGCACTCCAATGGAGGGGACCTCAGTTCCTCGGATTACTAGGTGTCCCATTCTCATCATCAGACAAGGAGATCAGCTTCTTATTCCCTCTCGTGTGGAATTGGGGATAACTTAAATATGGGGGATCCCCTTTAAGAGACAAAGCTGGAAAATGGGTATAGGCTTTTTCCAATTTAGAAGTAAAGTATCTCTGCAGTGCAAATAAGAATTCCTGAAAGATTATTCTGCTAGAAGGAATGATGTTTTTCTATATTTTTCTCTCTAGTTCTAAAAACGTGACATGAGGCCTGATTCATTACCAGCCGTTGTTACATTTTGGGGCTTCCATAAATGGAGTTTTCCTCATAGTAGAGACTCAGGTAAATAACCAGTAATTCCTATGTGCTTCATATAACAGCTCTCCTACACGACCAGCACTCACAATTACTCTGCTGTCATCCTAATGTATCCTTCCAATATATTACCAGAAGGGAGACTTTCCACTAGCATATGGTGTACTGAAATTACCTGGAATATTGAGAGAAAGACAATAACCAAAGTGACAAGATGATCAATGTTTATGGCCTTAAACAAGCTGGCTGAGAGCTTTGTAAACCAGTAATAATGTACATAAGTCATATCCACCATTTTAAAAATCCACTAAATTCAGCCACAAAGTATAATGTATATAGAATAAAGAATTACTAAATCTAAGCAATTTGTCTTAGAAAAGTAAAAGATGATCTGCAACCAGCAAACCCCCCACAAACAACACACTTTAGATGTCTTTATACATGTTCCACTGATGCATCTATCCATGGGATTAGAGCCATTATTCTTCTAAAAGAGACTTTTATTGATGTCCTCCGTTCCAGTCATAGTCAAGAGCTGAAGTATACAGTGAAACTACCCTACCTTCTCACTGACACTGATAAAACTGCTGAAGAGAATTCCTGAGGGAGGGTAGCAAGGTGATAGCCTCTCTTAACCCCCATCTTCCTGAGGTAGTGGTTAATGATGTAACAGAGCCTAGTAACACACATCTAATGTCTCCTTCTCACCTGCTCCTCACCCCTCCCTCAGGAATTCTCTTCAGCCACACAGATGTGAGCAGGGGAAATTAAAGGAAGCTGGTAACTATCAATCAGTAACAGGGAGGCATGGCACTGCTGGGAATAATGAATATGCAGGACTAACGTAATGTGATTAGATTTAACTCAAGTGAATTTTTAGGTAAATATACAAACTGTTTTTTAACATTGCAGCCATGGAAAGGAACAATTTAGGGATAAAGGCAATGCTTTTTAATGATAGTTTTTAAATAAGTATTTATTTTGAGTGGGATAATCTGAATTGCAGGTTCCATTTAAATGGGTTTTCCAGGAATCACAAGTAGTGTAGTGGATTGAATATGCAACTATAGGCACGATTTTCATACATTTCAAGGGACACATTCAAGCCAACTTCTTCCGGCTCTGTGCCATATGTTTATGGCTGGCCCTCGTAGGCCTTCCATTGCAGTCCTGAAGATAGGCCATCAGTTATAAATTCTAGACCCACAGGTTTGTGATCTACAGACCCATCTAGTATACTGATCTAGGTGGTCAATAGGCCTTCATTACTTACACTTTGCTGATGTGACAAAGTCTGTGCTTGCCCCTTGGTAAAATTTTGTTAAAGGACATCTACCACCAGAACTGCCCCCTCTAGCAGTATCTGATCTTCTTTAAGCTACCTATGCCCTTGTTTTTATGAAAAAAAAGACCTTAAAAATGATGCAAATGAGTGTGAGGGGCTCCAGGCTCCATTAACACCTATGGAGCCCAGAGCCCTCAGGCTAATTTGCATCATTTTAAAAGCCCTTTGTTATAAAAACCAGGAGATAAGAAGCTTAGATAAGAGCAGATCCTGCCAGAGCAGGTATACATTAGTATGTCAGTGTGCCTGGTTTACAATCCATCATCCTGGTGGTACATATCCCTTAAATTAAAATATTTTTTTACAAATATATTATAAGCCTAACCTTTAAAAAGGTTTGTTTACCATTTAAGTGCAATGTATATTCAAAACTTGGGATAGCTGTGGTGCCACGGAGTGGGTGCTAATGTCCTCAACATGCCTATTGTGATGGCATGACTAATATTGGATCCTCATCTGAGGATCCCCTGAAAAAGATCCCATGATTCTAGGGCATCAGGTGAACGGGGCCTGTCGGAGTCGCATATTCAGTGTACACCATATAATATACTATTAATCACTGCTCTGGTATATCTTGTTTTATACACATAATGAATGTGTGTGAAGTGTGGAACATTTCTTCAAATGTTTGATTTAGCTCCGTTTGCCATCGGTTAACTTCCGCAGAAGTGAATGACAACACGGACCGGCTCACAGGGTATTTTAAGGCTAACTACATTTAATCTTCACAATTCCCAGAAAGAAAAAAAATCCTTGAATTGCAACCATATTCCGCCATCTGGCCACCTGTGAGAACGGCAATTACATTATACAGCAGATAAGAGAACAGTGGTCGGACACTTTTCTGAAATGGAGCACTCTGAGGAATAGCAAGAAGCCCAGACCCGAGCACAGAAATAAAATGGTCGATCTGTCATATCTTTGCAGATGGGAATCAAAGATCAATTATTTGATTGGGGGAAATATGAAATCATACAATGCATACAATTTAATAGCTATTTAGACGATTAAAGATAACTACCTGTGTCCAATAGCTAAAGGAATTACTTGAAGAAAATGCACATTAAAAGTCAATTGTGGTAAACGTCTTATATTTGTTATCGATGGCCTACTTCCTTCTAAAATCAACTTTTACAATTATGCTAATGAGCTAGAAGGGTTCTGAGGGGTGTTACCATAGCCCCTCCATACTGTAGCTTCACAGGCTATTAAACTGTCTCACCCTCCCCAATGTTCTCTGGGCACTTTCCCCTCCCTCTGACTGATGCAATCTTTCTGCAGCATAAGAAGTTTTAGTACACAATGGGAGGAGAGAGTGTGTTTGCACAGTGTAACTAGCAAAGCTGCAGAAACAAGGGCCTCTGGAGTCCTTATGGCTCATTTGCATAATTGTAAAAGTTGATTTGCTGCTGTTGATGTTCAGGGTGTCTCTCAAGTGATGTAACATCATTTCAGAAACACCCACAACATACAGTCAGTTGAATTTATGGCCTCCATTTCTCTGCAGCAGGAAGATGTATATAAATAACAGGAGAGGGAGTACTGGAGTGCCCTGTGTCACATACACTGGAGCGCCGAAGACTAATTTCATATTTTTCAGAAAAGTTTATTGCCCGGCTTAGATGGTTTCACTGCTACTGAATATATGCATCAGGGTGAAAACGCTGAGCAGTGAGTTTACAAACGTGTTGTCTGAACTATTTATTACTTTATCTGCCAGTGTAAGATTTCTTTCACACGACCGTCATGGGGACGTATATAAGACGCAAACATACACTCCCCCCCCCCCCCCCCCCCATAGACGGTGGCGGTACGGTGCAACACACCGCACCATACACGAAGAAAAGGCTGGACATGTTCCATCTTTTTCCGCGCACTGCTATCTTCTACGGAGAGGGGAGAAATCACCCATCCTCCACCCCGCTCGCCAACACATGCTCGCCCGGGCTATGTTCGTGTGAATGTAGCCTTTGACTGTTTTTCTTTCCTATTGCTTTCAAAACTCACACTCCAGCCACAGAAATGATGATGGGATTTTCTTGGGTGCCGCCACCTGTTCCACCAGTCGCGGGCCTCAGCAGCATATCATTTCATCATTTCAGTGATTATCTGCAGAAATTTACTGGTGTATATAGATGCTGCTGCTGCACCCATGTGAATAAAAAAATGCCAGTAGTAAAAGTATTGGGACAACAAACCAGTAAGGGCTTGTTCACATGTATCTGGCCAGTAGTTTCATACTGGAGATGGACCAAATTAATGAACTTATGGAACACGTAATATGCCATCCGGCACCCCTAGGGACAGAATAGCCGGATCCTATAATGTTGTATGCAGGAATAAATCTGTCTCAGCATGGGTCCACCTGATGCAGCCTGTGATAGAACGGTTCCCATACAAAATTGGCATTTCTTCCTAAAGCCAGAGGGAAACTTGTATGTTTTGTTTTTATTTTTGTTGATTTGTATTCATCCACTGCACTTACCAATTTATTAAATAACTTGGACAACCCCTTTAAGCACAACATTTGCCAACATGCATCACCCAACAAGGGATTATTTGTAGAGCAGGACAGGTGAAGGATGTAAAGTGATTTGTGATACTTGTTCCCATACTGTATATAGTGACTTTATGTTTAAGAGGATTGCCATCAAAAGATTTCCATGTTATTAGAGTCTTATTGGTAAGGCCTCATCACCTTGGCCCAAGTCTGTAATAAATGGATCACGATGCTGACACTAATCGATCATGGTCTGAGCACAGCCATCTATCATTGGAAATCAATGATGTAGAAGAAACATAAAGAATATAAGAACCTGAACAGTCCCAAGTCAGTCAGTGAAGGACCCCATTTGTTGCAACCCATGACATATCTGATATGCTATCACAGAGGACCTGACACCTTTCCAGAGATTTCTGGAATAACTACATATTGTCAAATTATTTTAAAGAGGGATTTGCTTGGGGAGGTATCATAATAAATCTGTGTTGCCCTTTTCAGTGGTATCACTCCTGGTCCGGGATGCACAGGGGTGGCTGTTCAGCCAATCACTTTTTGTAGTGATGACACGCCTCTAATTAGTTGCGTAGCCTCCCCTATTGTGGCAGGAACCAGGGGTGTAACTAGGAGAAGCAGGAACCCATAGCAGACTTCTGAATGGGGCCCCCTTTCCGCTTTAAAATATACATATTACGCTCATATACACAAATGTATTTCTATACTTACATTAACATACAATTTTTCACTCATATACACACATTTATACACTCTTACACACACATATATAGAGCAAATACACACATACAGTGCCATATACGGACAGCATATATACACACTTACAGTATATTCACATACAGCATGTACACATCACCGATACACGCACATCTACAGCATATATACATTACATATATGTTCTATACACATTATTCTGTACAATGTACAGCATAATATATAATTATTGGTGTACATCCTCCATTCCTTAGTGTCAGGTTGTATGATGGAGCCCCCTGACACTGCGGGGCCCATAGCTGTTGCTATGGCTGCTACCCCTGTAGTTACGCCCCTGGCGGGAACTTCAGCAGTGTAGGGATGAAGCGGTAGGTCAAGTTTTTTTATGTTAGGAGGAGGGAGAGTGAGGAAAATGATAAATAAAAATAACAACTACTTGTCGAATTGCGACCACTATTTGTATACAACACTGGGTATTGCATAAGAACAATTTATACTTACCTTTCCTCCAGGTCCAGTACAATGCCTCCAGTCACCACCACTCTATGTATACAGCAGCCTATTACCAGCACCCTCTCAACATGATATCACCACTTGCGGCCTCTGTATACAAAGACTGGTAGTGACAGGAAGCATTGTCCAGGATCAGATGGAAGAATAAAGGTAAGTATAGCTTCATCCTGGACAACCCCTTTAATACAGCTGGCACACTTCTGAGCCACATACCATCTTCTAAAAACTTTTTATTAAAAAAAAAAGGAACAATCTATAAAGCACATATCGAATGAATATAAACACTATTTTTTCAGCCCACAGAAATCAGCAATATTGTGTATAAATATTGTATCATAAAAATTCCACGACGGATCAGATTATTGGCTTGTTAAAGGGCTAGTATACCCAATCAATGGAAGTCTAACAGCTGATCAGAAACACAGCGGAGCGGAGGTCATACAGGTGAGCTGACAATCCATTCATTTCTCCGGAAGAAGACACAAGCCTACACCATCTCTGCTTTATCCAGACAGGGGACAGTTCACATGAATGATGGAGGTCCCGATGGGGGTCCCAGAGGGCAGATTACACACCACAAGAACCTGATGGCACAATCCCTGCCCAGACACCACACACAGCTCTAGGTGATTGGACTATGTACAAGACAAGGCTTAGAAATTGTTACTTGAATCTACAGGTTTTCCATCATTTGGAGGAGGTACCGTGTCCCTCTAAGAAAAGGAGACCTGCACATCCATGTTCTGGGAAGACATGGATGCACAGACAATGAGCAGCATCCCCTCCCCTGTCAGTGTGGACACATGTATGATCACTCATGTGCATGTATGTATATGTGTGTGCATGCATGTATGTGTGTGCATGTATACATGTAGGTGCACACGTGTCTACCTACCTCTTTCTTGACGTTCCATAGCAGCTTCTCTTTGGTGCTGTCATCTGAGCAGCTCATGGTGCAGGGACAGGTGGGGAGATGGATGTGCGGTGCCCCGGTGCTGCTGAGCTGCGGCTGATGTTGTGCTCCTCACACTGATGCTCCCCCTACTGCTGCTGATGCTGCTGCTGATGCTGTCATTCTCCAGACCTGGCCGTGACGTCACGGAGCCGGAGGCACCGCCCCCTCCCTCTAGACCCGCCCTCTATGATAGGCAGCTATGACCGCGTCTCTGCCATCCCCATAAAAAGGCGGGAGAGGGAGGAGGAGGAGGAGGTATAACCCGCTGTGAGGCACCTCAGGGAGCCTCGCGGGTCATAATGGAGGCATCGCAAAGCCCGAGCCTCGCACGTTTACCTCATACTGTACATACAGATCATCTCACAGGATTCTCCCTATGTGTGTACATGTAATTACTGTCTCTCTCTTGTGTCTCCCTGGCTACTTGTATGTTACCTCACACCACTTCACTAGGTGTGTGTCACCCGCCTCGCCCACGAGGCTCACAATCTTCCTTAGTCCATTTGTCCCACAAATTAAGTTTAGATTTTTTTTAATCTCAGTCCTAGTTCTGTCCGACCATCCGTTTTTGTAATCCTAGCGGCATCTGAATTGTCGGAGATATGAAAATATGTTTTCCAGTATAGAAACATTGAGATATACGCCAGTTTTCTGATTTTCTTAGAATAGCGTAGGGGGTAGCCCTTCTTCTGAAAAATCTTTCCTTCAATATGTGGGTTTCACGTACGACTTAGATGGATTTTGCGGATTTTGTTGGGCCACAATCGGTGAAAATAGTGTTCATGGACCCAGCAAGAAAGGGGGGCCCAGGTCCTGGAGTACAAGTACCCCCCCCCCCCCCCCGATCAATTGTATTCGGTGAGACCTGCACTGGACCTGATCACACCTCAGTTTTAGAGTGGGGCACAGGAGCTTTCAGTTCACTGCTCTCCTGCGCCCCATCTCACGTCATGACACGTCTCCTGCGTTTGGTCAGTTCTGCTGAGGCCTATGGTCAGAGCTGACCTGGCAGTGCTGGAGTCATGATGATGTCTTCATGTACCGCCTGCACCACAGCTCCTGTATCTGAAAAAATCGCGAAGATCAATAGAAATGAACAAATATATATATATAAAACGATGAAACAGGCAGCACAAAAATTCTGAGTGAACTTTTTAAACTTGGGGGCACTGTTACTATTGGGACTTAACTACCTCGGAGAGGGAGCAGTGAAACTAAGTTCTGTGGGTGGCACTGTGACTTTTGGCTACTGTGGGGAGACACGGAGTCTGGTTAGTAGAGTGAACTGTGACTTTTGGCATTTGGAGGATACTGTTACTCTTCGTTATTGTGGGTGAACGGTGACTCTTGGCTGTGCTGAAGGGCGGCACTGACTATTGATTACTGTGGAGGGCCATGATGGCACTGTGGAAGGACACTGTGCCTCTAGATTTACTGTGGCAGACAGATAAGGCCCTGGCCTGAGACAGTTCAGTTGGGGTAGGTCTTCAGTGGGGAGTCCTGTGCGTGGGATCTTCACCAATACAGGTATTTTCCCTTCTTACCTACAGGCCCTGCCCCCCGCAGGATCTAGCCACCTGTTCTACTAAACGGAAGTCATCGGCGGACAACAGGTTGTCCAGGGCGACTAACCACTCCCTTTTATATAGGCCGACGCAACTACTGGCATGATCCCCTTCCCCAGGGAGAAGTGGGCCCCTGACATTACCCACCCTTACTCAGTGCGGATGTCAACTGAGATGACTGTTAGGATATGCCGTCTGAGAGAACAGTTCTGGATGATTCATGGGATCACATACTGACGCCCTAAGTCCGTTCCCAGCAGGACATTACAGGATGTCATAGGATACCCACACCTCCTTCACTCCTCTCCGACACCCCAATCCAAATAAAATTAGCAATGGGTAGTGCAGTTCAGGGCTATACAAGGGTCAGCTCATCCTCAGGTTTCTCAGTCCCAAGGCCACATCCTGACCGATGGTAGCGGGTTGCAAGTTATCATGGGACCTCCACCAACCCACCCACACAAAAACGGGGACAGTTTTAAGGATGGTTACACGGCCCTTGTTGGCGATGGGTATATATGCCCAGCGTTTACAAGTTGACATACGCAGGTTCACCGCAACGTGGAGGGGCAGCATGAAATGATGCCCCATTGAGCTTAGGGACAGGGATAGCAGGTGTATATAGTGTTGTTCTTACCCCCTTCTCAGCTGGCAGGTTTCTTTGGCTCAGAGTGCCCTGTTCGTGTACTCATCCACCAGGCTAGCTGGTCCAAAGCCCGCATCTGGTCAAACAGTTTCGCGTAATTCAACAAAAACTGCCAATGGAATGTGCTCCTCCGCTACTAGAAGGTGGTTATCCTGGACCTGATCACACCTCAGTTTTAGAGTGGGGCACAGGAGCTTTCAGTTCACTGCTCTGCTGCGCCCCATCTCACGTCATGACACGTCTCCTGCGTTTGGTCAGTTCTGCTGAGGCCTATGGTCAGAGCTGACCTGGCAGTGCTGGAGTCATGATGATGTCTTCATGCACCGCCTGCACCACAGCTCCTGTATCTGAAAAAATTGCGAAGATCAATAGAAAGTACCGTAACAATTATGTAAATATATATATTTATATATATATATATATATATATTTTTTTATTTTTTTAAACTTTGGGGGCACTGTTACTATTGGGACTTAACTACCTTGGGGAGAGAGAGCAGTGAAACTAAGCTTCTGTGGGTGGCACTGTGACTTTTGGCTACTGTGGGAGACACGGAGTCTTGGTTACTGTAGAGTGAACTGTGACTTTTGGCTATTGTGGAGGATACTGTTACTCTTCGTTATTGTAGGGTGAACGGTGACTCTTGGCTGCTGAAGGGGGCACTGTGACTATTGATTACTGTGGAGGGCATGATGGCAACTGTGGAAGACACAGTGCCTCTAGATTACTATGGCAGACGATAAGGCCCTGGCCTGAGACAGTTCGGTTGGGGATAGGCTCTTCACGTGGGAGTCCTTGCGTGGGATCTTCACCACTACATGTATTTTCCCTTCTTACCTACAGGCCCTGCCCCCGCAGCTGTTAGCCACCTGTCTCTCCGTACACTGGAAGTCTCGGAGGACAACAGGTGTCCAGAGGCTGACTAACCACTCCCTTTTATATAGCCTGAGCCACTACTGGAATGATCCCCTCCCCCCAGGGGGAAGTGGGACCCCTGACATTACCCACCCTTACTTTCAGTGGGCATGTCAACTTGAGATGTACTTTAGGATATTGCCGTCTGAGAGAACAGTTCTGGATGATTCTGGGATCACATACTGACGCCCTAAGTCCGTTCCCAGCAGGACACTTACAAGGATGTCATAGGATACCCACACCTCCTTCACTCCCCTCCCCGCACCCCAATCCAAATAAACTTCAGCAATGGGTAGTGCCAGTTCAGGCTATACAAGGGTCAGCTCATCCTCAGTGTTTCTCAGTCCCAAGGCCACATCCTGACCGATGGTAGCGGGTTGCAAGTTATCATGGGACCTCCCACCAACCCCACCCACACAAAAACAGGGGACAGTTTTAAGGATGGTACACGGCCCTTGTTGGCGATGGGTATATATGCCCAGCTGTTTACAAAGTTGACATACGCAGAGTTCACCCGCCAACGTGGAGGGGGCATCATGAACAGATGCCCCATTGAGCTTAGGGACAGGGATAGCAGTGTATATAGATATAGTGTTGTTCTTACCCCCTTCTCCAGCTGGCAGGTTTCTTTGGCTCCAGAGTGCCCCTGTTAGTGTACTCATCCACCAGGCTAGCTGGTTCCAAAGCCTGCATCTGGTCAAAAAGTTTCAGCTGTAATTCAACAAAAACTGCTCAATGGCAATGTGCTCCTCCAGCTACTAGAAGGTGGTTAATCTCAGCCCCTACGTCCACTGGTGGTAGGTGGTCCCTCATGGGGTTGTTCCAGCTGTCAGCAGACACCCGCTGTAAACTCCAGAGCTTCTAATGTTAGGACTCGAGTTACCATAAGCTGTAATGACGGACTGGAGCCTTCTTGATATCTTTATAGGTCAGGGTGGTCTCGTCTGACAAATAAGCAAATATTTCAAGGGCTTTCCCTCTGAGATGTGGGGTAAGGTATCGAACAAGTTTTCTCAAAGGCAACCAAGAAAGTGTTCACTCAGTATCTTTATCGAGCGGCGGAAAGTCCTCAGACTTTGGGACAGTGTTCTCTGGCAACACTGGACTAGGGTTGCACGATGCATCGAAATCTCGATACTTTCAAAGTCAGAACGGTTCAATACCGGGCTTGTGTTACTTGCGGTACTGAAAGTACCGGCTCCTTGTAGCTGTCTGCAGGGAGGAGACATCGGGCAGAGAATCCTTTTAATAGATGTGTCAGGTATACGGCAGAGCAGGAACCATGTCATCAGGAAAATATCACCATCTGTCCATATATGGTATCTCTACATATACCAGGGCTTCCCCAGACACAAGGCTCTAAATTATGCAATTAAATCAGTTTTTTGCCCAGCCCAGGATTTGAACCCACAACCTCCACACTTCGGCCTCTATTCACTAGGCCAGTGGTGGCAAACCTATGGTACTGGTGCCAGAGATGGCACTCAGAGACCTGTCTGTGGCCATGTGGTCTGTCTCCCAGGAATAGAGTTTGTTAGACATGGCATCTCCTGCAGTCTCAGGCAGTGTCCTGCTATTTTAAAGTGACTCATCCTGTGCTGTCTGGTCCTGTCCGAAGTGTTAAAAGGCGTGGACAGGGTCAGATTGGAACTAAAGATTCTGGTAGCAGTAAGTTTGCTAATGCCTAAATTGCCATGTTGGCACTTAGGGAAAAGCTAGTGTGTATTGGGTCCATTTTGGGCCCTCAATGTCTGAAAGGTTCCCCATCACTGCACTAGGCTATGGGCTTACTGGCTGTCAATGGGAGGATTTTATGTAACAAAGAACTACACTGTTACACAGGCTTAAAGGAAACCTACCACTTAGAATGGCAGGGGTAAGCTGTAAGTACCGAGCACCAGCTCAGGGTGAGCTGGTGCCGGTACTTACTTTCGTTAGTGTTAAAACCGCGATACCGCGGTTTATAACACTCTGGCTTTCATGCAACACAAATTAGGGGGCGTGCCGTCGGATGATCCGACTGATTTGGACTAAGCATGGGATTTAACTTTCAAATTGTGTCACAAGACAATGCACTTACATGTACCATGAAGAAGAAGGTGAAGAACTCAGTCGGACCTGAGCAGAGAAGCGACACATGCAGGATAACGGGCACACGTGAATCGCGGCACATTGCATTATCGTTGGACAATGCACTTTCGGTAAACTCCGCGGATGGGTAAGTTAATGTGCCCCAATAGCTGCCTTCTGTGCAGTACTGTGAGGGCCATGGCAGTTCTTGTACACTTAAAGGGGTTTTCCCACTAATTAAGTGTTACCAAGGTACCAATGTCGGACCCTTCGTCGCTCAAGGAGATGAATGGAGCAGATGGCAGCACATGTTCATTCTGCTCCATTCATCTCTACCAAGAAAAGAAAATTGAAAGGTGCTGTGTATTAGGACAGTGTTGCCAAGCCTAATGTTGCCTTAATTTTATATCATATAGTCATAGAGATAACACACAGGTGAACATATCCTTATGACTCATAAGACTTCTGTGCCGTTTTATTGATTTTACTAATTGTGTGACTTTTCACAAAAGGAATCTGTACATCAATGACAAATGCATTAGTCATTGTGTAGCACACACCAAGAACATTGTGCTCCACTGCCACAATCATCATGATTTACAAAAGACTTAAAGGGGTGGCCGGGATCTCAGCTTTGTAACATCATGTCACCACTTAATCTAAAACATTAGATTTCAAAATCTAAACTCTTTCGAGAACATGCATTACAGGCGGTCCCCTACTTAAGAACACCCGACTTATAGACGACCCCTAGTTACATATGGACCTCTGGATGTTGGTAATTTACTGTACTTTAGCCATAGGTGACAATAAACAGCTATAAGAGTTATCATGTACTTTAGCCATAGGTGACAATAAACAGCTATAAGAGTTATCATAGGTGTCTGTAATTAAGCTTTATTGGTAATCCTGGTTCTGATGACAACCCAACATTTTTAAAATCCAATTGTCACAAAAACAATTGTCTGGGATTACAATTATAACTTACATACAAATTCAATTTAGGGACAGACCTACTGAACCTATCCTGTACATAACCTAGAACAGTGATGGCAAACCTTTTAGACACCGAGTGCCCAAACTACAACCAAAACCTGCCTATTTTTCGCAAAGTGCCAATGTGACAATTTAAGCAGTAGCTTATTACTCCCTGCTCTTTTACAAGTTTAAATTGTATAGGCCCCTGAGGACACCAATACATAAGAAAGAAGGAGAAGAAATTTGGATTATCATTGTAGCTCGTTCTAGGGTCCTGGGCTGCCTGGGACTGCAAGAGGCCTTGAGTCCTGTTTGGCAAACTCTACCCTGGGGTGTTGGCAAGAGTGCCCATATAGAGGGCTCTGAGTGCCACCTGTGGCACCCGTGCCATAGGTTCGCCACCACTGACCTAGAGACTGCATGTATTAACTTTCAGATGGAAAACTGGCATTTTTTTTCCTTGCTGCGCCTGCACCATATTTATTAATTGTCGGCACCACAATGTTACTGGAATTTTTCTTTATTTTGGTGCATTATTTGGGCTCTACTTGGTAATCCGACACTTTTCCTGCTCACCTAGTTTTCCAACACATTTTTTGGCGCACACATAGAGCTACAAAAAGATGGTCTAAGGAGCTCTTAATCACCTTCATGAATGTGGAGTTAGTGCAGATCATTTTCAGACGTGGGCACCAATTCATTAATCTGTTGTGCCACAATCTTGCATCCCGTTGCAAAGTATAGCACAATTAGTGTAACAAACCCCTGCGCCACAATTGTTGAATGCCTCCCTTTATGTTTCTACAATCTAGTTGCATGAACCCAATATTTCCGTTTCTTGTAAGCCTTGGTAGTAGTCTGTGGTAGTGATAATAATGCAGTAAGAAAAGCCCAGAATGTCCATTACCTTTATAACCTTTCAAAGAAATTCTAAATTTCCTGTATGAAATATCTGTAAACATTGTCAAACAGAAATGATGTTTGGGTGACCTTCTTCCCCATCATTAACAGTACCCTGACAAGTTGGATCACAGTGGGGGTTTTTGGGGGACAATTGTAGACCCCATGGGCTCTATTGGTGTATACGGTACAATTTCTTCAATCTTGTATCCGATATCTCAGAATTTATGAACTTGAGTGCAGAAGACCTATATTGGCAGCAAACTCAACAATTCAGATGAGCATTTTATTTTGGCTTCCTGGTGGCTCTTTCCCCTTAAAATTGGATTTTAAAGACTTTTCTATGAGGATCCAATAATGTAACAATCTACTTATTAGGTCTCTCTATATTCAATCTGTGGTCTTATACAGAGCTGTTCTATGAAGGTCTTAGCAGAATGGATGCGTATTCCTAAGATGATTGAAAGCAATGAAATGTGACAAAAAGCCCCCCTGCTATTTCTCTTTACCTTGCCATAACCTGGATCATCAGCATGGTGGCTTTATACTGTTTTGTAACAACATTCTCTCTTTAGACAAAAATCTCAGTATTGAAAGGCTTTTATATTGACTCTGTGGATACTAGTATGAAATGGGAAAACCTGCCAACAGAGGACATTGTTGGCGACATTGTCACCATAAATGAATAATTACAAACCTAAAAAGTATTTGCATATTTCCCTAAATCCCCCTGTGGCCTTTAATGGCAAACTGTCTTCAATGAGTCGTTTTACATCCCTAATCTAAAAAAGCAAAAGGATGGGCATTATTGATGAAATATTGACCCTTGATCAGGATCATGAATTGGTGCACTGTTGAATGCTGGTAAAATGGGGTGGAGTTGGAGTGGAAATGGGGTTCCTACAGTTGTTGAGTGTAAAAACCTTTGAGACTTGAATTAGTGGTGGTGCATCCCTGAAACTATAATGAATGGATCATACAACTACATGACTGCTGTAGTCATCCAGAGAAGGAAAAAGACAGGGGCAGGGGGTCGAAACTTGAGAAGGTCAAAACCGGGCCCAAGAGACTAGTACTCTAAACCATACATTTTAGTCAGGGCCTAGCGCAGACTTTGTACTGGGGCCCATCAGCTTCCAGTTACACCACTGGAGGGGGGCTTTTATAGATGGTGCAAGGTCCTTGTTTGTGGTGCATCGTTCGGTAATTTACACAGGAATGTTGAATATCTTTACGTTCCCCTTTCATTTTGTTGATGATAAAACACATCAGGATGTACTTGATATTACCATGGGATAGTACCCCTTTTGGAGCACCTGCTTCTCCTATGAGTGCATCTCAGAATAATATATTACATATAAGGCTTATGACGCACTAAAGACTTGTTTACTGGATGTTTTATTTGCCCTCTGCGTCTGTAAAACTTTATTATATGGTTACTTAAAAGTTTTTCCAATGTTTACTTTGTTTTGTGTCTTCCCTGGCTACGAAAGACAAGCACAATCTGTTTTCTCTATGGGAATATTGAATAAGATGGCGCTAAGTAAATATTATAAATGACTTTACCTTCAGGCGCTTAAAAAACTTTTTATTACCCACATGCCGTTATTGGAAATCTGGGCAGAATGCATTGTTTATTAGATTCTGTCAGACACAGCTAGAATTTGAGTGGGAGAGAAATTAGTTTCTTTTCATCATTTGATCATTTCCATAGCATTGTCTGGTTTTCAGCCATTTTAATATTTATATAAAATCTTTATTCTTATTCATTGTTGATACTTGTCTTGGGTTCCAAGAAGATGGATATACATTTGGTGCTTTCCAGGTTCCTTTGGACCTCACTCTGATTGTGATGTGGTGATGGTAAAGATCTATTCCTTATGACTTTTGAGAATAAGTAATGTAAGAGGATGTAGGAGATACTGGGACTCAAATAATGAGTGATTGGGAAATGTATGATGTTGCCACTTTTTTTCACATTACATAGGAAACCTAAATAAAAACTTACATTGTTACTGATAACCAGGCCTGGAATGAGGAGTAGAGTGGAACATGCAACTACTTACAGGAACCCCCTAGCAAGAAAAATTGAAGGAGCTCTCTGAATTAACTCTTTCTGCACCTTCCTTGCTCCAGGCTGTTTCCATCCGTGCATGTCCTCAAGCCAAGGCAATCATTCCCTATTTTTGATACCTTGTAATGCAGTCCCCTTAACACCAAGCATGACTTTCATGAACCTAATAACATGGTGTGGGATTAAACCAAACCAGTATATCTACTGAAGGAACATATTCCCAACTGTAGACAGCGCTGTTTCAACAAGGTTGCATCTCTTCCGTACAGTGTAGGGACCTGGTTTGCTAAGTGAGAGGCTATTGACTAGGGTCAGGAAATAAGAGTTCTTCTTACAGAGAGTTTGCCAATGATAGCAAAAAAGAGGCATTGTTTCCCTTGTCCTATCTTGAAAAGCAGCCCTCTTAAAAGAAATCTACCATTTGCTTTTATGCATTATGAACCAAACATACCTTGAGAATGCTGTACTCACTGATGCTGAAACATATCATGTTTAATTCCTGACCTGAGTGGTATTGCTGAAAAAACTGTTATAAAATTTTGATAATGAGGCCCTGTAGCTCTTGTAGCTGCCCTGGTGCTCTTCTCACCCTAATTATGCACTGCTCTAGCCTTGTCCTGTCCAGCATAAGCCAAGAATACATAATCACTATGTTGTCCGTGACAGGCAGAAGTCATCAATCGCTGCACCATCCTCAAGCTGCTGTGTATGAGTCATCCAATTCAGATTCATTATTCCTGTCTGGACAGTTTAGGCAGCTCCTGTCTATGTGGAAGAAATGTGTTTATGTACGACAGACAGCCTGCACCCACCTTTCCCAAGGTCCTGAATTTTATAATTGTTTTTTTAGCAAAACCACTCAGCTCAGGGATTAAACAAGATATGTTTCTGCATCAGTGTCGCTACAGCATTTCAAAGTATGTTTGGCTCACAATGCATAAAAACAAATGGTAGACTTTCTTTAACAACAAGTATGACTTTCAGGAAGCCTAATGACATGATGTGGGATTAAACCAAACCATTATATCTATTCCAGAAGGAACAGATTCCCAACTGTAGACAAAGCTGCTTGATTGGTGTTGCCTTTCAAGGTAGCAAAAAGAGGTGTGGTTTTCCTTGTGGGAGCTATAAGCCTAATGGGTATAAGTCTCCACACGCCTACAAGGCGGCTTTAGTTGACAAAGTCTCTGTAAGAACATCTCTTCCTTTCTTGACCCCTGTCCTCAAACCAGTGAGAGGAGGATGATAGTACTGTTGTCTATTAGTGTCTGTATTTAGGATCTGTATTAGTTTAGGGGATCTGTTTTTTTGAAGCACTTGTAGTTTTTTAGGGCCCGATCTGGGATCTGTGTTTTACAGGGGTATGTGTTTATTCTGGGGTTTAATTGTTATTCTGGGTTATGTAATTATTCACTAGTCTGTGCTCTGAAGATTCATTTCTGTAATGTATAGTGTAGTCTTTATTTACTTAGAGGTTCTGTTATGGGGTCTGTAGTTATTTTTGGGTTATGTATATTTTTAGACTTTTTCTATTCCATAGTCTAATTTGGAATATCCATTTAGCATATCCTGTATAGCATTGGTGGCGAACCAATGGCACAGGTGCCAGAGGCTGCACTCAGAGCCCTCTCTGTGGGCATCCAGGCGGTTGCCCCTGCACAGTGTTGACCAGACAGGACTCATGACTTCCTCTTGCACTCCAAGCTACAACACATTCTTGATGCTCAAGACCACAGGATTAGGGAGGTGTGGACAGGGCTGGTTTCCTACTGTGAGCCCCTCAATTTTTCCTGTCATTCTGGATGGAAGCTACTATGATAGTCCAAATTTCCCCTCCTTCTTTCAATGTATTGGCGACCTCAGTGCACTTATACAGTTTAAAGCGGAGCAGCTTAAATAAGCGACTGATATGTCGGCACTTTATGAGAAATAAGTGAGTGTTGATTGTAGTTCAGGCACTCTGGGAAAGATTTATAATTAGTCCTATGTAGCTTCTTGGCGTATAATTGTCGCAAATTTTGCGCAAGCGTTGTATATGCGTTTTTTAAAGAAATAACTCTAAAGTCACGCAATGGTGGAAAAAATACACCACAAAGGCATACATCAACTTACTTGAGTGTGCAACACCAGATTTATCAACTGCGTTTTTTTCTTGCACATTTTTTACTTGCTCATATTTTTGCAGGGTTTTTTTTGTGCTGTTGTTTTTCCACCACAAGCTTGGTTTTCTCTCCTGCTCTGCATCTATCTTTCTGTGTGTTGTTTTTTTTCCCTTGTGCTTATGCTGGCGCTAAAATATACCTACTCTACGCAGGATTACAGAGCACAGGCCGGCTGTCCGAGGCCAGCAATTCTACCTGCATGTTGTTTTTGGATAGTGCTGTGTGTTGCGGGGGATGTGTAGGGCAAGTCTGGAGACCTGTGCACACATTGGGGCACATTTACTAAGAACAATGCAGTGTGCACTATGTGCAGTTGCCTGTGTAGTGTGCAGAGGGCGCTAGATTCAGGAATTCTGGCATAAGTTCTGCATGTATCTTTGGGCGGATGGCTGGCCATGTTGTTGTGAAGTGCTTCTGTGTTTTTCATCCCTTATCTTCTTCTTGTCCCCTCACCCGTCCTCCATGAAATCTTCTTCCTGCACTCTCCACTCATCTCAGAGTCCACAAGTGTATTGCTAAATGCCTTCCGATGTCAGTATCAGCTGTGTATGCTTTGTGAGAATAGACTGCACAATTTGCACGTATGTTTAACATCTGCTCAATTTCTGCCTTTTTGCAATGTTTTTGCAAAGGAAATTCTCAGATACCTCAAAACATAAAATTGAGCAAAAACGTTAAAATTGAGCTGCATCTATGTTCCTGTCTGTTTTTTTTCTTTGTGTTTGTCTGATTTATTTTACAGCGTTTTTTTTTTTTTTAACTTGCGCTTATGCTGGCACTAATATACACCTACTCTAAGCACCTTACAGAGCGTTTTTGTTTCAATAAAATTTTCTATTTGTTAATAATAGTCTGTTTTTTTCCGACACTCTTCAAAGTTTGCCATGGTAGTGGTGCTGTCTAGTTGACAGTGCTCATTACTAAGAGCTAGCCTTAGGCCGGCAACACAGGTGGCGTTTTGAACCCGTTTTTGGGCCGTTAAAGCAATCTGTTAAAAACCGCATCTGTTTTTGACCGATGTTACCAATTATCTTAATTAAAACGGGTCAAAAACGGATGCGTTTTCAAAAACCCATGCATTATTCGAAAATGCATGTGTTTTTTAACGGACTGCTTAAAAAAAGGACCAAAAACGGGTTCAAAACACCATGTGTGCCACCGGCCTTAGTGTTCGCCTTTTTTGGGGGAAATTCACACTAATGCCAATACTATTACCCCGGTACCCACCCTCATAGAGGTGCCGGGAAGAGCTGGGTACAAACCAGTACTTGACTGTCTATAGATGGTCAGGTAGTGGGGCGGCTGTAGGCTGTTCCATCCATCTATCCCAGCTCACTAATGGCAGACTGCTGCTGCTTTTTTGTATCTGGCTGATTTGGAAAATAGGGGGGAACGCTTCGGGGTGGTCCGAGGCGCAGCTTCTGCCCCGGTCCATCTCTCCGGCGCCATAGGTCCGCGGTGACTGTCAGGCTTCATGCAGCAGTCACTTCTTCCTAGTCCAGTCCCCTCATGAATATGCAGAACCACAGAAAAAATTTGAATCCAGCTGATTTTATCTGCCGCTGATTTAGCAAGCAGATAATATTTGCTTTCCAGGTAGCCTTACCACTTTTCCGTAAATAAGACCCTTCCAACAGGCCTCACCCAAGGCTCCCCCGGAATAAAGGCCTTACTTTTGGGGGAGGTCGTATATTATGTTGTATTTTTTGGGGGTTTCCACAGGGAGGCTTTTTTGGGCGGAGACACTGTATAAATTATAATCTGCTGAGGTGATTTCACAACACTGTGTATAATGACACATCCTCAGGTGAATGGTGGGTCTAGGATTCATGCCTGCCATAATAATCACCTTTATTTCTGCAGTTATGTGCTACTGCAGAGCAGCCAGGGGGTTCTGGAGTGTCCTGCCGGCAGATGGAAATGGTGCTTGTCGCGGCTAGATGTAGGTGCCGAGTCAGTGAAGCAGGCGGTAGGACTAGGGTTGAGAGTGATGGGAAATGTAGTCTGAGGACCGTGCCACTCATCACAGCCGCCAATGGGGATCAGACCAGCCAAAAACTACCAATATATACACCGCGAGCAGCCCGTTGGAGCGCCGCACACGCATCCATCCTATTGACAGATAGGAGCCCTGTCTGCGAGCCAGAGGTGGCAATCAAAAGATCCACATCTGGCTCGCAAGCCATAGTTATCCGATTCCTGCTCTAGGAGATAGAAAAGAATGGAGTGGCAGAGTACCTATCATTTCATTTATATAGAGTGAGAAAGTGAGAGGTTTTGTTTTGGACTGGTATCTGTCGTACAGGCAGATGAAGGCTGTTTGGTAAAAATGGACTGGTATCTGTCGTACAGGCAGATGAAGGCTGTTTGGTAAAAAAGCATTTTACTTATCTGCAGTAACGTAAGAGTTAATGCAGACAAAAAAGCATTTTACTTATCTGCAGTAACGTAAGAGTTAATGCAGACATGTGGTAAGCAGAATTCATCAGTTCGGCCTATGTTGCCCTCGCTAGCATAGACACCTTTGTAATGTCAGTACTGGGCCTGCTTATTATGGAGTAGGGGTAGGGGTGACATGCCAAAATCTGGCCTACATCAACTAATAGGAGGTGCAAAGTATGACTAGACAGTCCTATATTAGATAATTTTTTAATCCATTGACAAAACGTGGGAATGCTCCCAGTGTATACTGTAGGAGATTTGGATATGTCCTAGCTCTTCATTGCAAGGACACATCAGGAAGCCTACTCAATATAACCCTATAACGGACAGCTACAACATGAAGTAAATGTTGCCTAATAGGAAACGGACTGGACAGTCTAAAGTCACATATCCCTCTGCCAGCATCAGACAAAATCTGTCGCATTTTAATATTGTATAGGCCAATGGTGCGCCGTCTCGTTTTTAACTTTAAGACTCCCAGTGCTCCTAAGTTTATTCACTTTTCATGTAAAGCTCATCCTTATACAATATAAACTGTAAAAAAAAAAAAAAAAAATGTGTCGCCCTGGTAACAGACTACAACCAAATCCTTAATAGTTCTGCATCAAAGAAAAACCTCTCACTGCGCGATTAAATGTCAAGCCTAATGAGACTCTTCCTTGTGAATATTAACAAAGATCACAAATGCAAAATACTGGAATAAAAACTGAATTTACATATTGTAGCATTTTGAAACCAATTTATAAACTATCATTTAAAAAGCAAGCACTCAAGAATTTCCTGGCAGAAAGGAGCTGTATAACATACAATCTGGACACATTGTAAAATGATGGGCGAATTAAAACCTGACAATATTGCATGAGGAAGAGCGCAGCTCTTAAAGGGAACCGGTCAGCAGAAATTGGGCTAATAAACCACTACCAGTATGTTTTTAAGCAGTTGAACAGTTTCTAGATCATGTTTCTTTCATGACCCAGCTTGGGGTAATCATCCAGTAAATCAACTTTGAAATTAGATGTATAAAGTCAGGGAAGCGGAGAGTTTAAGTGAAGCTCTCCCTGCCTCTGAACGCCTCCTTCCATGTGATCGACACCATGTGCCAGACTTAAGGGAGATCTGATCAATTATGTCCCTGGACGCAGGACTATCAATTACAGTTGAGAGGGGATTTTAACCCCTTCCCGCCGCGGCTGTCCTACTGTGTTGTGTCTACAGGTTGTATACAGAAATATGTGTCACCCTGGTAACAGACTACAAACAAATCCTTAATAGTTCTGCATCAAAGAAAAACCTCTCACTGCGCAATTAAATGTCAAGCCTAATGAGACTCTTCCTTGTGAATATGAACAAAGATCACAAATGCAAAATACTGGAATAAAAACTGAATTTACATATTGTAGCATTTTGAAGCCAATTTATAAACTATCATTT
The DNA here is from genome assembly GCA_019512145.1 of Engystomops pustulosus. Lineage (NCBI taxonomy): Eukaryota > Metazoa > Chordata > Amphibia > Anura > Leptodactylidae > Engystomops > Engystomops pustulosus. The sequence continues at coordinate 232,584,681 of CM033642.1, read as the reverse complement.
AAAAAGCAAGCACTCGAGATATTCCTGGCAGAAAGGAGCTGTATAACACACAATCTGGACACATTGTAAAATTATGGTCAAATAAAAACCTGACAATATTGCATGAGGAAGAGCGCAGCTCTTAAAGGGAACCAGTCAGCAGAAATTGGGCTAATAAACCACTAGCAGTATGTTTTTAAGCAGTTGAACAGTTTCTAGATCATGTTTCTTTCATGACCCAGCTTGGGGTAATCATCCAGTAAATCAACTTTGAAATTAGATGTATAAAGTCAGGGAAGCGGAGAGTTTAAGTCAAGCTCTCCCTGCCTCTGAGCGCCTCCTTCCATGTGTTCGACACCATGTGCCAGACTTAAGGGAGATCTGATCAATGATGTCCCTGGACACAGGACCATTACTTACAGTGAATGGGGCATTTTAAAATTGGGAAAATTTAGTGTTAAACTTCCCTGCCTCCTTGACTTCATAAAACCAATTTACATCTCACTTCAAAGTTGATTTTCTTGATGATGACAGGTAATGAAATAAACATCTGGAAGCTGCTCAGCTGCTTGACAACATACTCCTAGTGGTTTATTAGACCGATTTCTGATGACAGGTTCCTTTTAAAGGAGTTGTCTGGAGATTGAAAAACGTGGCTACTTTCTCTCAAAAACAGCGCCACACTTGACCATGGTTTGTGCTGGTATTGCATCTCGGCTGCATAGAGACGAATGGAGCAGAGTTGCAATACAAACACAAACCATGGTCAGGCGTGGCACTGGTTTTGGAAGAAAGCACCCAAGTTTTTCAACGTCTGGACAAATCCTTCATAGACATAACTTGCATAGTATTTTTTTATTTTCTTGCATTTATATGCCCTTTAACGGTCATTTGGGAATTGCAGAAAGACAATTACAAAAATAATTATTTAAAGCAGATCTGCTTGCGGGTAAGAAAAAGCCTTGAAAAATAAGAAACAAAACCCATTGTGTAAGACAAAGGGATTTCCTGCATTACATAAAAAATATCTACTTATACAGCAGAGCTTGTAGTTGCTCTGTCCCAGTCACTTCAATAAAGGCGAATTGCAAATACTGGCTACAACCAATGGACACATGTTGAGTGCTTTTTGGAAGAAAGCAGTAATGTTTTTTTAAAATTTTAGAAAACCCCTTAAATAATACTTTTAATACTACTTTTTTTTTGCTTAAAAACAGGTTACTCACTGTAATACCTTCCAAAACATTACTAAAGTCTTAGGATGAGTAGACATTTGCACTCTTAGGGGTTTCCCCAACTTTTCATCTATCCTCAGCCGGATTGCTGGAAATCTACCCACAGTTACTCCCACTATCCATAGGTACAGCCAAGCGCTGTCCTGTCCATGTCTTTAAATGCCCGATAAAAATTGAATGGCGCAGTATTGCTTATGTCTGAGCAAAGCTCCACCCTCAAGTTACGTAGTGGTTTCGGCAGTAGGACCCCTAGTGATCATGAACCTATTGTCCATCTTTTCTGTATAGGTGATCATTATGATTACACATTCTTTAAGGCAGTTTTCCAAGATTAAAACTAATTATTAGGTAGCATTATAAATAAATAACCCGGGACCAATCCACTAGATCTATGAGTCTATAAAACATTAAAAAGTGCCGACATAAAAACTAAAAGTTAGAAATATTCCCACATTAAAAATGACAAATAGAAATATCCTCATCTCTGCAGTGTATACCAAGTCTTCTATCCAAAACGCACTGCACCATCCGGCCAAGTGTGCCAACAATCCTCAGGCTACGATCTGTGCCATAGTTTGCAGATTATAATAAATATTAAATGAAACAAGAAAAGAAAAAAACCTTTTACTACTGATTTACACTCTATACTAAAATATAAATTAGAAATCAAACCCAAAGAAGGCAACTACACAACATGGCAGAGAAGTGGCATCTGGCACCTGGCATTTTTATAGAGAGTAGAGACGAGCGGCCCTGAACTTTAGGTTCGGTGTCCTGGCTTGGCCGCCCATCAAGCAACACATGATCTGGGTTACGCAGAGCTGCTGAACACAGGATGCCAAACCTAAAGTTCGGATCCATTCATCTCTAGTAGGGAGTTAAAGGGAACCTACTACCTCTCCCAACATGTCTGTTTTAGTAAATATGGACATTCCAAAATTGAAACTAACTTTTCACAAGTATATAAGTATATTTTCTTATTGCTCTACTTAGAATTTACAAATAGGTAGTCAAGTAGGCGTTACCAAGCACAGACCGATACTATTCAGTCATTGGTGACCATATCAGACTGAGCAGGGACACACCCACTTGGTTATCTACTCATAAATTACTAAAAGGATGATGAAGAATTGTTTTATCACAGGAAATCAAAGCATTTACTAAAACAGACGTGCCAGAAGAAGGGGCGGGTTCTCTATTAACATAGTGGTCTTCTCAATGAAAGCTTCTCTCATTCATACCCATCATTCAGCCACAATAATTAATTTTCAATAGCAAATGGCACCTTGTATAAACTAAACAAAACTCATCTGTTGGCTGCATTTCAGGTATCCATTTTGTATCCTCGATACTGCAAAATGAAGAATTTACACATCATTGCCTTTTATCAGGGACTTTAACACTACCATGCTTTAAGCTGACCAAAGGAGAGAAAGAAAAAAAAACACCCTAAAACAATCAGTGCAGTGAGAGTCAACTTATATTACTTAGGCCTCATTCATACTACCTGCCAGTAGTGCCAAGGAGGGGCAACTGCAGCCTGTGTCTCCTCATTCATTCTTCCTCTCCTCCTCACCATCCCCCTGAGGATGACAGACACAGGCTGCAGTTCCCCCCAATCCCTGGGACTCACCACATGCTACTGGCAGAGATCCAGGTAATGTGACATAAACTTATATAAACTACTGAAATGATTCAGAATGCTGACAAAGGTATTTTTAAAATTAAAATAGGCATAGGCTACTGGAACCTGTCACCAACTTATAATAACATTCCTGCTGATGGGTGCCCTTTACCGAGGATTTCCTGCTTAAATAGTTGTGGACTGTACTTGGGAAAAGTCCCTAATCTACTGTCAGAAGTCTAACTCCCAGCACCCTTTTCTGTTTAAAGGGGATATGGTATGGTAGTCTCTATATCAGACATTGCCATTCATTATGTAGTGGCTGTGTCTTGTACTACACATTAGTATAGTATATTCAGTGGTATTAATAGCAAAATATTAAAGGAAACCTACCACTTGAAGTGGCAGGTATAAGGGGGAACTACCGAGCACCAGCTCAGGGTGAGCTGGTGCCGGAGCTTAGTTTTGTTATGTGTTTAAACCGCAGTATCGCGGTTTAAAACACTTTTAAACTTTATGGCCGAAGCTGCTTCGGCGCAGGGACGTACCGCGCTCTCCTTCACTTCCTTGTAGCCGCGTGCACCGTCGCGCGCATGGTGCGCCGAGCGAGTACCTCCCTGCACGAAAGCAGCTTTGGCCATAAGTTTAAAAAGTGTTTTAAACCGCGATACTGCGGTTTAAAAACACTAACAAAAATAAGCTCGGCACCAGCTCACCCTGAGCTGGTGCGGTAGTTCCCTCTTATACCTGCCACTTCAAGTGGTAGGTTTCCTTTAAGGGGTTGCAGAATAATTTCGGCCCAATGAAGAAGCTGATGAAAATCCAAGTCATAGAAAATGCCTTATGGTCTTGGTGATTTTATAGTGGCAAAAATATTCCAGGTTGTGGTATTTTAGTGTTCTGCAGGGGTCCAACTTAAAAAGCAGAGATATTTCAACACATTTCACTATTGAAAAGATTAGTGGACGTGTTGCTTAAAAGCATGAGTGACGCCCCAATCAGTGTCATGGGGTGCCGAAGGTACATGTAGTGGATAATTGACAGAATCAAGCGCCTTAGTAAAACATCTTTGCCTTATAAGGGAAATTACCAGAAAAAAAAAAAATTATAGTCATCTATTCAAGTCTTAAGACAGGATGACTCCTAACTTCATGCCTATGGGTCTTCAAAGTTATAAAGTGGGGACTAGATTTTTTTTTTCCTACAAAGACCTCTTTGGTCTAGAAAAGTCACTAGGTAAAGAAAACTTCACCGCGTTCTTAGAAAACTTTTATGAGGCTCAATCTCTGTAAGCAGACTGGTGCCCGAGCTGTCTGTCATCATATGTGCTGTATCTCTTCACATGAATACGACGAACTCTGTCTCGGAGTTCAAACCCATCATCATCTTCGCTGTGAGACGCCTGGCTGCGCGTGCGGCTTGTAGCTTCCAGTAGAGAGTTGTCTGGCACTCGAGGGGTCTCATAAAGCAGCACGTTCAATGTTTCTTCATAAATCCTTGCCTCTGGAAACTCCACCTGATCAGTGAGCGAGAAACACATGTTATAGACTGCACATAAAACTACGAAAAAAGACAAACAGCTGCAAGACCTATGCACAAAATCTGTATACTCATATACAAGGTCTTAGGGCAGTGATGGAAAACCTTTTAGAGACCGAGTGCCCAAACTACAACAAAAACCCGCTTATTTATGGCAAAGTGCCAACACAGAAATTTAATTTGTGATTTATACTCCCTTCTCTGTCACAGTTTTCATTGATACCAGCCCCTGAGGACACCAATAAAGCAGAAAATAGTCCCTGGTAGAGCTGTCACTTTAAAATAGCTCTGTGCACAGCAAGTCCTGGGCTGTCTGGGACTGCAGGAAGATACCTGGAGTCATCTCTGGTGATGGCCTGAGTGCCCACAGAAAGGGCTCTGAGTGCCACCTCTGGCACTAGTGCCATAGGTTAGCCATCACCGTCTTAGGGCAAAATTGTGGTTGTGGCCAAGTTACGGTAAAGGGTATAAGAATATACCCTTATAAAATCAAGTCTGCATTTGTTGATGTATACAGAGGCTTAGGGTATGTTCATACAGCGCCATTCTGTTCAGTCATTTTCTGCCAAAAACAAGTAGAAAAAAGTCGGCACTCACCATTTTTCTTAAAACTTCTTTTTCTTTTATTTCACATCGTTACAAAATTGTTCTGTTACACATGGAGAGATATGCGACAGCAGGGAAAAAGGTGAGAGTGAGAGGGACGAGTCGTTTCACGCTGTCCTAGCGCTTCATCTTGGCAAGATGCAGGTAAGTTTTAAGAAAAACGGTGAGTGACGACTTTTTTCTACTTACTCTGTTCGCAAAGATTGAAGACTTTCTTGACTATTTATCGAAGTCAGAGAACCATCTAATTGTTTCCCTGCAAAACACACTCTCTGAAAACTGTGCCTGTATGCTCCCCGAATCGGAGGCCGATATCCTAAATCGAGGTCTGCCAGTAGTGCCCTTATTTTCCTTGAATTTCTCCTTACTGTATATTTGTATAAATGAAATACATATCTCCATTTCTGTTGTATTTACTTCTGTTTTTGGTTAAATAACATTCAAAGATAGCACTTCATGTAGAAGTTTTAAAAAACAATTACATTATAATTATTTTTTATATTTTACAGCATTTTTCTTGCACTGATCTGTGTAGCTGCTGCAGATTCCAATGGTGGAGACAGGGGAGAAACTGCAGGGCTAGCATCCATAGCAGCTGCTATGGGGCCGTAGTGTCCGGGGGCACAGGCATCAGGGCTATTGTCTGTATTGGGTGTGAATATGCTGTATTTGTGTGTGGTGTGTATATACTATATATGATATTGTATTTATGCGTGTGTGTGCATATGTGATACTTTCGTGTGAATGGTACTGTATGTATGTGTGTATATACTGTGTGTGAGATATAGATATATATATTTATTTATTTATATAGGGGGTAGTGGGGCCCCATTCAGAAGTCTGCTGTGGAGCCCCGTCTCTCCTATTTACGCCCCTGGGGGGAGATGTGAAGGTTTTTAGAAGATCTTACCTTCGTCTGCTTCTTTTCGGTGGCATAAACAATGGAGGTGCAGCAGACCTCTGCAAGCTTTCGTCCCTGACCGTAGAAGGACCAGCAGCAGATCTCATCTCCGATCACATCCTTCATGAATAAGACTCGCCCGTTAAAGCGGAGGGAAAGCTTGTCGAACAGCTCTATATTCTTCAGGAGGTTATCGTCAGAGTTGCTGTGATAGTTGCAGTCATTTAAAGAAGAAAACAAATACATCATATTAATGAAGATTTACAACTTGGTTGTATATCGGGCATCTTAATGAGAACCTGTCAGGTTGATTTAGGACCCTAAACAAACTACAGGTCAGTATGAACCAGTCGTTTAGTGTCCAAAATCGACCTGCATGAGAGCTTTTTTGCAGGCTTAATATAAAACAAAACATACAACACTCCCCTAAATGCAAGTCCAAGGTGCTTCATTGGGCTCACATTAAGCCAAGTGGTATAAATTTGGGTTTTTTTTGTAAACGGAGCCCACAAAAAGCTCTCGTACAGGTCAATTTGACACTAAACCACAATCCCATACTGACCTCCTTTTCGCTTCAATGAAGAGTTCATTACACTGGCTGCAAACAGGGAGATTTAGGACACTAAACCACCGGTCCATAAAGGAACTGTGTGTGGTTTAGTATCCCAAAATGCACTGACAGAATTTCCCTTTAACTGTCAGGATGAGTTTACGTTTCAGAATTATCTAACGCTACATATTAAAGGGATAATTCCCATCTAGACATTCACATTTAATTTTTGTGCCACATAGATACATTTCTTCAATTGAATGTATTGTAATATATAATTGCTGTCCCTGGATAAGACCACCCCTGCACCCAGACAGTGGTGGCCAGCCATGCCCTATTGAGGCCTGATCGCTCACCTAGATCCATTACCACAGGATGGCTGTGGACATCGAGCAACTCCTGGTCATTTCATATGCAAAAAGTATTTGTATCTTTGTGCCATCACTCCAGCAGAGGTGGTCATATCCAAGGAAAACCCATCTCATTTCTAAGAGACCGTATGACTACATTTCTGGGAAATTTTCTTCACACAGGTAGATTCAATTGTCAATGCCCAGATGAGAATACCCCTTTTAAGATCCTGGATAAATGTGTTTGCTTTCAAGGTAACAAAACTGGCCTTACATAATCAGGTTGAAATGGATACAAAAACATTCAGTGAAAATCAAATCATATGGATCAATAATTAACATGCTTCTACTTTTGATATTATTACATTTGTGCTGAAAGAATCGACACATAAAGATAATCCAAAAGGAAAAGACGACTATGATGACTTGCAGATAAAGATTGAAGAAAAAAAAAATTACACTATAACACCTCTTGGCAAGTCCTTCGATTTTAAGCTGAATGTTGATAGCAGTAGTAACTTACCTGGTGTAAGAGTATTTGTTGTTGCTTCTGTTGTACAAGAGCTTGACCACAGGCTGTTGGGAAACACATAAATTACATTACCTCTGATAATATGGACAATTTTTAAAGTACAGGCGGTCCCCTACTTAAGGACACCTGACTTACAGACAATGCATAGTTACAGACAGACCCCTGTGACCTCTGGTGAAGCTCTCTGAATGCTTTACTATAGTCCCAGACTGCAATGATCGGCTGTAAGGTGTCTGTAATGAAGCTTTATTGATAATCCTTGGTCCCATTACAGCAAAAAATGTTTAAACTCCAATTGTCACTGGGGCCAAAAAAAATTTGGTCTGGATCTACAATTATAAAGTATATAGTTTCTACTTGCATACAAATTCAACTTAAGAACAAACCTCCGGACCCTATCTTGTACGTAACCCGGGGACTGCCTGTATTCTACCAGATGGTAGTCCACTTTGAGCAAAAAATTTATAAAAAGTTATACAGTTTTTCAATATACTTTGTGTACTTTTCCTCATGTTATACTTATGTTATTTCTGCTTGCCGTCATTCCAAAGGAAACTCCATTTTTTATTTCCTGTGGATATAAACCGCTCCCGGATCATGTGATGTCACACAGGTGCATGACTTTTTACATCCCTGGTCGTGTGATGTCATACAGGTGCACCGCTCGTTATATTACAGGAATTAGAGATGAGCACCTGTGTAACATCATATGACCAGGGATCGGTTGATATTAACAAGAAGTAAACAATGAAGCCAACTATAGAATGACAGCAAGCAGAGATATAGAAAACCACGAGGAATTGATGCAGAAAGTATATTGGAAAATTGTATAACTTTTTATTACACAAACATTATCAAATTATTTGCTGAAATTGAACAGCCCCTTTAACAATTCCCTCAAACAGACCTTTGTCTAGATCTTACCAGGTCTGGGTGTGGAATCACTGGCACTTGCTGAACGTTATATTCAATTTGACAGAAAAAAGTCACTCTAAGGCATCGCTTATTTCTTGTAGATTCTGCCACAAAACATTTTCATAAGTACCAAATTCACATATTTTAATCCTGAAGGCACAAAACACTCTCCAGTACAACATGGTCAAAGACTCTTAATCCAAGATCTTAAAATTTGTACTCCGGTATTACAATATTTTCTCATTGTGCATGTTTTATGGCACCAACAACCACATACACTGCTCTATAACCAAGTCGCTATATATTTAAATTGGACCAATATGGATCAAACGTTCGTCAATAAACATACCCTAGTTTTCTTTGTTGTCAACCATTACTTAGGCAGAAAGTGTGCCTTTTCTTCTTACCTTGCTCTGCTTGTGTCTGGTTCACCCAAAGCATTAGTGCTCCAAGGCAATACATGTGCAGTTGCCCGTGGAGTGTGCAGAGGGCGCCAGATTCATTAAAACTAGTGCACGGTCTTCATCTGGCGCCCCCGGCACTGTTCGGGAAGTGTGCACCATGTTTTTTTTGGTGTACTTTGTTTATGCTGCAGAATTGTGGCGCACGTCAGTAATAAATGTGGTGCAAACTCCAATAAAGCACTAACAGCCCCTTTAGGAACACAGTGCAGCAGCGACAAAAAACCGATGCAGACACTTTATAAACACATGTGCAAGCAGTTTGCATGTTCTTTCTAGTGCACTTAAATAAATGCTTTAATAAATGTGACCCAATGACTCGGTCTGAGGTTATACTTTGATATTGGCGCCTCTACTTCTGGTGGTCATGTCATACAATCCATCATCTTGCAGCGAAAACATTTAGTTGTTAGGCTACTTCAGTGAAATAAGTTAGTTAGTGCCATATTATTCTACAAGTGTCTGTAGCATCAGGCTCCGTCCCATGATAAAATGGGGCTTAGAATAACACTATTACTATGCTGGAGACCAGCGGATGCCTAATGTAAGAGCCGACTTGAACAATACATCAGTGGAGTAGGCACCTTGGCAGATGATTCAATCAGCTTCTCTTCTTCTTTCTGAGACGTGATGATAGGGATATTACACACGGCTTCATATGACTCATTCTTATCCTGAAAGATGGAAAAATGAAGACAATTAGAAGAGAAAATCTGGTGCATTGTTTGCAGTCGTGTCTGCCCCTCCACCCTATGATGTCCTGGATTATAAAAGGGACAGAAATAGGTTTGAAGATTGGGCTGGCTGCAGACAGCTGGTGCTCTGTGCAGTCATTCTCTATGGATGAAAATTGTATGGAGAACATTTCTCAAAGTTTAACACTCCCAGGGGATCAAACTTATAATAATAGATCTCCTGTTAGTGATCAGAAATTATCTAGGAGTGGTGAGAAGAAAAGTCATGTTAGCACTTACTAAACCTTTTCCCTGAAGTTGCTATGTTATGCATTGAAAATGCCTTAAGGTAGAGAGTGTCAAAACATTGAGAGCAGCTGGCACCCCAAAATAATACGAGTGGGGTGTCTGCTTTATTATATAGGTAACGCTCACTGCTAACAACTGTAATGGGCAGCACGGTGGCTTAGTGTTTAGCTTCACAGCCTTGCAGCGCTGGGAACCTGTGTTCAAGTCCCAGGGTCAACATTGGCAAACATTTTGTATGTTCTCTCCGTGTTTGCGTGGGTTTCCTCCGGGTCCTCCGGTTTCCTCCCACACTCCAAAACATACTGGTAGGTTGATTAGATTGTGAGCCCGATTGGGGACAGGGACAGATTTGGCGGCTCTGTGCAACGCTGCATAATCTGTGTGTGCTACATAAATACAGGAAGTATTATTATTATTATTATTATTAATAATAATAGGTCCAGGCACCGATCACTGTTGTGGTCACAACATATACAAGTATTTTGGGCACACAGGCAATGCCACATTGCTAATGGTTCACACCCTCCAGAGCATCATAGATGTTATGCCCATCACTTGCTATAACTGCCAGTATTCCACCGCTATGACCCTAGAACTTTGCAAGGCGTATGGAACAAAGCCATTATGAAGAAAGACTTCCCCCTCAAATAAAAAGCCCCAGATATAACAAAACTAATAGTAAAATTGGAAAAGGGCTATGACAGAAATGAGTTACTACTGTCTAATACAACTCAGCAAAAGTTTAATATTAGAAAGTCATTTTAAATCTGCCCCAACGTTTTCTATTCCTAAAATGTATAAAATGTTAGTCCCACCATAGGTCGCAAAAGCATCAGACACTTCTACAGGCAAGTTTACACTGATCCCATCAGTGATTGTCAGTGTAAGATTTAGCAGTGTGGGTGGGCACTATCTGAGAAGACACTACATGATTCCTCTGTACTAGGAGATGCTGTGTGCTGACAATGTGCTTAGATTATCAGGGTACAGGGTTTATCTACACTTTCATTTAGCTTCTGAACAGTCTACTAGTATCTGACATTAAAAAAGAGAGATGTGACAGATTATAAGACACAATGACACACTCAGCACTGCTGCCTCTCCTAATCTTAGATTCAGTTTGTATGTAAGTCGGAACTGTAAATTTTATCATTGTTACTGGAATTTACATTTGGAATTGCCCATCTGTTTATTAATGAAAGACAGGATAGTAATGGATTTCCTGCAGTTGACCTCTTGACTGCAAATGATGTGATCCTTCACTGCTAAAAAATACTACTCAAAAATACACAAGGTGTATGTTTATTCAGCCAGAAAAATGTAGTCCGGTATAATCTGGAATTTGTAAGCCTGGCAATCGGAGTTACCACTCCAAACTACACAAATCAATATTTTCTTCTAGCGTTATCCTTCAACATTATGTTATAATGTGTAACAAAGGGACTTCAGTCGCTGGTCAGATTCCTGTGCCTGGTATGTGATATAACACATGTCTATACACCTGTGTTGTCATGTTACTTCATTCCCTTACTGGTGCCTCTGGTAAACTATCCCATCACTGAATCAACTTCCCAGGATTAGTCATTCACCTCATGTTCTGAAAAAAAGACACTAATCCTGATCTCTAATAAAACATGAATCAATCCTAACCCTGCATTGTCTATTAGCTATGATGAACTTCAGAGAGCAGCTCGGCGTCAAACTTTCTGGAACTTCTTTCTTTGGTCTGAGTAGATGTATCAAACGGGCTGAAGAGTAGAAGTTATCGTAAAACATGTCAGAAAAGAAATCAAGGCAAAGATGACAGAGTGAAAGGGCGAGGTAGAGCATCTTCTCACCTGCAACGCTGCCTGGCACTTCTCTACTAAGCCCTGAATGAGATAATATTTGGCCTCCGCCATCAATTCCTTGATCTCATGTCTGTTCTTTGGAAGAGCAATCGTGTCGTCTCTGAGATAGTTTAAAATGCTCCCAAAATGCTTCCCACAGCGGTCAATGAGAATCCAGCCTAAGAAGAAGAAAAAAAAAGGACTACATATTAAAGAACGTCCCTACAGGATATTATTCTACATAATAATAGTCTGCACAAAGCTTCATCTGGGGAATTGTAACCTAGTAATTGTCTGGGGATGAACTTGAGTGTGAAACACATGCTGGACGTGGTGAAGGGGTGGGTGCAAGAAGAACCTAAACTCTCTGCTGCCTGAGGCGAGTTTTATAACATTGCGCCCCCTCCACCTCATCCAGAAGTAATATACCAGGTAAATCTTTTAGTAAATGGGTCCTCCATGCATTGTCTCATACCCCTACTGACACCGGGAGAGTCATTTTTAGGTGGCAGGTCCTGTTTAATAGCAAGTGACTGCACCCCTGATCTTCCCGCATGTGGTCCTTCCTGAGGCAAGAGGCTCGACTCGCCTCCTGGATGGTACACCGCTGGGTTTGTTACATGGCGTACTTGTGATGGATGTGGTCACAGCCTGTTGATCACCGATCTCTGTTACTTTCCATCACTTACACTGGGTTGCTGGATTTTAATACATTATGTTCTACGATTTGCTTATGAATTAATTTACGGCTCAGTCCCTTCCACTCTGTTTCATATCTCAGTGTCCATTTGCCAGTTTGTTTGTTTTTTATGCTTTTGTATTGATTGTTGTTGTGGTTTATAATTGGCATTCATGCATTTATTTAGGATGGACACCATACGAGTTAGATATTTGCCAGTTAAATGAAATCTACCATCAAAATCAAGCATGAGAACCCAGGGACACCTACTTATAATGGTCTCCAGTATTTATTACCCATCACCTCACGTGACATTCACTGTATGGAGTTTTTCCCCGATTGGAGGTCTCTTAACCCCTCCCTCCCTTAACTCTTTGGGGTAAAGTACAAAATTCAGCTGCACATCCTTATAGATTTAAAACTTTTTGAGGGCTGCGATGACATTTTCATTGCTACAATTCTGTACGACAATATGATCACTTTTTATTAAAATTCTTTTAGGAAGCAAAACATTGAAAAAGTGACGATTCATAAATTTCAGCACTTCTGACCGTAATGGGATTCATGGGGTTTATGAATTTACTTGTTTATATTTATTTGAGTTTTAAGGAAAGGGGGTGATTTGAAAATTTTTATTTTTTTATTCATATATTTTTAAACTTTTTGAAACCATTATAATAGCCTCCCTAGGGTACTTGAACCCTAGGGGGTCTGATCACTTAGAAAATATACTGCAATACAACCGTATTGCAATGTATTCTATATATGCTGCTTGTCACGAATGTGGTCAACTCAGAATGTGTCAGTTCCCAGCAGTTAGTTGACACCTGCCATGTATGAAGAGATGCCCTTCACGATCGATCGTCATATGTACGCTGGGCAGTTGCGAAGGGGTTAATGGAAATCTACCATCATATTTGTAATTCATTGCCTGTTTCCTTCTAAAATTAACTTTAAAAATTATGATAATACCAAAAAGAAAAAGGTTCAAGGAACACAGAAACATATAATTATACATAAATATACTTTATTTCAATCAATGTAGATGTAAAAACCAAACATAATACAGCATACTGAACGACCACAATGGATTAAAATTGTGTGTATACCAAATAGCGGTAGTAACCAGCCAATACAAAAATACCCCACTGTGTATCAGTAATAGGTAGTAAAAGGTAAGCATAAATAGAAAACATCCCAGAGTGATTATCTAGAAAATGACATTACAAAGCTGTAACCGATGGCTGTAATACTATACCAAAGAGAGGACCACACACAGACAATGCCCCATTGGGGCACCATACGAGTTAGATATTTGCCTGTTAAATGAAATCTACCATCAAAATCAAGCATGAGAACCCAGGGACACCTACTTATAATGGTCTCCAGTATTTATTGGGGCCATTGGGGCATTGTCTGTTTGTGGTCCTCTCTTTGGTATAGTATTACAGCCATCGTTTTAACCGTTTGTAATGTACATTTTAGATAATTTTTTATTTACTGTTTACCGTCTTTTACTACCTATACTGATCAACAGTGGGGTATTTTTTGTATTGGCTGGTTACTACCCGGCTATTTGGTATACCACAATTTAAATCCATGGTTGTCCGTTCATGTATGCTGTATTATGTTTGGTGGTTTTACATCTACATTGATTGAAATAAAGTATATGTATAATTATATGTTTCTGTGTTCCTTGCACCTTTTTCTTTTTGGTATTATTCTATCTTACCCTATGGTATCTTGTTTACATGCCCATACCTAACGGGTTTTCTATTTTGGTGCATTTTAAAAATTATGAGTCAGAAAGGCTCTGAGAGCTCCCTCCCATGTTGCAGCCTCACAAGCTGTTACACTGTGCAGGAGACAATCTCCCCATCCCCTTCTGCACTCTCCACCCCCCAACCCCCTCTTCCAGCTGTAATCTCACAGCATCAGAGAGCTTAGCACACAGGGGAGGGGAAGGGGAAAGTGCTCCTGAAAACACTAACAGCCTATGAAGCTGCAGCATGGAGCAGGACCATCAATACTGTTTGTGCATTTTAAATCTACTCATGTTTAGATAATTAAGTTTATTATAATAAAATTTTATTTTAATAAGATTAATTCTAATTGTGATTACTGCCATTGTAATTTATGGTCCCTGAGATACCATTTTGTAGGGACCGTTTTTTTGTAAATGTTCTTTCTAGATGTGAAACGTTATCTGTAAACTAGAGGTTCTCTCACCTTCCTTGTCCGTCAGCACCTCCATCCGTCCACTGAACATTGCCTTCAGCATAGTGTCATGCCTGGTCAGGACCTGCACTGTGGTGTAGTACAAAGATCCTCCCACATTCAGCCGCACATACTTGTTCCCAAGGCTTCCCCCTTTAAAGCTGTAGGTTTTTGGTTTGGCCCCTGAAGCGGGGCACATAGCTGTCAGGCAAGTGTCGCCAGACATCTCGCGTTGCAAATAAACGATGACTCTGCAAACAGTGGGCTTCACGTGTGCCGCCGTGGTGGGAGGGTGCACGTGGAGGACACAACCAAGTTAGCAGGAAGGGAAAGCCTGCTAACTTATCCGCAACTCTGAAACGGAGATAAAGGGGCGACAGTTACTATCATTAAAAGGGACACTCCATAAAAACCTTCCTATGTGCTCCATTATGGTGTTACATGTGTCAATGTTCTTTTCCTTGCTATCTCTAAGACCTTGGGATGGAGGCCCGGAAGCAATAGATCAGATCTTCCTGTATTTTGCCTGTACCACAATGGATGTCAACAGGAGTGAGGAAAAGAAACTCCCACCACAGTTACCTTTAGGAATCAGATATGTTATAAATTAGGGGCTCACATCACGGCCTCAATAACTGTATATTTATAGTGTACACCCAGCTAGAAGAAATGCTTCTGTGATGCTGTGCTGAGACATCATGGGACTGACTGCAGAACAGAGAATAAGATAAAGCAGAGAAAATGGAAAAATTAGGCAGATTATTCTTCAGGACTGTGAAAATGCCAAAAGCAACAGAGGGAGAGTCAATCTACAAGTCTTGGTTTCAAAACTTATAGTTCTGCGCAGTTCACTACTTCCCTAGATTTATCATTTCTCTATTCCATGTAAGGGAAAACACACTCTCCCTTCGTGAATCCGGCAGGAAAGAGAAGTAGACATGCAGCCATATCACTGGCTTTCACTGTGAGCTCATTTCCTTTATAGTCCTATGGGATGGGCCTTGTGCTAAAATTAATCCTTCTAAATCTCAGTTCAGACGATCCTTTATCCGGTTTCCTACGATTTTATATGGATGACTAAGAGGACACCAAACAAATGAAGGATTAGCGAATGTCTCTACAAGAGTAGCTGGGAAAGCAGAAGACTATAATGATAACTAGGCCTGTGGAACGAGAGGAGACACAAGCTAATATATGAAAATTATTAATCTCACATAGCAGAAGACATTTCCAAAAAGTCAGTGTATAAAATATCATAATAGATTGCAGTGACAGGCCCAGAGCCTAAGGCTGCACTGCTGAGAGGTCCTGATGATCAACAATGGCCACAGGATCAATAATAAGTGTAGGAACAATGAAGGAACTAATCAAGGACTTGGTTCTGTCATAATAATATCTTCACCACAACTCAGAGATATAAGATTGCAAAAGCAGAGTGTGTGTGTGCAAGTCTCATCTCCTGCCCCTCCTGTGTGTGTGTATGTACCACAAGTCTCATCTCCTGCCCCTCCTGTGTGTGTGTATGTACCACAAGTCTCATCTCCTGCCCCTCCTGTGTATGTACCACAAGTCTCATCTCCTGCCCCTCCTGTGTGTGTGTGTATGTACCACAAGTCTCATCTCCTGCCCCTCCTGTGTGTGTGTATGTATGTACCACAAGTCTCATCTCCTGCCCCTCCTGTGTGTGTGTCTCCCTGCACTGTGCACTTGCTCCCGGTCCCCTTCCTGTGGCAGTGACAGCCCCGGGTCTCACCTGTCAGCAGGGTCCGGGCGCCGCTTGCAGCTCACACCTCTTCCCTCACTTCTCCCATCTTTTCCAGCAGAATGAGGTCACTTCCGGTGGCAGTTTCCCCAGTAACTGCACTTCACACCACAGGACAGGGAAGTCACTGGCTTCCCGCTGCTCTCTGGGACATGTAGTCTCTCCTTCCGCGTTGCCCCGCCCATTGCCTTCATTAAGTGACTACGAAGAAACTACAAGTCCCAGAATCCTGTGAGGCACCTGTGCATTGTGGTGACGCCTCACGTTTGTAACATAGCTATTATATTTACGGTTGTGTTATCTCATTTTTGCCCTACACATTAGGGTTACCAGCAGCCTCGACTTCACATAAATATGACTACACATAACACGGGCACAGCGCCCTCACACAGGATGGCCGCCGAGCGAAGCTACTTCCGCATCGTCTCTATGGTACCAGGAGTGTGTTTCCGGAAGTGACGTCAGTAAACAATAGCCGGCTGTCTCCGTGGCAGCCGGGGTCGGAGGAGGGAAGTGAAAGGTCCGTGGACAGCTGTGAGGGCAGGTAATGCTGTTACTCGATAATGGAGTTAGTGTTCTCTGTTATCAGCCTTCTCAGATACTAGAGTTTTCTTATAAGGGACGTCCATAGCTTTGTTTGTCTTTAAGAACCAATGTAACTTATAGTTTGTTTCTCCAAGGTGTATTCCCATCACTAGACTGCTGGAGATAGTAGTGAGTTTTGTATTTGACCCCAAAGTTTTCCAAGTATGAGCATGGAGCAGTTTTTTCCTCCCCTTTCAGTGTGCAGTGTATGGGCGACATCATAGCAGCTAGTGTCCAGCCATCACAACCGAGATAGATGAGAAATAGTGATATGGAGACTGTAGAGGGGAATGCCCCATGCCGGGCCCCTCCACCGCCCGCTGTGCCCCTCTATGTGGCGTATTCGCTATTTTAATTAGCAAATTCTATCACTGCACAATAACACCAATTATTTTCAAATTTCAGAGCGGTGACAGCAGAAAACTGTGAGATAATCCACCCCAGTGTATGTATTGATGCAGACAGTCAGACAGCTTTACATCAAAAATTGCGAACTTTCTTATGTGAGGAAATCTACATCGGAAAACCATCCATTGATAAATCGGGACACTTATTACTCATAGATCCAGGCAAGGTGACGTGTGGTATCGTTCTTATAGTTTTTATCCATGGCTCCTCCTAAAAGCAACGATAATTAAAATTACCCTAAGCGAGCATAGGGGTTCTGGGGGTGGAACCAGAGCCCCTCTATGCTGCAGATTCACGGTTGTTACACTGTCCCTCTTCCCCCTGGTCCCCTCAGAACTCTTCTCATGCCGGAGGTAATCTTTGCAAGCAGAGCACAACAGGGGAGATTGAAGTGCGCTGGTACAGTTTAAGGGAACCCTTACCACAAGATTCTACCTATAAAGGTAGATACGAGGATGGTAGGTGATGTAAGGGACGTGAGGTTAGCCCTTTTAGAGCAACCGTCTACGTCCACGCTAACTTTTATAACAGTAGGGGACAGACCTTTCACCAAAAAAGTGGGTACCCCACAAAAGATTCACACTCAAAAGATCCCAGAAGGTCACAAGCATCTCCACTCTAGTCCGTTCTATGGTCAGGAGGATAGATGGAGGCGCTGAGGGCAGGACCTACCAGGAGCATCTCCACTCTAGTCCATTCTATGGTCAGGAGGATAGATGGAGGCGCTGAGGGTAGGACCTACCAGGAGCATCTCCACTCTAGTCCGTTCTATGGTCAGGAGGATAGATGGAGGTGGTGAGTGTAGGACCTACCAGGAGCATCTCCACTCTAGTCCGATCTATGGTCAGGAGGATAGATTGAGGTGCTGAGGGTAGGACCTACCAGGAGCATCTCTACTCTAGTCCGTTCTATGGTGAGGAGGATAGATGGAGGTGCTGAGGGTAGGACCTACCAGGAGCAACTCCACTCTAGTCCGTTCTATGGTCAGGAGGATAGATTGAGGTGCTGAGGGTAGGACCTACCAGGAGCATCTCTACTCTAGTCCGTTCTATGGTCAGGAGGATAGATGGAGGTGCTGAGGGTAGGACCTACCAGGAGCAACTCCACTCTAGTCCGTTCTATGGTGAGGAGGATAGATGGAGGTGCTGAGGGTAGGACCTACCAGGAGCAACTCCACTCTAGTCCGTTCTATGGTCAGGAGGATAGATGGAGGTGCTGAGGGTAGGACCTACCAGGAGCAACTTCATTCTAGATGCAACTTTTCTCTCAATGCCTCAAAATATGCTATTGCTAAAAGTATGGACTGGAGAGTGAAGGCAGCCCGGATTGTGCCAGAACTCCACCTCTTTAAGGCAGAAGTTTCGATTTCCTAGTAAAGGTTGTGAGCTGGAGGAATTTTTTCTCTGTTTCATTAACTCATGATGTTCCCTATTCCTGTGCTACTTGGAGTTTGCATTAAGATAAGAAATTATTGGAAATTAATGAATAGAATTGAACGAGAATTGTGGAAGGTTTTACCTTTTTGTTTATATTTTTGTGAATTTTTTGACGATGTTGTGTTCATTTTTTGGGGGTAGCTGCAAAGTAAATGTTTCTCATAAAGTGGTTAACTCTAATGGACTAAGGTTTAGTGGAGTGATCTTACAAATAGCTGGAGGGCTGAAATGGGGGTAATAACAAGGAAGTTGACCTGACAAAAATGGGCAAGGGAAAGTATTTAAAGGGCCTCTACCACCAGGTTCAAGGACCATATGCAAATGAGCCTGAGGGGCTCCAGCATCCATTGATGCAAATGAAGCCTGGAACCCCTCAGGCTCATTTGCATACAGTGTTCTATCCTGGTGGTAGATGTCCTTTAAACTAATAGCATACAAAAAATGTAATAAACAAACAAATAATAAAAATGTAATGAAAATAAAAAATCTGTTAATGTCATTGAAGTTAAAGGCGCTCCGGGCATTGGGACCCAGTTATTCTCATAGCAGATTAAAGAAGCAATGATAAAAACATAAACCCTTTCTCTCATTGTGGTTAAAATCCAGCTATTGCTGCATTGGCAATTTCAATTTTGAATCCAGCAAATGCGAAATTTGACAATTTTCAAATAGTACTAAGACTGGTACTGTACGGTAACACTTTATATTGCAAATAGTACTAAGATTGACACTGCTAGGTAAAACTGTATGATGTAAATTGTACTAAGTCTGGTTAGGCACAGTAACAGTGTATGATGCCGTAAATGCAAATAGTACGAAGACTGGAACTGTATAACAATATAATGCAAATAATACTAGGACTGGTCCTGTAAGGTAACACTGAACAATGTGGTAAATGCAAAGAGTACTAAGGACTGGCCCTGCATTATAACAGCCTAAAAGTACCAACATGCACTACTTCACAGTGCCCTAAAAAAGAGCAATGTTTTCAGATTTTCACCTATCCTTTATCACAGCAGCCTCCTGTCCCTATTTAAATGCCCTGAAAAGGGCAATCATTTGTTTTTATGAAGTCCCTATCTGACTGACCCTATCTCGCTCATCAGCTTCACCCTTGCTCTTTATCCTCTCTGTAATCGCCCTGTCCTGCCTGGCTAATCACTGCCGAATCTAGTTAATTGACTGCCGAGAAACAAATTAATGAGCTTGCTGCTTTCTGCCAAACCCAGATCCCAAACAATGGGCTGCCGTTTGGCTTCGTGGTTGTTGTTGCTGTGTTCGGTAAGGACCAGAACTTTGACGTTTGGGTCCACTCAACACTAATCAATGATACACTGGTTCAGCTGGTTTTCATGGGGTGTAGGTGTTTAGTAAATGTGCAGAGCAGAGTAGGGATTAAGCAGGGACACCTTGCCCTGACATATTTACTATAACTTGTGCTCTTTATAGAACCGCTTCCCATTGCAACATGAGTGACCCAGCCAAACATACTACAAAAATGTAAGCAACCTGTCTAACCAAGCCTGTGCTATGACCACCACCCAGGACTATCAATAGGGTCTTACATCGGTCCCATGTCTAGCTTACTCTTGGCTGGACCAGGGGTCACTATTGCTCTTCCAGTTATCCTCCATAAATCAAACACAGCAGATACCAAGTAACATGGCACCATTTTTTGAGAATGTTTTCCCTTTGTGGAGTTCTCTACTCTTTACCCAACGTTACAGATGCTAGAGTACACATGGTTAAACACCTAGACCTCAGGTCACACCCTCCGAAGAGAAGTTTCCCTTCTGTGTACATGGCTTTATCTGTCTGTACTTTATACCGCTCTTAACTTATCACTCGAGTTTCAAGGTCTCTAACATTGCTCCAAAATGCCCTTGTATGTAACTGCAGCAATGAGAGAACAGTCTTCACAGACGTTAAAGGAAGCTCTCCGGCAAAGATTCAACTTAATGTACTGGTCCCCACAACCCTGTACATTGATTATACATACTTTTTAATTTTTATTTTTTAACCTGTTGAACCTAGTACTAAGTGATGGATCCAATATTTGGATTCAATTACAAGCCAACACCCCAGGAACTGAGACTGAGCTCCCCATTTTGTTGTCTGCATGTGGGTGTCGAAGTGTGCCATAACAGACTTGTGATAACGAGAGAAAGAGGTTAGGTCCAAGCAGCCATGATACATCCAGAGATTAAAACAAGTCATGCAAGGAGTTAAGTGGGAGTGAAAAAGTGCAAATAACTGGAATACACCATGCGGAAGTGTTTCTCCTCAGTCCTTCTCGTCACCACACAACAATGGCTTCTGCTGAGCTGAAAGATGAGCTGACCTGTTCCATCTGTCTGAACCTCTACACCAACCCCGTAACTCTGAAATGTGGACACAATTTTTGCGGTGAGTGTATTGAGAGGTTTCTGGATACACAGAAGGGATGTGTAGCTTATAGCTGCCCCCAGTGCCGAGCAGAGTTTCCGGAGCGTCCCGTCCTGCAGAAAAACACCACCTTACGTAACATAGCCGAGCATTTCCAATCTCGGGAAGAAGAGGAAGAGTCGGAGGTATTCTGCACGTACTGTGTCCACACATCTGTGGTGGCCTCTAAGACTTGTCTGTGGTGTGAAGCTTCTCTGTGTGACACACACCTGACAGTACACAGCACGGCTCCAGAACATGCATTAGTCCAACCAACAAAGTCCTTCAGGAATAGTAAATGCTCTCACCACAAGAAGGTCCTCATGTATTACTGCCTTGAAGATGCCGAGTGTTTGTGTGTTTCCTGCTGTCTGGGTGAGAAGCACAGAGGACACCAAGTGGAATTACTGAATGAAGCCTCCAAAAAGGAGCAGGAAAAACTAAGGACTATTCAAGGCAATATCATCAAAGAAAAGGAAGAAATTGAAAAGAAAGTCTGCAATCTCCAGGAACATCTCAGACAAATCCCCGAAAAAGAAGCTGGTATCATGGAGAAGGTCGGTGTCCAGTTCCGAGATCTCAGGATGAAGCTGGAGAACTTGGAGAATCAGGTTCTCAATGAGATTTCCAAGAAAAAAGAGCAGGTGTCACTGTCAGTCTCTGATCTGATTCAGCAGCAGGAGATGAAAAAGGACGATCTGTCCAGGAAAATATCCAACCTGGATCAGCTCTGTCAGGTGAAGGACCCTTTGCTTTGCTTACAGGCGAACAAAAATGAAATATATACAGTGGGGGATAGTAATACAAATGTGAATGAGGTTAAAGAAGATCTGGATGAAGATCCGATCATCCAAGCCCTTCACCGTAATATGGTGAGCATAATGTCAGGCCTTCAGAGAGGCTACTATGTGCAGGAGGCTTCTGGAATATTACTGGATGTGAAGACGGCCGCTAATAATGTCCATGTCTCAGATGACCTGAGAACTGCCTCCGCAACAACAGTCAAGCAGGATCGTCCTCACACACCTGAGAGATTTCCTGATTCCATAGTTCTCAGCATGATGGGCTTTTCTGAAAGAAGACTCTACTGGGACGTAGAAGTTAGTACAGTGGGAGCCTGGAGAGTCGGTATGACCTATCCAAGTATAAGCAGACAAGGACTACAATCCTACATTGGAAATAATCAACAGTCCTGGAGTCTACGCAGCAATAATAAGTTTTATTCAGTAAAACATAACGGTAAGGAAATCCAATTGAACATCCGACCATCCTGCTATAAAGTGAGGATATATCTGGATTATTCTGCTGGGCAGATGTCTTTCTATGAACTGGGAATCTCAATGAGACATTTATATACCTACAGTGCCACCTTCACGGAGCCTCTATACCCAGTGATCACTGTATTGGATAATGCTTGGGTGAGAGTCCTAAACTAGGCATAATAACCCTGACAATTATGCATCATGATACTATGGGCCCCATAAGACATGTACCACATTGACTTTAGTTACAGCTGAACTCTGGGCTCCCCCGGTTGTCCCAATGAGAAGCCTTCATTAATCAGTGCAGAGCCAAAGACTGAATGGTCCAACCGAAATGATCACCGCTCCATCCAAGCCCCCCGGTAGACATTCTCTTGCAGCTTGAAGAACCCCATGATAATTTTGAAGTGGCTTTCGTGCTTCATGCATCTGAATACAGAGAAATCTAAATATGTCTTTGCATGTATATGGGTATTTTGTTGCACCGTGGGCAGGGCCATGAAGTCCGGTTTACCCGATCTAACCCTCGTTTTTATAAAGCTAAAAATGAAGTTTTCTGCATTCGGGTCATACATTTTCTCCAAAAAAGGCCCAATTATTCTCCCTGTATAGAAGTAGGAAGAGAGCAGAGGCCTGAAACTGTGATGAGGCAGGAGGTGCTCTGTAGACACCGGTAATATCTGCTTCATGGATCCCTGCTTTCTTATCACAACGTGATGAGTGATACTGACGGTAGACGTGTCCTCCTAAGAAGTTCCTGAGGAACTAGACTCAGGTCTTCTTTTATTATAACTCTATACACCGTGATTGCTGCAATAGTGAGTTATAGCAATTATGCTAATTAGCCTGTGTTATAATTTATCCCCCCCCCCCCTTACAATACAAATCCCGCCCGTCCACAGTGCGTGGAGCAGGTGATGGGAGTGGATAAATTATAACACGAGGCGCTGCGGTGATATATCCATAGCTCCCCAGGCTAATTAGAATAATATTTAGAACTCTATATTTCCACAATCGCAGTGTATAGGGTTGTAATAAAAGAACTTCTTAGTAGGACAAGTCTATCAAGAAGTAAAACTGATCAGAGATGTCCTTCAACATTTGTATTTAAAGGGGTATTCCAGGAATCAGCATAATTCATATACAAATGGGTCCTTAAAATATAAGCTAATATGTAATTTGTTGTTGTTTAAAATTTCGCATAATGAATGGAGAATTAAAATGCTACCGGCCCTTTAATCAGTCCATTGATTTCCTCTGTGCGGAGCAGACACAGGACAGAAGATGGCCGCTGGTCACATGTCCACATCACATGTCCTGCACCTGCCTGGGCAGGTCATGTGATCAGCACTCAGTTTGGCTGCATTCGGTTGGTTGCAGTGCATCCAGTACGGCCAGTGTTGGGGTGAGATGTCATCTCAGTGAGGTAATGTGCAGTGATGGCAGTTTCACATCATTACTATGGTAAAAGAGCAGGACAGTCTGTTACATCTTCACTGGGAGCAGAGCATAAGAGGGAGGAGGAGTTTCTGAAAACTAAAGGATCATGGGACTCGTAGTTTCCAGTGGTGGCTTTGTTGGTAATCACTCCGCATAATTTAGAGAGGTCAGAAAATTTTGTGAATCATAAAATCAAACTATTTAAAGGGAACCTACCACCACAATTCTACCTATAAAGGTAGATCGGGGGGTAGGTGGATGTAAGGGACGTGAGGATAGCTCTTTTTAGAGCTAATCCTCACGTCCCCACTAACTTTTAATAAACTTTATTCCCTTAATATGTAAATTTACTTATGCGGCTACTGGGGCGTGGAGTAGCCGGGCACGAAGCTACACGACGCGGCTACTCTACACCCCAGTAGCCACGTTACTCCTCCTACCCTGTGTGTGCGGCGTGCAGCATCCGACATGCCGGAGTTCTGCGCATGCGCAGTAGCTCCGGCCTCGGAGCTGTGGCTGCGGACCTGCGTTCTGCGCATGCGCACAACGCCAGCATGTCGGACGAGGGCGTGCAGCGACGAGGAGCTGCGCGCCGCACACAACAGGGTAGGAGGAGTAACGTGGCTACTGGGGCGTGGAGTAGCCGCGCCGTGTAGCCTCGTGCCCGGCTACTCCACGCCCCAGTAGCCACATAAGTAAAGCGACACGCTTTCAAAGCCCAATTCGGCTCCTTTAGTCTGACGGTGACATTTTCCAAACTAGAGACTCTGATGAGTACCCCGGACCTCCCTAAGCCACTCACTCAGTGCTATGCTCTCCTACAAGAGCAAAAGTCCAGATCATTTGATAGAGCCCGTGAATGCTGGAGACAGGATATCCCTGACCTGTCCGATGATGACTGGAGGGAGGTCGAACTGTCCTACTTCACATCTGTAGTGAGTGCGAGGGACTTCCTGATCCAATCTAAATTCCTCCATCGAGTATATTTCACCCCTGCTAGACTATTCCGCATGGGAGCAATGCCCAATGATCTTTGCTTTCGCTGTCAGGCTGAAGTCGGATCCTTCCTGCATTGTGTCTGGTCCTGCCCTAGGGTCCATGTCTTCTGGTCCGAAGTGCTGGAGTTCCTAAATCTACACTTTGATTTCCCACCAGTATATATATAGGGAAGATGGTATGTAATACAGGGGGCACACTATATATTTATTTATTACAGGGGGCACAGTATGAATAAAAAGGGGGGCTGCATATATTCATTTCGGATACTGTATATATGTATATAGAGACTGAGAATCAGTCCTGGTGCTGTGTTTCTGTATGGAGCTTGGTTCTAGTACTGTACTTATATGTTGGACCCCATACTGGTGCTGTATTTATGTACTAAGCTTTGTTCTAATGAAGTTCAGGCAGTCCCCGGGTTACGTATAAGATAGGTTCCATAGATTTGTTCTTAAGTTGAATTTGTATGTAAGTCGAAACTGTATAGTTTATAAATGTAGCTCCAGGCAAATTATTTTTTTGTCTTAGTGACATTTGTGGGGACATTAATCATAGTCTGTTAGACTGTTTTGAGTGTCTTTTAGCGTCTGTTCTGGCGCATCTCGCTTATTAGGCGCATTTATGCGCCATTTTCTGGCTCACGGTAAAGTCTGGCACTTAGTGGTTTTGAGTCCCTGCGCCTTATCTGACATAGTGAGTGTCTCCTATACAGATGTTTGCACGGGATCTATCACTAATTTGCGCCTAAAAAGACACAAAATAGGCGCAGAAAATGCACCTGCTCTGAGCAGCTGCACTTCCAAAAAACTTCCCTTTTCATTACTAAAAACATACATTTTAGGTTCCCAAATGAAGAATAACCTCTATGCAACATGGAAAATACTTCAGCTCAGTTTTATAATGTAACATTTCTCCAGTAACGACTTCATCATTGTCTATGGGATCATCTCTGGGAGTGATTATTGTCTTATTGTACAGATCTGAGAATATTATCAGTCTCCATTTCCTGTACATTATAATAAAAAAGGAAAAGACTCATTTCAGCAAGAATTTTTTTTTTTTCTTCCATCTCTGTCACTTTTAGTCCCTGCAGTTACATCACAATGATAGTTTATGTGCAGAGATGACGCCCTGAACGTTCTGTCACATTTTCTCAGTCTCCTTTCATTATTAGTCACAAATGAGATCTAACAATGTGAGACAAATTTAGGCGCAAATGAATGGGACATGCGACAATTCCAAAGTGCATTTACTAAGGCAGAACTAGATCCATCATAGATCAGGAGCCAAAAAGAGAACAAACCAGGTGCAAAAACAGGCGAACCTGAGACCCCACTATGACTAATGTCCCCCTTGGAGTTTCAATTTTTTTGCTATAATGGGACCAAGGATTACCAATAAAGCTTCATTACAGACATCTTACAGCTGATCATTGCAGTCTGGGACTATAGTAACATCCAGAGAGCTTCACCAGAGGTCACAGGGGTCAGAGGGGTCCGTCTGTAACTAGGGGTCGTCTGTAAGTCTGGTGTCCTTTAGTAAGGGACCGCCTGTATATATGTAATAATATGTATAATATATATTATAATAATTAATGATGGGCACAATATTATAATTTGGAAGACACTGTACTTTTTAATTAAAGGGGGGTCTGTATATGTTAGAAATTGCCCCCCCCCCCCCAAATTAATTGTAAGGTAACTTAGTGGGATAATGCTGCACACACTATAATCCATACATTAAATACATGTCTGTATTATTTTTAATTTGGTGGGGGTCTGTTTATGTTAAAAAGCGGGGCGTATTGTATATATTTTAACAACCTGGGGTGGGGGTGATTTTTTTGAGATCCGTCCTGTACAACAAATTACCCAGAAACTGCCCTGATTGGACCAGAGCCGCCTGATACTCTGTGATGGTGCCGGCTGTAGGACTTCCGCTGATCGGGATATTGATGGCCTATGCTAAGAAAAGATCATTGTTGTTGAAGTCCTATAATAAACACTGATTTTCAGTCATTCTATTGCCCAGTTTGTGGGGGTGGGGGGTTATTTTGTCTTAAAAGGGTCAGGAAAGTGATGAGCGTATTTTATGTGAATCAATTCTAATCAAGCAAATAACGTGCACAGCAAATTTTCATTTATTTCACTCGTTTGTCAACATTTCGAAGTAACATAGAAAAATGATTAAAACAATTGTAGTAAAGTATTTCTGTCGATTCTTCAATACAAATATATTTCTGTTAGAAACTATGTAACTCACTAGAAGCCCGAGTCCTAAGCACCATTACAGTCCTACTATATACAGTCGGCCCCAGCACTAACCCACAACTAACATTATTTCATCACTGATTCGTGCCATTATGTAATCTATGAAGAGACAAAGCCATGAGCAGACGCTGAACAAGAAGGGATTGTTAGGAGCTGTAAACTATTCCTGCATGTAAACTATAATATAAAGTATAAATGTGAGCGTATACTCGAAAGAAGGATTTCCTGTTAAATGAGAGCTGCGCTGGGGAGATTTACTAACACCATATTTTTCAGATCCTAAAACGCACTTTTTAGTAAGAAAAAGGCCGGCGACACACGTGGCGTTTTGCACCCCCGTTTTTGGGCCGTTTTTTAAGCAGTCCGTCAAAAAACGCATGCGTTTTTAACGGACTGCTTAAAAACGGACCAAAAAAACGGTTCAAAATGCCACGCGTGCCGCCGGCCAACGTCTTACTCTCAAATATCTCCATCCTATAGTCCAAAGGTCAGGAGATCGGGAGAAACGCTGACAGAGCATTTGACCCAATCTCTGGGGGGGTATTAATTATAAAGGGTTGAGAGCTTATAGTTTGTGTTTGAGAGGGGTAAACAGAGGGGATGGGGAGCTGATGGCGGATTTAGTAAATATGGTGGGAAGGGAGCTCAGCATATGGGTGTTTTTATTATTATTAAGGGTGAGAGCCTGGGGGATTCCCATATTGTAGAAGTGCTGTGTGTGCTCGGATGAGGGAGGGTTGTGTGTGTGTGCATGTAGCAGAGCTGTGTGTGCTCCGATGAGGCAGTGTTGTGTGTGTGTGCATGTAGCAGAGCTGTGTGTGCATGGATGAGGCAGAGTTGTATGTGCGTGTGCATGTAGCAGTGCTGTGTGTGCACGGATGAGGTAGAGTTGTGTGTGTGTGCATGTAGCAGAGCTGTGTGTGCACATCTACCTTTATAGGTAGAATCGTGGTGGTAGGTGCCCTTTAAGCTGCAGCACAAAGTAGCTCTGGTAACACCCAGCAAAGCCATTCTGGATCGTTAGCATTATTTTAAAAGTAGATTTTTTTTTTAAAAAAGAAGGAAGGAGGCTATGTATAACAAATATAAGAAGATTACCACTGTCACAGTGTCTAAATCTTTGAATAATTGTCTCTGGTTTATCATGCTTGATATTGATGGTAGATTTCCACTAATATTTAGTGACTTAGGCCTTTGGGGTCCCTGTATGTTTAAAGTGACGGACACCAATGGAGCCCAAACTCCCCTATTGACTATAATGAGGCTAGTAGGGCTTCTGATCTGCTGTTTGTCATTTATGGCATTTTCTGGGTGATCTTTGATAGATCGTCGGACAGAGCTTTTCATGCAGATATAAACATAGCCCCAGATAAATCTTTACTCTGGTGGCACACAAACGTGGTTGGTCAGTGAAAAAAGATTTCTAGGACAGGCTATAGTGCAGAGGGGAAGAATCCGAGCATCACAGTATAATACAAGGAGTCTCTTCTTTCCTGCGACTTGTATTTCCTGGTATCATATATCACTATGATGCACTCTGCACTATGGTTGGTCTCTGAAATCTGTCCAGTGCACGTTTTTTCACTGACTTTCTACGATCGTGTGCCAACGGCCATATTTTTCTCAATTTTTTCAAAATGAACAAGACAAAAATCACTTGGTAGAATATCTTTACCCACTGATAATGACTGTTGTGGAGCCGAGGTGGATACAGCTGACTGTGTTGCCACTCGTTCCCAGGCATATCTGTTTACATAAGATATAAAATCTACAACTGCTGAGAGCAGCCTGGAAGGCGTTTACTTGTAATGGTTCACACCAGACAGAGTAAAATAAAAGTTTCCATATATTTACATTTCAGTTCCTTATAACAAGATCTGTAAAGCTTGTTGTGTTTGCATTCAGTGGCTGAACATTTACCAAGTCCTAATAGAGACGTATGCGGCCTAGACTATCCTCTGTGATCTTTCCCTTGACATAATAGTTTGCTACAATGTATCTGTAGAAGTAAGATGGTTTCGACTGAAATTCACTTTCAATAATTTAATATTTTGCCTTTTACACAGAAGCAATGGCTAAAGACTCGCTCTCTGAAGCTGGGTTACACTTTGATGACCTCAACAAGCTACGCATCTTGGATCCGGATGTCTCCCAGCAAACCACAGAACTAAAAGAGGAATGCCGAGAGTTTGTAGAAAGTAGGTTACATTTTCTAATTATTTTTAAGAACTCTGGTTACTTTCTGTGAATGGAAACACTAGTAGCCTGAGGTGGTAAACCCAAGACCTAAGGGTCATTATTTCATCAGTTTTTGAATCGATTATTGTGAATAAAAAACCAGGAGTGGACATTACACAGAGATCAGGTGTAGCAAAAAGTATTGTACCTGTTCTGTGTGTTCCATCCCTCCCAATTTTGTCTCAAAATAACTGATGAAATAATTAAGATGTTAACTGACCCTGAGTCCTCCTGTGCAGTTCACATCTGCAAACTACAGTCCCGAGTGTCATCTGCAGGTTTGTACCACAAGCCTGCAGATAACAATAATAAGAGTATGCCGGGCCGGCTCGTTGTTTCATTCACGGGGCCATAGAAACCAAGGCTGAATACATTAGCCCATAGAAAGCTATAGGATTGTGTTCTAGCCACTGAAACAGTGGGTAATAAATGGTTGTGTGCATGAGGGCTTATTCTGTTCAATTCTGAGGATTTTCAACAACCAGACTAGTTTGGGTATGTCTTTCCTTCATAATGGATGTAAATTTATATGCTTTAATAAAGACCATCTGATTTAAAAAAAAAAGACTAGTTTGGGTAGTATTATTATGTAGGCCAAGCAATGTTCTCTTTGTTGGCCAGTATAATGACAAGCAATAACGCAGTTTCTAATAGAAACTTAAAAGGATGGCTTTAATTCTGAGTAGTCATAGGTCGTTATCTGAACCATTATCATAATATAGAAAAACAATGTGTACATGTACATTTCAGAAGTATTGCATGTTTCAGTTGGATTACGTATAGAAGCGCAATCACATATTCAATTGGTAAGAATCTCTTTGTGATCTGCATTGTTTATATGCAAAACATGTGCTGCTTCCATCCACATGCAATTGGGCCAGTTGGATTGTGTTTCTAAATGCAGTGTGTTGTGTGTTCAAGTCTTTTGACTCCGATCACAAGGGTAGAGGCATGTGCCGATAACATCCTGTAGTGCATTAGTAATGGATCACAAGGAACAGGTGCAAATATTTCCCTTCTGGCTTATCATCACACTTGGTTTTAGCTGAAAGTAACTGATGAAATAACTGAGGTGTGATTTGGCAGTTGTGCTACAAACACTGACAATTACCGACTACCCATGAACAGTTCATTATTTGGAGACCAATAGGGATCCTATACCTGGGCTCTGCATCAATCAGCTGATTTCATTATATTGTTCAGAGCCGGATGCAGACTTAGACCCAGTTCACACCTCTGTTAGGTCTTCAGTTATTGTGAGTCAAAACCAGTTGTGGTTGAGCAAATATAAGGAGGTAAGGTATATTGAAAAAAAAATGCACCTATTGTGTGTAGGAGTATTTGCTCACAAAAACTGAAGGAAATAACAGAAGGCCTAACAGAGATGTGAACTGGGCCTAAGCTGCAATGTGGTGGCATGGCCATAAGAGTGTAGAGAGCATTATGCTCCCACCTATGCTAATATCAGCAGCATTGGGTATATAGCAATCTCTATCTTAAAGGGAGCCTGTCACCAGGGACCTCATTTTCACTAAAGACAGGCTGCTCAGCTCTCATCCCCCACCTTTGTATACCTGTACAGCTCCTCCCTCCTGCTCCTTCAGAGGTCACAGCCTAGTTAACAGACACCAGTGGGGGTGGACGGAGCTGTACAGGAGCTCAAAGAAGGGGGCAGCCGGAAGTACATGTTGTTTTTTTTAAAAGCATTCAAACAAAGCTCAACCCCTGGGACTACACATTGGAGTTTGTCAGGGTGCAAGGTAAGTTATAACAATGATATTGTAATGCAAATGCTTAGAAAAGGCAGAAAGACATTTGCACTGCAGGTGTGATGGGCTTCTATAACCTGTCTTTAGTGAAAATTAGGTCCCTGGTGACAGGTTCCCTTTAAGACTGATTGTCTTTCTTTGAGAATTCCTTAAATATGAGCTGTATCTACTTAGAATGGATACCTTTATTATCCTGATAACATTCTATAATTTTTTTATTTTGCATTTCAGAAATAGATGATTTTCAGAAAATAGTTGGCGGTTTAATAGAGCTGGTGGATCAGCTGGCTAAAGAAACCGAGAATGAAAAAATGAAGGTAAGATCTATTATGTGACATCAGGGCAACACTTGTTTAGATTTAAAATAAAAACATACTCCACATTGGAAACATGCTCAATTATGTAATTAGTAATTTGTTTAATGAAGATGCAGAATTGCAAATGCGGTCTTTTAACACCATGCACATCCATATACTGTATATACTCGTGTATAAGCCAAGCTCTTCCGCACCAAAGATATGCTGAAAAACACCACCTCAGCTTATATACGAGTCTACAAAAAAAAATAAACCTCCATACTCACCTTCCGGCTCTGCCCGATGGTCCCGACTGCTTCTCTTCCATTCAGCTCTTCATCTGTAACAAAGCCGGTAGAGACCCGTCCATGCACTATGCCCGCCAGCGCACACTATGATGCGGTGGTGACGCTGCTGACGTCATAGTGTGCGTCGGCAGGCATAGTGCATGGATGCGTCTCTACCCGCTTTGTTACAGACGAAGAGCTGAATGGAAGAGAAGCCACAGGGAGCATCTGGCGTTGCTGGGGGCTCTTCTGCAGAGCATTTTATCTCTAGGGGCTCTGCTGCAGGGCATTTTATCACTAGGGGCTCTGCTGCAGGGCATTTTATCACTAGGGGCTCTGCTGCAGGGCATTTTATCACTAGGGGCTCTGCTGCAGGGCACTTTATTACCAGGGGCTCTGCTGCAGGGCACTTTATCACCAGGGGCTCTGCTGCAGGGCACTTTATTACCAGGGGCTCTGCTGCAGGGCACTTTATTACCAGGGGCTCTGCTGCAGGGCACTTTAATTACTATACCAGGGGCTCTGCTGCAGGGCACTTTATTACCAGGGGCTCTGCTGCAGGCACTTTATTACCCCCGGGCTCTGCTGCAGGGCACTGTTATACCAGGGGCTCTGCTGCAGGGCACTTTATTACCAGGGGCTCTGCTGCGGGGCACTTCTTTACTCGGGGAGGCTGTGACCAATGCGTTTCCCACCCTAGGGTTATACTCGAGTCAATAAGTTTTCCCAGTTATATACGGTACTTGCACTACTCTTCCTTTACTATATAAAGTGTTGTCACAGAAATTTAATCAGATATGAGACATCAAATAACCCTAAAACTTAGTGTTTTGATTTATTTTGTATTCCCTAATAATAACAAAGACCATTGTCTTGTGTTTTCTTGACCTCCAGGCCATTGGAGCTCGTAATCTGTTAAAATCAATTGCTAAGCAGCGAGAAGCACAGCAACAGCAGCTACAGGCGCTGATAGCAGAGAAGAAGATGCAGTTAGAAAGGTAAGGTCATAGCTCCAAAGTTAAAGGGGTTTTCCACTTTCACCAAATAAATGTTTGTGTGAGAAAAAATCTACAATTTTCCACTACACCTTCTGTATCAATTATTCACTTTTTTCTACATCTCTGCTTGCTGTCATTCTATAGAAAGCCTCTAGGTTTACTTCCAGTGGTAAGAAAACTGGCACGCAGGATTCTGTTTGAATCACGAGAGTAATCAGAGTCACGTGGTGCTAACAGTCTGCGTGTCCATTACAAGACCAGGGACATATTTCTATCCACTGGAAGTCAACATAGAAGCTTCCCATTGACAGCAAGCAGAGAGGAATTGATATAGAAAGTATATTGGAAAATTGTATAACTTTTTCTTACACAAACCATATCTATTATTTGCTTAAAGTGGATCGTCCCTTTAAAGAAACACTTCGTCAAAGCAAATTCAATCAACTTATATCTTGTGCGGGGACCGAAGGGAGGAGCATGACTCCTATTGTATTCCTAGAACCTTGTTAGAAACTAGCAACATGCTCCTCCCTTTAGACCCTGCACAAAGTATAATTCTATTCATCAGCCATCACTGGAGTGCTCCTTTAAAGGTTTCTCCTGCTGGTTGGGATGAAAACTGCATGTTCGCTGAGAATATCCCTTTAACTGTAATTTAGTGTTTTTCCTGGATCATTTATTTAGATTCTTGCATTTTCTAACCCTCCATACAAGCTCTGACCTATCTGTATGTATGAGCCACCATGGGCAAGCAGCACTGCACTGTGCTGGCACCAGGGGGAGACAAAGTAGCCGTCTGAACTTCTATTATAACAAGATGATCAGACATCCACTAGGCAGCGCAGCTAAGCTGCTTTCATTGATTATTGCTAAATGAGTCAGTCTGGGATTGTCTCCGGCAGTTCTCATCGGTTGTAGTCATTGGTTGATTCAATGATCATTAAACTTATTGATAGAAGCTGAATATGTTCTTGTTCAGAGCTTCTGAAACTTGACATCAGAATCTTCATTCTGTCACAAAAATAACTTTATCAATAGTTGGAAATCATTGATCAGTGATAAGATGGTCAGACATTTCATTGATCACAAAGGTGCCTAGAAGATGCTTAGTCTCCTTCCCTGATGGTAATGTAGATGCAGACAATCCTAACCAGTGTGCATGCTTAGTACGGGAATCAAGGGGGCATAATCCACATCCTTAAAGGGTTGTACCAAGTTTGTTATCCCCTCTCTACAGGTTAGAGGATAGGGTAATCGGTGAGGGTCTGACGTCTGGGACCCCACAATAATCTCACTACTTGAGCATGCCTCCTGCCACCCCATTCATTGCTTTTGGAGTGTCAGATACAGTGCACTGTGTCTATTACGGTGTTGGAGACGGCCACCCTTGTGAATAGCGAATGTGAATCAAACTTGGTACAACCCTTTTTAAAGGGATATTACAGTATGACAAAAAAATCTTTTTTAGTGGCCTCATTATGGGTTTCAAAAAATTAAAGTACCTTATTGATCCCTTTCCACCACTGCTGCTCTTCAAACTGTGACCCAAAGCAAAGCTCAAAGGGCAAGTCATGAGATAACGTGTTTGGTCTGTTATGGTGCAATACACTCTGACTTCTCCCGGATATGGAGAAGGATTGTAAGTATCATACAATCTAACATTAAACATTAACATTAGCCCCTTAGCACAGCAGCCTGGTTTGTTTCTTTTCATGTGAGATTTCACATTAAAGAGGGAATTCTAGAAAGGACATTTCATATCCTACCTGAGACGGCTGGTAGTTTAGTGGGGTAAAAGCTCAATCCCTTTAAGAGATGCTTGTAGTCATCCATACACCTACCAGAGGTCCAGGTAATAGGAATAGGATTTTAGGTTTAAGACGTTTCTGCCTCAAATCAGCTGAATGTGAACTTATTTCGGTATTTTCCTAACTTTACTTAACTAACTTAATTTTCAGGTATCGAATAGAATATGAGGCGCTGTGCAAAGTGGAAGCAGAGCAGAATGAATTTATAGACCAATTCATCCTACAGAAGTAATGCTTCAGAAATTCTCTACAGGATCCGTATTTGGTACTGACTGCATCCCCCAGATCATTTCAATATTGCAATTTATTTAATTTTTTTTAATAACTGGGACTCCATTATTAAAAGGCTGTTCAGACTCCAGGCCTTGGACCTCCTGTGAGAACCAGTGTGTATCTAACACTGCACCTCTGAAAAATCTCATATATGTCGCAGAATTGTGCTTTTTGACTATACAAAGTATATAAAAGAATGGCTTTATTTTATACTCCGCTCCTTGGATTATCATGGGAGTCCGAAACCTCTGAATTATTATACAAAATGACTGAAAACATTTTATGTATATTTCCCTAATTGGAACATGTTATAGACCGAGACAGTCCACTGCCCCCAAATCTGAGCAGGTTTTTTAATTTGTAGTTCATTGCTTTTCCAGCCCAAGAATATCGCCTGCTATCGTGGCCATCTGTAAAACAACTACACATTGGGTGAGATTTATCATAGGCATATGAATGCGGCCATGCCCCCCTTGTCACGCCAGATACGTCCTCTTGATGCATCCAGCGGGAGGTGCACGGCCGTCAGGCAAAACTGTGCCAGGTGTGACCTGGTGTAGTTTTGTGTAAAATCAGCAAACAAAAGTTTGGTGGCTTTTCAAAAGAAGGCAGACCCCTTCACTGGCCGCCGTGCCCATGTGGCGTGGCGTATTTACTATTTTAATTGCTAATTCTTGCGCTGCGGAATTAGAATTATTTCAGAAAACTGGCGTAGAAGCATTGAGAAATCTTCCCCATTATCTCTATGATAAGACCATCGCTATTTGAATAGGTATGTAGCATGGCATGTGTAAGGTACCAAGATGATGCACATAACCCTAACAATGTGTATGGTACATAGAATCATACAGGTATAATATACATAGCAGGACTGCCTAAACCTGACCTACGTTCCTTGTGGGGTACATACATACAACTACTTCTGTATTTTCTTACATTATCCATTATCTAGCTACAGCCGGAAACACCGCAAGAGGCCACATATTAAACACAAAAATTGCCCGGGACCCAACAGTCCCCAAAATACAGATTAATTATTCAATTACATGTATTATCTACATTTCAAATGTTGAATCCAACTGAACTATGAAGTGCCATGTGCACACAAATCATAAAGTGGACCGACATAACATTCCTCGGTGTCATGTACATCATTATGGGGTGTTATTCATATTTTTGCGTAATTACACACCGTTTCTTTTTTATACATATAATAATCTGCTTTTGAAGTGATAATGACTAGACTGTGGTTAAACAGTTGGTTTTCATTTATATTTTCTATCACAGTGTGCAGACTTTATACAGATTTGTATGTATTCCTTATACTGACTCGTGTTGGCTTTTAGTGAGGGCAGATTCACATTTCATGATTGGTCCTTGAGTCATGGACCTGCAGTGGCCGGATTTCATGGAGTGACCAGTATCCAGGACAGGACTCCAAGCATTATAGTGATATATGATACCAGGAGTTCCTTTCTTCCCCAGTGAAATCACGATTACAGATCATAGCAGAAGGGATTCCTTGCATCATATATCACAGTCCCATTCTGGACACTGTGGTCAGTCCATGAAACAGGACACTCTGTGGTCCATGATACACAGACTGACCACGACAGTGATTATTACAGTAACGGGCGGATGAGAATGCTGGCATATAGACGGAGCATGCCCGCTCCGCAGAAGAGTCCACAGGGTTCACATTTTGCTTTGTTTGTTCTGCATTAACTTGGTTGTAAAAGTGTGCGAGCTTTGGTTGTATCTTATAATTGAGTGCCTTTGGTACGTTATTTTATTTTATAAAATTTCATTAATATAAGGTTTTTTTGTGTTGGAGTTTATACCGTGTTCTCATTTTTTCATGTTAACATAATTCGGCTGGACGATGGTCTAAATGTAAGTTGATGTAAGTATCTGTGTATATCTACTACATATATGGCATCAGAATAGTATCTTTTTTTGATGCCAATCTTTACAAAACTCCAGATCTTGTTCCTAAACTTTTTGGCTGTGGATTGTCATTCTGTGCTAAAGAGTCAGGCAGGCGGCGTCACTCACTTGATAACCAGCCTTTCTTGTATAGGCATCTGGGGAGCTGAGCTGGACTTTGTAGTTCATACTAATGCAGGTACACAACACTGACCACGTGATTGAACAGGTTAACAGCCGGATTGGAACTGTTAGAGCAGGGTCCCCACTGCTCTTCCCTGCCCATGCAGACCTTAGGAGGAACCTGTTGGCCTCTAAGTGACCGACGTTGAAACCTGTATGGGTGGTCACTAAGGGGTTAAATATTGGCATAACATTTGCCTTGCGCCAGTCACTTGGCAAATAGGAAAAGCAGTAACAGAACCCATAAAAAAAGCACTAGGAGCTAGTTACTAAAGTAAGCAGCTCCTAGCGCCATGTCAGATGCAGCAGTGTTACACTGTTAGCGTTATCGGAAACCTCCCATAATGCCAGCAAACACTGCTGCGAAGTACAATCGGAACACCAGACCGCGCTCAAAGTGGTCTGGCGTATTCATGAGGAGGCGCGGCAGTCCGGGGAAGATGCTGTATCTGAGATAGCGCTAGGAGCTGCCTACTTTAGTAAGCGGCTCCTAGTGATTTTTTTATGGGTGACAGGTCCTCTTTAAGGACTACTGGTGTGTAACCCATCTGACCCATGTACACACTGATTTTATTGAGCTTAGATTGGATCATGTCTAGTATATAGACGATTTTACAAATATGGCTAAGAGATACAAGTCTGGATACCATTTGACACTGTCCCTCATAGTCGCCTGATGGGTAAAATAAGGTCTATTGGTTTAGCAGGAATCATTTGCACTTGGATTGAAAACTGTCTGAAGGATCGTGTCCAGAGAGTTGTGGTCAATGGTGAGCCGGACTTTCTGTTTTGTTTTTATTTACAGTCCAAACACTCAGTTTGTCCAAGTCACCCGCAGACGTGTGGAGACTTATTGCCATGGATGCTCCACTAGGGGATTCTAGCAATAAGTTTTCCAGGATGGGATAAGGAAAACCAGTGAAGAAAGTTGCATTGCTGTCCTCACTATTGTGTACGGCTCTGCCCAGGAACTTTCAAGAATTACATGTGCAAGAGTTTAAAAAATATATTTATGTAGTAAACTGTGATTCTCCCAATATTTGTAAACAGAAAAGAACATTTCTAATCTGCAGTACAGTATTCAGTAAATAAAAAATATCCCTACACAGGTGGTCCCACAACATCAGCACCCAAGGAAAGAGGGCTGCAAAATCCACATTGTCTTTACAGTTCCTCTAGATATAAAGGAAACTCATTCACACGGAGGTCTTCACAGACAGATACTGTATATCTGGCTTTGCCCTATATTGGATCTCTTAAATACTTAACACGGGTTAGATGTCAGGATCGAGCTAATTCCCTCTAGCTGGCCTAGTAATTGGGCTATGGAATGAGCCCGTTAGAGATAGGAATACAGGAAGGTCATTGAACAATCACTACTTATTATCATCACTTATTATTATCTTTAGCCTTCACTTGTTATCCTGCTGGAGAAGACTTTGGCACAGAAAGAAAACATCACAAAGTAAAAGAAAAGATACTTAAAAGGGCTTTTCCAGGAATCCTAGAATTCCTGTGGATGCCGGGGTAGGGTGATGTTTGGACAACATCATACCCCATCTCCGGAGCAATATACTCTGGGCCACAAATAGGATCAGATCCCAACAAAAGCAGGAAGACCTTTATCAAACAATTTTTTTAGGAGACGTTTCCATGGATAATGCAAATTTCACTCGACAGTATTCATCTTCTTGTTCACTGGCATCGTTAAAATGCTTTAAAAAAAAATTGTAAAAAACTTAAAACATAAAAAATTTAAATGTAATCAGACACTTATTGATATTTTTTTTCATCATCACTGTCCATAATTCTCTAAAATTAGGTTGTGTTAAGACGTCTTGTCTTGCAGAATCTGGTTATGCATTTACTTTCTCTTGCGCTTTTCTTCTTTCCTATACTGCGGACTGAACAGCATGGTGAGCAGGATGAGAATAGGGATCACCAGGTACGGGGCATAGACAGAGACCAGAGTCAGACGCTCCTGCTGGTTTGGAGAATCCACCTGGTTTGTTTTTGGGAAATCGCCATAAAGAAGATGAGCGAGAATAGGCAACACAGTCGTGGCTACATGAGATGAGTAGACAATGGCAGGAATCCTGATCCAGCGCTGTCCCCCTGAACATGGAAGGATCAGAAGGAGAAATAATGAGTCTTACAAGCTTCAGCAGGTCAAACGCTGAACATCATTCCTGGGGTTCAAGAGCGGAGTAGGAATAAGCCATGGGGAGCGCACAAGGAAATCACACACTCCCCCAGCAATTTCCTAACACTGTACAATGTGACCATGCTCCCGCCCATTGGGCTGTACAGAGGACTGCGATCAGCTCCATTCACCACCTCCACCAAGTGTTATAATATGCTGGCAGCATGTTGTAGAGAAATGCCCAGTGATACCAACATTCCTTTATTATTTCTATTATTATCCATTATGGCTTTTGTGAAATATTCCCATTTTAATCTGTAAAATAATGAAGCAGTTGATGCACCCAGGCTCAGGTCCTCAGCACCCGGAGCACTGCCCAAATCACTTCAGAGTGACAGAGAGAGTAGTGGTACAGGTAGAAATACCTGTGCACTAAGGACACACTCGAGGTGCCCCAATTCTCTTATTAAAATGCAGATTTACATTTTTCAGGAACTGCATAATGGACAGAAATAATAACTGTACTGCATTTCTCTACAACATGCTGCCAGAAGATCTTAATGCTTGAGAGAGGTGGTAGGATCCCTTTATTCCCCAAATTGTTGGGTAGTATTTTTTAGCCAGGAAGAAGTGTACAATTTATAGTATAGGCAATTATAGTAATATTACATCATGTATCAAACAAGGGGTGCACAACCTCCCCACCATCATCTCCTCAGAAACGTCAACCAACAGACTATGGAGATTTTTATTGTTTTTTTTCTGATTTACGTGAGGGAGAGGTAACGCTTTAAAAAAAAAAAAAAAGTTAAAAAATTTAATTGAATCAGTATTTTTGTAATGTTTAGGTTTCTCCTACAGTTAATATACAACAGTGATCTTATGGTAACTTATTATCACTGATCTTTATACAGACATGTAGTGAAGGTCATGTGACTGGAGCATCAGCAGGTAATACTGAAAAACACTGCTCTGGTTACATGACCTATCAGGGCAGCAAGCGTCTGCAGCTCACGGCCAGGGCTGAGATAGAGAGTTGACAACTTTCAGGCAGATTTATCTACCTTAGAGTAAACCGCCTGCACAAGCTTCTATGACGCTTGTACAGGCATTAATGCGACCTCATGATTTCAGTCAAAAGCTTTATCTCCTTACCCCTCTCCCATATACACAAGGTTTGACAAGCTTATGATAAATTATTATACGTTCACATGCTCTGGATTTGTAAAGGGCTAATCACTCCAGGAATCTGCAGCTCAACCCTGCTTCCATCTGTGAATTATTATTTTTGAGTTCATCCACAATTTTTCCAACAGAAAATCTGAATGAATGTAAATGTGGCGCATATGGAAAGCATCCACTGAATGGTTAGTTGTTTTCCCCTGCACTAAGTAAACGGAGTATAATGCATCAATAGCAGAGCTGCTGCGACTCCTCTCTGGATGTAGGGAAGGAAACCCAATGTTATCCCAAAAAAGATCCACAATGTGTGAGACTGCTCATATCTCACCTTTAAAGAACGCATAGGTAGCTATGGGGAAGAATGGAAGCTGCACAATGGCTTCACAATACACAAAGCTCTTAAACCAGGGTGGAGGGTCCAGCATCAGGTGGTCTTTAAAGGTAACACAGTACCATTTCATCAAATCAAGAAGCTAGAAAAAATAAGAATTAGTAAGTGTTAATATATTAACATTTATAACAAAAATTTAAGCAAATGTATAGCATTCAGATATTAAAGAGAATATATTGGGCATTTTTCTGGAGATTAGAAATCAGATCTGGCATTAATGTGCACAACCTCTTAATGGGGACGTGGCACCAGATTTTATCTTATCAATCTACTACCCCCCTCCCCCCACACACACTCTTTCTCAAACTCCCTTTTTTAGGTTAAATCTTATTGGTTTACCCATAAAAAAAGGGGCTCCAGAGGGAGTGTCCCTACATACACCCCAATCTCTGGTTCTACAGGACCTAGAAACATGCTTCTGGTGTCATATTAAAGATAAGAATCTCACCATTCATAGTGGCTTGTGGGTCTGGGAGCTACAGAACGGAAAAGCACGATGCAGATGAAAGTCCAATTCCTGGACTGAGCCTAGAACTACTAAAATGCATTCAGCATGTCCCTTTAATCATTGTAGTTCTGGTCATGTGATGGGAGAGAGTTTGGACGGACGGAAAAGTTTATAGAAATATTCAAAATAGGCTCCAGGCTCCAACAT
Source organism: Engystomops pustulosus (assembly GCA_019512145.1). Classification (NCBI taxonomy): domain Eukaryota; kingdom Metazoa; phylum Chordata; class Amphibia; order Anura; family Leptodactylidae; genus Engystomops; species Engystomops pustulosus. The sequence continues at coordinate 232,543,546 of CM033642.1, read as the reverse complement.
CTTGGTGAATTAGTGTGAAGAATTCAATCATTTATCCATTGATAACTTTTTGCAACAATCAGTGCACAATCCCTTCCCATGTAGACTGGCTGTCATTGGGAAAAATGTGCAGCATGTGAACACACCCTAAGAGGTGACCCAGGTGAGAGGCCCCGGACACTCTGCCTAATACATAACCTGCATTTCCAGTCCTTGTGACTCCAAAACAATTTATCACACTGAAAACGCAGCTATGTGTGAACAGGAGTCACTATCACGCACTAGAATCAATGACAATGTGCAGAGGCGGTTACTGACCTCCTGCGGGTACCAGCTGGCGGGGAGCACGGCCTGCAGATCCACCAGCAGGGTGATGGGGATGTGCGAGAAGAAGTAGAAGAAGAAAACCCACTCCAGCAGCCGGGTGACGGAGGCCATTGTGTCCGGGGAGCAGCAGCGGCGGCAGCAGACAGCATGTAGAGCGCACACCGCTCACACCACAGCCAGGCCCCGCCCCTGTCCTGCCGCCAGCCATACACTGCGCAGGGCGTCACGTCACGTGACCAGCTGGAGGAACAACCCGACGTGCGATTTGCTTCAGGGACGACAATAACAGTCAAAGCTGTCACTAGGGAGAGGGCGGGGCCTACACTGTCTCATCTACATAATCACTAGGGAGAGGGCGGGACCTGCACTGTCTCATCTACATAATCACTAGGGAGAGGGCGGGACCTGCACTGTCTCATCTACATAATCACTAGGGAGAGGGCGGGAGCTGCACTGTCTCATCTACATAATCACTAGGGAGAGGGCGGGACCAGAAAGTGTAACGTGTGGAGGAATGACTGTGTATAAATGGGTTCATATCTCATTACTATTGCTGATCACCTGCTGTCCGCTCACTGACATGACACATAAGTCACACCTCCCTCTTTTTCCCTAAAAAAATAGGAGTGATCTGTGAGGAAGTAAAGTAACACTGGCAACCAGTTCAGCCACCCAGTGTCATGTACCTATGGCGGGGATGGGTGTCACTCTGCGAGCAGCGCTGCTCCTGAGAGAGCTGGACGGGCACATCATAACCGCTGCTGCACATCACTCCCAGAGACAGTCAGCTCACTGCCATCACACCTGAGACAGCGGGACAGTTAGGAGTTGTGTGATATTAGTGGGGTTAAGCTTAACTGTAAAACCTTAAACAGTTCAACAAACTCTAATAAATAATAATAATAATTCTTTATTTATATAGCGCACACAGATTACGCAGCGCTGCACAAGCATGTCAAATTGGTCCCTGTCCCCATGGGGTTCACAATCTAAACAACCTAACAGTATGTTTTGAAGTGTGGGAGGAAACCGGAGTACCCGGAGGAAACCCACGCAAACACGGAGAGAACATACAAACTCTATGCAGATGTTGTCCTGGGTGGGATTCGAACCCAGGACCCCAGTGCTGCAAGGCAGAAGTGCTACTTACTCAGCCACCGTGCCACCCATCAAAACACTTCCCTCTGGCAATTCTTTACTGTTGTTGACTTTAAAGGGCACCTGTCAGCAAGAATGTGATTTTAAGCTGGTGACAGGTTCCAGTAGCCTATGCTATGCTGATTTTAAAAATGCCTTTGTCAGCATTCTGAATCGTTTCAGTACTAGTACTACTATATTAGTTTAATTCACATAACCTGGCTCCCTGCCAGCAGCATGTGGCGAGTCCCTGGGTGTCCCTCCTCCCTCACCATTTCCTGTCATGTGCATTAAGCAGGCAGGGGAGCGAGGCTGGGGGATGATGTGGAGTAGAGAAAGATGCATGAGGAGACACAGGCACACACAAGCTGATGTCATGTAAATAGGGGTTAAGTTGTCTACATGGACAGACACCAATAAAGGGAACCTGTCAGCATGGAGGTAATTTTTACTTGAAGATAGGTCCCAATAGCCTATAGCATGTTAATTGTGAAAATTGGAAGTTCAAACGTCACAAGTTGTCTTCCCTTCCTCTCAGCTCATGAATCTCCCTCCACATCCCTCAGCCTCTTCCATACTCCCCCTGTGCGGAGGAGGAGAGCAGGGATTGAGGTGAAGACCACTCAGGCCGTTTGCCCCTCCATGGGACTCACCACGCAGAGGGAGCCAGGGGCCGGAAGCCAGGTAAGGTAAAATAATTGTTTAAAAGGCTCTGGATTTATTCTGACACTTCAATTCAAGGCATTTTTGAAATGTCTGCAATAGACTGTTGGAACCAGGTAAAAATTAACACCTTGATGACAGGTTTGATGACAGGTTTCATTTAATGGCCACTTTTTAATGAAACAAACATTTATTGTGTGGCTATCAAAAAATTTTTTTTAGTCATCCTGGGTGTATCCAGAAGGTTTGAACCTATCCAGCAATATACACATACTGCTATCTCCACAATACAGCAGATTTCCATAGAGCCCCAAACAAGCCGCAAAAGAAAATAAATCTTGTATGAATTATAATTAATAATCACATATTAACTACTGTACTGTAGTACGGCGGGTACACCTCGGCACCCGGGAGAAGAGGAGGGGGTGAGCGCTGCAAGGTGTTACAAATTCCACATGTAAAATATTTGTAATTTTGATTTCTATCAACATGAGGCTGTTACTATGTAATTATTTCAAGGTCCAACAATTATCGATTCCACCAGCCCTGGAGATAGTGTTGTCATAACTCTGAATAAGGTTCATGGTCAATGACTGGACTTTTGCCCCCGCACTACTGATCCCTTTTGTACTGAGACTGTGCCGAGTATGAAAAAGAAGCCGATCACCTTATGAAACTTAAAATGAGCTCATGAAAACATTCTGTTTGATGATTACAGGCGGTCCCCTACTTAAGAACACCCGACTTACAGACGACCCCTACTTAAAGACGGACAAATGTGACCACTGGTGAAGTTCTCTGAATGCTTTACTATAACCCCAGACTGCACTGATCAGCTGTAAGGTGTCTGTAATGAAGTTTTATTGATAATCCTTGTACTCTCTGGCTCTGTGACCAGACAAGAACTCACCTCCTGTTTTTCCTAAGAAGGAGACAGTCTCTTATTTTATTATGAGATGTTGGTTCTACGCGTCAGATACGGAGACAATTAACTGTTAAAATGCAGTCGGGATATTGTCACTTTAAACCTGAATATCGTGGTCCCAGAGGCACACTAAGAAGACACAATTTTAGATTCCATTTCAAAGAGAGATTATCCTCCCTCTCTTTCAGGGAGAGGGGCCCCCATGGCAAATGCCCACATTCTGCACTACCCAGTAGCGCGGCCCTGATGATGTCCCGGAAACCTCATACCTCTCAACTCCCGGAACAGTAGGACAAAGCCAAAAATTCGGGCACTGTCTCGTTGGATCTACAGTGGATTCGCAGAATCAGTAGAGCCCCAAACAGTCATTATTGACAGACCAACAAACGGCTTAATTCGCCTTTAATTTTATCCTGCGAGAATTTCAGGTACACATAGCAGTAACACTGGGCGCAACATCGAACAAAAAACAGACTAATCGGATATAATATTCTGTATAAAATAACAGATCTTAAATGTGCTGACCTTACGCATTTAATATCCCAAAAACTTTTAATGGTATTAGTTGTTATGTGTAGCTGTTACAGGCAGTGCCGGGTTACATAACAAGATAGGTTTGCACATGTAAGGTCTTGTCAGGAATTTGTTATCGTAAAGGTTGGAACTGATATTTGATCAGTGGGACCAAAAAACAAACATTGTCATGGACAGGTACAGAGAAAATTGGACTTGCACAAAATTTTTTCGACTGTACTGGGAACAATCACGGGTGTTACCGGTAAGCCTTTACTGCAATATGCAGCAAAGACCTACCGGCTATGGAGAGGGCTCAGCCCGTGAGCCCTCTCCATGCAGCGCAACCCGACCGCCGCCGTGAATACATGGCGGGCGGTCGCGATTACCAGCGTGTAAGACGACCCCAGAGAAGACAGAAGATTTTTCTGTCTTCAAAAGTCGTCTTATACGCCGGAATATACGGTAAGTCTATTGGTGTTTGCTGCAAAGTTGCAAAAAGTTATTCTTGTTTACATGGTGATTTCTGGAAAAATTAGATTTGGACAGAATAGGAGCTTTTTATTTTGTGTGTGATATATTTTTAACCTGTTCACGACCCGTGACGTAATAGCACGTCACGGGTCGGCCGCGGGTGCATGGAGAGGGCTCGCGGGCCGAGTCCTCTCCATAGCTGGTAAGTTTTTGCTGCATATTGCTGATCGCCGCCGGCAGCTTCAAAAGGATGGCGGCGCATGGGCGCTGCCATCTTTTCGAGGATCGCCGCTCCCTGTGACGTCATCGGGAAGCGGCGATCCGTCGCCATGGTAGCCTCGGGTCTCACAAAGACCCGAGGCTACTTCGGGTTAACCCATGCATTACAATGTGCTATCAGCACATTGTAATGTATGAGTAATAAAATACACATATAGGATCGTGCAGACACCCTAGGGTTAAAGTACCTTAGGGAGTCTGAAAAATACTAAAAATAAAAAAAAGTTTAAAAAAAAAACCTTATAATAAAAAACCCTAAAAACCTCAATACCCCCCTTTCCTAGAACGATATAAATAGAATCAACAGTTAAAAATCAAAACACATTTAGGTATCGCCGCGCCGAAATCGCCCGATCTATCAAAATATTATATACGTGTTTTTTCACTGCCGGTTTTTTTCACGGAAAAAATCGCGCCCAAAGTCGAAAATGGCACTTTGTTGTTCATTTAAAAAATAAAAAAAAAAAATTCTATAAAAGTGATCACAAGGTCGAACAGTACTAAAATTACAATTACATTGTAAACATCATCAAAATCCGCAAAAACTACACCCACCCACAGCTCAGTACACCAAAGTATAAAAAAGTTATTACGCCAGAAAGATGGCCAAAATCCCCCCAAAAATTTTTGTACAGGAGGTTTGAATTTTTTTAAAATGTAGTAAAACATTATAACCTATAAACTTTGGTATCCCCGTGATCGCACCGACCCAAAGAATAAAGTAGACATTCATTTGGGGCCTCAGTGTGAAATCCGTAAGATCGACGCCCACAAGAAAACGCCACAAATGCGTTTTTTTTTTTTTACCAATTTCACTGCATTTGGAATTTTTTTCCCGCTCCCTTGTACACTGGCATGGAATATTCACTACCATATCTATGAAGTGCAATTTGTTACGCAAAATAAGCCGTCACACAGCTCTGTACAGGCGGGTCCTACTTAAGGACACCGCACTTTACGACAACCCATAGTACGACGGACCCCTCTGTCCACTGTGACCTATGTGATGAAGCTCTCTGGATGCTTTACTATAGTCCCCAGAACCTGGCATGATCAGCTGTTACATTGCCTGCGTATGAAGCTTTATTTGATAAGTCTTGGTCACCAATTACAACCAAAAATTTGAAAACTCACAATTGTCACTGGGGCAAAAGAAAAAAATTGTCTAGAAACTTGTTACCATTAATAAATATACAGTTTCGACTTATAACACAAATTGCAACTTAAGAACAACCTCCAGACCCTATCTTGTATGTACCACCCGGGGACTGCCGTGTACATGGAAAAATAAAAAAGTTATGGATTTTGTGATCATGGGAGAGTGAAAAGATGAACATGAAAAAAAAACAAAAGGGCCATGTTAACTGGTCAACGGTTTTTTGTTTTAGCATTTTTAGGAGTGTAAATTCTTGATGTTGTGTATTGTGGTATATACTGTATAAATCTGCTCACTTTGTGTTATTATTTTTAAATCCCTATTTGTGTGTAAACCTCCTCCATGTGAGTTTTATGTAAAAATGTAGACATTTTCAGTGCACTTTTTATTTAACAATTTGTGTTTATCACAAAGTTACGTGAGGGTGGTCAAATGTTAATTGCAAATGCATTGCCTGGTTGTCTGCTTTTAAAATTAGGTTTTATGGGTGCCTTTACTTTTTAATCAGTTTTATTGATACAGTATATTTTGCAGGTTGTGACTGTCATTAAATTTCTAGTTGACAAGCAGAGATTTAGTTATTTAAGCTTCAGTGATATTATGTGGATTTATTTATGTGAACATATTAATATGAGGCATTTGTGAACTCTACAGATGTCCATTTATTACATTTAGGAGATGTGAAGGTAAATATTTTCTGTTTGCAGCACATTTTTGGCCATCAAAGTAAAATTTTAAGTATTTTTTATAAAATGTTTCAGTTTGAATCAAAATTGCATGAAGGTGCCTATGTCTATAAACTCTTTAATGCAATTTTGAAAATGGGGCAAGTGTCTGCTTTCAGAAAATATGTGGTTTGCTGCGGTTGACTTTATTTCTTTTTGCTGTAATTTAGATTTTATTTGTAAACGTCAAAATTGTAAAAAAAATGCTTTGGCAAATAACGCAAAAAAAAAATCCAGAAATGCCTGGCAGTGAAAGGGTTAATACCCCTTGATTGAATTCCCGGGTGAAGATGCTTATCATCTATCTCCTGTCTATATATCTATCATCTATCTGTCTAGTTATCATATAATATATCATCATCTGACCACTTATATATCTCACTTTTTCTCTATCTATTTTTCAATCAATCTTCTACTGTATTTATCTCTCATATCTATCTACTGTATATATCAGGTTCAGTGAAGAGGCAGCACTCCTTGTAGTGATGAAAGGGGTGAAGCTTTATTCCATAAAAAGCGACGTTTCGGTGTACCGTTACACCTTTATCAATCTTCACCCCTTTCACCACTACAAGGAGTGCTGCCTCTTCACTGAGCCTATATTGGAGACCCTGGCCAAGGGATCACCGGCTTCTGCACCCACCGCTAGCTGTGCTGCTCTGGATCTTCTACTTTTTACTGTATATATCATCTAGAAATCTCTATCATCTTTCATATTTATCTTCGATCATATTAGTTATAATTAATAATTCCTTTATTTATATAGCGCACACAGATTACGCAGCGCTGCACAGAACTTGCCATATCAGTCCCTGTCCCCATGGGGCTCACAGTCTATTCAACCTACCAGTAAGTTTTTGGAGTGAAGGAGGAAACCGGAGGACCCGGAGGAAACAAACACAGAGAGAACATACAAACTCTTTGCAGATGTTGACTCCCATATTCTCCCATATTACAGTTTGTTTTACCCTACTAAATGGAGCCTCTTACTGACTGTGATCAGTCATAAAATCGTTTTATTTTTGGGCCCCACTTTGTCTAGAACCGGCCCTGTACATCATCACTATATATGAAGTTGTAATTGCATTAGAGGAAAAGCTAAGGAAAGCTGCAGCGGAGGGAAAAGGGAAAGGTATCCTGGTATTTTTTTCCTGAGGAGGGAACAATATAAGGGGGAGCTGCTAGGAGGGCAAAATATGAAGGGAAGCCGAAAGGGGGAACATTGTAAGAGGGAAACACAATGGGGCTCATTTACTAAGAGTCCGCGGACCGCACTATCATCGGAATATCTGTCATTTTCTGATATGCGCCGCATTTAGAAGGGCTTTTTGTTGCACACAAACTGATTTTGGCGCATCAGCGCTGGCTTTCACACAACACAAATCGGGGGACGGTCCGTCGGACGATCCCACGGATACGGACAACGCGCAGGATTTAACATTCAAAATTGTGTCGCAAGCCATGCACTTACATGCACCGGGAAGAAGAAGGTAAACTCCAGCGGACCTGAGCGGGGAAACGACACATGCAGGAAATTGGATGCACAATTTTAGTGAATTGCGGCAGCTCCGAATCCTTGTCGGAGAATGCACCTCGGGGATCGCGACGGGACAGGTAAGTAAATGTGTCCCAGTATCGGGAGGGGGCTAGGGCACAATATGAGGGTGGTATAGAATATGATGGGACCATAATATGAGGGTGTGAGGGGAGGAGAGGACTAAACTGTGACAGGAGTTGAAGGGGCACTAAGGACACCATCAGGCTATATCTCAGTTAGCTCCATATAAAATTGATGAGGCAGGAGGGAGACCGGACCCTGTTCTCGGATGGACCCCTAAGCAGACCTATCCTTACCTATCCTGTAAATATGTTATAACTTGTTTCACAATCCTTTAACACAGGGCTTGCGTGACAACTTTTCTTGGCCACTAAGTGGAGTTAGGGTCAATTCACAGCTATAGTCTGGCGTATTAAGTGTCCAATGGACCCCGGGCTGTTTACACGACTAGGGCCCCCCCCCAGCGTCCAAACCAACATGTGCCCGGATGTTTTGGACTTAAAGGGGTAGTCCGAAACTTATTAAATAAAACAAAAGGTGGCTGGGAGGGGCTGCTTAAAAAAATAAAGATGTACTCACCTCCTTGCGCCCGCCGGGTGTCCCGCGCTGTTATAACTCTTTGCTGTGCGCCATGTAAACAAACATGGCCACGGGAGCATTGCTAAATTCAGCTGAATCCAGCACTGCTCCCGTTGCAATGTTTGTTTACATGGTGCATGGACAAGAGTTATAGCAGCACCTCTCACAGGGTCAGCTATCTGCCGCCTCATGGCAGATGCGGCCCTGGTCCAGTGCAGGCCCTCTGTAGATAGGCAGTCCAGTGCTTGTCCCCCCCCTCCTCTAAGAAGACACTCACCTACCCGTGCTCCCTGCAGACTCTGCTCCCATGCAGGCAGATTGTCAAGGGCCGTGTCAAGGACCATGTCCTCTTCTCTATGACCCAGATGCCGTTGCCTAGGCAATGATGACGCCAGCGTCTGGTTCCCAAGAAGGGCGCAGGTACACCGCTGCCTGCGTCCAGTGATCAGCGCTGCTGCTCTGTTCTGGGGTTGCTGGTTGGCACCTTTGTGATTATTTGCAGTGGGCACCATCAGTGCAAATAACTATTGCTGCTGCTGCTGCTGCTGATTTGCGAGAACTCACTGTTGTGTGATCTCTGCCTGTAACATTTTTACAGATCCTTAAAGGGGTTTGCCCAATCTCCAAGTGATGTTTACACAATAAAGATAATTTTTAACTCCTTGCTTTACAATTTTACTCAGTTTCATTGCCGTTTTAGTTCCTAGCACTCAGTAATGGTCAGTGTAAGATTTCAGAGTGTGGGCTGGGACTCTGTAAGCAGATACTTCATGATCCCTCTAGTGCTATGAGATGCTGTGTGCTGACAATCTGGTTAGATTATCAGGGTACAGATTTATATACACCTTCATTTACCTTCTGAACACTGTACTAGTATCTGACATATAAAATGAGAGATAAGGCAGATCAGAGATAATGAGATCCATGAGATGCCTATTAAACATCCCATTCCCTGCTCTGATATCACAGCCACAACATACTCTGTCAGCTCTGCTGTGCCTCTCTCCCACTCCCCTAGATAAAGACCTTATCTGTCTGTAGCTTTTAGCTTTACTCTCTTCACGCTGTGAAGTCAGGAAGTCTGTGTGTGTGTGAGCTCGTCTTGGAGTGCAGGAGTGGGTGCTGGAGGCAGATAGGAGCTCACTGCAGATTCAGAGAGGAGAACAATGTGTCCTCCAGACCCTAGACTTCTGATTTGGGGTCGAATTAAATTTTATACACCAGGACTGATAGAGACACAGTGGACTTATATCTGTAAAATGCTGTATTTTTGTTCATAACAGTGAATTAGAGAATGTGTTATTTTGTTATATTTAAGAATCTTGTCTTCGTGGGAATTTCCCTGTTCCTGGTCGCTCTCCTCCATCCTTGTGTGCCAAGCCCCTGTGCTCGTTTTTAGTCACACTACCTACACTACCTCCCTAGGTGCGTTCTGTAACCTGTAACTGTAAAATAGACAGTGGTCTAACAATGTAATAGTTCCATGTAGCAGTGGGGGCCTCCCAGAACCAACTTCAATGGTCACCGCTAGACCTCCAGTCCGACATCGGATATAGTTTTTACCTTACACTTGCCCACACCCCTGTAGAGTTTTTCTGAATACCTTTAAATCCCCTTCCTTTATACTTAATTCAGGCAAAAATATTAAAAATAGTTACAAGACAAAACACAATGGGTGGTAAATATAATTAGGCATTTTTTATTTATGCTTTGGGTTCAGGTAATTGGGTTATTTACTATTATTTTTTAGTTTAACATCAATTCTTCGCCCCTTCCAGTAACAGTGATGGGGCGATATGATCGGTACAAGGGTACGGACACTATATACAATGGTTATTTCCATCTGGTATATAATGGTGAAATACATATTTCACATTTTTGGTGATATTTCATCTCCAGTAATGGGGAAGCAGGTAAAATATGTGCAGGACATGTTTATGGGGCTCATCACATTCATGTCCATGTTTCTTGAAATTCCCTCTGTCTAGAGACTCCAGCTGATGTATCTGCTGGAAGAGATGAGAAGATTATTAGATGAAAAGATTATTTTCTATTGTTATATCAATATTGTGTGCAGTAGTGTCATAAGATCATTGTTCCTGGTCGTATGATGGGATATAACTGGTTCCCTATAACTAGGGGGACATACAAGTAGTTCATAATATAACTAGAACTGCTCAACCCAGGAGTCATGCTTCAGATGAGGAGAGAGCCACACTTATATCATGGCCTACTACATGGTATTATTATTGAGAGAAATAGATACTTACCGTATTTTTCGGACTATAAGATGCTTCTTACTATAGGACGCACCTCAGAGTTAGGCTTTCAAAAAAAGGAAAAATATATTTTACACCAATTAAAATATCCCTGTGATGCACACAGCTCTGCATCAACCAATACAGTTACACACACAGCCCTGCATCATCCACACAGTTATACACACAGCTCTGCATCATCCATACAGTTACACAAACAGCACTGCATCATTCATACAGTTACACAAACAGCACTGCATCATTCATACAGATACACACACAGCTCTGCATCATCCATACAGTTACACACACAGCGCTGCATCATCCATACAGTTACACACACAGCGCTGCATCATCCATACAGTTACACACACAGCTCTGCATCATCCATACAGTTACACACACAGCCCAGCATCATCCATACAGATACACACAGCTATAGCATTCATGCAGCTTACACACAGCCTCTGCATCACCCATACTTATGACACACCATCTCTGAATCACCATAACAGTTAGCAACACACAACGTCTGCATTCATCCATACAGTTCCCACACCACCTCAGTCATCATCCCATACAGTTAACACACAAACACTGCATCATCCCACAGTTCCACCCACGCTCAGCATACATCCATACAAGATACACACAGCTCAGATCATTCATGCAGTTACAAACAACAGCCACAGCACTGCATCATTCATGCAGTTACACACACAGCTCTGCATCATCCATAAGATACAACACCACACAGCATGGCATCATTCACAGCAGTTACCATACACACAACGGCACGCATCATTCATGCAGTTACAACAGAACAGCTCTGCAATCATCCTACAGATACACACACACTATGCATCATTCATGCAGTTAACACAGCTCTCATCAACCCATATCAGTTTACAACACAGCTCCTGCTATCCCCATACAGTTACACACACAAGCCCTCATGAATCACCCATGCAGTTACATTCAACTCAACAGCTCTACACACAGAACCATCCCACACTAACACTTCGTCAGCCCCCTTCCCTTCTTCCTTACTCTTTTCCAGCCCTATCATGGCCCATTCTCCCAGATCATCAGTCTGGGTGATAGTAAGAATCATGTAATTCACATGCAGATCACATATTCCTGGACATCACCACGTCCGTAGGACACCCGGAAGCATGCGGAGGTCCTCCTCTGCGGAGTCGGTGCCGCTCTATATCAGAGGCATCATCACCCGATCTCCATTACAGCAGTCAGATGGTCTGGCATGCTTGGATCCTCCTGACCTTCGGTCTATAAGACTCGGCCACTTTTTTTCTTACTAACAAAGTGCATTTTAAGTCCAAAAAATGGTATTTACTTACAAGAAATTCATCCCCAACTATTGACCCTTAACTTGTTTCTCAATTCTTTTGACTGATCCCCAATTGTAATCATCAATCATATAGTACAAGTGGTGGGATAACTCTGGTGTCTCTGTACTATACCTGATGGTCATCACTGATCCTCCTTTCCTCCTTATAACAACTATGGGAACATCTGCTCCTGTAGGACTTGGCATATCGTTCGTTCCTGGATAGACAACTTCTCCTCCTAGCTATGGAAGGAAACCAGTTCTATCACGTATCTGACTTTTAACTCACTTGGGCTGCTTGTCTTTTCTCCCTCTCACATATGTGAGGAGGGATTTCAAGCCAGATGAACGGTGAGGACTCTCTTCCTCCACTCCGCAAGCCCACTGACATGTATCACTATCTTTCTTATGAGTAATGGGGGTCTCCTCCTACTCCGCTTCCCCCCCATATGAGGCAAATGGATCTCCGATGGTAACGGCGCCACATTTGCCCTTCCAGATGTTTCCGGGCCCACCTTACCTCGCCTTCACACTCTGCCCAGAGAGTCCCGCCTCCCACTGTGATTGTACTATACTACCTGAGACAAGAGACAAACCTATATAAACACTCAAACCGACCCACTTAGTCGGTACACACATGCTATAACTGGTTGGACCCCCGTTTGCCTTTCACAACTGCCTCATTACTTCGTTCGTGCCAAGTTGCAACAAGGTGCTGGACACATCCTCAGAGATTTTTGGTCCATATTGACATGATGGCATCACAACATTTGCCACAGATTTGTCGGCTGCACATCCGTATGCGAATCTCCCTTCCACCACACCAAAGATGCTCTATTGGATTGAGATCTGGTGACTGTGGAGCATTTGAGTACATGATACTCATTGCATGTTCAATCGAACCAGTCGAGATTGATTCCGCTTTATGCATGGTCCATTAATCCTGCTGGATAGTAGCCCATCAGATGTTGTACATTGTAGGTCCATCAAGGGATGACATGGTCAGCAACAATACTCCAGGTAGGCTGTGGCGTGCACGACATGCCTCAATTTGGGGTACAAGGGGCCCAAGATTGCCAAGAAAATGTCCCCACACCATGACACCACTACCACCCACTGAAAAACCGTTGATACAAGGCACGGATGGATTCCTGCTTTCATGTTGTTTGACCAGCCAAATTCTACGAACCCTACCTACCGAATGTCGCAACAAAATCGACTCACAAACCAGCAACGTTTTCCAATCTTCTAATGTCCAATTTTGCGTTAGCTTCTGCAAATTGTAGCCTCATTTCCTGTTCTTAGCAATGAAAGAGTGGCACACGTGTGGTGGTCTTTCTCTGCTGCTAGTCAGCCCATCTGCCTCAAAAGTTTCGCAGACGTCGTGATTCAGAGATGCTCTCTTCCACTTGGTTGTACACGGGTGGCGATTTGAGTCACTGTTTGCCTTTCATCTATCGCTCGAACCAGATCTGCCCACTCTCCTCTGACCTCTGGCATCAACAAGTGCATTTCCGTCTTGCCCACAGAACTGCCCGTCTCATCTGGTGATGTTTTTTTGTCTTTTTCGGAACCATTCTCTGTAAACCTAAGATGTTGTTGCGTGAAAATCCCATAATCACAGATTTCTGAATACTCAGACCGCCCTTCCTGGATCAACAACACCATGCCACATGCAAAGGCAACTCAATCATCCTTTCTTCTTCCCACTACTGATGCTTCGGTTTGAACTGCAGGAGATTGTCTTAACCATGTCTACTTGTCCTAATGCACTGAGTTTGCCGCCATGTGATTGGCTGATCTATCGAATATATTAAGTGTTCAACCGAGCAGTTGCACAGTTGTACCTATAAAGTGGCCGTTGAGTGTATATAATCAGCTCACTTCTATGTTTTCATATAAAATAAACGATGGGGTAAGATATGAGGGAATCTCTTTTTAAGATCGGGTGCTCCAGGGTCCCCACCAGATAGGCCTGGAAAATCAAAAAGAGAGAAAAAATATGCCGGATTGGCAGTCGTGCAGCTGATCTACACGTTGACAACGGACACCTACTACAATGGCTGTGATTGGCCAAGTGTGTTAAAGGTCGGGTCCCCCATCTCTACAGTCACTATTAGCAGGTCAATAGCATTGACTCTGTGGTTAGGTGTGTCCTACCATCTCTGGTATATTATCATACTTACTGGTCAACCATATTCTGTGCCCCCAGCAGCAGCAAACAGAGATCTTATTCTAAAAAAAAAAAAAAAGGAACCATCATAACTTCATAATGTCAAAAACATTTACACACCCTCACTGATTTATGACCAATCCTATGATAGACTCATCAATAGTATTACCTGGAGAGAAACTGCTATCATTGCTGAGGGAGAAGAAAGTAATGTGGTCAGAGACAAGGGTTAATTATAACATTTTTTTTTTTTTTTTTTAATGATTTCTATATATTATAGAAAATATAATTCACTGCAGGAGAATGATGACCCCCGGCTGTACCAGAGGGGTGAACAGTCTCTGACAAATCCCTAGATGTCTCTAAACCTACTATTCTGTGCATTTAGGATTTCAGCATAGAATTCTTATGTGTAGATGAAAATATGTGAAAATTTTCCTCATTAGCACAGGACATAGAATTTATGTAATCCAACAAAACATCTATTCCTATCTATAGGCGCCCCCTAGCTCATGGTTTCCCTCCCTACAATCAGTATGTTATTATAGCATTGGTTCCTTACCGGGGATGACCTCGGGCTCCTCCACATCCTCCTCTATCTCCACCTCCTGTAATAAACATAACAACATCTCATATATACCAGCAGTCCCAGTTAAGTACAGATAGGGTCCATAAGTTTTGTTCTCAAGTTAAATTTGTAGTAAACAGTCAAAACTGTATATTGTAGTTCTAGACAATTTTTTTTTTAACCCCCCGGTGACAATTGGATTTTTCAAATTTTTTGCTGTAAATGGGACCAAGATTATCATAAAGCTTCATTACAGACACCTTACGCTGATCAGTGCAGACTGGGACTATAGTAACATCCAGAAAGCTTCACCAGAGGTCACAGGGGGCAGAGATCCTCGTTTAATACTGGGGGTCATTTGTAAGTCGGTTTTCCTTAAATAGGGGACCACCTGTAATATATGTTACTGTTCAGCCCGGACCTCGTACTGGGGGGATTTATAGTGAATATACGGATGCTGAGAGGCGCTTATATCACCCACACAGACTGGCGTAGTATGAATTCAGCTCTGCAGCTTCCATACACTCACCAATGGTCTCCAGTGTGGGCCCCAACGTCTACTTCTAAATTCTCTTTTTTTCCATGTCTGTTATACAAAAAAACACCAGATTAAGATTATTAACACTCGACTCTTATATTTAGTATCCTATTAATTCCTTATTCCACTGATTCCTATATCCCCTCTCTTACCCCGTACCACCCCGGGGATACATACGAGAATGCCGCCCCGCTTTGACTTCCTCACTTCTTTATCCATCTATTAGAGAGATAAAAATGTTATATTCTATGATGGTGGGAGGATTATTCCTACATGGAGAGTTTTATCAATAGTATACAAGGGATTTGGATGCCATAATAACTGATAACCTGTGAAGTACAGAGCCGGGACGGGGCTCCAGATTTCCCTGATAAATCTCCTTCCATTACACTATATCTTACATGATTACTTACTCCTGGTTCGGGCCATCCTCATCATCATCCTGTTTGTGACAAGAGACAAATGAGAACCCAACACAACAGTAGGGTTTATACAATTAGTGGGATCAGGATATAGGAGGCTGCGGTGGTCACCCCGGGGATATGGGGGGGGGGGGGGGGGTTGCAAAGTTTGGCAAAAGGTAGTTTACACTTAATACATAATAATAAGTTTATTGGGGTGTATACATGGGGGGCTTTCTGACAATCCTCTGCATATGTTTCGCAATAAAACTAAGATTTTCTACCAGAACTTCAGTTTTTTTGTCACAAAACAGATAAAAAGAGTAAATAACTTAAGATTATAATAGCCTTAGATAAATAAATGATTATAGTGACAATAATGAATAATAAGGTAATTATATTAGATAATCCTCTATATATAATATCCATTGTACATCGATCACCTACCGGATATTATGTGGCTGCATTGTGTTGTCTCCATTACAGTGATAAGACCCCATGTAGTTCAATGGCACAAAACTTCCTTCTAGACCCCCATATCTATGGTAAACCAGCAGGTCCTACAGCTTTTATATGGATGTGTAATGTGTATTATGGTCATTGGTCCCACTGTAATCCAGGTACCGGCTATGCTGTGTCTTGTGCAAATAAATGGATCACTATAGGTTGATAAATGGCTTTAGCGACTATTCTCCTCATCTTCCATAGGGAGAAATTGGTATAAAAAATATGATTTCTACATTACTATGTAACTATCATAGAGTTCTACATTGTTATATCCCAAAAAGGAGAGGCCATGAATTCACTAGATGATAAGACTAATGTGTGGGTAGAAGATGTCAGAGATGGAAAGAATAAGAGATAAGATACAGAATTGCAGCGCTTACCCTGGACGCCGGTCACTGCTGCCTGTAATAGGTAACACAGAGAGTAAGCAGAGGATATATACATATATACACATAGGCTACATTGACACGGCGATGTGCCCGCCCTACCGTAGCACGGTGGGCACACGTCGGCACATGGGAGAGGAGGAGGGGGTGAGAGCTGCTCCCCCCTCACCTCTCCATAGAGTTGCATGGCGCACGGCGCCGTATTACGGGGAAGGATAGAACATATCCTATGTTTTCCGTGGGTACAGAGCGGTACGGTGCTGCACATGTGTGGCACCTTACCACTACCGTAGGGCGTAGAGCGCCCATTGTCGTCTGTGAGGGACGAGTATACCCCCATACCGCAGTGTGAATGTAGCCTTACTGTGACACTGGCTGTATTGTTATACAAGTCACTTTACATCAATGAAATAAGGCACCTGCAGGTCGTAGATGTAAAATGGTTCCAGAACCTAATAATATGAGAAAATCATCTGCACAGTATCACATTTCCCCCGATCCATCTCATCTACTAGAATATATGGGACCAGGTTGTGGGCAATGTGTAATCCTCTGTAGACATGATAGGGATAATTTTATGATTGTTGGGGTCATTCCTTTATCCTGTGGCTAGGAAATAACCTGCTATAACTAGATTTGTCCTTTAAAGGGGTTTTCCCACAAAGAAAAGTTAGGCCCTATCCACGGGGCCTTTTTTTCTGTCAAAATTTTTTTGGGCTTAAATGTTTGATGGGTAAATATCTGAAATATATATACAGATATAGAAGAGTTTATAATGACTTTGTGCTTAAATCTACCATCAGCATCAAGGACTGCAATCTGGTGTGTGCCCTCCTGGCAGGATGGGATATTCTTTTAGCTTCTTATTCTCTTCTTTTTACCAAAAAAGCTTTACAATTATGCAAATGAGCCTGAGGAAACCTAGAGTCCCACAGGCTTATTTGCATTATTTTAAAGCCTTTTTTTTGTAAAATCAAGGACATAAGAAGCTAAAAGAAAAGCTGGTCCTGCCAGAGGGGGTACAAACCAGCATGTAATTGTGCCTGGTTTACAATCCTTCATCCTGGTAGCAGATTACCTTTAAGAATGGATTAGAATGGAATACAATAAAACCTAAATAAATGTGCAATATTCTAGGCTCCAGGCTATAAAGATTACATTATTGCACTGCTCACCTTACCCCACCTCCCGTCTCCCCTAATTCTATATTTCACTTACCGACTTCGGGTAAAAGAGTGGGTGGTCCATGTCCACGGAGTGAACCCTACCACCCCACAAAAAAAAAAACTTCCTCTCCTCCTGGTCACTAGTACAATAGCACAACAAATCACAAAAAGAACACCTAAAAATAAAAGAAGAAACATTGAATGAAGGAAAAGTGTAGAATTTGGCTGAAAATAAGAATTGACAGAAGAGAACAGAAGAGCATACTTACAATCCACCTCCAACTAAAAACCCTCAAACCAATGTCTGCTTGGCATCGGCTTATACAGCTTTTCTTTGTAATGTCATCATGAGACAATCTGTGACATCATGGGCAACAGAACATTCCATTTAAAGTGGTACCATCCATATTAATCACTCATTGAAATAATCTGCACATAATTAGCTTCATAGGCTTTTACACTGCACAGGAACACTTTCTCCCTTACACTGTGGGAGATTACAGAAGACAGGAGGAGGGTGTAACAGCCTGTGAAGCTGCAGCACAGAAGGGCTCAGGTAATACCCCCCTAAGCCCCTCTGATCTTAATGTGATAACCATGACTACAATGTATAAGAGATAATATTTCTACATTACTATGTTACCGTCATAGTGTTCTATGTACACACATTGTTATATTACAATAGGAAGGGGCCATGAATTCACTATAGGATAAGACTATATGATAAGACTGTGGGCAGTAGATGTCAGACATAGAAACTGTAGAATTACATTCTAATACTTTCTACTGTCAATAAAGGAAATGTATAGAATTTGGCAGGAAGTTACAAAACCAAGGAGAACAAAGGAGCATACTTACAATCAGTGCATGGTCTCCTGAGGGATCTCCTCCCAGACCTGGACTAAAGTATCCGACAACTTCTGGACAGTCTGTGGTGCAACGTGATGTTGGTGGATGGAGTGAGACATGATGTCCCAGATGTGCTCAATTGGAAAAGAGCGGCCAGACAGTCCATATGCAACATCCCTGCCAATGCAAGGCAGAGAAGTTGTTGCGAATAAGCCCCTTATATGTGTGTCCCCCTGGTAGTGAGTCCTCAGGACACTACACATATACTCAGTTCATTGTGCAGCGGTAGATTCTGCCGGGATAGGCAAGGGTTAAAGCAATGTTAATGATATTATCCAATGATGTTCCACTATTGTAACTGGAGTGTGATTGGAGAAGGAGACCACCGGACAAGGGAGGAACTAAACCCTTAGTCAGGGGAGGAGTTAAGTCAGTTCAGACCCAGCTCTCCACAGGAGGAGAGTTTCCAGAAACTTCAGAGGGAGCAGATGTCTCAGGCCCAGCTCTCAGCAACTTCACCTAGAGTGACACTGAACCACAAACAGGACAAAGCTATAGCTTCCAGGATTGGACACAGCTACATCCCAGCCTGCCCCTGCATCCAGGCTGGTGAGACGACTCCTGAGGTTCCTCTCCAAGATCACTCCAGTACTGCACTTGTACAGAATTGTTTGGCGTGTTGTTACCGTTGGTTGAATAAAGAACTGTAAGTTACTTTTATGCGCAACATTGCCTACGTCTGGTCCCTGCTACGGCTGTATCACCATCAAGGGCGCCCCATCCATCCGCCAGGGACACATAACCAGTACTACAGCCTCTCCCTCTACATCATTTCTTGCCAACACTACCTGCTGGAGACCTGCCAGGCTGTAGGACAGCCCTCCGGTCCCCATACCAAGCACCGTGACACTAGCGTGCCTAGGCCGCAACCGCCAGCCACTCCGGTATTCTGGGCCCCAAGAAAAGGCTAGGCTCCGGTGGGGGATGTTGCACATAGCTTCAAAGCCCTCATCTTGCAGGAACTACTGACACTCCAGCCACATTAGGTCTAGCATTGTCCTGCATTAGGAGAAACCCAGGGCTGGTGAGCACATGAAGGGTTGTGCGGCTCTCTAAAGAAATGCCACCCCACACCATTACTGACCCACTGCTGCAATGGTCATGCTGAAGGATGTTGCAGGCAGCAGTTTGCTCTCCACGGCATCTGCAGACTCTGTCACGTCTCTTACATGTGCTCAGTGTGAACCCGCTTTCATCTGTGAAGAGCACAGGCCGCCAGTGGCGAATTTACCAATCTTGGTGTTCTCTGGTAAATGCCAAGCGTCCTGTAGGATGTTGGACTGCAAATACTCTGTGTGATAATATGATGTATATATACTATATGTGTATTTGGTGTGTATATACTGTATGTAAAAGTGTATAAATGTATATATGAGTGCATAAATGTGTGTGATTGTCAGCAGTGGATTATGATATGTCCAAGGCCATCCAAATCAACCACCAAATTTTATACGTAGAAGGACCTTTACTCGTGAAATCCTTGCACATCTGTTCCTACTCTCAATACACATTACACATGAGCCATTTCAGGACCTTTTATGGTCCTCCAAAGGTCCCAAAACTGCAGATTGAAAGCATTCAAAAGGGACCATTCCTGTTGTTTCTAGTATCATAAGTGGAAATTGAATCGCAGACTTGTAAGGGCTATAAAATTCATACAGCCCAAAGTCCAGGGCAGTCTTAAAGGACATCTACCACCAGGATGAAAGACTGTATGCAAATGAGCCTAAGGAAACCTACCATCACGGATCTACCAGATAAGTATTTATGGGCAGCCCAATTTTTTTTTTTTTTTAAATAAAAACTTTTAGCCCCCAGATATATACAAAAAGTTTACAACTATGCTAACATGCGCTGTAGCTTGGGCTTTGCAGACAGGTTGCAAAGCTTTAGCTGCGCTCACTTGTCTGCAAACCCGAGGCTCCTGCTTCACACCCCAGTACCCTCCAAAGAAAACAAACATTTTTATACAATAATTTTTATGTATATCTGGGGGACTAAAAGTTTTAATTAAAAAACATTGAGCTGCCCATAAATACAGAATCCTGCCACCGAATCTACCTTATTAAGCCGACATCATTTTTAATCAGTATGTTATTATCAATGTGTGTAAAATAAGGTATTTACATTTTTTCATACATTTCTTTGTCTATATTTGTATGTTGTTGGATTTCTCATCCTTTATATGGATGAACAATAGGTGTCATAATAAACAGAAAAAATTTTAATATAATATATGTATTTTTGGAGATATCCACTCTTAAAGTTACCATCGTAACCAGACCTGTTTAATATGACACCAGAATTGTGTTTCTAGGTGCCAGGGTTCAGGAGATATAGGCGCTTGAAGTTTCACTGTCATGATGTTTACAAACATCCTTTTTGCAAGGAAGATGTGCAAATAGGGAGTATATTTCCGCACAGCAGTCGCGAAGGGGTTAATCTGCCCCATGGGATTTTATAAACATATGAGTGTACAGATATTTTTTTAGATATCTACCATCAGTTATTTCTGCGACAACATAGAGTTATAAAAAATATGCTAATTAGACTGGGGTTTTCTGGCTACGTCACTGGACCATCTCGTCCAATTATTTATTCACTCCCCCTGTTGTGTGCCCTTTGGGCCATGTCCTGTTGCTTGCAGCCCGTGTGACGGCACCTCGCCATATCCATAGTCAGAAAGTGTGTCCACCACAAAGTTAGATAGGTCCTGCGCTATCTTTTGAGGTTTAGGCAGTCGTCACGTTCCTGATGCCCAACAGAAGGAAATGGGGACCTGAGATACATGTGTACATGAGGCCATGAAGGAATTGCACAGCTAGTGCTACCTTTTGAGCTGCTTCTAGCAGGTAAAATGGGCAAAATTTTTTATTTAAATAAGGCTTTTGTCCAAAAAAGGTTTTCTAGTGACTTTCAGATCTTTAGTTATTTTCTTGAAATTAGATCATCATTATCAGTATAGTCCCATGGACCAGAAATCGGATCTCTTTCCGGTTTTTATTATGGAAATAACTCCAGTTTTGTGTGTGTGTGTGTGTATAGTAGATAATTTAATAATATACGTTTATTAAATGTTCTGCACAGCTTTACTGATATGCTAAGTGAAGCCTTCCACTACTTTACCTCATCAATCAGACATTCCTGACCATAAAATGGTACAAGATGGAGGAACATACCATCTTACCTGTCTATGAACAATCGCCCTGCCAGGATCTTGAGCTTATATTCATGAATACAATTATAAGTTTCTGGCAGGGCGATTGTTCATGACCTTCCATCTGCAGACATTTTATGGACAGGAATGTCTGGCTGATGAGGTAAATGACAGAAGGCTTCACTTAAAGGTATATGGCATTATTTCTTATAAAACACTTTAACTTGTACTGGCCCGCTCACAGTAGGTTACAGCAGGCAGTCCAGGTCCTTAAACTCAGTTCTATTGTGTATCTATGGGACAATGGAGAGAAAACAGAAGTGTTTTTCTTGGTTTCTGTTACGCAGTGCTTGATTGCTGTCTCTATGCATCCCAATAATCACGTGATCGCCAGGAGATCAGTACCGAGAGGCTGCTGCTGGGTCTGGAACCCTAATAGCACTGCTGTTTTGCAGACAGGGACTCCTGGCGTAATTAACCCTCAATAAATGTAATAAAAATAAATAAAAAAAACAAATATACTCAAAGTCATTGATGTCAACCAATAGGACACCCAGTGAACCCTAAACAGACGTGCTATAAATGAAAATTAGCGGCATATCGTTCCAAACAAAATTAAAATGAAATAAGAAATAATAATAAAAAAAAAAAACCTTACAAAGTGTGTTTAGTTTTGAAGACACAGGGACGCATCACCCATGAGGTGACCTGCTGGATGACTGGGGCTGTGCTGCCCCCACTCCCCATTGATAAAACTCAGTCCAATAGAAGGCCGTGGAACTCCCAGTCCAGGGCCAAAGAACTGGAACTTTGACAAATTGGTACTCACCTTTGGCTTCTTCTCCCCACGGCACCGTCTTCTCTCCATACCAGCGCCCTTCACAACGGTGCCTGCAGGACGCTGCCATGAAGAGAATATGGGGCTATAGGGAGAAGAAGCTGAAGGTATTGAGATGTTTTTTGTTCTTAAAAGGGGCTCTGCTGGGGACATTTAATTAAAGGGGGGTTCTGCAGTGGACATTTATTTAACCCCTTAAGGACGCAGGGTTTTTCCGCTCATTTCTCGCTCTCCAACTTCAAAAATCCATAACTTTTTCATTTTTACGTGTACAGACCTGTGTGAGGGCTTATTTTGTGCGTAACAAATTTTACTTTCCCGTAATGTTATTTATTTTAACATGCCTCTTTTTTGCTTTTCTTTGTCGTTTGTTCTTTTTCGTTTCTTCCTTTCGGGGAATTGTCCTACAGCAGCACGTCCTCCCCCTTTCACCTTCTAATGTTCCAAAGTTTCACTTTGTAGCACACACACATTTCACTACATGTCCTACTAGATGAGCCTCCCTGTTCACTAAAGGTCCACAGCATAGCCCTCCTTAACGAATGTCCTACAGCAGAGCCCCCCCTTAACGAATGTCACACTGCCGCGCCACCCTTAAGGAACTGTCCACTGCAGAGCCCCCCCTTTAAGAAATGTCACGCAGAGACCCCTTTATCAAAAGTCACGCAGAACCCCTTTAATGGAATGTCCACAGCAGAGCCCCCCTCTTAATGCATTCCAGCAGCCACTTTTAAACGCCTAAGC
Organism: Engystomops pustulosus; assembly: GCA_019512145.1. Taxonomy (NCBI): domain Eukaryota; kingdom Metazoa; phylum Chordata; class Amphibia; order Anura; family Leptodactylidae; genus Engystomops; species Engystomops pustulosus. Next base: position 232,520,235 of record CM033642.1, on the reverse strand, counting down.
AGATCCGTAGCTCTTACGGCCGGCGATTGAGGACATCCGAGGAGGGAAATGGCCCCCACCAAATGTCCGAAAAGCGACTTTACACCTTTTACATCGCATAAGAAATAAAAAATGATCAAAATTGTCGCACAGACCTCCAAACGTGTAGCAATGAAAACGTCGTCGCTCATTTCGCCAAAAAATGACCCCCCCACCAATCTCCGTGTGCCAAAGTTATGAAAAAGTTAAGCTTTCAGGAAGATGGCAAAAAATTTTTATTTCTTTTTTGTGACATTCGCTTTAATTTTTGAAAATGTATTAAAAACAATTAAACCTTATAAATTTGGTTATCCGCCCGGCGATCCACGCTCACCCGAACCAAAGAATACTGAGAAAAAATGAGCCCACAAGAACGTGACGCAATGTGTTTTTTTTTGTGATATTTTCCACATTTGGAATTTTTTTTCAGCTTCGCAGTTACACGGGGAGAGATAGATGAGAAATAGTGATATGGAGACTGTAGAGGGGAATGCCCCATGCCGGGCCCCTCCACCGCCCGCTGTGCCCCTCTACGTGGCGTATTCGCTATTTTAATTAGCAAATTCTATCACTGCACAATATTTTGCTATAATTTCAGAAGCAGTGACAGCAGAAAACTGTGGCAAATCATCCCCCTAGTGTATGTATTTGATGCAGACAGTCAGACATCTTTACATCAAATAATTGCACACTTTCTTATTGAAGGAAATCTACCATCGGAAACCATCATGATAAATCAGGGACACTTATTACTCATAGATCCAGGCACTGTGACTGTGGTAATCTTCTTATATTTGTTATCCATGGCCTCCTCCTAAAATCAACATAATCTAAAATTACCCTAATGAGCCATAGGGGTTCTGGGGGTGTAACCAGAGCCCCTCTATGCTGCAGATTCACAGGTTGTTACACTGTCACCTCTTCCCCCTGGTCCCTCAGAACTTCTCCCTATGCCGGAGGTAATCTTTGCAGCAGAGCACACAGCGGGAGATTGAAGTGCGCCTGGTACAGTTTAAAGGGAATCTACCACCACGATTCTACCTATAAAGGTAGATCGGGTGGTAGGTGGATGTAAGGGACGTGTGGATTAGCCCTTTTTAGAGCTAATCCTCACGTCCCCGCTAACTTTTAATAAACTTTATTCCCTTAATATGTAAATTTACTTATGCGGCTACTGGGCCTATGAGTTCCTCACTTCCCTTGTTCCTCAGCACCTCCATCCGTCCACTGACATGCCTTCACATATGTCCGCCTGGTCGGACTGCACTGTGGGTTACAAAGATCCTCCCACCTCCCGCCAGTTTGTTCCCAAGCTTCCCCCTTTAAAGCTGATGTTTTGGCTTGGTGCCTCTCATCGGTGGCACATACTGTCAGGCGTGTCCCAGTCTCCGCGTGCAAAACGATGACGCTGCAACTTGGCTCAACGTGGTGCTGGTCCGGGGGGGGGCAGGGTGTGCACTGGAGGACACACCCATTAGCAGACGCAGCCTGCTACTGATCCTCAACTCGACTGACGATAAAGGGGCAACAGTTACTCATTAAAGGACACTCCATAAAAACCGTTCCTATGTGCCCTTATGGTTCCATGTTTCAATGTGCTTCTTTCCTGCACTCTAAAGACCTTGGGACATGGGGCCCGGAGGCGAAAGATCAGATCTTCCGTATTTTGCCTGTAACAATGGAGGGCAACAGAGTTGTAGGAAAAGAACTCCCACCCCGTTACCTTTAGGAATCAGATATTTTATAAATAGAGCTCACATCCGGCCTCAATACTGTGATATTTCTAGTGTAAACACCCTTAGAAGCAATCTTCTTTGAATGCTGTGCTTCACACATGGGACGGCACTGCAGAACAGAGATAAGCTAAAGCAGTAGAAAATGGAAACATTAGGCAATTTTCTTCAGGACTGTGAAAATGCCCAAAGCAACAGAGGAGAGTCAGTTACAAGGCTTCTCGTCGAAACTTATAGTTTTGCGCAGTTCATTAACTTCCCTAATTATCATTCTCTATTCCATGTAAGGAAAACACACTCTCCCTACCGTGAATCCGCGGCAAGAAGTAGACATGCCGCCATCTCACTGGCTTTCATTCACTGTGAGCTCAGTTTCCGTTATAGTCCTAGGGAGGGCCTTGTGCTCAAATTATCCTTCTAAATCTCCGTTTCAGCCGATCCTTTATCTCGGTTTCCTATCTTTTATATGGATTAATATAAGACCCAAAACAATGAAGGATTAGCGAATGTCTCTACAAGAGTACTGGGAAAGCAGGAAGATATATTGTAACCTAAAGGCCTGTGGAACGAGGAACACAAGCTAATATAGACAAATCCTCACCTAGCAGCAAGACATTTCCAAAAAATCATCTGTAATAAAAATTCATAATAGATTGCAGTTACAGGCCCAGAGCGACGCTGCACTGCTTGAGAGGTCCTGATGATCAACAATTCCCAGGATCAATAAATACTTTTAGAAAAAAAAAAAAAACAAACCAAAACCAAAATAAGGAAGCTATCAAGGAATTGTTTTCTGTCCTAACTATCTTCAACCACAACTCAAGATATAAGCATTGTGCAAAAGCATAGTGTGTGTGGCAAGTCTCCTCTCCTGCCCCTCCGGTGTGTGTGTATTGTACCACAAGTCTCCATCTCCGGTCCCTCCTGTGTGTGTGTTGTACCACAAGTCTCATCTCTGCCCCTCCTGTGTTGTGTGTATTTACCCACAATACTCCACTCCTGCCCCTCCTGTTTGTGTGTAATGTACCACAGTCTCATCTCATGCCCCTCCTGTGTGGCGTGTGTGTATTTACCACAAGTCTTCATCCCTTCCCCTCCTGTGCGTGTGTGTCATGTCCCCCAATTCTCATCTCCTGCCCTCCTTTGTGTGTTGTTAATGTACCACAAGTCTCATCTCCTGCCCCTCCCTGTGTGTGTATGTATGGAACCACAAGTCCCCATCCTCCCCTGCCCCCCTGTGTGTGTATGTATGGTACCACAAGGTCCCATCTCTGCCCTGTTGTGTGTGTGCGTGTGTTCGTGTGGGCGTGTGTGCGCAATTCTCAGCTCATCTCCTGCCCCTCCCTGTGTGTGTGGTGTGTATGTACCACAAGTCCCATCTCCTGCCCCCTCCTGGGTGTGTGCAGTACCACAAGTCTCATCTCCTGCCCCTCCAGTGTGTGTGTATGTCCCACAGTCTCAATCTCCTTCTCCTGCCCTCCTGTGTGGGTGTGTATGTCCCACAAGTCTCATCTCCTGCCCCTCCTGTGTGTGTAGGTATGTACCACAAATCTCCATCTCTGCCCCTCCTGTGTGTGGTATGTATGTATGTACCACAATTCCCCAATCATCCTGCCCTCCTGTGTTGTGTGCAAGTCTCATCTCCTGCCCCCTCCTCGTGGCGTGTGTATGTACGCACAAGTCTCATCCCTGCCCCGCCTGTGCGTGTGTAATTACCACAAAGTCTCATCATCCTGTCCCCTCTGTGCGTTTGTATGTACCACAATCTCATCTCTGCCCCTCCTGTGCGTGTGATGTACCACAGTAGCATCTCCTGCCCCTCCTGTGTGTGTGTCAGTACCACAAGTCCATCTCTGCCTGCCCCCCATGTGGTGTGTTATGTACCACAAGTCTCATCTCCTGCCCCTCCAGTGGTGTGTGTCTTTACCACAAGTCCCATCTCTGCCCTCTCCTGTGTGTGTATGTACCACATTCCTCATCTCCTGCCCCTCCTGTGTGTTTTTATGTAACAGAACAATTCTCATCTCCGCCCCTCACTGTGTGTGTGTATGTACCACAGTCTCAATCTCCTCCCTCCTGTGCGTGTGTATGTACCACAAGTCCTCATCTCCTCCTTCCCGCCTGTGCGTGTGTATGTACCCAAGTCCGCTCTCCTCCCCTCCTGTGTGTTTGTCATTACCATCAAGCTCATCTCCTGCCCCTCCTGTTTGTGTGTATGTACCACAAGTCTCCTCTCCTCCCCTCTGTGTGTTTGATGTACCACAAGTCTCAATCTCCTGCCCCTCCTGTGTGTGTGTAATGTAACCACAAGTCGCATCTCGCTGCCCCTCCTGTGTGTGTGTAATGTACCACAAGTCTGCCTCTCCTGGCCCCTCTGTGCGTGGTAATGTACCCCAAGTCTCATCCCTCCCTCCTGTGCGTGTGTGTAATTGTTACCACAAGTTCTCATCTCCTGGCCCCTCCCTGTGGTGTGTGTGTATGTACCACAAGTCTCATCTCCTGCCCCTCCTGTGTGTGTATGTATGTACCACAAGTCCCATCTCCTGCCCCTCCTGTGTGTGTATGTATGTACCACAAGTCCCATCTCCTGCCCCATGTGTGTGTGTGTGTGTGTGTGTGTGTGTGTGTGTGTGTGCGTGTGTGCGTGTGTGCGTGTGTTGCGTGTGTGCGTGTGGTGCGTGTGTGCGTGCGTGTGTGCGTGTTTGCGTGTTTGCGTGTGTGCGTGTGGTGCGTGTGTGCGTGTGTGCGTGTGTGCGCAAGTCTCATCTCCTGCCCCTCCTGTGTGTGTGTGTATGTACACAAGTCGCCATCTCCTGCCCCTCCTGTGTGTGTGCATGTACCACAAGTTCTCATCTCCTGCCCTCCAGTTGTGTGTGTCGTACCACAAGTCTCCATCTCCTGCCCCTCCAGTGGTTGTGTAGGTACCACAAGTCCCCATCTCCTGCCCTCCTGTGTGTGTTATGTACCACAGTCCCTATCCCTGCCCCTCCTGTGTGTTGTATGTACCACAATTCTCTCTTCTTCTTCTGCCCTCCTGTGTGTGTGTCTGTACCCAAGTCTCCATCTCCTTCCCCTTCCTGTGGTTTGTATGTAACCACAAGTCCTCAATCTCCTGCCCCTCCTGGGCGTGTGTATGTACCACAGTCCCCTCTCCTGCCCCTCCTGTGTGTGTAGACCACAAGTCCCATCTCCCCCGCCGCTCCTTGTGGGTGTGTGTATGTTACCAGCAGTCTCACCCTGCCCCTCTGTTGTGTTTTTTATTACCACAAGTCTTCTTCTCCCCTCCTTGTGTGTGTAGTACGCACCAGTTCCCATCTCCTGCCCCTCCTGTGCGTGTGTATGTACCACAAGTCCCATCTCCTGCCCCTCCTGTGCGTGTGTATGTACCACAAGTCCCACTCCTGCCCCTCCTGTGTGTGTGTATGTACCACAAGTCCCATCTCCTGCCCCTCCTGTGTGTGTGTGTATGTACCACAAGTCCCATCTCCTACCCCTCCTGTGTGGGTGTGTATGTACACATCTCACTCTGCCCCTCACTTTGTGTGTTGTACGCACAAGTCTCACTCTCCTGCCCCCTCCTGTGTGTGTTTATGTCCCACAGTCATCATCTCCTGCCCCTCTGTGTGGTGTTGTACCACAGTCTCATCTCCTCCCCTCCTGTGGGTTTTGTATGTACCACAAGTCCCATCGCCTGCCCCCTCCTGTGCGGTGTCATGTACCACAAGTCCCATCTCCTGCCCCTCCTGTGTGTTTGTATTACTCACAAGTCTCCATTCCTCCCCTCCGGTGTGTGTATGTACCACAATCTCATCTCCTGCCCCTCCTGTGTGTGTGTATGTTACCACAAGTCTCATCTCCGGCCCCTCCTGTTTTGTTGTATGTACCACAAGTCTCATCTCCTGCCCCTCCCTGTTTGTGATGTACCCACAATCCCATCTCCTTCCCTCCTGTTCGTGTGTATGTTAAACTCACAAGTCCATCTCCTGCCCCTCCTGTGTGTGTATGTACCACAATCTCATCTCCTGCCCTCCTGTGTGTGTGTGTATGTACCACAAGTCTCCCCCCAAAAATCTCCTGGCCCCTCTGTGCGTGTGTCTGTACCACAGTCTCATCGCCTGCACCCTCCTGTGCGTGTGTAATGTCCACAAGTCCATCTCCTGCCCTCCCTGTTCGTGGGTATGTACCAACGTCCCATCTCCACCTGCCCCTCCTGTGTGTGTATGTACCACAAGTCCTCGCCCGCCCGCGTTTAATTACTCCCGCCCCGTGGCAGTCGCCGCTCCTGTTGTGTGTTTTGTACACAAGTCTCATCTCCTCTGCCTCCCTCGCTGTGTGTTAGTGTAGTACCACAAGTACTCAAATCTCTGCACCTCCTGTGTGTTGTGATGTGTCACAGTCTCATCTCCTGCCCCTCCGTGGTGTGTACCACGTATCCGCCTCTGTAGACCACAAGTCGCAACATCCTTCCCCTCTGTGTGTGTATGTACCAAGTCACATCTCCTGCCCCTCTGTGTGTGTGTTGTACCACAAGTCTCATCCTCTGCCGCCCCTCCGGTGTGGTTTGTATGTACCACAAGTTCCATTCTCCTGCCCCTCTGTGTGTGTTTGTACGCAAAAGTCGTCATTCCTGCCCCTCTCGGTGTGTGTATGTACAACAAGTCTCATCTCCTGCCCCTCTGTGTGTTGTATGTACTACAAGTCCTCTCCGGCCTCCTGTGGTGTATTCCCACTGTCCATCTCATGCCTCTGGGTGTGTTGCCAAGTCCACTCTGTCAGGTCTCTGCATGTGCACTTTGCTCCCGGTCCCCTTCCTGTGGCAGTGGACCAAGCCCCGGGTCTCACCTGCAGCCAGGGTCCGGGCCGCCGCTTCAGCTCACACCTCTTCCTCACTTCTGTCCCATACTCTTTTACCCACGAGCCAGAGGAGTGTCACTTCCGTGGCGACTTCCCCAAGTAACTGCACTTCACACCACAGGGACAGGGAAGTCGTATGGCTTCCCGCTGCTCTCGGGACATTAGTCTCTCCTTCCGCGTTTGCCCCGCCACCCCTTGCCTTCATAAAGGACTAGAAAGAAGAAACTACAAGTCCCAGAATCCTGTGAGGCACAAAACCTGTGCATGTGGTGACGCTCACTTGTAACTAGCTTATTATATTTACGGTTGTGTTGTATTCATTTTTTGCCCTACACGTTGAGGGTACCAGTCAGGCCCGAACTTCCATAATAGAATAGACACCATAACACCGGCCAGACGGGGGGCCTCGACACAGGATGCGCCGCCGACGAAGCTACTTTCCAGCATTCCGTCGTCTATGGGTACCAGGAGTTGTGTTTCCGGAAGGTGACGTCAGTAAAACAATAGGCCGGCTGTCTCCGTGGCAGCGGGGTCGGAGGAGGGAAAGTTGAACGGTCTGTGGACAGCTTGTGAGCGGCAGGTAATGCTGTTACGCGATAATGTTCTGAGTTAGAGTGTTTCTCTGTTATCAGCCTTCTCAGACTACTAGAGTTTCCTTATAAGGGAACTGTCCATAGCTTTGTTTGGTCTTAAGAAACCACATGTGGTTGTAACTTATGTTTTGTTTTCTATCAAGTGGTACTCCCATCACTAGACTGACTGGAGATAGTATGTTAGTTTTGTATTTGACCACCAAAGTTTTCCAAGTATGAGAGCATGGCGCAGTTTTTTCTCCCTTTCGTGTGCAGTGTATGGGCGACATCATAGCGCTAGTGTCACCATCACAACCGAGATAGATGAAAAACTAGTGATCATGGAGCTGTTAGAGGGGAATTGCCCCATGCCGGGCCAACCTCCACCGCCCGCGGTGTGCCCCTCTAGTGGCGGTTCGATATTTTAATTAGGAACAAATTCCTATCCACTGCACTATTTGCTTATAATTCAGGAATCAGATGACAATCAGAAAACTGTGGCAGATCTCACCCCAGTGTTATGGTATTTGATGCAGACAGTCAGACAGTTTACTCAAATAATTGCACACTTTCTTATGAAGAAATTCTCAACCATCGGAAACCATCAGTATAAACTAGGGACACTTATTCTCATTAGATCCAGGCACGTGTGAGGAGGGTAACTTCGTTATAGGGTTGTAGCCAATGGCCCGCAGCAAAAGCAAACAGTTAAGTCGTAAAAAGTACCCGAACGAGCCACTAGGGCTTCTGGGGGTTGTTTTTTTGAACCAGAGCCTCCTCTATGCGGCAGATTCACTGTTGTTACACTGTCTCCTCTTCCCCCTGGTCCCCCTCAGAACTTCTCGCCTATCGGAGAGTAATCTTGCAGAGCAGAGCACACAGCGGGGGAGAGAGTTGAAGTGGCTCTGAGTACGTTTAAAGGGAACCTCTACCACCATTTCACCGTAACAGGTAGATCGGGGCGGATGGTAGGTGATGTAAGGGCACGTGTGGATTAGCCCTTTTTAGAGCTAATCCTCACGTCCCCGCTAACTTTTATTAAACTTTATTCCCTTAATATGTAAATTTACTTATGCGGCTACTGGGGCGTGGAGTATGGAGCATGCGCAGAACGCAGGGCCGTGGCTAAGCAGCCACAGCTCCGAGGCCGGAGTTACTGCGCATGCGCAGAACTCCGGCTTGTCGGACGCCGCACAAAACAGGGTGGGAGGAGTAACGTGGCTACTGGGGTGTGGAGTAGCCGCGCCGTGTAGCCTCGTGCCTGGCTACTCCATGCCCCAGTAGCCGCATAACTAAATTTACATATTAAGGGAATAAAGTTTATTAAAAGTTAGCGGGGACGTGAGGATTAGCTCTAAAAAGGGCTATCCTTACGTCCCTTACATCCACCTACCACCCAATCTACCTTTATAGGTAGAATCGTGGTGGTAGGTGCCCTTTAAGCTGTTAAGGGAGATTCTGATCAATGATGCCCTGGAACAGGGACCATTAAAAACTTACAGTGAATGGGGCATTTAAAATTGGGAAAATTTAGGTTAAACTCCCTGCCTCCTTGACTTCATAAAACAATTACATCTCACTTCAAGTGATTTTCTTATGATGACAGCAGGTCATGAAATAAAAATATCTGGAGCTGCCTCAGCTGCTTGACAACATACTCCTAGTGGTTTATTAGGACCGATTTCTGAGGAAGGTTCCTTTTAAAGGGAGTTGCTCTGGGGAGATTGGAAAAACGTGGCACTTTCAGCGCCACACTTGACCATGGTTTGTGCTGGTATTGCATCTCGGCTGCATAGAGACGAAGGAGCAGAGTGCATTACAAACAAAAACATGGTCAGGCGTGGACGCTGGTCGCTGGTTTTGGAGAAGGGAAAGCACCCAAGTTTTTCAAATCTGACAAATCCTTCAAAGACATAAATTGCATAGTATTTTTATTTTGCTTGCATTTGTAAGCCCTTTAACGGTCATTGGGAATTGCAGAAAGAGAATTACAAAAAGAATATTTAAAAGGCAGATCTGCTTGCGGGTAAGGAAAAAGCCTTGAAAAAAATAGAAACAAAACCCAGTGTGTAAAGACAAAGGGATTTCCTGCATTGCATAAAAAATATCTAAATATACAGCAGAGCTTGTGTGCTATGCCAGTCACTTCAATGAAGGCGAATTGCAACATCGTGGCTACAACCAATGGACAATTTGAGTGCTTTTGGAAGAAAGAAAGGCGTCAGGGTTTTTTAAAATTGTGGAAACCCCTAAATAATACTTTTATCTAATTTTTCTTAAAAAACAGGTAGTAATGGTTTGTTGGAAGGATTACAGTGAGTAAAAGTCCTTAGGATGAGTAGACATTTGCGCTCTTAGGGGTTTCCCCAACTGTTCATCTATCCTCAGCCGGATTGTTGGAACTTCTACCACAGTTACTCCCACTAATCCATAGGGACAGCCAAGCGCTTTTGGTCATGTCCATGTCTTAAAATGCCCGATAAAAATTGAATGGCGCAGATCCGTATGTCTGAGGCAACGCTCCACCCAAAGTACGTAGTGGTTTTGCAGTGGGACCCCTAGTGACAGGAACTATGGTCATCTTTCTGTCAGGTGGATTCATTATGATTACACATTATTAGCAGTTTTCCAAGATTAAAACTAATTAGTAGTAGCATTATTAAATAAAAACCGGGACCGATCCACTACATCTAGAGTTATTAAACATTTAAAAAGTTGCCGACATAAAAACTAAAGTTAGAAATATCCCCACATTAAAAATGACAAATAGAAATATCCTAATATATGCAGTGTATACCAAGTCTTCTATCCAAAACGCACTGCCACCATACGGCCAAGGTGTGCCAAACAAATCCTCGGTTACGATCTGTTGCATAGTTGCAGATTCTAATAATATTAATGAAACATAGAAAAGAAAAAAACCATTTTACTACTGATTACACTAACTAAAATATAAATTAAAATAAAAACCAAAGAAGCCCAAACTACACAACATGCAGAGAAGTGCCATCTGGCCACCTGGCATTTTCTAGAGAGTAGAAGAGCGCCTGAAAAACAAAAACTTTTTAGGTTCGGTGTTTCCTGGCTAGGCTGCATCAAGGAAACACATGACAATGGTTACGCAGAGCTGCTGAACAGAGGATGCAACCTAAAGTTCGGATCATTCATCTCTAGTAGGGAGTTTAAAGGGAAATAATACCTATCCCAACTGGTGTTTTAGTAAATATGGACATTCCAAAATGAAAACTACTAACTGTTCACAAGTATATAAGTATATTTTCTTATTGCTCTACTTAGAATTACCAAATAGGTAGTTCAAGTAGGCGGTACCAAGACACAGACTGATACTATTCAGTCATTGAGTGACACATATCAGATCTGAGCAGGACACACCCACTTGTGTGATATTACTCATAAATTACAAAAGGATGATGAAGAATTGTTTAAACAGGAACTCAAGATTACTAAAACAGACGTGCCAGAAGAGGGCGGGTCTCTATTAACATAGTGCTTCTCATGAAAGCTTCTTCATTCATACCCACATTCAAGCCACAATACCTAATTTTTCAATAGCCAATGGACCCCCCCCCCCCCACCCCCAAAACCCCTTGTAAAAACTAACAAAAACTCACTGTGGCTGCATTTTCAGGTATCCATTTTGTATCCTCGATACTGCCCAAATGAAGAATTTACACATCATGCTTTTCAGGGACTTTAAACACTCATGCTTTAAGCTGACAAAGGAGCAGAGAAAGAAGAAAGAAAAAAAAACACCATAAAAACAATCAGTGCAATGAGAGCAAACTTATATACTTAGGCCTCCTTTCTATACCTGGCTCCATGGCCAGTAGTGCCAAGGAGTGGCAACTGCAAAGCCTTGTGTTCCTAATTCTTTCCTTCTCCCACCATCCCCATGAGGATGACAGACACAGCTGCAGGTCCCCCCCAATCCTGGGACTCACCACATGCTACTGGCAGAGATCTCCAGGTAATGTGACATAAACTTATATAAAACTACTGAAATTGATTTGATTCAGAATGCTGACAAAGGCATTTTTAAAAATTTAAAATAGGGCCATAGGCTATTAGGAAACCGTCAACAGGTATAATACATTCCTGCTGATAGTGCCCATTTAACGAGGGATCCTGCTTAAATAGTTGTGGACTGTACTTGGGAAAAGTCCCTAATCACTGGTCGGAAGTCTACTTCCCAGCACCCTTTTCTGTTAAAGGGCTATGGTATGGTAGTCTCTAATCAGATATTGCCATTCATTATGTGTTGGCTGTGTTGTAATACTACACATAGTATAGTATATTCAGTGGTATAATGCCAAAATCTTAAAGGAAAACCTACCAATTGAAGTGGCAGGTATAAGAGGGAACACCACGCACCAGCTTCAGAGTGAGCTGGTGCCGGAGCCGTAGTTTTGTTAGTGTTTTAAACCGCATCCATCGCGTTAAAACACTTTAAACTTTATGCCGAAGAGCTTCGGAGGTACGCACTCGGCGCACCATGCCGGCGACGTGCACCACGCTCTCCTTCACTCCTAGTAGCCGCGTGCACGGTCGCACGAATGTGCGCGAACAGCATACCTCCATGCGCGAAGGAGAAGCAGCTCCCGGTCATAAAGTTTAAAAAGTGTTTTAAACCGCGATACTGCGGGTTAAAAACACTCAACAAAAAAAGCATCGGCCCAAGCTCACCCTGAGCTGGTGCTCGGTAGTTCCCCCTGTTATACCTGTCACTTCAAGTGGTAGTTTCATTTAAGGGTTGCCAAGGATATTTCGGCCCAATGAAGAAGCTGATGAAAATCCAAGGTAATAGAAAATGCATTTGGTCTGGTGATTGTATAGTGGCAAAGAATATTCAGGTTGGGTATTTTAGTGTTCTGCAGGGGTCCAACTTAAAAACGCAGAGATATTTCAAACAATTTCACTATTGAAAAGATTAGTGGGACGTGTTGCGTAAAAGAATGAGTTGACGCCCCCATCAGTTGTCATGGGGGTGCCGAAAAGGTACATGTAGTGGATAAATTGACAGAATCAAGCGCCTTAGTAAAACATCTTGCCTAAAGGGAAATACCAGAAAAAAAAATTTATGAGTATACATTCAAGTCTTAAGACAGGATGATCATAACTTCATGCCGATGGGTCTTCAAAGTTATTAAAGTGGGGACTAGATTTTTTTTTTCCTTACAAGACTCTTTGGTCTAGAAAAGTCACTAGGTAAAGAAAACGTTCGCGTTCTTAGAAAAAACTTTTAGAGGCTCAATCTCTGTAAGCAGACTGGTGACCGAGCTGTCTGTCTCATAGTGCTTATCTTTCACATGAATACGACGAACTCTGTCTCGAGTTTCAAAAACCCATTCATTCATCTTCGCTGTGAGACGCTGGGCCTGCGCGTGCGGCTTGTAGCTTCCAGTAGAGAGTTGTTGGCACTCGAGGGGTCTCATAAAGCAGCAGTTCAATGTTTCTTCATAAATCCTGCCTCTGGAAAACTCCACCTGCTTCAGTGAGCGAGAAAACACATGTTATTAGATGCAACATAAAACACGAAAAAAGACCAAACAGCTCAAAGACCTATGCGCAAAATTGTATACTCAATTACAAGGTCTAGGGACAAAGGTGGTTTGGGGCCAGTTACGGTAAAGGGTATAAGATCTTACACGTTATAAAAAAAAAAAAAAAAAAAATTCCCCCCAAAAGTCTGATTTGTTGAGTATACAGAGGCTTAGGGTATGTTCATACAGCGCCATTCGTTCAGTTTCATTTTCTGCCCAAAAACAAGGTAGAAAAAATAGTCGGCACTCACCATTTTCTTAAAACTTCTTTTTCTTTTATTTCACATCGTTACAAAATTGTTCGTTACACATGGAGGGAAATATGCGACACAGCAGGGAACAAAGGTGAGAGAGTGAGCATGGACGAGAACTAGTTTCACGCTATCCGCGCGCTCCTTCTTGCAAGATCCAGGAAGTTTTAAGAAAAATGGTGAGTGACGACTTTTTTCTACTTACTCGGTTCGCAAAGATTGAAGCTTTCTTAATATTTATCAAAGTCAAGAGCACCATCTACTTGTTACCCTGCAAACCACACTCTCCGAAAACTGTGCCCGTATGCATCCCCGAATCGGGAGCCGATATCCTAAATCGAGTATGCCCAGTAGTGCCCTATTTCTTGAATTTCTCCTTACTGTATATAAGTATAATGAAAATACTATCTCCATTCTGTTGTATTTACTTCTGTTTTTGGTTAATAACATTCAAAGATAGACTTCATTAGAAGTTTTAAAAAAACAATTACATGATAACTTATTTTTATTATTTTACAGCATTTTCCGTGCACTGATCTGTTGTAGCAGCTGCAGATTCCAATGGTGGAGACAGGGGCGAAAACTGCCGGCTAGCAGCCATAGCAGATGCTATGGGGCGGCCGTAGTGTCCGGGGGCACAGGCATTAGGGCTATTGTCGGATGGGTGTGATATGCTATATTTTGTCGTGGTGGTCGTTGTGTATATACATACTATGGTATTGTATTATGCGTGTGTGTGATAGTGATACTTCGTGTGAATGGTTACGTATGTATGGTGTATTTTATACGTGTGTGAGATATAGATATATATATATTTATTTATTTAAGGGGGTAGTGGGGGGCCCAATCAGAAGTCTTGCTGTGCGAGCCCGTCCTCTCCTATTACGCCCCTGGGGGGATAGATGTGAAGGTTTTTAGAAGAAAACTTACCTTCGTCGCTTCTTTCCGGTGGCTGTGGTGGTGGCATAAACAATGGAGGTGACAGCAGACCTCTGCAAAGCTTTCGGCACTGACCGTTAGGATTAGATTCTAAGAAGGACCAGAGCAGATCTCTCTCCGACACATTCCTTCAAGAATATAAGACTCGCAGTTAAGCGGAGGGAAAGCTTATCGAAAGCTCTATATTTTCAGGAGGTTATCGTCAGAGTTGCTGTGATAGTCGCAGTCGTAATTTAACAGAAGAAAACAAATACATCATATTAATTGAAGATTACAACTTGGTTGTAGATCGGGCATCTTAATGAGAACCTGTCAGGTTGATTTTAGGGATCCTAAACAAAACTAACAGGTCAGTATGAACCAGTCGTTTAGGGTCAAAACTCGACCTGCATGAGACTTTTTTGCAGCTTCATATAAAACAAAACTACAAACACTCCTAATGCAAGTCCAAGGTGCTTCCATTGGGCTCACATTAAGCCAAGTGAGTATAAATTTGGGGTTTTTGTCAAACGGGAGCCACAACAAAAGCTCTTGTAACGGTCAATTTGACACTAAAAACAAATCCCATACTTCAAATGAAGAGTTCATTAAACTGGCTGCCAACAGGTGAGATTTAGGACACGAAACCACCGGTCCATAAGGAACGGTGTGTGGTTTAGTATCCCAAAATGCCTGACAAAATTTCCCTTTAAATTTCAGGAGGTTTACGGTTTCAGAATGATACATTATCTAAAGCTACATATTAAAGGGATAATTCCCTCTAGACATTCAATTTAATTTTTGTGCCACTAGATACATTTTCAATGAATGTATTGTAATATATAATGCTGTCCCTGTAAGACCACCATGCACCCCGACAGTGGTGGACAGCCATCCATGCCCTATTGAAGGCTCTGGATCCTATCCTAGATCCATTACCACAGGATGGCCGTGGACATCGAGCAACTCTGGTCATTTCATTATGTGCAAAATTTTGTATCTTTGTGCATCATCAGCAGATGTGGTCATATTCCAAGGAAAACCATCTCATTTTGCTAAGAGACCGTATGACTACATTTCTGGGAAATTTTCTTACACAGGTACATTCAATTGTCAATGCCCATGAGAATACCCCTTTTACGATCCTGGATAATGTGTTGGCTTTCAGGTACACAAAAACTGGGCCTTACCTAATCAGGTTGAAATTGGAAATGGATACAAAAACATCAGTTGAAAAATCAAATCATATGGATCAATAATTAACATGATTCTATTTTGATATTATTACATTTGTGCGAAAGATCGACACATATGATAATCCAAAAGGAAAAAGACGACTTGATTGACTGCAGATAAGATTGAAGAAAAAAAAAATTACACATAAAAACACCTCTGGCCAGTCTTTCGATTTAGCTGAAGGTTGATAGCAGTCGTACTTAACCGGGTGTCAGAGTATTTGTTGTTGCTTCTGTTGTACAAAGAGCTTGACCACAGGCTGTTGGGAAACACTAAAGAATACCTCTGATAATATGGACAATTTTTAAGTATTGTTCCAGATGGTAGACCCTCTTTAAAAAATAGCTGCATAGTAACTAAAGTTGTTTAGTCCACGCGCACAAAAATATAAAAAGTCATACAGTGTTACAATATAAATGTGTGTCTTTTCCTCATGGTTATACTTAGGTTAATCTCTCTGCTGTTCATCTATAGGAAAATCAATTTTTGATTTCTGTGGATATTTAAACCTCCGGATCATGTGATGTCACAAGGTGCAGACTTTTAACATCATGGTCATATGATCTCATACAGGTGACACCGATAGTTTATCCACAGGAATTAGAGATGAGCACCTGTGTAACGGCATATGACCAGGGAGCGTTTGATATTACAGGAAGTAAAAACAATGAAGCGAATATAGAATGACAGCAAGCCGAGATATAGAAAACCACGAGGAATTGATGCAGAACGGATATTGGAAAATTGGATTATAACTTTTTATTAACAAAACATTATCAAAAATTATTTGTGAAATTGAAACAAGCCCCGTTAACAATTCCCTCAAACAGACCTTTGTTCTGACTTACCAGGTCTGGGGTGGAATAACTGGCACTTGCTGAACGGTATATCAATTTGCCAGAAAAAAGTCACTCATAAAGGCATCGCTTATTTCTCTAGATTCTGCCACAAAACATTTTCTAAGTACCCAAATTCACATCTTTTAATCCGAAGGCACAAAACACTCTCCAGGACCAAACAGGGTTCAAAGAATCTTTAAATCCAAGATCTTAAAATGTTGTACTCCGGGTATACAATATTTTCTCATGGGCATTGTCGTATGGCACCAACAACACATACATGCTATAGAACCAAGTCGACACTCTAGATTTAAATTGGACCAATATGGATCAACTGTGGTCAATAAACATACCCTAGTTTTCTGTGTTGTCAACCATTACGTAGGCAGAAAGTTGTGCCCTTCGTGTTACCTTGCACTGCCTGGGTCTGGTTCACCCAAAGCATTAGTGATCAAGCGCAAATACATGTGCAGGGTTTGCCCGTGGAGTGTGCAGGGGGCCGGCCAGAAGCAAATTCATAAAAAAAAGTGCACGGTCTTCATTTATCTGGCACCCCCGGGCACTGTCGAGGGAAGTGTGCACCAGGTTGTTTTTGGTGCCACTTTGTTTATGCTGTTTCAGAATGGTGGCGATGTCAGTAGGATAAATGTGGTGCAAACTCCAATAAAGCACTACAAGCCACTTTAGGAACACAGTGCAGCAGCGACAAAAAAACCGATGCAGACACTTTATAAAACACATGTGCAAGCAGTGCATGTCTTTCTGAGCAAAAGTAGACCGAAAAACTGGCGCAAACACTTTTAATAAAATGTGAACAATGAATCGGTCTGAGGTAGACTTGATAATGGCGCACTACTTCTGGTGTGGTCATGTCATACAATCCATCATCTTGCAGCGAAAAACCTTTAGTTGTTCGGCGATTCAGTGAAATAAAAGTTAGTTAGTGCCATATTATGCTACAAGTGTCCTGTCGCATCAGGCTCCGTCAATGATAAAATGGGGCCTTAGATAACACTATTCACTATGCTGGAGAAAGCAGATGCCATGTAAGAGGCCGACTTGAAACAATACATCCAGGGGAGTAGGCACCTTGGCAGATGATTCAATCAGTTTCTCTTATTATTTCTGAGACGTGATGATAGGGATATGACAAACGGCTCAGATGACTCATTCTTATCGGAAAGATGGAAAAATGAAGGACAATTAGAAGAGAAAATCTGGGCATTGTTTGCTGCAGTCGTGCCTGCCCTCCACCCTATGATGGTCTGGATTAAAAAGGGCCAGAAATAGGTTTGAAGATTGGGAGGCTGCAGACAGCTGGTGCTTCTGGCAGTCCATTCTATATGGATGAAAACTGTATGGAGAACATTTTGAAAGTTTAATCAATCCCAGGGGATATCAAAACTTATAATAATAGATCTCCTGTTAGTGATCAGGAAATTATCTAGGAGGGCGTGAGAATGAGAAGAAAAGTCATGGTAGCACTTACAACCTTTTCCCGAAGTTGCTATTGTATGCATTGAAAAGGCCCTCTTACGGTAAGTGAGTGTCCAAAACATTGAGGCAGATGGCACCCCAAAATAATAGGAGTCGGGTGTCTGCTTTATTTTTATATAGTAACGCTCAATGCTAACAACTGTAATGGCAGCAAGGTGCTTAGTGCTTTAGCTTGCACAGACTTGCAGCGCGGGAACCTGAGTTCAAGCCCAGAGTCAAAATTGGCAAAGATTTTTGATGTTCTCCCGTGTTTCGTGTGGGTTTTCCTCGGTTTCCCCAACACTCCAAAAACTATGGTAAGTTGATTAGTGTGAGCACGATTGGGGGACAGGACAGATTTGGCGGCTACTGTGCAGGCGCTTTGCATAATCTGTGTGTGCTATATAAATACAGGAAGTAGTAAGTATTATATTAAATAATAGAGTGTCACATGGCACCGATCATGTTGTGATCACAAATATACAAAGTATTGTTGGGGCACACAGGCAATGCCACCATGCTAATGGTTCACACCCTCCAGAGCGTCATAGAGGTTATGCCCATCACTTGCTATAACTGCCAGTATTCCACAGCTATGACCCTAGACCTTTGCAGCGCGTATGGAACAAAGCCATATGAAGAAAGGACTTCCCCCTCAAATCAAAGCCCCAGATATAACAACATAATAGTAAAACTGTGAAAAAAGGGCTATGACAGAAATGAGTACTACTGTCTAATACAAACTCAGCAAAAGTTTATATTAGAAAATCATTAAAATAGCCCAAAAGTTTTTCTATTCCTAAAATGCTAAAATGTTATAGTCACAACATAGGTCGCAAAAGCATCAGACACTTCTACAGGCAAGTTTACATGATCCCATCCAGTGATGGTCAGTGTAAGGTTTCAGCAAGTGTGGGTGTGCACTTCTGAGAAGACACTACATGATTACTCTGCTACTCAGGAGAGCTGGTGCTGAAAAGTGCTTAGATTTTAATCGGGGTACAGGGTTTTACTACACTTTCATTGTAGCTTCAGGAAACAGGCTACCGGATCTGACACATTAAAAAAGAGAGAAGAGATGGACAGATAAAAGACACAAGACACACCAGCTCTGCGCCTCTCCTAATATTAGATTGAGGTTGTATGTAAGTCGGGAAACTGTAAATTTTATCATGTTACTGAATTACATTTGAATTGCCCATTGTTTATAATGAAAGACAGGATAGTAATGGATTTTCCTACAGTTGGATCTCTGACTGCAAATGATGTGATCCGTCAATGCTAAAAAACTACTCCAAAAATACACAAGGGTGTATGTTATTTCAGCCAGAAAAAGGTAATTAGTCCGGTGTAATCTGGAATTTGTAAGCCTGGCAATTCGGAGTTACAACTCACAAACTACACAATATCAATTTTTCGTCTAGCGCTATCCTTCAACCATTATGTTATAAGTGTAACAAAGGGGACTTGTTCGCTGTCAGATTCCGGTTGCCTGGTATGTGATATCAACACATGTCTATACACCCTGTGTGGTCATGTTAATTCATTCCCTCCTAGTGCCTCTGTAAAATATCCCATCAATGAATCAAACCTTCCAGGATTAGTCCATTTCAACTCATGTTTTGAAAAAAGACACTAATCTGCTCTCTAATAAAACATGATCAATCCAACCCTGCAGGTCTATTAGATATGATGAACTCAGCGAGCAGCTCGGCGTCAAACTTTACTGGAAAGTCACATCTTTCTTTGGTCTGAGTAGATGTAAAAAGAGCTGAAGAGTAGAAGTTAACGTAAAACATGTCAGAAGAAAAGAATCAAGGCAAAGTGACAGAGTGATGAAAGCGAGGTAGAGCCTCTTTACCTGTAACGCTGCTGCCATGGCACTGCTCTACTAAGCCCTGACATGAGGGTAATATTTTGGCCTCCGCCATCAATTCCTTCGATCTCATTGTCTGTTTCTTGGAAGAGCACTCGTGGTCGTCTTGAGATAGTTAAATTGCTCCCAAATGCTTCCCACACGGTCAATGAGAGAATCCAGCCTAAAGAAGAAGGAAAAAAAAAAAAGGACTACATATTAAGAAGATCCCTACAGGATATTATTCTACCTATAATAGTCTGCACAAAGCTTCATCTGGGGAATTGTAACCTAGTAATTGGCTGGGGATTGAACGCGAGGTGAAACACATGCTGGACGCGGGGTTAAAGGGGTTGGGCAGGAAGACAACCTAAAAACTCTCTGCTGCTGAGGCGAGTTTTATAAACATTGCGCCCCCTCACATTCATCCAGCGAAGTAAGTAAACAAAACCAGTTTAAGTAAGTATTACCAGGTAAATCTTTTGTAAAGGGGTTCCAGGCATTGTCTCATACACCTACTGACACCGGGAGAGTCATTTTTAGTTGGCAGGTCCTTGCTTTGTTTAATAGCAAGTGACTGCCACCCCTGATATTCCCGCATGTGGTCCTTTCTGAGGAAAGAGGCTCGATCGCCTCCGGAGGTACACGCCTGGGTTTGTTAATGGCGTACGTGTGATGGTGTGTCCACAGCCTGTTGATCAACGACTCTGTACTTTCCATCACTACACCTGGTTGCTGGATTTAATACATTATGTCTACGATTTGCTATGAATTAATTACGGATCAGGTCCCTTCCACTCTGGTTCATATCTCGGTCCATTTGCCAGTTTGTTTGCTTTTTATGCTTTGATATTGGATTTTGTTGTTGTGTTTAGTACTTGGCATTCATGGGCATTATTTCGGGTGGACACCATACAAGTTAGATATTTGCCTGTTAATGAATCTACCATCAAAATCAAGCATGAGAACCCAGGGACACCTACTCATAATGGTTCTACTAGTAGTTATACCCGTCACCTCACGTGCACTTCATTGATGGAGTTTTTCCCCGATTGGAGGTCTCTTACCCATCCCTCCCTTAACTTTTGCGGGGTTAAAGTACAAAATTCACTGAATATCCTATAGATTTAAAAAACTTTTTGCGGGCCTGCGATGACCATTTCATTGCTAACAATTCGGTTATGACAATGTGATCACTTTTTATTAAAATTTCTTTTGGAAGCCAAAATAGTGAAAAAAAGTGACAATTCATAAATATTTCAGGACACTTCTTACCTTAATGGTGGTCATTGCGGGAATAATTGAGATTATACAAATGAAATAAGAGATAACATTTGGGTATGATTCCTATCCATTATGATTTACTGTTTTATAAGTATTGGGTGTTTTAAGGAAGGGGGTGATTTGGAAATTTGGTATCATATATTTTTTAACTTTTTTTTAAAAACAATTATTAAGCCCCAGGGTACTGAACCTAGGGGGTCTGATCCTTTAAAAATTATACTGCAAATACAACTGTATTGGGAATATACGGTATATATGCGCTTGTCGCGTCAGATCCCATCAGGGTGTTAGGTGGCACCCCCCATGCCATGTATGAAGAGAGAGAGCCCTTCACAATCGATCGGCATATATTTACGATGGGTGGTCGCGAAGGGGTTATGGAAATCTACATAATATTTTAATCCATTGCCTGTTCCTTATAAAAAAACGTTAAAAATTATGACGTCCGACGGGCTCTGAGAGGCTCCTCCAATGCCTGCAGCATCACATAGCTGTTACACTGTGCAGGAGACCATTCCCCATCCTTTCTGCACCCACCCACTCTACCTGCTGTTAATCTCATAAAACAGAGAGTTTTAGCCACAGTGGAGGGGAAAGGGGAAAGTGCTCCTGCAACACAACAGCGTATGAAGCGGGGCTGTATGGAGGGCAGGACAATCAATACTGTTGCGCATTTTAAATCTTCTCACTTTGTTGATAATTACGTTTATTTTAATAAAATTCATTCTAATTGTGATTATGTCAATGGAAATTATGGTCCTTGAGATAACATTTTGTAGGACTGTTTTTTTTTGCAAATCAAGATGTGAAAAACGTTTTCGATACTGGACGCTACCTCTCACCTTCCTTGTCCGGTCGCACCTACATTCGTCCATCTGCACATAGCCTTCAGCATAGGTTCATGGCCTGTCGGACTGCACTGTTGGGTAGTACAAAGATCCTCCCACTCTCCCGCCAGCTTTGTTCCCAAGCTTCCCCCTTTAAGCTGATTTTTGGCTTGGTGCCCTAGTCGGGGCACATGACTGTCAGGACGTGTCGCCAGGCATCTCGCGTGGCCAAAAAAGATGAGCTGCAATTGAACAGGGGTGCTGTCCGGGGGGCGCAGTGGTGGAGTTCAGTGGAGGACAAAACCCAGTTAGCAGGAGCAGCTGCTAACTGATCCGTCAACTTGAACTGAACGATAAAGGGGCACAGTTACTTCATAAAAGGACACTCCATAAAAACCTTCTCTGTGTGCCTTATGTGTTACCATGTTTCAATGTTCTTCTTTCCTGCTTACTCTAAGACCTTGGGCATGGGCCCGGAGCGAAGAGATCAGATCTTCCTGTATTTTGCCTGTACCACAATGGAGTGCAACAGAGTTGTAGGAAAAGAACTCCCACCACGCGTTACCTTTAGGAATCAGAGTTATTAAAATTAGGCTCACATCCCCTCAATACTGTGATATTCTAGTGTAACACCAGCTAGAAGACAATGCTTCTGTTGCTGCTGTGACTGACATCATGGGAGACTGCCAGAACAGAGATAAGACTAAAGCAGAGAAAATGGAAAAATTAGGCAATTATTCTTCAGGACTGTGAAATGCCAAAAGTGGGGGGCAACAGAGGGAGAGTCAAGTCTACAAGCTTACTAGTTTCAAACTTATAGTTTTGCGCAGTTCATTAACTTCCCAATTTATCTTTCTCTATTCCATGTAAGCGGGGAAAAACACACTCTCCCTACGTGATCCGACGGCAAAGAGAGTAGACAAGGCAGCCATATCATGGCTTTTCACTGTGAGCTCAGTTACTCCGTTATAGTCCTATGGAGGGCCTTGTGCTAAATACCTTCTAAATCTCCGTTCAGACGATCCTTATCTCGGTTTCCTACATTTTATATGGATATAAAGACACCAAACAATGAGGATATAGCGAATGTCTCTACAAGAGTACTGGAGGGAAAGCAGAAGATATAATTGTAACCTAAAGGCCTGATGGAACAGAGAGGAGACACAAGCTAATATATGACAAATCCTCACAAGCTAGAGAAGACATTTCCAAAAAATCATCAGTGTAATAAAAATTCATAATAGATTGACAGTGACAGGCCCAGAGCTAAGGCGCACTGCTGAGAGGTCCTGATGATCAAACAATTCCCAGGATCAATAATAAACTGTTAGGAAAACAAAACCAATAAGGAACTAATCAAGGATTGGTTCTGTCATAGACTAATATCTTCAACCCAACTCAAAGATATAAGCATTTGCAAAAAGCAAGTGTGTGTGGCACGATACTTTCCTGCCCCTCCGGTGCTGTGTGTATTGTACACAAGTCTATCTCCGGCCCTCCTGTGTGTGTGTTGTACCACAAGTCTCAATCCTGCCCCTCCTGTGGTGTGTATGTACCACAATACTCATCCGCCCCTCCTGTTGTGTGTAATGTACCACAGTCTCATTCTCCTGCCCCTCCTGTGTGGTGTATGATGTTACCACAAGTCTCAATCCCTGTCCCCTCCGTGTGGTGTGTGTTGTGCCTGTTCCTGCCTTGTGTGGTTATGCCACAAGTCACCCCCCTTTGTATTATAACCACAGTCCCACCCCCTGCCCCCTGTGTGGTGATGGTCCCGTATGCTGCGTTGTGTGTGTCGTGTGTCGTGTGGGTGTGTGCGCAATAGTTATCTCCTGCCCTCCTGTGTGTGTGGTGGTGTTGTCACAAGTCCACTCTGCCCTTGGTGAATGTGCAATATACCACAGTCCATCTGTGCCCTCCGGGTGTGTGTGTGATGTCCACGTGTATCTGCTGGTTTGTTCAAAAGTCCTGCCGCCACTGTGTGGGTGTGTTGTCCAAGCTCTCTCCTGCCCCGTGTGTGTAGATGTACCACCCTCTGCCTCTGTGTGTGTATGTGTATGCCACCATCCTGCCCTGTGTGTGTGCAAGTTCAATCTCCTGCCCACCTCCTGTGAGGTGTGTAGGTGTGGTATTCAACGCACATGTCTTGTGTGAGTGCCCTGTCCCGCCTGGTGGTGTGTATTAAGCTCATCCTGCCTTGTGGTTTGATGACACAGATCTCATCTCACCCTGAGCGTGAGTACCACAGTAGCTCTGCTGCCTCTGTGTGTGTGCAGTACCAAGCCTGTGCCCTGTGTGGTTTGTAGTATTTGCCTAGTGGTGTGTGCTTTAGTCACTTGCCCTCTTTTGTGCTGACATCTACCCGCCCTCCTGGTTTATAGCAATTCATCCCGCCCCTCTGTGTGTGTGTATGTACCACAGTCCCCTCTCCCCCCGCCTGTGTCGTGTTGTTGCACAAGTCTCATCTCCCCTTCCCGCCGGCGTGTGTGGATGTGCAAGTCCGCTCTCCTGCCCCCTCGTGTGTGTTTGTTACATCAAGTCTATCTCCTGCCCCCCGGTGTTCACAGTCCCTTCTGTGTGTTTGATGTAACCACAAGTCTCAATCTCCTGCCCTCCTGTGGTGTGTATGGACACACAGTCGCATCTCCTGCCCCTCCGTGGGTGTATGTACCACCAAGTCGCACTCTCCTGGCCCCTCTGTGTGTGGTAATGTACCACAAGTCTCATACCCTCCCCTCCTGTGCGTGTGTGTATTGTACCCAAGTTCTCATCTCCTGCCCCTGCCTGTGTGTGTGTCTGTACCACAAGTCTCATCTCCTGCCCCCTCCGTGGTGTTTGTAGGTACCACAAGTCATCTCTCTGCCCCTCTTGTGTGTTAGTAGGTACCAACAAGTCGTCATCCTGCCCCTCCTGTGTGTGTATGTACCACAAGTCCCATCTCCTGCCCCTCCTGTGTGTGTATGTACCACAAGTCCCTCTCCGGCCCCTCCTGGTGTGTGTGTATTACCCACATAGTCCATCTCATGCACCTCCTGGTGTGTGTTGTACCACAAGTCTCAACTCTCTGTCCTCCTATGTGTGGTGTCTCCTGCACTGTGCACTTTTGCTCCCGGTCCCCTTCTGTGGCAGTGGGACCAGCCCCGGGTCTCACCTGCAAGCCAGGGCCGGGCCGCCGCTTGCAGCTAACACCTCTTCCTCACTTTTATCCCATACTCTTCCAGCAGAAAGACCAGAGGGGAGGTCACTTCCGTGGCAGATTCCCCAAGTAACTGCACTTCACACCACAGGGACAGGGAAGTCACGTCACTGGCTTCCCGCTGCTTCTCGGGACCATGTAGTCTCTCCTTTCCGCGTTGCCCTCGCCATTGCCTTCATTAAAGTGGACTACGAAAGAAGAAATACAAGTCCCAGAATCCTGTGAGGCAAACCTGTGCATTGTGGTTTGAGCTCACGTTGGTAACATAGCTATATATTTACGGTTGTGTTTGTATATCATTTTTGCCCTACACAGTTAGGGTACCAGCAGGCCTCGACTTCCATAAATAGGAATACACCAGAACACGGGCACAGACGGGGGGGCCTCACACAGGATGCCTGCCGAGCCGACGAAGCACTTCCAGCATTCGTCTATATGGTACCAGGAGTTGTGTTTCCGGAAGGTGACGTCAGTAAACAATAGGCCGGCTGTCTCCGTGGCAGAAGGGGTCGGAGGGAGGGAAAGTTGAAAAGGTCCTGGGGACAGCTTTGTGAGCGGCAGGTAATGCTGTTACTCGATAATGTTTTTCTTGAGTTAGTGTTCTCTGTTTATCAGCCTTCTCAGACACTAGAGTTTTCTTTATAAGGGAACTCGTCCCATAGCTTTGTGGTCTTAAGAAACCAATGTGGTTGTAAATTATGTTGTTTTCTAAAGGTGGTACTTTCCATCACTAGACTGATCGTGGCAGATAGTATGTAGTTTTGTATTGACCACCAAAGTTTTCCCAAGTAGAGAGCATGGCGCAACGTTTTTTCCTCCCTTTCCGTGTGAGTGTATGGGCGACATCATACAGCTAGTGTCAGCCATCACAAAACGAGATAGATGAGAAGAACTAGTGATCTGGAGACTGTTAGAGGGGGGAATTGCCCCCATGCCGGGCCAATCCACCGCCCGCTGTGCCCCTCTAAGTGGACGGATTCGATATTTTAATTAGGAAAAATTCTTCCCACTGCACAATATTTTGCTTATAATTTCAGGAAAGCAGAGTGACAAGCAGAAAAACTGTGGCAAATCCATCACCTAGTGTTATGGATTTGATGCAGACAGTCAGACAGCTTTACATCAACAATTGCAACTTTCTTAGTGAAAAATATCTCCACATCGGAAAACCATACAGGATAAACGGGACACTTATTACTCATTAGATCCAGGCACGGGGACGGGGGGAAGCGGGGAGAGGGGGGAGCCAGGGCCGCCGCGAGCGAAAAAGGCAAAACAGGGAAGTCGAAAAAGGACCCGGAAGCGAGCCATAGGGCGTTTTGGGGGGTTGTTTTTTTTTTGTAACCAGAAGCCCCTCTTGCTGCAGATTCACGGTTGTTACACTTGTCTCCTCTTCCCCATGGTACCTTCAGAACTTCTCCCTCCTCTGCCGGAGATTAATCTTTGCAGAGCAGAGCCACACAGCGGGGGAGAGAGTGAAGTGTGCCTGAGTTACAGTTTAAGGGAACTAAAGGAGGGCTATGCTGTGGACATTTCATTAAATGAGGGCTCTGCAGTGGACATTTAATTAAAGGGGGGTTCTGCAGTGGACATTTATTTAAAGGGGGCTCTGCAGCTGACATTTCATTAAAGGAGGGCTATGCTGTGGACATTTAGTGAAAGGGGGGCTATGCTGTGGACATTTCATTAAATGAGGGCTCTGCAGTGGACATTTAATTAAAGGGGGGCTCTGCAGTGGACATTACTTTAGTGAGGGGAGGCTGCTGAACATTTTTATTAAAGAGCAGTAGCTGTAGTTCCAATCCTAGGCTTTTACTGCAGTCCATTTTCCCAGGGTTTTTTTGTGGTAAAATTAGGTGTCTTTGCTTATACTCGGATATATATGGCATGTATATATTTTTTCCTCATAGTGACAAGGGGACATAATACATGTGGGAGGATATAGACAAGGGGTATTAGTGTCCCCTTTTCTGTAGACCCTTCTTATAAAGACAGAAAACAGAGCACTATCAAGAGGGGCTACAGAAAAGGGGGCATTTTAGACTGGCGGCTGCTGGAAACGGCACAATATTTAGAAGGGAGCATGTGTAACCGGCTTCTCTGTCAATTTTGTGATCTCTGGGTCCCCAACTGATTATTACCGCTAAAACTGGTTCACCCCTGGAGGCAAAGCACCTTAAACCTGAACCTGTTAAAAGGATGGGGAGGTGAAATGTCCCTTATAGTTTGATCTATTGATCAGGATTATCCTCTTCTAGAAGGTTTGTGGCATCTACAGTTTGTGATGTTCTGCAGCAGCTGGGGCTGGTCCAGGTGAGAGCATTGTCTACAGAGGAATAACAAAAAAGAAAGCCTCCTAAAATGACATTTGGATAGACTGGTGATTTATAGCACATTCACAATCCAAGTCTGTTATGACAAACATATGTTAATCCTCCGACACAAATGCTTTTTTGAAGCCGGAGTTTTGTCAGCTCTGCTCTAAATATATCCATGGACGAGGTACATGTCACCTTCACAAATGTAACATAATGAATCGCTGTCAGTCACTGATCCAATCTACCAGCTCAGTAATGAAAAATCAATCTAAAAATCAAAAATTCTGTCAGTGGAGAAACGATCGGCTGTCATGTGACTGTACGTTCATCATCGCTCACAGCAGGTGGCCCCGAGCGGACGACACATCCCAGAGGACGAGACTCGACACAGGAGACACGTCTTACCTCCATAACGGCAGGTGTGCGGATGCACTGTACAATACAATAACCAGACTGTCACTGGCCGTGAGCACCCTGATCGGGGCTAGTAAGGTGGCTTCCGTTTATCTGCCCATTAGGTCATGACACAATGGGGACACGATGGTGAACTCTGTCAGACCGGAGCGCGGAAGCAACAGATTAATTTTTTTCTGGCACACAATCTTAGTGAATCGCCGTACGCTCCATTAGAGACAGACAATGCACTTTCTGTGAACTGGAGCGGCATTGTAAGTAAATGTGCCCCAATGTTCTGAAATAATTATAATTCTAGGAGTCATTAAGCAATCTTTACAGTGTGTGCCTTAAAGGGCATTAATAGAGATTATCTACTGCAATTTTCAGTCATTTTTCTGTGACCAGGGGTTGGTCTCTTAACGACTTGGCCATTTTGCGCCTTCTCGACTTTGCCAGTTTTTTAAAAAACTAACCTGTGTCACTTAAAGTGGACAAAACTGTGGAATATTTTATCATATCCAGGTGATTGAGAATTTTTTTCGTGACACATTGTCACAGAAATTGGCAAAAATATTGAAAAAAAATGATGTTTTCCAAATTATACATTTTTTTACTTTTTGGAAAGTTCGTCATATCACAAAAATTAACTAACATTATCCATTTGTCCACCTTAATTTGGCATCATTTTTCAAACATCCTTTCTTTTTTTTTTAGGATGTTAGGAGGCTTATAAATTTATGCACGAAAATCATCGAAACCTATTTTTGGAGCGACCAATTTGTTAGAACAGTTAGAAGTGACTTACAAGGCTTATATGATAAATTTTAGAAACTCCCACAAAATATTCAAGACAACCTTTGGGAAGTTTGTTAATCCTTTGAGGGTGAAAAATTAATGGAAGTAAAATTACAAAAATGTAATTTAAACAATGTATTCATTGAAAACTAAAATTTGCACCTTTACAAAGGGTCAAAAAGGACAAAATGCATTTTACAATGCTTAGTGCAGTACCCATTTTGTCACTGTACACGGCTGTACAGACACAGGGGGGCACTTGGAAGGGAAAGAGCGTTGTTCAGTTTTTGGAGGACAAATATGGCTGAAAAACATTTCATGTGTCTGAATGCACTTGGAGAGCCCTAATGGTATCAAAACAGAGAACCCCAACAAGTAAGACAATTTGGAAAGCACACCCCATGGAGAATTTATCAAGGTGTAATATGTGTATTTGCCATTACAGGTATTTCATTCAATTAGGCCCCAAAAAGGAAAAAAGGTGAAAAAATGTTTACCAAAGTAGTCACCTTTACCCTACCTAATTCTTTTAAGCCACAAGGGATAAAAGATGAAGCAACCCCCAAAAATGTGTAAAACTATTTCTCGCTGGTGAGGAAGTGCCCCACATGTGGATATAAAATGTTATATGGGTGCACAGTAGAGGGAAAGAGGGATATTTGCCTTTTAGAAGCCAAATTTGACCAAAATTCTTAACATTTATCAGGATAATCCCAATTCTGGAATGTACACCTCTTGGAGAATTAAGCAAGGTTGCGTCTTCAAGTGGTATAGAAATTTTGATGAGCAGTAGATGCCCAAGATGGAAATTGCAATTATTTCTGCAAAGTTTTGTGCCCTTTATGTGGTGCCCAGTTTGTGCCACTGTGAAATGTCAGCTCTCTGATGAGGAAGCCATAACATTAGACAGACCCTATATGTGATCCTAAACACTAGCCAGAAAATACAGCAGGGCTCCGCAATGATAAAGCATCAGGTGTATTTGAGGAAGAACTTGGAAAATTACAAAAGGATCGGCTAACAAATCCAGAGGCTTAGAGGGGAAATAAAAAACCTTAAAAAAAATAAAACCTACAAGTGACGCAAGTTTGCAAACTACATTCCTCAAGGAAATAATCGAGGGGTATAGGGAGCAATTTCACCAGTTGTTAAAATAATTCCCTTTACAAAAATGAAGGCTCGACGTAAATTGTGAATAATTTGTGTATGAGGAGGAATATACCAGGGGACCAAGTAAAATTTTGTATCGTATTTCCTGAAGAAGTCTTTCATGCAGAGGGCAGGTCTCGCAGTAGTACAGGCGGTCCCCTGCTTAAGAACACTCGACTTATATACGACCCCTAGTTACAAACGGACCTCTGGATATTGGTAATTTATTGTGATTTAGTCCTAGGCTACAATAATCAGCTGTAACAGTTATCACAGGTGTCTGTAATGAAGCTTTAGTGTTAATATTCATTCTTATAACAACCCAACATTTTTAAAATCCAATTGTCGCAGAGACCAAAAAAGTTCTGGCTGGCATTACAATGATAAAATATACAGTTCCGACTTGCATACAAATTCAACTTAAGAACAAACCTACAGACCCTATCTTGTATGTAACCCGGGGACTGCCTGTGTATAGTTTCCTTCCTAATCCCCCTTTTGGAACAGACGCTGCATCTTCCCCGACTCCTTCCTTTAGTAGCAGTCTGGGGGACTTTGAGAAAATGTTTCCCTGGCACAACATGGGGGACATCTAATCCAGAGTTACTGCCCTGTCCTTGTCCAAATATTAATTTCCTAATATCTGCCTCTTGAAAATGAAGAAATGATACGGCGTGATCTGCACATTGGAACAGCACGTAAGAGATGTACAGCATCATCTGTACAATATACATGGCCAGCACTTTGTACCATATCTTTGGTTTTCGTAGGGTGCAGTACGGCTTCAACAACCCCACCCATGTATCTATTGTAGGCCAGGATGCGATCTGGCTTGGGGGCAGCGGTGGTACTTCGTACAGGGATGAGGATGCTGGAGTCCCCATTAATTGTGGTCAGAGCAAGGACATTGCTTTTGTCCTCATATTTGACCAACATCATGTTCTGATTGCTGAGCGCCTTGATGTCCCCCCTTTCTATGTGGCTGCCTAACAAGGGTTCCAGGGAACCGCTCTGCTTTTTGCGTACAGTGCCGCAGCACACCGCTACAGAACCGCTGGAACTGAAGGATTGTAATAGTGTAACGCAGGGATAAAAGTTATCCACATACAAGTGGTAAACCCTTCTCCAGCCGTGGGTGTACAGATCAGCCAATCAGAGCTCTCTGGGAGGTGGCATGCTGCCACCACACATGCCCTCTTTTACTGATGATCAGTGCCATCCTAACCCCTATGAAGCCCATTGTGACTAATATTGCTGCTATTGGCTGGTCTAGATTGACCAGCCGGTAGAAGCGATTGTGGACCGGGAAGGAAGGGGGCAGGAAAACCCCTCTGGACCACGAGGCAAGATGGGTGGATGGCTGTTAGGGACAGCCGTTATCTTGTCCCAATCTCTGTGTCTGCAGACATGGTGATCGGTATTATTGTTGGCATCCTACGGGCCCCGAGGTAAAACGGATGTCAGGGACAGACGCCATCTTGCCCCGATCAAGTCACTTCCCATTGAGCCATTCTTTTACTGCTAGCGTTGGGAAGGAGTTAAAGGCTATACAATATTTTTTTTATGAGATTAAATGCACTTAATAAAATCTGATCAATAAGTTGAAGATTTTTTAGACTCCTTGATGTGTGGACATAAAGAAAATCATCAGCTCTTGCTTGAGATTTTTTGGGGAATTTCATGGCTCAACCACAGTGCCTGGGAAGGGACTACAAACAACATGTGATGCAGAGAGTTTATTTCTATATATAATCATAGTTTGGCGCTGCTGGAAGAAGGCTCTCTGTCCGTCATGTATCACTATGGTGCCTGGAGTCCTGTCCTCTGCACTGTGGTCTGTCCAGAGGTGCAGGTATATTTTTCACGGACACCACTGGGCTTACCTTTGCCTGAGAGGAGTGGTTCTGGAGTGTCCTACATAAACTGTGTAGATGAGGACATGTGTTAGTCCTTTAGAAGTGAATGAAGTGGTAATGCTGGAAATGGCCAAGTAATGCACTTCCTCTGTCCTCTAGAAGTGAATGCAGTGGTAGTCACATATGGACTGTATACTACTGCAGCATTCAGCTAAGGCTCCAGGTCAGTGATGTCCAACTTTTTAAAAACCAGGTGCCCAAGCTGTAACAAAAACCCACTTATTTTTTGTGGTCCGGCTCTATGGTCCGGTACCCTCATAGTCTTCAGTCTATGGCAGAGCGGCCCTCTCGTTGCCATAGACCAGTGGTGGCGAACCTATGGCACGGGTGCCAGAGGTGGCACTCAGAGCCCTCTCTATGGGCACCTGCGCCATCACCCCAGCGCAGAGTTTGCCAGACAGGACTCAAGGCCTCCTGCAGTCCAAAGCATCCCATAACCCTAGAAGGAAGTTACCAAGATAATCCAAACTTCTTCTCCTTATTTCTACTGTATTGGTGTCCTCAGGTGCCTAAACAATTTAAACATGTAACAGGGCAGGGAGTAACAAGTTACTGCTTAAATTGTCGAATCGGCACGTTGCGAAAAATATGTGGGTTTTGGTTGTAGTTTGGGCGCTCGGCGTCTAAAAGGTTTGCCATCACTGCCATAGACCATCGGATGAGTACTAAGATGGCGGCGCCCAGCCCCAGTTGGTGCAGTGTGTGACATCACTGCGTCATCAGCAGCAGGTCGCTGCCACTTTAGTACACAACCGATGGTATCACGACACCGCGAGGAAAGATGAGGGATGGCACGCACCGGGGGAATGAAGGAAGGAGTGTACAATTTTATCTAGGACTGTAAATAGTTATTATTGAGGGGGGGGGGGTATATAGTTATAGTGGGCTGTATATAATGATTGCTGGGGGAGCTGTATATAGTGATTATTGGTGGCTGTATATATATCTATATATATCTATATATGATTGCAGGGGGAAGCTGTGTATATAGTGATTGCTGGTGGCTGTATATATATTGATTGCAGGGGGAAGCTGTGTATATAGTGATTGCTGGGGGAGCTGTATATAGTGATATTGGGGGGAGGGGGGCTGTATATATTGATTGTTCCGTCTCTCCTTAGAATTTTTTCCTATGGATTGTGCGTGGAACTTTTGACAAAAATTAGCTGCTTAAAAAAAAATGTATTTTTGCGTTTGAGGCTTGGGGTTCTCTTTGGTTTTGTTGTACACTGTATGCTACTCGTTGGTTCACAGATTTATAACAAGCAACTTTTCCAGAGTTCTGAACAATATTCCCATCTCCACTACATCCTGTGGTGAGATTCCTGATGCCCGGATGACAAGGTCCTAGGACATAGTGGTCTGTTCTGGGTGATTTATGGACCGCGGAGACAGCTCTCATCTTTTGAGGAATGGTTGTCATTAAATGGGCTGGTAACCATTACAAAACTTTACTAGACCCCAAATTGTGTCACCCATATAGTATTTACCCGTTTGCAGTTGAGATGTCCTGTGTCCTGCCAGCTTCCAGCGGATGCCCCCTCAGTTAAAACCATTCCCATAAAAATGGGAAGTCCTGAGGTCTGCTGCTAATGTGTCACATGAGCTGCTGCTCCCTGTGGTTGTACACAAACTTTGCTGTACGGGTGACCCTATTAGGGTTTTGTACTTACCCTAGTAAAATTTTGCAAAGTTTAGTGCCCGACCCCTTTTATCATCTCCTGGCATTGTTTTCACTTTTGTCTTTCCAAGTTTTTATCCTGCTATTTTTTCATCTTGTACTTACCTGTATCAGACAAGTTAATATATCCATGCAGTCTTACCGAACATTTCAGGAGATATTTTGTATGGTCGACTTCAAGTAAATCAATCATAAAAATCCGTCATGATAAACCAGGGACACTTACTCATAGACCCAGTGACTGTGGTAATGTTCTTATATTTGTTATCCATGGCCTCCTTCCTTCTAAAATCAACTTTCAAAATGATGCTAATAAGCCATAAGGGTGTGTTACCAGAGACCCTTGTGCTGTAGTGACACAGGCTGTTACACTGTGCAAGAGAATGTCTGCCCCTTACCCTCAACACTTGCCTGTGAAGCCTAGGAGCCCTTCTGGACAATTAGCATCATTTTGAAAGTTGATTTTAGAAGGAAAGAGGCCGCGGATAACATATACAAGAAGATTATCACAGTCACAGTGCCTGGATCTATGAGTAATGTCCCTGGTTTATCATGATGGATCTTGATGGTAGATTTCCTTTAATACTCAAGGGTACAAATAACGGTGAGCATTGTATAGCCACTACTACACAAATATAAACCTTACGTAAAGGCAAGAATAAGCTTACAATAAACTAAAGGAAGGAACAAGAAATGTTTTTGTCACATTTAATGTTTTCACCACTTTACTTCAAATCTACATTTTACAAAGTGACCATCGAGTGTCTCATACGACCATTATCATAAGACAAAGCCTTCCATGTCTTCAGCGCCGTCCATCCATACATTTCATGTGATGGTAAACTGTCTCTCAGACATCTTTGTTGAAATGCTTCATTTATTTTTGGAGTTTGTTATCTGGAGCCGCATAGAAAAAAAAAAAAAAAAAAAAGAAGAAAAAAAAAAAAAGTAGAAAAAAGATTCCATACCAGCTCTAACATTTTGGAATTCCAATATACAGTCTTTCACAGCAAGTTACTTCATTGAAGTTAAAACTTCCCATAAGCTTAAAAACCCACAAACAAGAAATAAAAACTTTTTTTTTTAGTCTCCTCCTATAACAATCCAGCTCATTAGGATAAAAATATTATTCCAAAAAAGATAAATTACAATAAAACTTTAAACAATGAATAGTCCATTACAAATACCTCTGTCGTCCTTAATTCTTGGATTCGCACAAGGGCCCCGGTCCGTTAAAACGTCTTGATATAAGGTGAAAGCAAAATCTTCTGGTTTATTGTATTGTAATGTGGTGTTTTTTATTATTATTATTTTTCTTTTTTACATATAAAAGTTGGAAGGAACATTCAAGTTTTAAAGTCTGCACACTGAACCTAAAAATAACAATTTGGAGTGAAACAAGCTGAGCTGTAAACTCCAGGAGGTAGAGGCCATCAGTTTTTGTATGTACATATACACAGAATATTCAGTGTTTTTGATGAAAAAAGGAAAAGAAAAAAAAAAAAGGAGAAAAAAAAAAAATTCTACTGTGACATTTCAATACATCCACAAGAGCTCTTCCCTAAGTACACATATACAATTAGAGATACTGCCTAGGTTCGGATCTAGCCTGGATTTACATATTCTTTTTAGTTTTTCTTCATGTTGAAACTGTCCAGTGCAAAAAAAAAAAAAATTTCACAAAAACTACAAAAAATGTGCCACTTTTGTACAGCGGGACGTGAAAAAGGACCTTTACAAAGAAGCCCGTTAAATGGAACTATTTACACAGATGGATAATGGCGCATGCGCATGACTGAAAAGGTAAGAAAGAAAGGAAGTCTAAGAAAAATAGATTAAATATATATATATTTTATATATTTATAAGGGGGAAGGGACCCGAGTGTCCCCGTCCCCTCTAGTCACAGATGCTCTCATCCTAACCACAAACCTTCGGTCTTCACTAGATCAAAATAGCAACACGCTCCTCTAGCGAATAAGCCATCGAGTGTCAGAGACTGGACACCGGGTGACGTCGCCCTCCTGTGGTCTGTTCCTGGATTTGGGAAGTACTTCATGATTGGTCTCCAGACAAGATTTGTAATTCTTCCTGACAACTGCTTGTATCAACGTAAAGTGAGGTTTTAGGAATGGCTCAGTATAGAATAAACAAAAAAAAAAAAAAAAAAAGCTTTGCAAAAAAGTCTCTTTCATTAAAATATAAATAAAACAAAATACTTAAAAGCAAAACTTCTACAGAAACTGAAAAAAAACAATCATTTATATCCACAAAATTTGCTGCAATTGTCAATTTTGTTCTGAGCCTTAGAATTAATTAAAAAAATAAACCAATTCCGGGTTAAAAATGAAACGCAAAAAATACAACCACTGACTTTGTCGGTGTGACAGTCACTAGTGCGCCGTAAGGACTTAAATAGGATATAGGATTTTATATTTAGTGGTCGATAAGTTAAATCTGAAGAAAATAGTACAAGCGCGATCAAAGCTTCAAGATTGCAATCCCCAAGACTCCAGTGGAAAGCTACAGGACACCTTCAGTAGTAAAAGTCTTCCAAACTATTCCCAAACCAGAGGAGATGGCGGCATCTCAGACGGCTGAGCAACAGTGGAACTACAGGAAAGTAGAGGCGAGAGTTAATGAGAACATACAAAACTATTATCTTATACACTATACAGATCTAGGCTTTCATTTGAAGGATTTTGCCCATTATTGCTGATGTATAAAGGGTTTCCAAGTACTTTTCACGTTATCTCCTCTCCTGTGGATGGGGGATAACAAGCTGATCAGTGAGGGTCCGACTGCTAAGAAGGGGACCCCCAGCTATCCAGGGAACAGGGGTCCCATTCTCACTAATGGGTGGAGCAGAAGGTTGAGCATATGTCCTGCCGTTCCATTCATTCATTTGGGAATGTTGGAAACTGCCCATCACAAATAAGAGTGCCAGTGACAGCTGAGCGACGTACTCAGCAATTCCCAACAGGCTCATTGTATCCAACGGAGCAGCAGGACACATGCTTGTCATGATAACAGGACCGCAGCGCTCAGGATTGCTACGGTTCGCACCAACATGATCAGAGTGTTATCCCCATCTGTGTTAATAGGGGATAACTCAAGGGAAATCTACCATCGCATTCAAGCATGAAACTTGCTGATAGATCCAGCCACTGTGCCTGCGTTAATCTACTTATTTTGTTATCAAACCAACTTTTAAAATTATGCTTATGAGCCAGTGTAACAGCTTGTGAATCTGCAACACAGAGAGGCTCAGTTAACACCCTCCAGAATCCTCCAGACTCATTAGCATAATTTTTACAAGTTGATTTTACAAGATGATTACCACAGTCACTGTGCTTAGATCTGTGAGCGCCCGTGGCTGTCATACTGGATTTTGATGATAGATTTCTTTTATGGTTCAATAAACTTTATTGCAAGTGAGCAAAAAGCCTACAGGTCAGGCACATGTTCGGGTCGCAGCCCCATATTTAGTTATGACAAAGATTCATAGGCAAGTAGGTCTCCAGCTCAGCAAAGCAAAGCAAACATGAACATATCTATAATTAACCAAACATCCAAAAATGAAAAAAAAATAAGGGGGGTAGGGGAGGGAGGGAGGGAAGAAAAAGGGGAGGGGGGGACATGGAATCAATCACTACACCGCAAGGTTGGGGGGTGCCCTATGTTGCTGGGTCAGCGAGACCCACTATTAAGTCACCTGATAGATTTCTTTTAAAAAGTTGATCCAAGCTTGCACAAGTGGAAGACAACTTGACAGCCTTGTACGGAGTACAATGAGAGAAGGATTTTGGCGCCGAATTTCATGTGAACGTCCCTCCACAATCATCAGAACAAAGACAAGAGGTAATCAGAGTTCTGTTACAGAAGTACCTGGTATACACTTACCTTATAAAGCTTTTAAAAGCAGCAGACTGGGGGTTGATGCACAGCGGCACGCGGTTCCCTTTTTGCTGCTCCAAAATGAACTGATGAATGATTTCTGTAGCACAAAAAAAAAATATATAATTTTTAAACTTTGTAACAATGAAATTATTTGAACAATTTTCAATATTGGTGATATGGGAAGGCATCATTATATAGTTGTAGTAAAATGTTGAAATTAAATCTAGAGCACAACATACACAGCGCTTACCTTTCACCTGCCGTACAGAACTAAGGTTCTTTTCGAAAGTGTCGTCAAATTTTGGATCTCGTCAACAAAATACCCAAAAAGCTTGGCAAAAAGTCTCTTTCAGGAAAATCTAGAAAACAAATAGTAAAAGCAAAAACCCTCTAATGCATAAGAATTCACTCACAGAAATAAAAATCACTAAATTGCAGTTTATGAGCCACAAATGTGACTGCTGGAGGAGTGCAACGTGATGTGGGTTCGAGCCTGAGAGTTCATTAAAAATAAGTGCCAAGTCCGGTGTTAAAATATTGTTAAATCGGTTTTAGAAACCCAGAAAAAAAATCAGACACAAGCTGTGTGACAGGTCGTCTATCCAGTGAGACAAAGGGCGAGCCGAGATGAGAATAAACTTAACACTAGCGATTAAATTAAGTAAAATAAATAAGTATATTGATGGTCGAGAAGGAAAGCTTAAGAAAAGAGGAACGTCAAATAAGCTGTCTGAATGGTGCATACAGCCTTCAAGACTCTGGGCGAACAAAGTGGCCCACTTGACTCCAGTGGAAAGCTACCAGGACACCTTCAGTAGTAAAGTGTCCCAGTAGTAACATTCCCAAACAGAGGAGATGGCGGCATCTTCTAGACGGCTGAGCAACAGTGGAACTGGACGAGGAACAGTAGCAGTCGCGATATTAATGAGACATCAAAACTATTATCTATACACTATACAGATCTAGCTTTCATTTAATGAAATTTGCCATTATTGTGTTGGGTTTCCAGTTAACTTTTCAAGTTGCAAATACTCCTCTCCTTGGATGGTGGGATAACAGCGATCAGTTAGGGTTCCGTACTGCAAGAAGGGGACCCCGGCTATTCCAGGGAACAGAGGTCACCATTCTCACTAATGGTGGCGAAGGGTTGAGCATATGTCCCTGCGTTCATTCCATGTCATTCTTTGGACTGTTGGAAACTGCCCTCAAGGGTTGAAACCCATGCTTCAACACAATAGAGTCGCCAAGTGACACTGAGCGCCGTGCTCAGCATTCCCAACCGGCTCATTGTATCCAACGGAGAGCCTCCCCCCCCCCCCCAGGACAACATGCTTGTCATGAGTAACATGACCCCAGCGATCAGATTGCTACGGTTCGCACCACATGATCAGATGTTATCCCCATCTGGTGTTAATAGGGGATAACCTAAGGGAAATCTAACCAGCTCGTCATCACGCCTGAACCACTTAGTCTTGTAGATCCCAGCCATGTGCGAATGCGTTAATTCTACCTTATTTTTGTATACTCAAACCAACTTTGTGTAAAATTCAGGCTTTACTTGAAGCCAGGGAAAGCTTTTGAATGACTGCCACACAGCGAGGACTCAGTTACAACACCCTACAGGATCATTAGCATAATTTTACAAGTTAGGTTTACAGATGAATTACCACAGTCATGTGAGGGCCGTGGCTGTCATACTGGATTTTTGATGATAGATTTCTTACAAAGTTGATACAATGCACAAATGGAAAAGACTTCAACTAGGGACAGTACACAAATTGCAGCCATTAAATACTAGATCAATCCATGGAGAGAAGGATTTTTGGAGGCGCCGAAATTTCATTGTTGAAAACGTCTCCTCTCAACAAGATCATCAGTAACAAATAACTAGTAAGCTCAGTTCCAGAGTTCTGTTACAGAGTTACCTGGTATCATCATTACCTTTATAAAGCTTGTAAATAAGGCAAGACTGGGGGTTGATGCACAGCGGCACGCGGTTCCTTTGTGCTCCAAAATGAACTGATGAATGATTTCTGGTAGCCCAAAAACAAAAAAAGCAAATTTGTAACAATGAAATTATTTGAACAATTTTCATTGGTGATTGGGAAGGCATCATTATATAGTTGTAGTAAAATGTTGAAATTAAATCTACCATAAAATCCATCATGATAAACCAGGGGCATTCCGATAGACTCCAGACCACTGTGACTGTGGGAATCTTCTTCATATTTGTTACAGTGCCTCTCTCCTAAAATCAGCTCTTAAATTAATGCTACACCACGATAGCTGAGCCCTTGTTCGGGGACATTACCAGAGCCCCTCCATGGTGTACTTGTCACTCCGGCTGTTTACTAGCACTTACCACCTCCACTCTTAGCCTGAAGTTTCAGCACAAGGGGGGAGGGGGGTGGGTAGTGAGAGGGGTATGGGGGCTGTGGGAAGCAGGGACGTAACAGCCTGTGAAGTTATAGAACGGAGGGGCACTGGTAACACTACAAAGAGCCTTCATACTCATTAGCATAATTTCTAAAGTTGATTATAGAAGGAAAGGGAGGACAATTTGGCTAACAAATGATGTAGAATTATCCAGTCCCCGAGGCCTGGAGTTACGAGTAATGTCCGGTTTATCATGATGGTGTTTTTATGGTTTCCTTTCGATGTGTGGTGCAATCCAACCCCATGACAAAATTTTGAAACGCCTACAGACAGAGCACAACATACACAGCGCTTACCTTTCACCTGCCGTACAGAACTAAGGTTCTTTTCGAAAGTGTCGTCAAATTTTGGATTTGTGATTGGCTCAAAGTCACTGGTGTAAACCCTGCCCGTGGATGTGGAGAAGCAGCATTTGCACATGCAGGTGTGGTATCGCAGACGCCCTTCATCCAGGTAGGGGTGCGCCAATGCATCCTTAGCCGATATCCGCTTGGACTGAGACAAAACAAAACAAGTTGTGAGCTGCTAAATAATCATGTATACAACCTGTTCTCTACCATCTATGCACGTAATGGGCGATGAACGAATAGATTGCATGTTTGACGCTTTACCGATGTAAGCCACAAGGTGGTGCTCAATACCCAAGAACAGGGCATGGTATAAGTACTGAGCTACGCCTGTCATAGCAGGGCACAGCTTAATAGAGACACAAGAGCGGAGCCCCCTGGGAGGACCACGCTCCTGCTTTAATAAATGGAGCAAATTAATTCCTAGCTTGTGTTCCTGAGATTCCCTGATCAGACTAATGGATGTCGTCAGAATATTTACACTACACTGAATGGAGCAGGATTAGTACACTGGACTATCCCTTACTCTACATAGCACAGGCCAGATGTATACACGTACAGTATATACTTCACCACACGTCTACTCTAGCATGAGGTGTCCCTAAATAGTTAAAGGGACATCAGTTTCTCGTCCACTGATGCAGCTTTGGATGAGGGACAGTGGACAAATCCAGGGTACAACACAAGACATGACAAGGTTTTGGTGGAGATGCTCGGGACACAATCACGCAGGGAGGCTTTGATGCAGATTTTTGTACAAAGCCATGAGAGAGTTAAAAATTTGAGTATAAAAAGACGCTATTGTGGAAAAATGATAGATTTCATTTTATATACACTAAAATAAGAAACATCAAGTCTGCTCCAAACATTTAGGAGATTGCAGCATGAAAGGAAAGTTCTCACATGAAAAATGCTGTGAGATCTGCAGACAATGACAGGCAGCATGTTATAGAGCAGGAGGAGTACAGTAGGAATGTACACAGTGTGCTATCAGCAAACAGCATGTTATAGAGCAGGAGGGCTATGTATAATGTACTGTGTGCTTTCAGCAGGTAGAATATTATAGAGCAGGTGATCTGAGCAGATTATACATAGTGTCCTATCAGCAGGCAGCATGTTATAGAGCAGGAGGAGCTGAGCAGAGGGAAGAAAGGGAACCATTGCAGTAACAAAAAAAAAACATTTTCTTCTGAAAATGCACTTCCTAATCAGTGATTGGCACTACTTTTTAGATCTAGAATTTGGCTTGAGGACCTTAAAGGGGTTGTAAAAAACTTGTTTTTGTTAAAGTAGCTAGAGTTGTAAATAAATTACAATTAAAATACTCACTTTTTTCCCTAGGTTATAAAGAAAACCCTTATAGGCAGCACTTTATTAATAATAGATTGGCCGCATGCACGTGAACGTGTGCCGATTGAAAGCGACTGGAACGCATGAACTGCACAGTAAATGTGCCCAATAAAAGACTATGGGGCCTGGAGCTAGGCCTTATGCTATTAAATTGGATCAGTCATCTTAATGTATATGGGTAGCGTAATCTAGATACAGGCCCATAGCGCAAGTACAGAACAGGTTGGGCTGCCTGACAGTCCAGTGTATTCACGAGCAGCATCACTGTGACAGGGGAGCCTCTGCTTATGATACAATGAACTCAGTCTATGCTGTAGACAAGATTTTTATCCTTACTAGACATGGAAAAAAATTATCTGCAGACGATTTTGCTGCCCCATTTGGAAGTCCGATTATTAACCTTATAATGTCAGGCTGATCAGTGGTCTGCGGTATAGTGCAAAAACAACCCACAAGTAAACATATAGAAGAAATTCAGTGATGAAATACTTACTGGATCAAAGACTAACATCCTGCACAGCAGATGGACAGCTTCGTGCGTGGCCTGGCTGGACAGTGTATACAAGACAGGAAGAGATGGCTGCAGGAACAAGAGATACAACATGTCTGACTAGTGCAGTAAAAGTGCTGAGTTGCTTCAGAGCCCTCCAGTTATGCGAGCGGGACTGAAATTACCAATTTGGGTGATAGATGCCTGGATTCGGCCAGCACTGCAGTTCTGTCTCTTCAGCTTAATGTCAGGCCGGCTCAGTATCACACGGAGGATCTTACCGTTTGGATAGAAATCTGCCCTTGAAAAGCTGCTACTTGTACATCAGGTAATATTTATCCGGCTGCAGCCATCGTACTGTAAGCTTATGTCAGGGCCTGGTGCACATTTTTAGGCAGGGAAGGGCTGTCAGCACTTTGTGCCTCTGGTGACACATGGTTAGTATATACAGCCTACGGCTCTGACACAGTTCACACTGTACAGGCTGCTGTAAGACCCCCGGAGATCATGACACCAGTAGGCGGTGGTAACAGCATGTCACACTCTACAAAGATTTTAGCTCCGATTCTGCGCTCATATATGCATTGAATATGATGGGTCTGAAATCCACATTGTGTGCAAATACAAATGGTTCTTGTGCTCCATACAGTGATAA
This sequence comes from Engystomops pustulosus, assembly GCA_019512145.1. Classification (NCBI taxonomy): domain Eukaryota; kingdom Metazoa; phylum Chordata; class Amphibia; order Anura; family Leptodactylidae; genus Engystomops; species Engystomops pustulosus. Next base: position 232,478,184 of record CM033642.1, on the reverse strand, counting down.
AGAATCTCTTCACGTACATTTTAGCTGTGCTGCAGAATGAAGGCTGTGAATCTTTGGTCAAAAAGATTCACGGACCATGGAGATAATCCTAATGCAGATGTGCCTGATCCATGGCACATCAATGGTAGAAATCTGAAATCAAAAGTGCTGATAATGGTAAACTCTTAACTTTACCAAATTAATCTGTTCCTTTCTATCTGCATTAGTAGTAGGACCTTTTTGTCCTGTATCCACTGATAGCGGAGAGATCGAGAAACCTGATAAAGTGTCTAATGACTTAACGCTTTACAGACAGTGCCTGGAATAGTCTAAAAAGCCAGAATAGGACGGCACTCGTATAGCGTGGTGCACGTGGATAGTCCATCAACTACAACCAGAAACTTGTATAGAAGAAATATCCCGGCACTCACTTAATAAATCTTTCAAGAAGCAAAATTAACAAGAGAGTGCCAGGATATTTCTTCTATACAAGTACAGGCGGTCCCCTACTTAAGAACACCCGACTTACAGACGACCCCTAGTTACAAATGGACCTCTGGATGTTGGGAATTTACTGTACTTTAGCCTTACAATAATCAGCTGTAAGAGTTATCAAAGCTTTCTAAAAATTAGGCTCATTGGTAATCCTGGTCCCTATGACAATCCAACATTTTTAAAATCAAAAATTGTTACAGAGACCAAAAATATTTGTCTGGATGTACAATTATAAAATATACAGTTCTGACTTACATACAAATTCAACTTAAGAGCAATCCTCCAGAACCTTTCCTGTAAGTAACCCGGGGTCTTCCTGTACCCCCAAGGAAGCATGGGTGAAACCGGCGTTGGAGAGTCGGCAGGCGATCACATAACACAAACCTGGGTAAGAGGCTCGTCTAGGATAGATATATCCGCAGCTACTGAGTACGTAACCCGGGGTCTGCCTGTACCCCCTGAGGAAGCATGGGCGATACTGGCGTTGGGGAGTCCGCAGGCGATCACACAACACCAACATGGGTAGGACGCTTGTCTAGGATATGTATATCCACAGCTACTGAGTGCACAAGTCGCTGCGAAATATGATGTAATTTCGGATGGGGGTAATTATTAAGGGAGACTTCTGGTGGTTGGTGGATATACCTGATATGTTGTATATGTGCAAATCCTATCACAAAAGATAGACCTATCCCAAACAATAATGGGCATGTGCCATACGTAGAACGGGCACAATAATGTTGTACAACCATCCGCTCTTAAGGAGTACAATACCAAACAAAGAAAAGATGAGCACCGATGGTACCTGATAAAATCACAATTTTATTAGGTATAATTAAAAAGGGGGTAACAATTTATAATGACATACGGACGAAACACGTGTCGGGGAGGTGCTGAGCAGCGGCCCTTGTGTGCACTTTACTGCCCTTGTACTTACCTCTACGTTTTATGGCTGTTTGTGTACCATCAATACCTGTGATGCATTAATACTTTTTCACAACATGTTCAGTTTTATGCACTTTGCGCATTATGTCATTATAAATTGTATAGTCCACTGAACCTTTTTTCTGCTGCTCAGCACCCCATGCTTGCTATGCTTAATCACTCTGTCTAGTTATATGTTACCCCCTTTTTAATTATACCTAATAAAATTGTGATTTTATCAGGTACCATCGGTGCTCATCTTTTCTTTGTTTGATGTTGTATATGTGACTTGGCCCAGCCGGACCATAGTATTGGGTTCTCTAAATGCATCAATTGTACCGGTTTTGTTTTTTTTTTTTTTTAAAAATACTTAATAAAGTTTTATATTTTTATATAAAGAATGGTGTAACTCCTGTATTCCTAGGTAGTATAACTACACCTGGGTTAGTCTAATCTACTCAGAAAGATGAGAAATATTCTCTAGGTACGAAAAGAGTTAATCATTAGCCTCCTGATAGCCCATGGTCCATCAGAATCGTAGTAAGGAAAGACAAGTGCTATTTTGTATGTGCTATCTTTTTGTCTTTATGTTTTTCAGATGTGTTAGATGTAGATGTTTTAGATGGTATGTGTACTGTATATTTGTATGTATTCTGTATTTTATGTATTGTGTGTTATAAATTGGATGTGGTACATTCTTTCCCCCCGGGGGACAATAAATTGATGATTATTATCTGTCTAGGGAGGATGACTTAGATAAACTGCTCACTGCAAGAGAAAGAAGCAGAAAAAGGGTACAGAGAAGCTGCTTTACTCAATAAAGTAGATTACAAAGTTTATAGCCATCACCGGCTCCAAGCTTTTCTGAAATAATAATAAAAAAAAGCATCCTCTATGTGGATGTCAGATATGTCAGCGGTGTGTACAAAGACGCAGCAGAGGAGTGCTAAATCTCAATTATCTGACCACCAGAGGAAATGATGAGTGCTTTGTGATGGGAAAGAAATGACATTTTATCCATTACTCCATCATTTGGTATTAACTTCCCAAAATGAAACACTCACATGGTTAAAGAGAAACTCCAGCTGGGGAACACAATGTTCCCTGCTGGTCTGAAAGACTCCATAATGGTCAGTCAGGTGAATTACCGGAGTTTCCCTAAAATCAGCAGTACTGCATCTAATATCACAAAACTACAACAGGTAGAAGAAACACTGGATTCTACATTTATATCATATATATTATATATTTTTTCTTATTTTATATAGTGACACACAACTAGCTAGACTACATCAGTTGTGTAGTGTAGTGCATTCAAAATACATTGGATTGGAACTGAAATTCTTTCCCGTCTATAATTTTATGGAATTGTGATGAATTAATATAAAACAAGAAGCAAAAGGTTTACAGTATATAACCATTTCAGGAGCTGCAGCCTGTGAGTGAGGGATGCTGGAGCAGTATATTATATCTTCCATGCTGCACATATTCCTGCAAAGCTTAACGGGGATTTGCTGGGCAGCTCAATAAGCGCTGGATCTGTGTCTTTCCTGGAAATGTATCACTGTCAGCTTGTAGCTTCCCCTAATACATCATTCTACCACTTTTTAATACTTCCACAACTACAACCTTAAAATCCAGCAAAAGAAAAAGACGTCTGTCCGAATGAAATATCAGTAAACGGATGTATCTGAAGCCCAGATCCTTTCCTCTCCTGCATCAAAATCAATGGACACTTTTTAACACAAGTTGACAGATTCTTGAGGAGTATGAAATGCACAAATTTGTGATTCAGTCATCAACACATCTCATACTGTAAGCTCTTGTGTCACCCCCTCATCCTCATAGACTGTAAGCTCTTGTGTCACCCCCTCATCCTCATAGACTGTAAGCTCTTGTGTCACCCCCTCATCCTCATAGACTGTAAGCTCTTGTGTCACCCCCTCATCCTCATAGACTGTAAGCTCTTGTGTCACCCCCTCATCCTCAGACTGTAAGCTCTTGTGAGCAGGGCCCTCACTCTCGTTGTTCCATATGACTCTAATGTAATATTATATTTGTATACGTCCCCTATGATTTGTAAAGCGCTATGGAATATGATGGCGCTGTATAAATAAAGATTATTATTATGGGCAGTGCCAGTCCAGGTAAACTGAGCCAGGAGAATGGAATCTGCATGTAAAGAACTACTGGTGGGATTTGCCCTGCAATCATTTGTCGTTCCATGCAGAGGCGCTAAAGAGCCTTGGTTGTTACCTATTATTCCATCAGGGTAGGAAGAATGACAAATCATATAAAAATGGTGTCTCGGAGCCCTTCTGTTACCAATACATGAACACGTGGTGGTTTCTTTTATTTACAAAGAACCTATATTCCTATAAAAAGATAATTAATGGAAAGCAAAAATCTCATCTAGTCATATTGCCAGTTCTGATAACCATCAGATGTGCCGTGTACGGAGCCGTCACATGAGATAAATGAGCAGCTACACTTTCAGGGCTCTGTCCCTCACCAGGATGTCACATGAGGAGGCGACACACGACACATCGGGGACACAATTGCCCCCGTGTCTGCCAAGCTGTCACTCCAGTCAGAGGATTCAGTTCTCTTCAGATCCCAACAGGAAACCATATTAAGGATGTGACAGCGCTGCAGGGTCTGCCATGGAGTTTGCCCTTTAGCTTAAAAACATAAAAATGCGCAGCCCTGAGCAAAGTTCAGCACAGCGATAGCTTACTGACTCAATACAATTGTGACATTTTCTGCTTCCTTATTAGCCCAGGGCCTTGACTGGAGACTTCTGTAGTCACATTCCTGCGGCCTGTGATATGGAGACAATCCAGCTAGTGCAATGGGTGGCCCAAAGCTGGCCAATAACAATTACTCGTCAGCCGACCTGCACAAGGACACGCGCATTTCACAGGCCACAAGCAAAGGCTCTATGGTGCGTTGTTTGTGGCCCGTGTGTCATCGGTGTCAGGTCTGCTCACGAGCCGGTGACTACTTGTGTAGGAAACTACTGCCACGTGTATGAGTGCCCGGCATAAAATTTTGCAATTACCAGCAACCATTCAGGAACAGGAAGCCCCCACACCGGCCCACTCCTTCGCTTCCAGTAACTAAATAGTTCTGCTCTTTTGCACCCCAACATGGCCGTCTTTGTGGCTAGAAACAGGGTTGTTGTCCTAATTTCCTAGACCCTTAATCGTCATATGCGCTTTATTATTTAGAATTCAGATCTGAATACAACCTATGAAAGGAAAATGTAAATAACGCCCGGTAATGGATTAGGGAAAAAGTGCACACATTTAGGCCGTGTTCACACACTGCACTTGAATAGTGTTCTGATCCTGACCATAGAGCAGGTTGATCACAATTGATCCATGTTGTCCCCGCTTTGCTCCTTCTTTAGGTTCATCGCACGGCCATAACATTCCGGTTCCATCTGAAAATATAATTGTTTTTTTTTCTCTTTTCATTGGCTTCAGTAATCGCCTAAAGTAACAGCCCATTCCTGAGCTCCAGAAAAACTAACTGGTTTTATTGAATTCCGACTTTCTCGTGCTTACTGATCAAATTGTAGGCATCGCTCTCCTGGACGTGGCGTTTCCTGCTGTAATGGCTTCGCTGAACCTATTCCTCCTCCGATGGTTTGTCCCGCAGCTCGGAGCTTTTCAGCGCTGACAGATGGGGACCGTGGCTTAAGGGTTAGTAATACTCAGATTTTCTTTTCCCTGCTGGGAAATGGATTTCTCTATTTTTTTCCCCCTGTAACTATGTTTTTGTTTGCGGAGTGACCCATGCTTTGGCTTATGACAAGGCTTCTGGTTACATGGCAGGGATATTGTTGTGTGGGCAAGGTGCCAACCTGATGCCCAGCATTATCTATCCTGTCGGGAGTATTAATGGAATCAGATCACGATAAATGAAAGTGACAGTGCGCCGCGTTCCACAGTGAAGCACAACTGGGTCAGCTAAAATCAACACGTTACCAGAATAATTCTGGCTGCGCATAAGACGCCGCTCCCAACAGATCATACGAGGAAGCGCGCTTTGCTTTTTTGCAAATTGCAATCGGCAAAATCTTGGCTGCAAGTGGTGACTTCTCTAATGCGAACATGGATTTACCCCTTAGCAACCAAAACCCACTTGTGCCAAACCATCTGGACTAATTTTTTTTCTGGCCAGATTCAGGATTGTATGAAATCACGGTCGTTCTTCTGAAGTCAAAAAAGCAGCAAATATGGAGTCAGGATGAAAAATGCTTTGAAGTGGATGAGTGAAAATGTTACTAAAAGCCGTAACGCTGGAGGAGCATCTAACAGCAGCCATTAGCCGGCTTACTATGCAAATAATCAGCAATGACCCAGCTATGGAAGAAGCCGCCAACACATGGAGACGCCACTAATTATAAAGGGACAGGGTGGGATTTACACCCCTTAAAGAGCCCATACACTAGAGGCACATTACAGATAATATATACAACGAATCTCACAATGATCATACTAGATTATGATGGGAAGCTTTCAGGGGAATGTCACAGATTGTGGATGACCGCGAAAAATAAGAACGAGTATTAACAAGCAGATGAGTGACGTGATGTGGAGAAAACACGAGGCCGCCCCTTGTGTCCATCTTATCTAGCCTGCAGTCACCGTCACATCTGTATCCAGCTTCCACCGACCTGATGACATATATGTCCCTTGACCAGTCCAAGGATTGAATGGAAATACGTACAACTCATCGTATTCAGCAGCTGCGCGGTGAGGCCCCCATAATATACATATTGTCCATAAATTGCACTGCTATAATTCTTGCTTCATTGTATATAAGCAGAGCAGAACAAATGCAACCAAAATAATTAAAAAAATATATATTATAATAATACAGCTATCTGTATATGTAAGCACTAAGTGGAGGGATCAGAGATTATTTTTTTTTAATAATCTAGTATTTTAGTGTGTTCACAACGTGTCTTTTTTTCAGGTGGAGTCCCTACATGTCCTCGCAACGGAGCGCAGTAGCGTATCCCACTGTACGCTCATACAGAAAGCAGGAGGACAGAACTGGGGATCTGTATAGCGGGGAGAGGTTGGGGTGGGATGAAATACTTTGCATCCGTCTTCCATAGGTTTTTATGGTCTCCTAAGAATATACAGAACTCAGCAGGATGAAAATAACTAGCTTACTATGTGTTTCCATCCTGCGTTTTCCAAACTATACGATATATACTCTGTGGAAGAGGGTAAAAAGGATGCCTCAGTCTGCCAGTATATGTCTATGGATACGCTCAGCTTATATGACTAGAGCTTCCCTAGTGTATGAGCTGAGCATATGAAGAAAACAAAAGTGGACAACATTTACTCCAGCTACAATTTTGCATGGTTTTTAAAAGGGACTTTGTTACCAGATTTTACCCCATTAAACCACTAGCCCTCTTTCTTGTGAAAACTCTTCAGTTTTCTTGCCTCATTTGCATATGGATTTTGAGCAATTTTTTGTAGGCAGAGTTACTTTTTTTTTTTTTTTACACAAGTCACTTTTAGAGGTTGCACAGTAACAGTAGCACAGCTACATCCAGCCGCCTCGCCCCCAGTAACACAGCTACATCCAGCCGCCTCGCCCCCAGTAACACAGCTACATACAGCCGCCTCGCCCCCAGTAACGCAGCTGCATCCAGCCGCCTCGCCCCCAGTAACACAGCTGCATCCAGCCGCCTCGCCCCCAGTAACACAGCTACATCCAGCCGCCTCGCCCCCAGTAACACAGCTACATACAGCCGCCTCGCCCCCAGTAACGCAGCTACATCCAGCCGCCTCGCCCCCAGTAACGCAGCTACATACAGCCGCCTCGCCCCCAGTAACGCAGCTACATACAGCGGGAGGGGTGTGATCAGGGGGGATCCCAGTCAGTGTCAGATCAGTGCAAGATCCCTAACATCTGGCCCTGGAGTGAGCGTTGCATTTCTGGTACTCATCTCAGAAACAGTACGTGATAACACTGGGTTGGATACATGCGGCAGAAGAAGCAGTAATCATTTTGCAGCTAATGCAACGTCAGTAATAAGCTGCGTATTTGGACACCAAGGCAGAAAGGTTCTGATTACAAAGCAAACAGAGTCTGGTGCCAACCCGATGTGCGCTGACTGATAACTTCTGGCATCTTTCTGGCTGGTCGTGAAAAAGCTGCAGCAATAAAATGTCGTCAGTGCCAGGTTTCTTTTCTTGTTAACAAAGTTTTTTTTTTTCAATTGACTCGTGAATCATTTCAGAGAATCATAAAGAGCACCATGTATTAAAAAAATAAAAGGAAAAAATAAGCCCTTACCTGTTTATGAGGACCCCTGAGTATATGTGCCTTGGCGCCTTCACAAGCTGTCCTCATGGCTTCAAGTGACGGTGTTCCCAACAAATCCGTGATTAAGTCCAACTGCGGAATAAAGGAAATCACAGTGAGCGCAGTAATCCATGAGAACATTGCTGGGAATGAGCAGACCCGTAAAACCACTGCTGCTCCATATCGGATCAAGAACCGGTTTTGTTGTGGAACCGCCTATAACCCAAAACTGCATTCATGAATTGAATGATTGGTCATCATAAGAGGTGACCGAAACCAGATTCACACCCAGCATCTCTCAACCAGCCGTTTGAAGAAGCAGGAGGACCTGTTGAGCTTCTCTAGTATCTTCAAAGTAAACAAAGCACAGCGCCATCAATAGAATAGTGGTTGTGCTCCGTATCGCAGCTCATTCCCATTCTCTTGTGATTGCTGGATGTTAAGTCACAGGAATGGGGTCCACTGAAGCACCCAAACATTTTCTGCCATCTGATTGGTGGGTAATGGATGATCTGATATTAATCACTTATCCTAAGGACATGAGATCAATAAAGAGCTGCTGGATTACGCCTTCAATAGCCAATTGACATCTCTGGACCAAATAAATTTGGTAAATGTTGAATCTGTCTTGCAAGTGAAAAGGCAACACGAATGTCATGTTCCTAATTCAATAAATCTAAGTAGTATTAAAGTGATACTCATGATCTATCCATAGAAGATCATGGGGTCAGATACTCCCAACTCTCCAAAGACAATCCAATTCCAACACCAGAACTAACATCTGAATTTGAGATGAGGTGCAGTTCCCAGTGCCGACCACTGCACAAAGAACAGAGCTGTTGCCCCTACCCCTACAGCATCATGCACACAATCAAATACGGCAAATAATTCACGGCTGCCATTGAGACATCTTGTGCCAATACAGGGCAGGTCCTATTCCAACCAGTAGTGCAGTGCGACTGCCCAACTCCTTTGGAGCTCACTCCTCCCAACTCCCCCTAGCCGAAATGGGCTGCAAACATTCCCCTATATGTGAAGGTACCAAGTATTCTCAGTTAACTCAGATCCCAATCAACGTCATACGGATGACCTTATCCTATGGATATCACTATAATGGAAAACCCCTTTAAGATTTGTCTATGGACATACATAAAGAAAGATGTGTAAGATTTTGTAATTTTCTAATCCGCAGTATTTTACCCATTGGTAAGTTACCATCATTGGTTATCCTCCAGTCAGATTACATTAATGTCCCCTCTTGTAGGATTCTTGATGGCCTACAGCAAAATTCTCCCAATTTCTTGCTACCGACATTTTCCCTACCCTGAGTGATGTGGAGTAGTTACTAGGTCACCCTGCCCGACAAGCTGATATTCCTGTATGCTATAAGCTTGCTTAGTTTACAAAATAGCAGGCGAAGGGTGCACCCAGAAGTCAAGTAGAAGCATTAATTCTGGCGTTGAAAAGCTTCCAAAATGGCCTTTTAGAAAAACACAAAAGCTGCTCTATAAAAAGATCTCGGCAGCATGTTACTAGGTGGAAGGTGTGCAGGATGAGTCATAGTACAACGCAGGCAACACAGAGTTAAAGCCATCAGTAGGCAAATATACCTGTCAGGGAAAGAAAGGGTATAATTCACCCTTTATCAGTAGGGGTTTGTGCACCTGGTCCTCAGAGCTTGCCAAAGGATTGTTGTCAATGCTGCAGCTGAAGTAGTAATCGGAACAAATTCTCCCCCGAGAACGGTAATTGCTAGAAAACTGCTTGGTGCGGCGTTGCTTAGGAGAATAAGGCACCTGGGTATCATGTTCTTTTTAAGGGCTAAAAGAAAATTAATAACATTTGGGAAGAACAAATGCTTTACTTCATCTTGTACACCAAGTTTTTATGCTTGGGCACTTGTGCTGTGAGTAGGTCACCAACACTGGCAAAGGAAACTACTGCACCAGGACAGGTACTGCAGAGGTTAAACACACTGACGGCCAGGGCAAATCTTCCAGGGCAAAAGTCCAAATCTAATATAGGCAGGCGACTAGAACAACTCATAGTATGAACGTATAGATATAACATTGTATGGAAATGGAGTTCCGGAGGCTTGGAGTCCACATTTTTTAAAATAACGTTTCTAGGTGCCACAAAAAAAAAAAAAAAAAAAAATCTCCATTGTTAAGTTAAGTCAGGATCAGAAGCTACAATATATGAAAATCGCACTCCCTACTTAATCAATCCCGTGACGTAATCACAACTACAGGGAGATTTTCATCTAACACCCCCAAGGATAGGCCATTTTTTTTTTTGGAATTTTCATTTTTGAACTCCCAGTCTTTAAAAATCCTTAACTTTTTTTTTATTTTCAGTTTGCATAGCTGTAGGAGGGCTTGTTTCCTTACTGGGAAGCTGGAAAAAAAATCCTGATGCGATGAAATTGTAGATAAAATACATGTGTGCCATTTTCTTTTTATGGCTTTCACTGTGCGCTCCAAATGACACCTCTACTTTATTCCTTGGGCTGGTACAATCGTGGGGGAATACCAAATGTATATTGGTATTAGGTTTTAATAGATTTTTTTTTTAAAAACACAAACCAAAAATCTTTTGTACAAAAAAAAAAAAAAATAAAAAATAAAAATTTGCTCTATACCGATGCCCATAACGTTTTAGTACTTCATCACACTAACCATGTTGTTTTTGGGGGATGTAATGACGTTTACATTGCTACCATTCGGTGGACTATATGACCTTTTGATCACCTTTTAGTAAATTTGCAAAATGGTGAACATGTGGCGTTTTGGAGATTTGGGCGCCATTTTCCATTAATGGGTTCACAGTTGGGAATAACCATTTTATATGTTCATACATTTGGCAATACCATGTTTATTATTTTTTTTATAGTTTATTATTCACTAGGATAAGTGGGATAATTTTTAGTCTTTTTTTATTTTTCTTACTATTTTTTTTTTCCTTTTACTTTTTGATCATTCCATATACTACAGTATTGCATTGTATGGAGAATTTTGCTAGGGACCCATTGCAGTTGCTCCTTGATGACATCAGGGGGAGCGACAATCCAACTGAAGATGGCGGCACCAATGCAACATAGGCATTTACCTGTCGCCATCTGCAGGTAAATGGTTAACACCTGTGATCGGTGCCAGCACCGATCGCATGTGTCAGTGCAATAATGCAGCCAACACCCAGCTTTCTGAACTCTGTACGCTTCCGACTGATAAGGAGGCTAATGGTTAACTCTCTGCATACCTAGATATATAGAATATTTTCCATGATGATTCATCTCTGTAAGGAGATTAGACTATCCAGGATTAGACTATGGGGGATAACTTTCTGATCTGTGGGGATCCCAGAGGTAGGACCTGCATGGATCACATGTATGGATCCGCTGTATCGTAAATGAATGGATAGGACATGCATACTTCCACTCTATTCTCTGTCTATGGCACAAATAAAGATAGCCAAACACCATACTAGGTTATCTCCGTCAGCACCATAGAGATGGTTGCAAATGCTACCACCTGCTCTGTACATTTGGAGTACAGTGGACTCCTGTTCTGATAATCTTTGGATCCCTTCACTGGGACCCCCACCAGGCAGCAAGTAATTCCCTACCCTGTGGATAGGGGAAAACTTGACTTTTCACTTTAGTGGCTTGAAAAACCCATTTACCGTAAGTCATTAGGAACATCAGGATCCTTTACCTCTCAGCTGTCAGAAAGATGATCAGGATTGGATCTGAATGAATGATCTTCCACAACCTTCACTGCTGGTTTAGGGCCTTGTGATATACTTTAAAGAAAATCTACCATAAAATACAGCATGATAAACCACGAAAAAAAAAAATAAAAAAAAATCAACTTCCCTGCTTTATTAGCAGTGTCCCTGCTTTATTATGCTGGATTTTGATGGTAGATTTCCTTTAATAAGGTGGCTTATGAAGTGGTGTATGAATTACTTATATACAATATCCTTGAGCTATATTAGGGATAGTGATGTAGCATGTGGGTAGAGTAGTATAGTAGCCTTATCTGAAGGCCAACATCTGTATTACCTAGTTATCTCTTATCAAGCAAATAAAACTTACCTCTTAAAATCTGATACAAAGGGTGTTGGCTGCATTATTGCACTGACACATGCGATCGGTGCTGGCACCGATCACAGGTGTTAACCATTTACCTGCAGATGGCGACAGGTAAATGCCTATGTTGCATTGGTGCCGCCATCTTCAGTTGGATTGTCGCTCCCCCTGATGTCATCAGGGAGCAACTGTAATGGGTCCCTGCAGGTAAATGGTTAACACCTGTGATCGGTGCCAGCAGCCAACACCCACCATGTATGAAGAAGGCTCAATCCACGAGCCCTCTTCATACAGCCGTAACGCTTTGTGACATAAATGTACACCATGTGTGTACATTAACACAATGTGTTAAGGGGTTAAAATAACACCAGAACTGATTGGTCTAGATGCTATGATATAGAAGATACAGCCTTTTGTAACTGGGGCTTATATTTCGAACCCTACTCAGAATAGGCTTTAAAAAAAAAAAAAAAAAAACAATCTAGGGCTAAATTTTGGGGTAACATGGTAGAGGCTTCTGGGGCTTATAGTAGGTTTCTATAGGTACTTCTATAGGAAGTCAAATATAATCCTGCTGATAGCACAGTCCAGCAACAAACCTGGGAGTTGTCCAATAATGTCTGATGGGAAAACATACAAAACATTTGGGTACCTTGCACTCCAACACGAGTTTATTCTAGGATTCCCAGCGACCTCGACCAACGGATAGCTAAACATTACTGGACTATTCCTTTAAAGTTTCTAGACCAAGTGAATTTGTGTGAATAACACCTTGAACCTGACGCTGAGAGTAAAGCTCCTGATCATTATCTGTGGTCCCTGGAGCCGGCCGCCAGAACAAGGCCCGCTACAAGTCTCCATGATCCAAGCAATCGGCTCATCAGCAGTCATTCAAGTGGTCCGCGGACGGATCCTTCCCGAGCTTTCTACTGATGAATTAATTCGCTAATTCCTTCCTCTCTTTCAAATATGTTTCTGAGGGGACTAATAAGTTACAGATCAAAAGTACTTGAGGAATTGTACAAATGCCGTCTGAAATCTTTGATCTCCTTTCAAAGCTTCCTTTCCCTGTATCCAAACAAATGCATGAGGAATCACAGGCGGAACAAATACTTTACTACTTTGATATGTTTAGGTGAAGGAGAGACTGCACCGAGGGGAACGCTAATGAGCAGGTTTTGGAAATCTAATTATTTTTTCATTTGTCAATTTCCCCGCCATCCTGTATACATAGCAGTCACGCTTCACTAGTCTGCTACTTATTCTTTTATGATCCTTGGCGTGATGAGAACGTTCCTGCTCAGTCATTCTGCTCATCTTGTCAGGTCAGTGTTATTTCTGGGACGGCGGGAACTTTTTTCCCCCCCCCCCCTCCGAGCCAGACATATATTTCATTTACTGTAGATAACCACTCAACAATGAATCTGTAGACTTACAGATAAGAAAAAGGAAGCAGCTCATAGTCTATACTTTTCAGAACAAAAGCGCTGGAACTTTAGGGACATTTCCCATACACAGAATGTAGCACGTTTGTGGTTTATTCTACAGCCCTACAGAAGTTTTATAGGGGCTTTTGCATCTAAAATACCAGTGCAAATTAATGGTGTTAGGTTAAAGCTGGACTGTGGAGGCTTGGTGCTTTCCCCCAACTTTCTAGAAACTGAGTAATTGTCCATGGATTATAAAAATGGATTTTTAAGGTAGATTTCCTGTAAATATGTTCACACATCTATGGTTATTTTCTTATATTTGTTATCCTTTGCCTCCTCCCTTCCAAAATCAACTTTTATAATTATGCTAAAGAGCCAGAAGGGCTTTGGTAACACATCCCTGAGCATTTCTGTCTCTTTAGCCTAATCTTAAAAGTTGATTTTAGAAGGGAGGAGGCCATGGATAACAAATATAAGATGATTACCACAGTCACAGTGCCTGGATCTCTGAGCAAGTGTCCCTGGTTTATCAATCTGATTTCCTTCATCTCAACCATTTTCTAATGCCGAATAGCAGATATTTGCTGTGTGTGGTGGATACAGATTAGTGACTGTCTTATGTTGAAATATTGACAATTTTGTGCCCAAATCTGGATACTTCAGTTCTTTATGAAATCTAAACATCCACCACCCTCTACTTTTTTACTTACAACTAAAATTCACTCAAAACGGTAAGAATGTAACCTGCTGGCACAGTAAGGACCGTCCGGAAGCCATAAAATTATTGGGCAAACACTACACACATTGGTTCTGACAACATACTATAACCAACGTTACCTGCTGTATTGGACTTTGCGCCTGAAATAATATTCTTCGCCCAAGCAGCTCTGCAAAGATGCAGCCTACAGACCAGATGTCTATAGCATTAGTGTAATGACGACTCCCCATAAGGATTTCAGGAGCCCGGTAATACTGAGTGACAACTTCCTGAGTCATGTGTCGAGATTCATCAAGTTCTTCTACCCTTGCCAATCCAAAGTCACAAATCTAATCCGGGAGAAACAAAGATGAATTTAGACAATTAACAAAATTTTATTTTATAAAAGGAGATCACTTTGGGTGCAAAACAAGGAACCTTAATAAAGAGTCGCCCTGGAAAGGATGTATGAGTGCAGCAATGTCATGAAGCCATGGCGCCTTCTAAGAGGTCATAATGTACTCCAACATATGGGCAGAAATGAAAATAGAAGCACTAATAACATAACACAAGACAAATCCTATACGCTTAGACGCTCACTTCTGCTGCCCTGACAATACACTGTAAATTTATGAACGCACCCATTACTTTTAAGGACGGCACAAAACGTACTAATCATACCATTGCCGGCTGAGAAGACGCGGCGAGAAATAAGTCTATATTCCTTTCTGCCGTTATCAGCCAACCATATACTTTACATAATCCGATGCATCGGAGAAGATCACACACTTCACACGCAGACTACAAGCCAGTTAATTACATTTGCATTAGAAAAATCTAAGAGAGGAAAATTACCTTGAGCACGCAGTTGCTGTTCACAAGTAGATTCCCTGGTTTAATGTCTCGATGTAGGATGCCGGCTGAATGTAAATACTTCAGTCCTAAAGCCAAGAAATGGAAAGAATGTATACATGTGTACACAGCGAATCAGTACTGTACAGTAAAAGGTGCACCGAACATGCAAAACACATTCATGAATAAAAGTTTTTATATTGCATTGTCCCTCCACTATTATGCTATGGCGTTTATACTCAAGTTCTTCTAGGCTACAGGTGGGCTTTATTACGGTTACAGCAATCTAAAAACGGCCTTAGCCATCTTATTAGTTTGGTTTAAGGATATGAAGTTATTTGTCTAATGGGTTGTAAAATTATGTACAATTTTCTGCATAACACTTTGGCGCACTCAAAAAGCTCATATTAAAAGGGGATTTCCCACAAAGAAAAGTTAGGACCTACCCACGGGATAGGGCCTAACTTGCTGATCAGTGGGGTCTCAGTGCTGAGACCCCCACAGATCACGAAAACGAGTGGGCCCACGTACCTCTGTTGGACCCCTCATTGCTCCGCCAGACTAATGAGGCAGACGGCCTCGCATGACCGTTCTGCTCCATTAATCAGCAAGTTAGGCCCTATCCCGTGGATAGGGACCAACTTTTCTTCATGGGAAAACCTGTTTAATATTGACACATGCTCTGGTTAATATAGACATGGGGTATACATCAGGGCTTGAAATACAGGCGGTCCCCGACTTATGGACACCCGACTTGCAGACAACCCATAGTTACAGACAGACCCCTCTGACCTCTGGTGAAGCTTTCTTAATGCTTTACTATAGTCCCAGGCTGCAATGATCAGCTGTAAGGTGTCTGTAATGAAGCTTTATTGATAATCCTTGGTCCCATTACAGAAAAAAAAGGTTTAAACTCCAAATGTCACTGGGGGCAAATTTTTTTTTGTCTGGATCTATAATTATAAAATATACAGTTTCGACTTACATACAAAGTCAACTTAAGAACAAACCTCCGGACCCCATCTTGTACGTAACCCAGACTGTAATAACAAATGCTAACTTATTGCTTGCACTTGCAAATATTTTCCCCTTTCTGCCACCTCTACGCCCAGGGCCGGAGGGGTGGGCATGGCCGGCAGGGAGAGACTCGCTGCAGCTGGTGAATTTTCATACATGACAATTTGCTGGCTGCGCCAAGCAGCAGAGGGAGGAAGATAGCGGCACTCACCAGCATCAATGCGTGAACGTCTTTATTCGGGATGACAAGGAGGGAGTGTACAAGCCACGTCAATGGGGCAGTTTCGAACACACAGGCACTTTTCCAAGAAATGAGCATTGTGTAGGCCCTCGCCAGATACATCAAGAGGCCGGAGAAGCAGCGGGGCCATCATACACAGGCACACAAGTGCAGGTGTATGATAAATAACCCCCATGAGGTATATGTATGATATCCCCTCATCTTACAGAGTTTTGGAAAGTACGTTTACTTTTAAGGAATTTGCATTTGTACATATTTTAGTGAAAAATGTAAATTTTCATGTACTGTGTGCACCTTGGCATAGATGTTTGATGTGGAAATGTATGTTTACATGCAGTTTTTTTTTAGTACGTGAAGGGGGTGGGATACATTTGTGTGTTTCGGGCACATTTTTTTGCCCAAGTAAGGTTTTAAGCAATTTTTAAAAATAAAAATGTATACCTTGAATCTAAATAGCATGAACTATATACTTCTGAGTGTAACCTTGCCAGGCATCTACTTTTAGAAAATATATGGTCATAGGGTGGGATGGCATCATTATTTAGGTTTTAAATTGTGGTTTTATTTGTACTTGTCAAAAAAAATGTAAAAAAAACAATTTCATGGCTACTGTAGGTGCAAAATGTCTGCCAACCTGCGGCAGCAAAAGAGGTTAAAAGCGATATTAAGACTTAACTAGTCTCTTCTACGCCCAGCAGTCCAGTCAATCAATGCTGTAAGGAGACATTGTGGCCACTGCTGCTACTTACTCTAGGTGAAAATTATTCGCCATTTTTAGCCATGTGAAGACAAAGCCTACCCTACCATGTCACCTAATAGTAACCCCCATTTAACTACTATAGCTGCTCAGTAACAGGTAATTATAACCTATTATAACATCACCGGCTGCTTGTCGCAGATCACTCCCACATTCTCCTCCGCGCCAGGGATTCAGTTTCAATCCTTTAAGCCCAATTCCCTGTACTAGATTTATGTCACCACCTGGTCCGGAAACTATGATTAGAAGGTAATGACATGGACCATGCCCACTACCCCTGCCATCTTCTATCCATATGATGGACAGTGCAGAGTATATTATTCTAGTCTTATCTGGATGCTCATTCAGAGCATTTCCATGCATCCTGTAAAACAGACCTTGGACTATGAGGAATCACTGGGTGAATATTATAGGCAGCATCTGCTGTAAGGTAACGGGAGCTGCCATTTGTACTGGCAGCAATGTGAGGGGTACACAGCATGGACGTGCCATGTACCTGTATAGCCAATATACATCCAGTCCACAGGTTACATATAAAATGTAGGTACTTTAGGTCTGTTCTTAAAGGACATCTACCACCAGAATGAAAGACTTATGCAAATGAGCCTGAGGGGCCCCAGGCTCCATTAACGCCTCCGGAGCCAGGAGCCCCTCAGGCTCATTTGCATACAACACTTTATCTTGGTGGTAGATGTCCTTCAAAGTTAAATTTTAAAGGTCCAGACAATTTTTTTTTTTGTTCCAGTGCCAATTTGGAGTTTTAAAATTTTGCGCTGTCATGGGAACAAGGATCATCAATAAAGCTTCATCACAGACCCCTTACAGCTTTACATTGCAGTCTGGGACTAAAGCAACATCTAGATAGTTTCACCAGGGGGTCACAATGGGCAGAGAGGTCCGTCTGTAACTATGGGTTGTCTCCAAGTCGGGGACTGCTTGTACTAGGCTCTAAGAATAGGGAGGGGGGGGGGAATAGTTATAATATAGTTTATACAGTGTTTTTGTATAGATGAGCATGTACTAATGGTGACAGAAGCTTTAACACAAACACAACAAACACAAGTATATTTCTATAGAACAAGAAAAAGCCAATAATCAAAATCTTTGTTAACCAAAACTTTGAAGCCATTTTTTAAATTACATTTTCAGAAATGAACATAGCACATGGTAATAGAAAGCTTTATAATATAGCCCATTAATAAAGGAAGCTTTTCCTTTTTTCCTGCTCTTTTTCCTGTAGCGATCAGTGAAAGCTTTCTGAACTCTGTACGCTTCCGACTGATAAGGAGGCTAATGGTCAACTCTCTGCATACCTAGATATATAGAATATTTTCCATGACGATTCATCTCTGTAAGGAGATTAGACTATCCAGGATTAGGCTATAGGGGATAACTTTCTGATCGGTGGGGATCCCAGAGGTAGGACCTGAATGGATCACATGCATGGATCCGCTGTATCGTATATAAATGGATAGGACATGCATACTTCCACTCTATTCTCTGTCTGTGGCACAAATAAAGATAACCTAGTATAATGTTCGGCTATCTCCGTCAGCACCATAGAGATGGTTATAAGTGCTACCACCTGCTCTGTACATTTGGAGTACCGTGAACCCCTGTTCTGATAATCTTTGGATCCCTTCACTGGGACCCCCACCAGGCAGCAAGTAATTCCCTTTCCTGTGGATAGGGGAAAACTTGACTTTTCACTTTAGTGGCTTGAAAACCCATTTACCGTAAGTCATTAGGAACATCAGTATCCTTTACCTCTCAGCTGTCAGAAAGATGATCAGGATTGGATCTGAATGAATGATCTTCCACAACCTTCACTGCTGGTTTAGGGCCTTGCGATATACTTTAAACAAAATCTACCATAAAATACAGCACGATAAACCACGAAAAAAAAAAATAAAAAAAATAAATCAACTTTGGAAATCATGCTAATGAGCCTTAAGTGTTCTGGGAAAAGTTAGCAGAGCCTCTCCGTGCTGCAGATTCATCGACTGTTACAGTGTGAAAGAGCACCTATCCCACCTGCTTTGTGCCGAAACATCCGCTGCTAAAGGGAGATGAAATTTCGCAGAGGCGGTGGGCGAGACCTGCACAGCATAATAGTCTGTTAAGCTACCGCACGGAGGGGCTCTGGTAACATTCTCCGGGAAACCCTTGAAGCTCACAAGAATAATTTTTAAAAAATGTTGATTTTAGAAGGAAGGAGGCCATGGATAACAAATTTAAGAAGATTACCCCAGTCACGGTGGCTGGATCTATGAGTGAGTGTCTCTGCTTTATTATGCTGGATTTTGATGGTAGATTTCCTTTAACAAGGTGGTTTATGAAATTGTGTATGAATTACTAATATACAATATCCTTGAGCTATATTAGGGATAGTGATGTAGCATGTGGGTAGAGTAGTATAGTAGCCGTATCTGAAGGCCAACATCTGTATTACCTAGTGATCTCTTATCAAGCAAATAAAACTTACCTCTTAAAATCTGATACAAAAAAACCTTGACGTGATCCGAGCTGAGCGGCTGAGGAGAGACGATGATCTTATGGAGGTCACTCTGCATTAACTCGGTGACAACATATCTGGACAAAAGGTTAAGGGCAACACAGGATTGTGGAGACTTATTTGCTATGAAGGGAAAGAGATTTACAATATCCATCCTTACTGCAGCATCAGAAAAGTCATACACCACAGACACAACCTAAACGACCAAACAGAATACATCTGCTATAAATTGGAAGTTTAGATTGTATGATAAAAAAATCACTATTTTTTTTAATCCAGTTTTCATCAATTGCAGACATCAAACACCAATAAGTACCCATGGTACTTTTTCAACAAACTTGGCATTACATCAATAGCACATGAAACTTTGTATTGTATCTCATCAGATGAAATAATTTCTTTCCCTCCTTACTTGGCTCCTTCCCTTCCCAATGAAAATACATTAAAATCTCTGGTGAATGCTGTCTTGCTAAAATGAAATATAGATCGTCACAAAGTTGTCAAAACTACATAGCAGCTCTATGGACAGGAGGGGAGAAGTGAGTCGCAGCAGCTAGGTCCCAACCCAAAAGATCTAAGATGTATACAAAATACAGAGGCAAATAGTTAAGAGTTTTTCCTTATTTACATTTCTTCATAAGGGACATTTATCAGGGCTCATATGCCAGTGTTTTTCTGTACAAGACCCGAAATAATCGCAATTCCATGCTATACAGCCATTAACTGATTTATTTCCCCACTTGTGTCACCTCCATGCCAAGTATGTGTGGAGGAAGCGAGAAAGATGTGCAGAGTGGTGAAGTGGGGAGCTACAGGGTGTTCCTGCCCCATGCCTGCACTCTGTATAGCTGGAATACATACAGAGACAGGCTATAGCGCAATTCTGAGTAGTCTGGCGTACAATTGTGTGGTCACAAGAGGTGGCCCAGCCTCCTGATACATCCCACGCGGCATGTTTCTACTATACACTTGGCCAACGTATGATAATTCCCCGTAGATTGTGAAGTACCCTAAAACTATAGGTTTGTTCTTAGATTGGAATTGTAGGAAAACGGTAGTTTTTATAAAAAGTTTTCTTCGTCCCTGTGACTATCGTGTTCTCATAATTTTGGGGTTCATTTTAAGGTGTACAAAAAAAACTTAATTGCAGACTCCTTTGATAACTTTCATGTTGATCGTTGCAGCCTGGTGCTGAAGATCGGAAAATTACCAGAATCCTGATAGGACCTCACGAGAGGTCCGTCTGTAACTAGGAATCGTCTGGTATTCTTAAGTCAGGACTGCTTGTATATGTAAACCCTCTATAGTCTCCACTACTGGTTTTGGCTCACAATAAGCGATCCAAAAAAAAAAAAAAATCTGATTAAACAGATGACAACAAAGGTCACGACAAATGAAATCCAGCACAGAAAACAAGAACTAATAAATGGAAGACATCATTAAGATTCTCAGCAGCAACCATACAAATCAAAAGGGGGGAAAAAAAAAATAAGACTACATCTGACAGAGCAATATGTTACATCAGAAGCGTCAGCCCTTTATTTTACATTAAATAATCTAAGAAAACAATTTTCTTTGTTTCGTAGGTCAGTTGAGAGTCACGAGGGGGACATGCAATAGACTTGCTCGGGTCTACACAGCTGGTACCGATATGGCACAATACATTCCCTTTGGTCTTTTAGACATACAATCCAATAATGGAACTAATCCAAATAAAAGGCTCCTCTGAGTAAGTAGCTTCTCCATAATGTGTTCCTTATATGTTGCCAAGCCAACTAGAGCAGCTGTAATGACATGAAGGACTGAGGGGCATCTGCCCTTCTTCAGGCCTGAGGAACACTAAGTGGCACTCACTTGAAAGAGTTTTGGAGGTGCCATTAAAAAGCGGCCATGTGATCATTGTCTCCGGGTAAAGTAATGAGGGCGTCAGAACGGGAAGAAGTGACGAGTGTGTTTGATGTTGCTGCTTTCTCTAGATGTGACAGCCTCTCAAACAGATGGTGCCCAAGTGGGAGAAAACTTCCGCTCAAGCCCGCGAATGTGAGAAACAGACAGTGAAGCTGGCATGGTCCTAGCAGCAGATTTCATTCACATGCACTGCCATTTATTATATCGCTGGAGTAACAGGTGACGAGTGAAAATAAATGATCCGTGTTCACAACTTCAGAGTGAGATCATCTCTGGGACTATCACCCACAGATTAATCATACTTCTGGGAATGTAAAGGAACCAACTTGTGCCGAAAAATAACTGCGTGCCAATCACTTCTGTACATAGACATGTCATGGTGGCTTCACAATGCCGAGAAGATGGGTCACTATTATAGACCAACCATTTATAGGTTTCTATAGGTTTTACCATGACTATTCCATATTATTTTTTTATTATTTTGAGACGAAAATAGCTTCAAACATTTTATACAATTGCCCCTTATCCTACAGAAAATGATTACTCTACTGAAAGTGCCCAATATCAGCAAACTTGAAGATCACCCCATTCACTTTGTTGAAAAATCCAGGACAGCCGCCATAATGCGACAAAATATATTACCAGACCTCACATAATAAAGGGGCCCCCTTCACGTAGCCCTGGGACAGACCCACACAATCTGGGGCAGTATGGAGTGCTTTATATATAGGGGTAAAAAAGTTTTAGGCTCTTTCAGGACATTATTACCAGGATAAAGAGTTGTAAACCAAGCACACTGACATACTGGTGTGTGCCCACTCTGGCAGGATCCACTCTTTAAGCTTCCTATGCCCTTGTTAAAAAAAAAAAAAAGTTATACAAATTAAGCCCCTGAGGGGCTCCATTAACATCTAGGGAGCTACTCTGGCTAATTTGCATAATTGTAAAAGCAGTTTAAGGCTACATTCACACGGACGTATGAAAACGGCCGTATCCGTACCGTACTGTACCGTTTTTTTTTACGGATTACATATGGCCACATTCATTTCAATGGACAATACGTCTGACCATTTATATTGCCGTTGTTAACTCCGTTCCGTACCGTACCGTATACCAGCCGTATAAAAATATAGAGCATGTCCTATTTTCTCCCGTATTTCAGTTCCGTATGCCCTAGAAGTCTATGGGGACGTATAAAATACGGGTTACATACGTGCTGCATACAGATGAAAAACGTCACGTATATACGGCCCGTAAATACGGGACTGGAGAAATCATACATCCGTGTGAATGTAGCCTAAAGGAAAAACAAAACAAAACAGGGCTTAAGAAGATAAAAGAAGAACACATCTTGTCAGAGGGGATACAACGCAGTATGCAAGTGTGTTTGGTTTACAATCCTTTCTTCATAGGGTTTTACAGATTGGCGAGACCTGGGTTGGGTAGGATAGTCTGGCTGGCAGCTATTTGTGTGATTTTATTAAAGGCCTGAATTTTATGGATCTCTTTAGTAAGTAGGGGAAAAAAAACCTTTGCAATTTTAAAAAGACTACACAGTCTGGGCTATGTGTTTACATTCTCTCTAATTGTACTACTGGATGAAGCGAGAGACTTGATTTGGGAGGTTCATTCAGAGAAGATGCATAGAAAACAGTGGGGGGACAAAGATGTTCATCCAGTTTGATGGGAAAACTCTGTTCCTGTACTTGGGAACACTTCTGGATGAAATCACTGTTGGACTTTTGTCCTGAAAGAGCCCGAAACTTTTTTTTTCATATATCAAATTGACTAGCCGATCCCTAGGGACTGTTTGTAAAGCCCCCGAGTGGGTAACACAACTGGGCCAAAACTAATACTATGATATCATATGGGCGCCAGAATAACTCTGACACGTGTGGGCCCCTTTTTCTCCTATTGGAGACCCTTATGGGTTAACAATATTTTTGGCCCAGAATTTCTGGATTTTCAACCAATACTAATGATCAATAACTACTTATTCCCAGATCGCAGATGCTCTAAGGAAAGACATGCTGGTTTGGTGTAAATCCTATCGAGCAGAGACTCATATCAAACCAATTAATTAAAAAAAAAAAAAAAAAAAAAAAAAATTAAAACCAAGATCGCAAATGCTCTAATGACAGTATTTCTGGTTTTCAGCTGCCTATGTTGGAGTGTGTAGGACAATACGTAACCACAAAGCTTCTCTCTCTTGTGGGGGATGTTTCGTGCTACATAAATATACTTCACACTACAGTCACTGTTAACAGGGTGTGTGATATTTTACTCCGTTCTGGTACATTTGTCAGAGCAGTCTCCTTCAGGCACCTTCAATACATTGAACTCTTTATGGATGGGAATAATGAAGTCTATAAATTCCAGTGGAGCATTTACTGCACAGGTATTACAACAATTCAGCGGATAATGGACTTTACACTAAATGCCGGCTTCTCTTACACTCCCAGGATTAAGCCTTGAAAATAAACTTATCTTGTATTAGATGGAATTATTATGTTAAAGGTAAGCTGTTAGTACCCATACACTATATTTTATGTATTAGGTAAGAGAAGCCCTGTGACCGAGACACAACTTATCATTCACACATCTCCCCTTACTGTATGCTGCACTTAAGGATTGCAGTGCATCTTCACCTCCCCTTAAAGTGTAATTTAAATTTCAGAATGATTTTTACCAAAATGTCATGTGATTGTCCCTTTCAAAAGAAACAATGGCCATATTGTGTTGCACACCCTTTTCCTTCCATAGTTATGGCATTTTCTATCCTAAAGCCACTTGACAGAAATTTTTCTCAGCAGCGATGTGGGTGGGACTAACCTCTTCCTGTCTTTGCCCTAAAGCTGAGTCAATTATAAGCTGCCCACAGATCCCATGATGCTTTGTGTCCTGTCATGAGTAACTCCCATAAGTAGTAACTGAAGTAACCTAGCAAATCCTGTGAGATTCCTACAAGTAAAACTTAGCTTGGATAATTGTGTACATACATGACCTATACATTTTCTTCACAAGGAAGAGAATAGAGCATGGAATAAGTAGTAGAAACCAGAATTGAAATAGTTAAATTAAGTCTATAGTTTGTGTTGTAGATGGTGTCTAGAGACCAGAAAGAAGTAGGTTGCTGCAGAGGAGTCTATGATGCAGCTTGAGGTGCAGAAAAAGAAAATTTTGCAGAATCACAGACAAGGATGTATGGACTGAGAGGGAACAGGGGAGCCCTTCTAGCTGAATTTTCTTTGCAGGAGACTCCTGCATCCACAGATCTGTTAACTACACAGTGTGCCCTTTCACAATCTTTCCTTCCTCTCACCAGAGTGAAGATGGGTTAGCAGCACCTCCCCTCCATTATGTATTCTTAGTGTAAACAAGCAAGGGTCAGAAATAAGCAGCACAACCAGGGGAGACAGCTACTGCAGTGACGGGCTAAACCTGAGGAGGATAGTAAAAATAAACTGCAGGACATAGTTAATAAGGCAAAATTGTCTCACATTCTTAGAGATATTGATTTGTGGGAAAAACAATGTAGGCGTTGCGCTTTAAATAGAGACTCCATCTTGATTTTTACCTTATTCTTCTCCACTAGTTTGCCATTAACCCCATAATGGCTCAGTACAGCATCAAATGACCACTCAGACAGACCTTTCTCTTGTACTCCTAAATTAACTGAGATAATACAGTCTGAATTACTAGCTCCTTATTTATTATCCTGTCTAAACATTATTAGCAATAACATTACTGCAATAAGTACTTTAGTCCCAACAACAATTGGATTTTGAAGATTTTGGGTCATCATGGACAACAGACCTTCAATGCATAAACCTTTGATAACCTTTTAAAATTCTTACAGTGACCTCCCATTTGAAAATATCTGGATGAAGCTATTGCAATTCACTTTAGCTCCAGGCTACAATGATCACAGACTGTGGACTGTGACTAAATCTTACCCACAGAGACGTCACAATGGAGCCTACAGATCATTGTAGCCTGTATTATATCATACTAAATTACCAGCATCCAGAGGGCATCACCAGGGGTCACAGTGGGTAACGAGGTCAATCTGTAACTAGGGCTTGTTTGCAGGCCAGGGACTGCAGCTGCATCTCCCTCCTCCCAATCCATCATCTTCAGCATGGACTGTACTCATCACATGTCTTAAAGTTTATCAGCTATTTATTCAATTCACTCTTCAGCACCTTTAGTACATGGACACTATCTAACATTAAGTCCTGCTATTTAGAGCTCATATATCGATTTTACAGCTTGGCTCCATTAGAAACGTGAAGCTCTGTTCTCCTACATCTTACATTAACACTCCATTACATCTGCAGCACAGGAGTCAACAGGGAGAGGGCTTACGGCTAATAAAAGGCCAGCTCCTTGCTTAAAAAGCTGCGATGGGCGAGGGAAAGCGATGGGAGTAATTCAGCAAAGGCTTCAGCATCACTAGTGTTACACCGCAAGGGGTAAAGGCTGCGGTACTAGTGCAGGAATAGTCCATACACATAAGATAGGAGATCTTTCGGGTAAAGAGATCGAGTTGTGTGGATTGTCATTTGTGTAGACTTAAAAGGGGTTCTCCTGAGGCTGAAAAACATGACTACTTTCTTCTAAAAACAGTGCCACACATGACCCTGGTTTGTTCAGGTATTGCAGCTCAGCGGTATAGAAATGAATGGAGCTTAGTTGCAATACCACACACTACCCATGGTCAGGCGTGGCGCTGTTTTTCAAAGAAAACAGTCATGTTTTTCAACCTTGGGAGAATCTCTTCAAGTATTTGCATGTGCTGTTTACAACTAAGATGTAGGCAAATGCACAACGAGCGGATGCACAGCCATCCATTGAATTATCCACACATGCAAATATACCATATACAGCGCCCCAGATGCCCACTTCTAAGAAATTAGAAGTAATCAAGGTTTTAACCAACATGCTATCAGAGTTGAAAATTAAAGGAAATCTACCAACTATCATGATAAACCAGGCACCCTGACTGTGATAATCTTCTTATATTTGTTACCCGTGGCCTCCTCCCTTCTAAAATCAAACTTTTCAAATTATTCTAATGAGCCACAAGGTCTCTAAGGGGCATTACCAGAGGCCATCATTGTTGAAGCTTCAGTTGTTGTGAAAGAGCACCGCTCCCCCTTCTACAGGTAGAGGGACAGTGTAGCTTCACATGCTGTCACACTGTGTAGGAGCACGTTTACACCTCCACCTCTGCCCTCTTGTCTGCCGTGGACAGGGGATAGTTCTCCTGCACAGTGTAACAACCTAGGAAGTGCTGCATGTTGAGGCTCTGGTAAGGCCCCCAGAGCCCTTCAGCATTAGCATAATTTCAAAAGTTGATTTAAGAAGGAAGGAGGCCATCATGATTGGATATGATGGTAGATTTCCTTTAAGGTAAGTGGCACACAACTGTAATCGGTCCATGAACCACAGACCAAATCACAGAGGACAGCTCTCAGAGCATATATCTGGTTTACAGTTTAGCGCTGCTGTTTGGCAGGGAAGAAGGGATTCCTTGTATCATATCACTACTAGGAGTCCTGTCCTTGCACTGTGATCTGCCCAAGTAAAAGGCCACCATGCGGATTGAAATTCATAGACCGACAACAGTCGTTTGCCACTGGCCTAAGGGTACAGGCACACATTACAGTAACCTTGCCCACTTTAAGAATTAAGAAATCCACAAAAATACCATGCACAGAGGATCAAAACGTGTGAAACCAGTTTAAAAGGGAACACAAACAGTCAAAATTCCAGACAAATTCTCATCAACATAAACAAATCAGAAACTCGCCACGTACACCTGTACCTTGTACACTCCGAAATGTGCCACATTGATCAAATGCAAAAAGTTATAAAACTGCCTCTCATCACAACCAACAATTACCAGACCTGCAATTATTAATATTTTCCATAGAGCTCAGGCACTTAAAGTAATGACTTGTAATCTTACAGATGGAGCCCTGAGCCGCCACCCTCCAGCGCCAGCACCAGGTAAGAGAGGGAACAGACAGAACAAGTCTACGACTGAAGAAGATCAGGACAACAGGGGGGGTACAATTGTTAAATAATATTTTTGTATAAATCGCTTTTTGATGGCAGACTTACTATTCCTCTTACAAATTTAGGGCCCATTCAGACAAGTGTTTTTAACCCCTTAAGAAGTAGGCTGCGTTTTCATTTTTCACTCCCCATCATCAAAAATCTATAACTTTTTAATTTTTCCATGTCAAGAGCTGTGTATGGGCTTGTTTTCTGCCTAACAAATTGCACTCCATAGTAACATTTAATATTCTATGCCATGTACTGGGAAGCGGGAAATAATTTCTGAATGCAATGAAAAAACGCATTTGGCCATTTCTTGTGAGCTTGGATTGTACGGCTTTCACTGTGAGCCACAAATGACATGTCTATTTTGTTCTTTGGGTGAGTATGATCACCGAGATAACAAATTTGTAGAGGTTTTATAATATTTTCATACATGTACAAAAATTAAAACCACCTGTACAAAAAAAAAAAATGTCTTCATTTTGGCATTTTCTGGCGCTAATAACTTTTACTAGAAACAAGTAACGAAGTGACAATACTTCGGTGTAGGGAGCTGTGTGTGGTGTAATTTTTTGCGACTTTTGAGGGCCTTTTCAATGCTTCTAATTTTAGGACTGTAAGACCTTTTGAAAAATTTCAATAAAAAATGATCTAAAAGGCAAAAAAAAAGTGTCACTTGTGAATTTGGGCGCTATTTTGTTACGGGGTTAAACGCAGTGAAAGAACCCGGCGATACCTAATGTGTATGATTTTTACTGTTTATTTATATATCTATGACTTCTAGGGAAAGGGGGTGATTAGAATTTGTCTTTTTCTAATATATTTTTTTTTCAACTTTTATTTTTTACTATTTTTCAGACCTTCTAGGGTACTTTAACCTTAGGATCAATCAGACAACCTATCATATACTGCCATACTACAGTATGGCAGTATATGGGGATTTTGCAATTTTGCACATTGTAATAGATAGCCTCAGATCTTTGTGTGACCCGAGGCTCTCATAGCAACGGATGGTTGCTCCCCAATGTTGCCGGCAGCTTTGCCGAAGGCGATCAAAGGGTTAACACCCGTGATCGGCGCTAGCAACGGGTGTGAAGCAAACACCCGGTGAGTACAGGTTAGTCTTTTTGCTCTATGGGGGTTAAGGTTCGCATGCTATGCGTTTTTTGCAGATGGCATACTGAACCATTGATTCCTATTGGTCTCTTTACACATCCATTTTTTCCCCCCCACATATGAGCAGAGTGATAAAAAAAAATTTGCGGCTTTTTTTCTCACATGTGCACTACAGACCTCCATAGAAGATGATATCCATATACGGTTTGTTTTTTCTCAATTGTTGCTAGTCGACCAACTCGGAAGGGCAAAAAATAATTTAACAACCCATCCATTTTTTTTTTTGCAGCTGTGAAAGAATAACTGCCAACATACGGACATTTAAAAAAAAAACCAACACACTGCTGCATATACAATACGGATTAAACACTCATACTAATTTTTTTAGGATGCGCTGCTGACACGCCCCTATGAATTGATAAATAAAATTTAATTTTTTAAAAAACAACCAAAAAATTGGGTTTTTAAGTTTTCCCTTCAGCGCTTGTTAACAATACTGGGAAGTTTGAAAGCAGAACAAACAAAATATTACAAAATTGTTTCATGGTGACTAATTAGATAGAACTATATCAGGATAGTGGAGAGACCCTCAGAGGGGGTTGGGAGATGAGCGGTGGAGTGCACATTATCTATGCCCCACATTACAGTGACACAATGTAACATCTGCCACCTGCTATATGAATGCCCCCTGAGGAGCGATCACCAAATTATTTGTAGTTAACAAGTGTGAGCTGGGCCCCCAAAAACCTGCGCCTAGAAGTAAAGGTGTAAATTACTGCAAAAGATGTGTGAACAATCATACACATAGAAGAGCAAGGAGCAAAAGGGTCTTGAGAACAAGTTCTTATATTCATAAAGGGGTCGTCTGGGTTAAGATAAATATTTTAGGAAAACAGAGAAAGGGCACAAGGCCCAACACTGGTCCAGAAGATACATCTTGTTCCTATCCGGCGATATATTTGAATAACAGGAATTGTATTAATAAAGGGAAGGGGATAGCACTCCTCACCCCTCCCCTCTCCATAGGCAGCCGTGCCATATTTCCAGCAGAAAATAGATCCCGCTCCATCTTTTTTCCAGCTGCGGAGCTTCATGCGGACGCATGTTGTGCTCACCGTACCGTGCCCATACACAATGAACTTCTTCTCGCACAAACGCCATATACGTTTGTTTGGAAGGGGCCTTATACCTACCATGTATCTGACATACACAATAACCCATCATGTAGAATTTGTTTGTAAGTTGTATCACCCATTAACACCCATAACTCCTCCTTATATCCATCTTAGAAACTCCCATCATGTTTGGATGAGGTCTTGGGAGATCTCCATGTCCAAGAATGAAGATTACCAGGGACTGAAAGGAGTTGTACCAAGATTTCACGTTATCCCCTATCTTCAGTAAACTGAAAAACGGAGAACCCATTGGGGTGCAGCAGCAGGTGGAGAATGTGTCCTGCTTCCCCATTCAACAGTACGGGAGTGTCGGAAATTGCTGAACCACTAAGAGTGCTGCACAACGCTGTGCCCAGCAATTTCCAACACTCTCATACTGTCCAGGAGGTACTACTTCTTCAACCAGGAATGCCGGGGGTCCTGTTATCATGAACATTGGTGGTCCAAGCAGTCAGACCTTCACCACTCAGCTTGTTATCCCCTTAATGACAGAAGAAAACCTTGAAAACTTGGTACAACGTATGGGGCACGTATAGAAGGTCGCAAGCTGTGGCCGAACATACATCCCCATAGATGACAACGGCCGCACAAAGGGATACGGTGCTGTACATGTGCTGCTCCGTACACATGTCCTTCCTTTCTCTGTGTTATGACCCGTACCTAATGCTTTTCTACGGAGAGGGGTCACCCTTCCTCCTCTCCGTGGCCCGGCCGTCCGCTGCCCCGGCCACAGCCGTACGGGCTTGTCTTCGTGTGCATGCAGCCTAACCCTTTAACCTTTTATATACAACTCTAATATACAGAGATAAACCCAAAATTGTAAACTAAATGTTACCAAATTACTTTCTTCTCATATAAATACAAGCGCAGGTTCACACCACCCAGGACCATTTATATCTTTCCAAATCCTGAGCAGTGTTTACCGCTTGAGGTTAATAAGATGAATGCAGAAACCTTGAGGAAAGGCTCATTAGCCGCTCGTGTTAAGCGCTGTACATTTGGCTTAGGCGTAGCAAGTGCCGGAGACAGAGGATACATTTCTTCAAAATAATCGATGTGAGGCGGCTGGAGAATATCAAGTGCAGAGAGGACCTGCAAAGAAGAAAAGACAAAGTCACTGGAGCCGCCTTGTACTAGATTATCTGTATGACACAGAGCGGGGATAATAATGCGCAGGATATTGATTATACATAGAAGGAAAGCATCTTATTCCACTTTACACACAGCTAACCGGCAGCAGACAGACATTGAGCTGCACAGAGGTGAGATATCAGCGTGGATAATCCATTACGGCGAACAAAAAACCCACAATATTCCAATATACAACTATTATAATCATCTGTCCCCTGTAAATCTGCACACAGATCTCAGTATGGTTAAAAAAAATAAAAAAACTTTGTATGTTTGAAGGGTTACAGGTTCGACAAGTCCTTAGAAGGTAGTTTTGGCCTCAAAGGGGGGCAAATGCTGCAGCTGTTACTCAGAGCACAGATGGGTTGCTGCAGAGTGTCCTCAGGGGTGACGGACCATCTTCAGAATGCCTGTAGGCAGATGGAAAAAAATTGCTCCTATATAGCATTGTGAACAGTCTTGCAGAGTCAATATTTCCGGTACAATTACATCTGCCACCACGTGATCTACAGCACAGATTGTACCTTGAGATGTTGGAAGGGGGCACACTATGGCAAGCGCATAAAAGGGAACATGCCACCAAAATCCAGTTTTACCAACCAGTAACGTTTACTCAGATTCAGGTGTTGTGATTGTGGTTACCTACTTACATTTGTTATCCATGGCCTCTTTCCTTCCCAAATCAACTTGTAAAATTATGCTAATGCATCAGAAGGGCTCTGGTAATGAGCCCTTCTGACTCATTAGCATAATTTTAAAAGTCTGCGCGGCAGCTTCAAAGGCTGTTTTCAAAGGCTGTTACACTGTGCAGGAGCACTTCCGCCCCCACTGTGAGATCAGGCAGCCAGTGCAATAGCCTGTGCAGCAACAGGATGGAGGGGCTATGGTAAATGCACCCATAGCTTTTCATTAGAATAATTTTAAAAGTTTTAGAAGGAAGGAGGCCGTGGCTAATAAGTATAAGAAGATTACCACAGTCGCAGGGCCTGGATCCTTAGCTCATCCATTAACACCTATGGAGCCTGGAACCCCTTAGGCTAATTTGCATACAATCCTTCATTCTGGTGGTAGATCTCCTTTCAATATAAAGGGGTTATCCAGCCTTGTAAAATAGGCTACGAGTATTAGACTGGGTCGGCTGTATATTTAGTAGAGGTAGTGACTGGCATCGCACTTTACTACGAGCTTCATCCTATTCAAGTGGATTGTCAAACACCCCCACATTAGAGTTGGCAGAAGCCGGACCATCGCCGATCTAAAATTGATAGTTAAGGGCTAGACCATCAATATTAAAGATCTGGATAACACATTTAAGCCAAGCTCCTATTAAAATGAAAATGAGGCAATTTCTAGCTTGTGACCTCTCTCATCAGTCACTTGGGGAAAAGTGTTAGATCAACATAATTACGTTAAAAGCAGTGAACATTTGTGCTCGCAGCCACGAGAAAGTCGGAATGAAAATTAACTACTCAAAATGATTACTTTTTTTTTTTAATTATTATTTTTAATCGCCAGTCGTGGATAATTTCCATCAAGTAAATAGACGCCGCTAGAAAGGAAGGCCATCGCCATCCATTTACCTTCTGTTCATAGGACTAGTTACTGAGAGATTGTAGGTCTAATCACACTGATTGAGTTACCAATCAAATGTTGTAAAAGGCCATCAACATTTTGTGACCATTCATTTTATTACGTCCGGCTCGATGCACAGAAACTGTAACCGAACTCGGCATGAAAAGTTCCAGGTTTCGGTCGGGCGTTTCATCAGCTTATGATGCAAGTTTGACGCAGAGGTCTCATGATGAAACTTGCCTCTTAACACATATAATGCATATATATAGCTCCAAATTCATATCTCCATATGCAAATACACTTTTTGCCTCTATAGCACACCAAACCAGAGTGTAATGTCATTGTAAAGATGAGAATCTCATCTCTAAAAAATGCATCATCATTGTGATTTTTGAGCCAAAAAGTTAAAGATCTTATTTCAGTTTATAGCTTTATCTGCAGCTTGCATTTCCAGCTAGGTCATTAACAGGGTTATGATGAGATTTTCATCTTTACAATGACACCAGAACTATGTGTCAAGATGATATAGAGTATTAGAGATGGCATATGGAAACGAGCTCCCTCTCCAGCCTCTAAAGGTTACTCATTTCAGGCAAAAAGTGACTATAGGCCCACATGCATATGAATTTGGAGTCTTTTTTTTTAAATACATGTAAATGAGAACTTTTGTTGAGAAGGAAAGCAATAAAGTATATTTCATAAGTTACCTGAGGGTTCTGGTGCTTAAATGGAATAAACGCTTGAAGTTCCACAAAATAAACTTGTGAGCGGCATGCAGTAGAGAAGGGCGAAACCTACTGCCTTTTGCACGCCTTAGATTCGAGATGCGGCCCTCTCGAACCCTGCTCACAATTTTGAATGATCATTGTAACTATAGCTTCCGACAGGTGGCATCCGGGAATACTTCCCAAAAGTTGTCAAACACCTACTGACCGCAGATTTCTACAAGCTAGATGGGTGGAAACTGAACAAGTCTCAAAAAAAAAAAAAACGTGGGCCAAGACAAAGCGTTGTGGTCTAGCGTCCCAGGTGCCCTTTAAATTTAGGCAAGAACACGAGTCTTACACTTGCACTGCAGTGACTTACAATGGTAACTGACATGTCCCGATAAGCCTTTCCATCTCTATGTCTGTGTTAATACCTCTATTTTTAGAAGCCGGGTATTTCGGGTCAAGTACTCCCATAATAAAACAGTCGCTTGTAACATTGTGGTGCGGAGATCTGCCATCATACAAACAAATCTGCTATTAATAGGCAGAGGATCTCATTTGATTGAAGGTAGGAAAGGGCGTCCTGATAAGCTTCAGGTTTTGTTGCATAAATCCATTGAAATTAGGTTACGTCTTCAATTATCTTAATCCTCCAGTCATCGTCCCTTGTAATCTCTCAGTACACAAGTTTGTTTCTGCTCACACACCCAGGTACCTGTAGAAACGAAGATCTATCCACTTTGTCATGGATCTGTACAATTAGTTGCAGATTTTAATTCTTATTCTGATCAGTAAAAATCTTACATTTAAAAGGAAATCCACCACCAAGATGAAGGATTGTAAACTGAGCACACTGACATACTGGTGTGTGCCCCCTCCGGCAGGATCTACTCTTATGTCCTGCTTTTTATTAAAAAATAAAAAGTTTTGTAACTTATGCAAATGAGTTTGAGGGGCTCAGGGCTCCATAGAAGTTATTGGAGCCTCGAGCCACGCCAGATGTTTAGCCCTTTCCAATTTTTTTTCCTATTTTCTTTACTGGGAAAGAAAATTTTGGAGTTTAGCATAGAGATATGCCCACAAATAAAACTTTTCTTGAGAAAGGATCATGGAAAATTTCTCCAAATGTATTAGCTGTCTGAGAAGGTGTAGAATGTGATAGACACGTGATATCTGGACTCCGACCTCTTCCTCTTCTACGTTTATCCTCCAACTCTGCAAAACTGAGGTCCTGAACACTTTGGTTCCTTTACTACTTCAATGTTTGGAGTGGCTCGAACCCTTTTTAGAAGGTGGAGGAGTACAAAAGGTGGATGGGTAGTGTTCTAAAACTTAACTTTTAATTATTCAGGTCTTCCAGAGCTGTGCTCATGATTAATAGCAAAATCATCATTTCTGACTACATCTTCTTGATTCCATCAGTGGATCCCTCACACACACACACATTTTCCTAAACGAGTCACTTTCTCATAGTTAGAAGGAAGTCTGGAGTCTCTTACTGGCTTGGTGGTTTCAGTAAGATCTCATTTGCCACATTCAGTAGTCAGACGCATGGTGCAAAGAAGGGATGGTTTAAACTTGCTGGAACTTTACAAACCAAGCCCTGAGCAGAATTACAGCGCCTGTGATCACAAGACAATGAATTTCTACTTTCTTCAGACCAGATTTGAAGAGAATTACATAGGTCACTGTCCAGATGCACAGAATGACCCCAGGGGAGTGGGAGCTGTGGCTTCATTGCCTGGCTGACTGGCTCCGCCATTAGAGATAAGATGGATGATGGTCGTGCTGCGCTCTCAGGAGAGTTACCTGCCTCTGGTTTCAGTAGGCCCCTTGGCGACAGTGCCTCATGGTAAAAAGCCTCAATGGGCCCCTTTGCAGTTACCTCACATAGCTACATTAAAAATTCTGAAGCGAAAACAGTCACATTCCCTAAAATATTCCTTAGTTTATCATTTTTATCATGACCGTCATGGTTATTTTATATAAAGCCCCTATGGATTCACTATGTGGACCCCCACAAGCTCAGGGCCCCAGCACTTGCCCAGGTATGTATAGTGCTGGCGCCGGCCCTGCTCTGGATGCTGACGCCATCAGGTAGTGAATCCAGAGCAGCCGGAAGGCAGTGTCAGCTTCCTGAGGCAGGCTGCTCTCCTGCTGGGAGCGCGGCACGAACAGCAACCATCTTTCCCACGTTAGTGAAGGGAAACACTCATCTACACAATTTCATACAGATTCTATATATTTTAATGGCAGGACAAACACATTGATTGCTATGATAAATATAGAGTTTATGCAGCTCTCAGTATATAGACCGTTACACTGAGCATGTCATTACTCCAGTTTCCTTGCTGCTTCTGTCTTTAGGTGGATTTACATAACATATCCTTAAAAGAGCTGCAATCCCAGGGACATAAAGGGATAACACATTACCCTAAAGCTGGTGCAATGGGAAATACATGAAAACAGGGAACACTGTAGAGTAAGAGGAGCAGCAACTTATAATGCATGTATCTGCCATGGGGTCTCACTAAAAACACAAAAACTTGTTTAGTGTATGCTTAAGTAGAGAGTTCTCCCTCTTAGGAAGTGCTGTACTGTGCCCTATTGGAGGTCCTTATTACTGCCTGTGGGCATGGGTCCCTCAGGTTAAAGGGAACCTGTCAGTAGAAACTGACCTGATAAACTTTAGGCTTTACACCTTTCATCTTGCTCCAGGGTTTGGGAGCATCATCCAGACAATCAATTTTGAAGAGAGTTGAAATTTAGAAGCATCAAGTCACAAGAGGCGGAGAGTTTAGTGCCGAAGTCCAGCTCTTCCAAATCGAAATCGTAACGGACGTCCCTTAATTTAAGGACATCAAACCCAGCTCTCCTGAATTCTGCTGAATGGTATCAATCACAGCAGAGGGGCGAGTTTGACTTCAGAGTTAAACCCTTGACCTCTGACATTTTAGCACTATTTTACTTCAAAGTTGAGTTGTGCCAGCACAGTACCATGACCGGGAGAGCGTTACTCTGCTTCGCACCATACTGGTAAGTGCTTTATTTGGCCAATTTCTGTGGCCTCAGCAGCCATATGAGAGGGATCAATTACTTTCGGCAGTAATCTCTCTCCTGTAACTGCTGAGGTTCCTGAGTGGTCACATAAACAATCAATCGGACTGCGGCCAACCCCTTAGGAGGTGGCAAGTAGATTTTATCTCCCCCTGGGGGACACATGTACGGCCAAAAGCTTGTGGCCCCATAGATGGCAATGGCCAGACGGAGCTATACGGTGCTGTACACATGCGGATCCGTACACGGGAAAAGATAGGACATGTCCCATCTTTTCCCGTTTTATGGCCCTTACCCAATGCATTGCTATGGAGAAGGGAGGGGTTACCACTCCCTGGCACCGGACGTATGCCGCCTGGCTACAGCCCAGTGGGCATAAGTTCGTGTGCATGCGGCCCAAGATGGATGCAGGTGTCACCACTAGGCCTGGAAAGCCTCTTCTAATACTGTGACTAGGCGAGGTCCATGCATTCATGAAGAATGGGGCGTTAAAAGCATTTGCAAATATTTTTATGTAAATGAAGGCACAGCTGTTGCTAGTCAATAATACAAAGCAAACACAAGTATCGCAAACCTGGGATTCTGGGAGACGGAAAACAAGAAGCAAGAGGCTAAACAGCGCTGAAGACTAATGAATTAAAAATGAGAACACTCCAGGTCCTCGCTGTACGTTAACTTCACAAGGTTAAAGGAAAAGAATAAATAAAGATATTACTGCAGCATAAAAAGCAGCGCGCTCATGTCTTCTGATGGTGCGACCTATTTCCCCGCAACAATTTATACTGTGCATTTCACAAGGGCACAAAACTCTGTAATTATTTCCTTCCACAAAGGCAGAAACGCTAACGAGCTACAAAGGGAAGGAACGTGGCTGCAACGTGAGACCGTATTATACAAGACCTTTACGGGAATAGTCGTATCTGTCACCAACATCTTTACCTCTGCAGACCACCACCGCTGATCAATCCTTCTGCAACAGACATGTATAGCAACAGGAATACGGTTTTCATTAATATATTTATATAGCGCACACAGATTACGCAGCGCTGCACAAAGTATGACAAATTGGTCCCTGTCCCCATGGGGCTCACAATCTAAACAACCTAACATGTTTTTGGAGTGTGGGAGGAAACCCACGCAAACACAGAGAACATACAAACTCTTTGCTACCTGGGTGGGATTTGAACCGAGGACCCCAGCGTTGCAAGGCAGAAGTGCTACCCACTCATCTACCATCAATAATCAACCAGAGCACTCAGATCCAGGTCCTGTGGCTGTGATAATCCTCTTATATTTGTTATCCATGACCTCCTTCCTTCCGAAATCAACTTTATAATTAAGCTAATGAGCCAGAAGTGCTCATTGGGGTGTTACCAGAGCCCCTCTGTGATGCAGCTTAACAGAACTTTAGGCTGCTGCCCTGCCGCTCCCCCAGCACTTCTCACTCCATCAGCCCGAGGTAGTATCACGCAAGCTGAGGAAGTTTGGCCACACAATGAAAGAAGGAAGTGCTGCTTGCACAGTGTAATCTACAGCATGGAGGGGCTCTGGTAACACCCCTCATGATGAATTTTAGTCACAGTGAATGATCACAGCAGTTTTTATAAAAAAAAATTATATGGAAAAAACATTTCTCTAATCCGCAGTTTACTTACATTGTCATGCGTAAAAAAACACAACATCTTCAATTCTCGGAAGACCCTTTTGCAAGAGACTAGATTCTGGAAGACGTTGGGCATCTTTTTGAGTGCGACTCTCTTTCCATCCCGGGGATCTGTTACAGACCTGAAAGGGAAAAGACGACACATGAAAAATAAACCAATCACTTAGGAAATCTTCACTTCACACATTTCGAGCAGACGACGCAGATTTGAAGAACCTTCGGGACATTATAGGATTTCCAGAAAAGCCTTGATACTTCC
The DNA here is from genome assembly GCA_019512145.1 of Engystomops pustulosus. Lineage (NCBI taxonomy): Eukaryota > Metazoa > Chordata > Amphibia > Anura > Leptodactylidae > Engystomops > Engystomops pustulosus. The sequence continues at coordinate 232,440,191 of CM033642.1, read as the reverse complement.
ATTTTGTAGAACCGGGAGGGGTTGGGGGGTGTAAGGTACCAGAAGTGAATACCCCCCCACACACACACACACACAACCCCAAGCAAAGTATTTGGGGGTTGTGTTCATCCTCGCAGTTCTCCATGTACAGGGGGCAGCTGAACATAGTAAGGCAGATATACTTTTAAGGGGTTTGTTCACTTTCAGCAAATTATTAATATATTTTGTGTAAGGAAAAATTATACAATTTTCCAATATACTTTCTGTACCAATTCCTCATGTTTTCCAAATCTCTCCTTGCTAGATAGAAACCAATCCCTGATCATGTGATGTCATACAGGTGCATCGCTAGTTGTATATCACATGATCATGGACCGATGTCTATCCACTGGAAGTTTATAAGCTTCCTATAGAATGACAACAAGCAGAGATCTACAAAACCACAAGGAAGCGGAAGGCAGGGGGAAGAGGTAGCGAGACACACACACCCAAGCGGAAGGCAGGGGGAAGAGGTAGCGAGACACACACACCCAAGCAGGAGGCACACACACCCAAGCAGGAGGCAGGGGGAAGAGGTAGCGAGACACACACCCAAGCAGGAGGCAGGGGGAAGAGGTACCGGGACACACACCCAAGCAGGAGGCCGGAGCGGCACACAAGTGTTTTGACTGATCGTTTTGCATCTTCACTATGATGAGATTTCCATCCTGGACCCAGCTCTTCTTACATTCAGATGATGGTATAAATCACTTTGAGCTATAGTCAGGCTGGAAATCACAGCATGAAAATCAACCATAAATGACATTGATAAAAACAGGTATATACAAAGCCTAGTCCTCATTTATTTATTACTTATCATTTCCAACCACAAAATACATTGTGTCAGTAAATTAACTTCTTCCCTACCAACTCCTAATAGATGGTTGAAAAGTTAAACTCTAATCACTAGAAAACATCTGAAATATGCTGGCACCCGCTTCTCCCCCTCCTCGTACCCACTGGCATTTGCTTAGAAGAAATACCCACTCATCCCTGTGTTTATTCTTCCCTAACTTGTGTCTGGTTAGATAAACAGGAGCGGTGCCCTGGAGATGATCTCCTGTGTCTCGAGGCCTCCGCTCACAAACTACTAAGAACTTCAATCCGAGCGGCTGCGTACACAGACACATGGCTGCTGGGGAAGTATCGCCCTCCTGTTCAGATCTGCGGGTTAAGAGACAAACGTGGGAAATCTTCCTACAGAACAAACAGGCAGCGCTTCAATGAGGCACTTATATTACGTGCCATAAGAAACAAACTATTCTGGATGTAGAAGACACAAAAGTCAATACAATGCAGAAGAAATCCCTACGGCCAGTAATAAATCCTGTGTCAGACAGTCCTGGAAAGTCCCCAAAGAGACAGGTAATAAAAAGGAATCATCCTCATTCATTAGCAATCATTCTAATCAAAGGGGTTTTTCAGGCTGAAAATATTTTCATAGAATAGGTCATCAGTATGATGCTGATTGGGGTCCAACAGTCAGCATCCCCTCAAATCAGCCGTTTTCAGCCGGGGATAGAGAATAGAACAGGAAGCAAACAGTGCTGTTTCCTGTGCAGTGGTCAGGCCAGGTTACTGCAACTCATTTCCATTGTATCTGAATGGGAGGAAAGTTGCAGTGACTCTGATCCACCTCTATAGAGAGGATGGAGTCAAAAACAACTCAGTAAAAAGTTATTCCACAAAAAATACAGTAAAAAAGCATTTTGGTGTTTGTTACTGGGACTGTAGTCACTAAGGAAACCCCTTACATTTGGGCATAAAAAGGGTACCTCACTAAACTACTAGTCCCCTCAGAGTATGAGCTGCCCTTTATAAATTCCCTCCTTTATGTGAAATCTCACCCATTACCTATAATAAATCTAATCCTCCAAAGTTGGGCAAATATGACTCTTCTCGTCCTATGAGATGAGTCAAGTTAAGTGGTTGCAGGAGTAATGTCACTTATCTTCTGTTCCATAGAAGCTACAAACAAGCTTTTTGTGTGCCATATTAAAGTAATTCATCTTTCAGATCACATAGGATTCTCTGAACTACAGAATTGGATAAACAGGCAATTAAAAATAGATGGGAACTGGATCTTTATGTGCAGCCTCCATTTACAACCACGGCTTTACCTGCCAGTCCAATTCTGTAGCTCGCAAAACCACAAGCCTGGTGTGAGGGGAAAGATGAGATACCTATCTTTAATGTGACACAAAGCGCTCGGTACTATAGAACAGAAGATTGGGCCTTCTGAAGTAAGACTACTCCTTCAACCGCTGAACTTGACTCATCTCATGTGAACATGTCATATTTGCCTTTGGGGGGAGAATTTTTTTGTTGTTGAAGGTAAACAGATGAGATTTCAGATAAACGAGGGAATACTATAAAAGGACATGTCACCCTGTCTGCGGGTGCTGATAGTTTAGTAGGGTACAACATGGTTCTCTTTAAGCCATGTTCACACCAAGTTTCTGCTGCACTTTCAGTATAGATGCTAGGCACGTCCTTCGCCTATTACACGCAAAAAGCATTTGCTATTGCCATAAGTAGCGCTCATCGCCTAATCTAACCCCTGACAAGTTGTACCATTTCAGTGTGAACAGACAAGCCGACTATTCCAGGAACTCGATGTCTGTGCCCGCCGTGCAGATTGTACGCTGACTATTCCCTTCACATGGCAGCGTGACAAGTTTCTGCAGCGCTATCAATCCTGGCAGTCAACACACCCAACATATGAAGTCTCCAGCAGCTCCTTACACTGTATGTACACCATTCGGAGAGAAGAGGGGGGGGCGTACTCACAACACAGCGAGATAAAGGAGAGGAACGTCAGAGGAGAAGCGGAAAGATACAGACGGTCCTCGACTTAAGGACACCCGACTTATAGATGAACCATAGTTACATGTCCCCAGTACTTAAGGTTCAACCTCACAAAGCCGAAGCATTAAACATCCTAAAACAAGCGCAGTAATAGAAATGATTTACAAAACTGAGACAAAATACTGACGCTGTAGAAAGATCACGACGGAAGAGGGGGCAACAAAAAGATTAGACCATCAGTCAAATAATGGAACCTCCCGTACACTGAAGAACGTAGGGAACAGATGGCGAACTAAAGAACTTCAGTTTGTTTGTTTTCTACTTTATGCATTACTATATCAAAGTGTTACTAGGCATTAAAGAGGACCCGTCACCCTGAAAAACTAAAGTAAGCAGTGCCTAGAGCTAAAACAAACACAGCAGTGTTATAATGATAGCGTTATCGGAGACCTCCGAAAGCGCTATAACTGCTGCGCTGTACATTACAAACTTGCTGCCTCTTCCCCGGACCGCCCTGCTCACTCCATAGGCTGGCGGTGACTGACGCGCGTCATGCGGCAGTCACCACCCCTAATCCCGCCCCCTTATGAATATGCCGGACCGCTTTGAGAGCGGTGTTTGTTAGCGTTATAGGAGGTTTCCGATAACGCCATCATTGTAACAGAGCTGCTTACTTTAGTTTTTCAGGGTGACAGGTCCTCTTTAAAGAGGGATTGGGATTAGGGGTGGTGGCCTATGGAGTGGGGGTTGCGAGCGGAACGGGGGAGAAGCAGTGCCAGGGACCGCCCCCTTATGAATACACCAGACCGCTGTGAGCTTGGTTCAGTGCTCCAATTGTACAGCGCAACAGTGTCTGCTAGCGTTATCGGAGGTTTCTGATAACGCTAGCAGTGTAACACTACTACATCTGAGATGGAGCTGCTTACAGCGCCTAGCACTTAGTGCCTTTTTATGGGTGACAGATCCTCTTTAAGGGTTATTATATTGTGAAGAAGTATATTGTATTTCTCCGTATGATAACTGTTCTGGAACAATATTTTACTTGTAATGTTTAGATTGTATAAATAGATTGATATTGAGGGTTTCTTCACAACTGATTTTCATCTAGTCCCCATCACAAACCTTCATAAACTATAGTCTATGAACAACCCATGAAATACAGTTCCGACTAGGATGTGCTCTAATTTTTAAGAGATCACTCATACCACTCATTAAAATATTGTGGATTGTGGGCCTTGCCCACAAGTGGTTTTCTAAATCCGACTGCGCTCCAAAAAAAAAAAAAGGGGGGTATGGTGTGGAAACTGACACCGTATCTGTTCTTTACATTTTTTGGGCACTGAAAAGTGGTGGAGAATAGACCAAAAGAAAAATGGACAAGCAGAATAGAAACTGGGGCTTGGGACAGAAATATAAAACATGTACCTCAGCTAGTCGGAAACCATCCCAGCAGTGGTAAGGCTTTATACAAGTGTCCCCCACTGCATTTAGTGCAGCTGCCTTCTATTCCGGCTGATTATTACCAGGGTTGGGAAGTAAGATCGCTCCTTACGGAGACTTTGCAAATTAAGGCTGTAGTCACACAACTGTTGCACAACCGTTGGGGGACGTATATACAGCCCCTATAGGCCAGCAATGGGCGCATGGAGCCGTATGGTACCGTTCCGTACCCGGGGAAAGGTAGGAAATGTCCTTTCTCTCCCTGTAATATGGCGCTGGGCATCTCTATGGAGAAGACCTGTGGAGACTTCCAGCCTTTTTTTTTTTTTTAACTGGATGGCACACGGATACAGTCGCATCAGTACGTGAATGTGTTCTTCGCGGATCCATGAGGCGGCTGTGGAACGTACAGAGCAGGTTCTATTCCTCTCAGGTTTGCAGCTTGGGCTTGGCAATCATGTGACCTTTCCAGGGGTTGGGAGAAGCTACAGCATTTGCCAGCCTTCTGTTTTTTTTGTGCAAAAAAATATGAAAAAACAGGAGTACATATGGATAACACTAAAGAATGTTTTTACAAACATACGGATGAGCAAAAACAGATTACACGTTGATGACATACAGACTGCGAAAAAGCACCTTGATCAAAAACGGCACATGTTCCTTTTTATGCGTCCCAATACGGTCCCATCAGTGTCGTCATTGGGGATAGTAAGAAAAACTGACCCCAAGGGGAAGAGACCCATGCGCAATTTCCATTTGTGATGTGTAAATGTCATGTCAATACTGTACGGCCTTATTTTTCAGAATTTATTTCCTTTGCTTGGTAATGGGGTATGAAGTAAGATGCAATTCTCTTCATACCCCGAATGTATGCACAGAACCTTATGCTATTTTGCTATGTTCATAAAACATAGTGGGGAGTCTTTAAAAAAAAAAAAAGCCATTCTTCATGTATCCCAAGCATCGGATTTACTGGGATCTGCACTCAGCCAAAGTTATATGGAGGAAACAGAATATGGGTGTAAATGGCAAAGCGAAAATTGCCTTATTTTAGAATATTTAATCAACCCAGTATTGTTATTTGGCGTGTAACCCTGTATGTATATCGGAGAGCACCAGTTGTGTCGACAAATGCTGCAGCTGAGCCCATTTTATCATAAGCGGCAATTATACCGCCGAAAAAGAAACAAAGAGCGCAAAAGAAGCAATCGCTGTCTCCACATAGCAAGAAACAAAGGCTGGTGATAGAATACAAGCAAAACACACACAGCGATGTATTCCCAGAGATACAACACAAGCTCTGGAAAACAATGGCCTTGTCAGGGCTTCTAGAGAGCTGGATCCACGGAGGAGCACATCACCAGCCGTGTAAGGAGACAGTCAGGGGAGTAAAGACATCAGGGGTTGTATTCTTCCGATCGCTAAGGTTTGTGTGATCTGAAACGAAGGGGTCCCTTAACCCAAACTCTCTACTGCCCTATGCGAGCTCAAGAATGGCGCCCTCGACGCCCCATACTATAGTAATGTATTAGGTTATTTACTTTTTTAGTACATGGGTTCTCCATGCAGTCTCTCACACACATTATGACACTATTTTTAGGTGTCAGGTCCTCCTTTGCAGCAGATACCTGTGCCCCTGATCCTAACCCCGATCTAGCTGCTGATGGAGCTCACATCATGATTTTTGGATAAGTCCCAGTATGAATGTAGCAGTACCACATACATGACTCCGTTCCATAAAAGTGAATAAACATTGTAGGGCTCCATCATGTGATTCACATCAGGGTCTAGAACATATGTGGATACTGTAAAGTCTAACCCTACAATAGGCATCCGTGAACCCTGACTGCACCTGCTGAACTTCCGCTACTGTAACTCTATAGAAAGGCAAATGTCTGCAGTAGAAAGCAGTAAATGCAAATAACAAGTACAACAAAGAAAAAGCACAAGAGCTACAGAGAGCAGGAAGGCCTGGGAGATGCAGCTCACTGGTGGTTGTCAAACATGTGGAAATATGAAGAACAACTAAACACTTATTACAATTAATTCTCCTCTGGTCTCATAGTCGCAATTAGTCTTGTCCAAAAATGTCACATAAATCCTTCATGCGACATCCATACATGTATGTATAGCTGGTGTCTCCAGGGGCCAGTAGTTGGCATCACTGCAAAGAACTGAATGATGGTGGATAGTTATTTTTGTTTTTGATTTGTATTTAGAAACACAATTTAATCAAAGCGGCGGATGAGCTTCATCCGATCAAGTTCACCCTGTGTCCTGACTCAACACTGGCTGTATGTGCCAAGATCAGGAACCAGAACAGAGCGCCCCCAGGAGCAGCAGAGGACCCAGGAGAGGTAAGTACTTGTCAGCTGTACTATACTGCCCCGGGGTCTGATCCTGGCGCATACAACCAGCGCCGGCCACAGAGCAAAGTGACACATGGAGGAGAGAAGAAGCTGCAGAGTGGTGCAGGGAGGAGAAGAGGAGCCAGGGGATTGATTTGTTTGCTCTGGGGGTCCCTGGTATGTGTCTGCCATGTGTTCTCTAGTACCATTATTAGCTACTCTGGCGTTTGCACAATTATTGTGTAGTAGTATTTGGTTGCTAGGATCGGATGTAGGGGTGTACTGCGCAATTTGATATTCCTGGGGTGGCATTTTGTGCTGTACTGTGGTTGTTGGAACACCTAGAATATTGGTTACTGAAGAGGCCCCTGAAAGTTGAGCAGTATGACAATGAGGCCCTTGGACCTAGAAATGCAGCTCACGTGACTGATGAACACGTCAGCACAGGTTAGTACTGAAGTACAAGTGCTTTGGACAGCTGATCAGTGTGGTGTCAGTATAGAAATCTATAAGAATTGTAGATTCACATTGAAGGCATCAAAACTATGAATTAACACGTGTGGATTTACATAGTGTCAAACAACTGAAAATATGTCTCATATTCTAGGTTCTTCAAAATTGCAACCTTTTACTTTGATTACTGCTGTTCACTTTCTTTGCATTCTCTTGATGACCTTCACCAGAAATGGTCTTCCAACAGTCTTGGAGGAGATCCTAGAGATGATTAGCACTTGTTGGCCCTTTTGCCTTTACTCTGCGGTCCAGCTCATCCTAAACCATCTTGATTGGGTTCTGGTCTGCTGACTGTGGAGGCCAAGTCATCTGGTGTAGCACCCCATCACTCTCCTTATTGATTGATCAAATAGCCCTTTCATGGTCCGGAGGTGTGTTTGGGGTCACGGTCGTGTTGAAAAGTAACTGATGGTCCAACTAAACGCAAACCGGATGGAACAGCTTGACTCTGCAAGATGCTCTGGTAACCATGCTGGATCAATTTTCACTGGCCCATTCCTTGTATTCTGCAGCCCAAACAAGTCTCTTGTGCTTGCTGCCTGTCCTTAGCAGTGGTTTCCTAGCAGATTTTTTACCATAAAGGCTTCTGCACACAGTCTCATCTCAGTAGTTGTAGAGATGTGTCTGCTGCTAGACCTGGTCTCTAATCTGAGCTGCTGTTCACCTGTGATTTCTGAGGCTGGTGACTCGGATGACCTTATCCTCCTCAGCAGAGGTGACTCTTGTCTTCCTTTCCTGGGGTGGTCCTCATGTGAGCCAGTTTCTTTGTAGCGCTTGATTGTTTTTGCAACTGCACTTGGGGACACTGAAAGTTTTCCCAATGTTTCATACTGACTGACCTTCATTTCTTAAAATCATGATGGGCACTCGTTAGAATCCTTAGAATCAGTATCATGGCTAGAAAAAAAGTAGTCCCACTGAACAGAATGTTTGCCATCAGCTGTGTATCCACCTAACTTCTGCACAACACAACTGATGGTCCCAACCCCACTTTTAGGGCAACTGTGATGTGAAAACCATTTCAGGTGACTACCTCTTGAAGCTCATCAAGAGAATGCAAAGAGTGTGCATTGCAGCAAATAAAGCTAAAGAACCTAGAATATAAGACATATTTTCAGTTGTTTGACACGTTTTGTGAAGTATTTTATTCCACACGTGTTAATTTATAGTTTTGATGCCTTCAGAGTGAATCTACAATTTTTATAGTCTGGAAAATACAGAAAATTCTTTGATTGAATAAAAGGTGTCTAAACTTTTGGTCTGTACCGTATAAAAGGCATCAGGGAGCACCAGTCAAACAGAAGTCAGGGACTTCTTGTTATCACCTTGACATGATGTGCAGAAAGGTTTTACCTCCATTTACAATGCAATCCTTAATTAATGCAATAGGTCATCGTGGCCTGGAGCCGGGACCATCTAGTGCTAATGAATGGGAATGCTGGGAGAGTCATTTCACGCCGTGTTGAGTCTGCAGCTGCTTCAGGTCCTGCACACGGGGGCAGTAACACTAGTGACGAGAAGTTCTTGGAGAGGCGACAATGAAAGCATCAGAGTTCGGCAAGACATTGGCCATTAGAAGCAATTCTCGGTTTCTAAAACAACCATGTGCAAGGTGTCAGTACTACCGTGAAAGGAAAGAAAAGGGAGCACTGGCTTTGATATCATCAGGCAATCCAGATACCCTAAACTTGGATCATCTGAGGATGCTGAGGATTTACAATGCGTTTTGTATTCTTCTCAGTTTGGCGCTGCAGTTCCTTGCATCATATAGAACTATAATGCTTGGAGTCCCCATCTGTTCGGACAATGAGATCAGATCACGATCAGATCTGGGAATCATGGTCTAAATGCACTTGTATGTTTATAGCCGCATACATCGTATGGGACCTCGTCGTAAAATATATACATCGTCCACTACGCAAAAAAACAAAAGATGACTTCTCAGCTTCTTGAGTATGAATCCCGGGCAGAGAGCCGTCATATTACAGCCAGGCAGAGGCGAGATTCATTACAGAAAGTGACCTTTATCTTGCGGTATGCACAATCCTCCGTGACGCTGACTGACAGCCCAGGCAAAATCCACCTTTTCGAGTGAGACACTATTGTAGCGCATCCAAAAGCGCCATATGCCAGTCAGAGTGCCAAACAGATAATGGGCAGGCTAAAGCTGCACGCCAGGACCCTCTACAAAACTCTGGTCTGTACAACTTCCAACACAATACCATAGTCTCATAGTAACTATCGGAAGATTTATCAAAAAAGTCTCAGCTAAAATTGTACTAACCAATCAGAGCTCAGCTTTCTTTTTCACAGCAGTTTTGAAAAATTAATGCTGAGCTCTGATTGGTTTCTATGTGCAACGAGAACAGTTTTACCCTCAGACACTTCTGATAAATGTCCCCCTATACGTCTTCCATATCCGTCTAAAACAATGGTTGCTGTTACTCCCCATTCCCCCTCAGATGGGATCCTCACAATCATGATAATGGACCTGGAGAACAGGGGACGGTTCTTACATTTGATGGAGCGGCAGGTCAAACATGTCTCCGGTTGCACCATTCCCTACTATGCGAGTGCTGGAGATAGTGGAGCGCTGTGCTCAGCAATATATCACACTATTCTATTATTACACAGAACAGCAGGACATGTGTTCAAGCAGCGGCTCCCATAATACATAATCTGGATCGATGCAGTCCCAGCAATCAGACCCTCACCGATCATATTGTTATCCCCTATCCTTAGGATAGGATTCAACAAGGGAACCCTATTAGAACTTTAACCCCGTAACAACTTGGCCATACTGGACCTTCCTGACACAGCCCATTTTTTTTTTTAAATCTGCAGTGTAACTTTTTATGGTTCTAACTTTTGAACTAACTTATCCAGGTGATTTTGAGATTGTTTTACCTTGTGGCTTGTGAGCCGCTGCCAGAACTTCGACAAATGTCTGTCATCCGCGCCGTACTATTATGCCCCGCATCGGGAAGGGGTTAAGTTATGGCCTGAAGTTCACTTTTTTGCATGGACTTTTCTTTTGATGTTTAATTAAATAATGTAACATTTACAGAATTCTACTGAAAAATAAAAAATGTAGGTGTTGCAGGGCAGGAAATTCAGAGAACAAGAAGAACGAAGCAGCTGGGAACACACCAAGTATAGCAAACACTTGACCCCCTCTTACAAAAATCTGATTTCTTGCAACAGATTCTGTCCACATTAAGCACTGTGGCCATCTACTTTTAGGAGGCCAGTCTACTCTAAGACCACAAACTGCAATTTTAGGTGGTTCCACAGAATTTCCATAGAATCAGAACAGTAAACAAGACCTATGGGTCAGGGGAAATCGATGCAGCGCTCCTTCATAAATCCCCAGGAGCGCCGAGTACGAGGACTATACAAGGTGCACTTCGGGTACTTGACCTCAGCTTCACACGAGGCCTGCTAATAGGCACATTAGTAAATGTGATCCGTTAATTGTATCCAGCGAGGATGCTAAAATATTAATGAGATTATTGAATTCTGACTCCCATTTGAACAGACGTCACGTTAACCTCTTCATCTGAAAAACAAAAATGCTGAATGCGCCTACGTTCAGGTCGAGGGAAAAAAAAAAAAAATTGGTTCTATGAAAATTTCAGAATAAATTTACATCACACGTCAGTGTATAAAACATTAATGAGAGATCTGAACCAGCAATTTCCTAATTGAAAATTATTCTTTGTAATAATCGAATTGTCTGCAGTTAGGAAACATCTAGATCTTTAGGTTCACGTAATTTTGGCACGGAGGGTCATACAAATTACTGACATGCATATAACTAGGATTTATACGCTGCAAAAAAGTTAAAATAAAAAGACACAAACTGCAACTATTTGTTAGCCTACCGTCACGTTCCCATTCAGTGGACTATTGTAACCCAGGGGTCAGCATTGTGATCAGACTGTCCCAGCACAGAAGGTGTTCACCACGAGGATCCCGACAGTCGTCATCTATAATAAGTCGCCAGTGTTCCTGCATAATACCTTGACTTAATAGATCTCTAGGGATTTGATATGGTGTCTAGACTTTACTGGGACCTAACAATCACTTACATTTGGGAACTGCATGTACGGCAGGGCTGCTATTGCAACATGAGTGCTCCCAAAATAGAGCAGGGCATCAGCCCAGACGTCCGTGTACAACAATCTCTAGAACATTTTTAATCCTGGTACAGGCGGTCCCCTAATTAAGGACACCCGACTTACAGACAACCCATACTTACAGACAGACCACTGTGACCTCTGGTGAAGCTCTCTGGATGTTACTATAGTCCCAGGCTGCAATGATCAGCTGTAATATGCCTGTAATGAAGCTTTATTGATAATCCTTGGTCCCATTACAGCAAAAAATGTTTACACTCCAATTGTCACTGGGGCAAAAAAAAAAATAAAATGTCTGGAACTACAATTATAAAATATACAGTTTCGACTTACATACAAATTCCACTTAAAAACAAAATTACGGACCCTATCTTGTACATAACCCGGGGAATGTCTGTATTTATGCACAAATTTTTAATTTAAGGACCATGATGTCAAAAAGGTCTAACATCCTTATAACTCTCTGGATTCCTGAATTTCATGCAGAATTTCTTGTGACTCCATTTCTATTGGAATCGTTGGCCCTCATCTCTTAGCCCTTTAGCACTTTCCGTTATTAAGGACTTATTCTTCAGGTAGCCACTCGTAGAATTTTCAACGCAACATTGATTTTATTCCATGAATTCTACACCCATGTCACAGCCTCTTGTTGTATCTAAATGATCTACGAATACTAATACTATCATATATGGGGGGGGGGGGGGGGGGTTTAGCTGTAGCAATGGCTGCCGATAGGGTGCAGGCGGCGTGCTAAAGAAGCTCTCCACTGATATCCATATCTGCAGATGCTTCAAGAAGACGCATATCCCTCCACACTACAATCGGTCACCTCACCTCCAAAATCAAGTTAATCTTAGTTTTCATCTTGAGGCAATGCAAAGATGAAGCACTGGTGCGAAACGCTTCGGTTATTACTTAGAATCCCTTGCAGTTTTTTAAATTTTAAATAAAACTAAAGCCACATTTGCATTGGAGTGCTGACCATTGCTTCATTTATCTATTCTTTACATTTCCAGGGGAAACAATAGTGGGATAAGGACAGGATTTTAAATCCAGGCCAAAAAACTACTAATACCATAGCCACAGTACAGTTCCTAAATATTAGACTGTGGACCATCCCCCAATCCTTCACTGCCTGGCAGGGTTAGAGTTGGATAGGGAAGTAGACAGCGCCTTTTATAGTGTAGTCACAAGGCCAAATAAATGGGTGCTGCTCTGCAGTAACCTGGTCTGACCACTACAGAGAGAACGGTGCTGTCTGCTTCCTGTTCCATTCTCTGTTTATCAGCTACTGAGAAGCCCTGATCTGAGGGTGCGCCCACAGACCAGGATCTCCATCATCTATTATTGAGGACCCATTCTTTGGATAGGTCATCGATATTTTTTAGCCAAAAAGAACCCCATTAAAAGGACATTACCACCAGGATGAAAGACTGTATGCAAATTAGCCTGATGGGCTCCAAACAGACAAAGCCTACAAGCATGACATAAGACGGACATGTAATTGGCCATTCTGATTAGACGATTTAGTGTCTTATTGGAAAGTGTGTACATCTCATTGTAGTCTAGAAATGAGCAGTTACTCTGGATTCTGGGGTGTGCACCACACCCCCCGTGGCAATGAGCAGGTTAACACAGAGCAATAGAGCTGGGTGCCATCCAAACAGTAAAAGTTGGCTGCGGTAATTTATTGTTAAGTACGCACTAATAAACTCGACCCTTTTTGCACATACGGCTTGAAAGCTATTATTTGGTTTTTAGCAGGGAGTGGAGAGGCAATAATAGCCGGAGACGGCGCAGAGAAAATATATTATTTCTAATAACTTCTCCAATGTTGAAGTTGGCTGATGTCTATATTTTTGCATCTGCTCCGGGCGGTGTACAGTGTGATCTTTAATAACACGCTGATGCTACAAATACGATGGAAAGGCAGCGACAACCCCCTGCTCCCTTCTCCTGCCTCTCCCCGAGGTCACATAAGGGACATTGCGGTCCGGATTACGCACAGCTACCGAAACCCAACTATGTGACATCTGCGCTAAGTGGACATATTGCAAGTAGGTGCGGATTTTGGGCTGTCAAGTCAAAGTTCATGACCATCTAGACGTAGAAGACTGATGAATTCTATAACTTAAGTGTAACGCTTTGACTGCCAAGGACATATGTAGCAAGTCATCCAGTGTCAGGAGATTAAAAGGGGTTGTCCACTTTAAACAAATAAGTGATATGGTTTGTGTAAGGAAAAGTTTTAAATTTTCCTATATATGTTATCAATTGCTCCGTTTTCTAGGTCTCTGCTTGCTATGCTACTATAGAAAGCTTCTAGGTTACTTCTGCTAAATAGAAACCTATCCATGATCATGTGATGTCACACAGGTGCAAGGCTCGTTAGTATCAGAGTAATCATACTAACGCGCCATGCACCTGTGTGACTATGGTCAGATTTCTATCCACTGGAAGTAAACATAAAAGAGTCCTCTGCTTGCTGTCATTTTATAGATCTCTCGGAAGCTCTCTGCTGTTCCTGCTGTGACTAGCTCCTAAGCTCGGCTATTCCACAAATTCACAGTTCTTACAGCAAAGTCTCTAGTACTTTGCGATAACTGCCAAGTAGCGAGGAAAAGCTTGGAGTAGTCCATGGTGAAGTTTCCGGTGAACTGAATAGTCTGTGATAGAGTTTCATGCACAAATCGGGTCAGAGAAGCAAATATTGCATTGGTTTCTGGATAGGATCAAATCAAGGGATCGTGGAAAACATTTGATGTGTACAACGTACAATATACTATCAATAGGTTAGAGCCATCCGCTAGACTAGGACAGCACTTGTACGAGTAAATCATCTGTAGACAGTGGGCCTTAGGCCGGCTCCAGACAAGCGTTTTGTAAGGATACATTTATACTATTTCTGGATTGGCTACAGACTGATACAACTTTCATGTAATATATTTAAAAACAAGTGAAAATGAGGCTCAGTATCGTGTGTGGCCTCCACGTGCCTGTATGACCTCCCTACAATACCTCGGCATAAGGTTGTGATTGTTCTGAGGGATCTCCTCCCAGACCTGGACTAAAGCATCTGCCAACCCCTGGACAGTCTGTGGTGCAATGTGACATCGGTGGATGGAGTGAGACATGATGTCCCAGATGTGCTCAATCAGATTCAGGTCTGGGGAACGAGCGGCCAGTCCATAACTTCAATGCCTTCATCTTGCAGGAACTACTGACACACTCCAGCCACATGAGGTCTAGTATTAAACCTGCTTTCATCTATGAAGAGCACAGGCTGCCAGTGGCAATGCCAAGCGTCCTGCACGGTGTTGGGCTGTGAGGTCTGGCCCTAATATCATCCTTAAGGAGTCGGTTTCTAACAGTTTGTGCTGACACATGGACATTTGTGGCTGCTGGAGGACATTTTGCAGGGCTCTGGCAGTGCTCCTCCTGTTCCTCCTTGCACAGAGCTGCACTACCTGAGTCACTTGTGTGGGTTGTAGAGCCATCTCATGCTACCACAAGTGTGAAAGCATCACCAACATTCAAAATTGACCAACACATCAGAAAGCTGAGGTACTGAAAAGTGGTCTGTGGTCTCCACCAGTAGAACCACTGTGGTCTATTCCATTTATACAACAGCATGTGAAATTAATTGTCAATCAGTGTGGCTTCCTAAGTGCACAGTTTGATTTCACAGAAGTTTGATTTTTGGGGAGACTTATCAACCCAAGGGTCTTTATAAACAGGTAACTTAGGATAGGTCTTTTTGAGACGTGGTCTGTGATTGTAATCTTCTCTATACTTGCCTAAAGAAGAGTCCTTCGTGGTTTGTTGACCGTAGCTGGGGAAGTGCTCCTTAACTATACTGCACAAGTTCCAGCGCATGCGCATCCAACAATTGTCTAGGCTCCGGAATCAGATGAAACAGAGTAAGGTTTTATTGTAATGCAGCCCTGAACATATGTAATATAGGGCCATATAGATACCTCTGACAGGTTTTCCTTTAATTGATGGTATTGAACTGAATATTTCATCACCTCCACACCAAGCCAAACCTTGGATCTGATATAATGGATTTTGCAATCAACAATCTCTTCACAGGTTAATTACTGAGCGGCTTTAACCACTTGTGTTTTAACATCTACATGGAAAAAAAAAAAACACACTATTATACTCTTGGAAACTGATGATGTGCAGAATTTTTTTTTTTTTAAGAGATGTAGTAGACGTTTGAGAAACATTTGGTTTCTTTTGGTGCTTACTAAAAAGCTTATTACCTACAGTATTTCCATGTACAAAAAGCTTCAGTGTAGTACAGTAGCAGTATAGTGCACCAGATTTATGATAATCCTATACACATTGTGGTAGTAATCTGAAGGGATAACAGTGTTTTATACCACATGCGGTCATGTGTGGCAGTGTTCAACCTTCGCATTGCAAAGTTTTGTTTCCACACTGCGCTCCATGGCAATTCCAGTAAATGACATACTGTGGAGCGTGGTGTGGAAGGCCCTTTTCACATAATTCTGTGATCAGTCCGTGACCATAAAACATGTCCTGGTCTGTGAAGTTTGTTGTAGCCGATGACTGAGCTGTAAGCTAATACTACTGTTCTCCACATCGATGGCATGTGTATGTACTATTGGCCATGGCTATGACCATATAATCACCATCATGTAGTCTGGAAGTCCCTGAAAATCATTACATGCCTTTTAAAGTTTAGTTATTGTGCAGCTTTAACATTTTTGATCAAGTGACCGTTTACCCCAAAAGGTCAAGTTTTCTTTTTTAGCATTTTCTACCACTTACTGACCTATGTCAATACATGATGTCCTCCAGATTATCATCTCAGAGCCTACACCAACCCTAGGAATGTCTACCTGAGATATCAAGTCCTCAAGGCTGGTGTAAGTGTTATTCTCCTCCTCACCATGTGTAGTCTGGATAAGAGACCCTTCTAGGATAAGGAAGCATTTGTCAAGCACCTGGGGTTATATATGGGAAAGATGTTCTCTGATAAAATGACAATTAGCAGTGAGGCGGCCTCCAACCAGTATGACTGTATAGTATCCCAATGGTACTAGCAGCCTCCCCAGGTAGGGTATGAAATGTCCTTTCTAGAATTTCTTCTTTTACAGGGAATCCCCCATCAAAGTCAGGCAAATATGACTTATCACCTCATTTTCACACAAGATGAGCAGTTGTCACTTCAGAAGTCCCCATCTTCTGTTCTCAAGTACCTAGATTTGCTGGGGATAGCTGCATGTGAGCTGGCAAAGTCTGGGGACTCAGATTAAAGGGGTTGTACCAAGTTTGCTACTTATCCCCTACCCACAGAATAAGCGGCAACAAGTGGATCAGTGAGGAACCAACTGCTGCGTGGACAGGGGGAAGGGGGTTTGTGTTCATTAATGGGTGCAGTAGCAGGTCGAGCATGGTTCCCGCAGCTCCATTCAACAGCATGGGAGTATCAGAAAACCTAGATCACAGCACTTGGATAATTTCGGGCAGTACCATTGACTGTATACTGAACACATTTTCGTCGTGCTAGTCTACCCACCTTTCTCCAGATTGCTGGGGGTCCCGTTTTTCATGAGCCGTCAGGGTCTTGGCAGTCGGATGCCACCAAGAAACTTATTCCCTGTACGGTACAAACCCTTTAAATGATCGCATATGGTCAGAGGGGAGAACCTTTTAACAATTGTAAAAATTCTATACGCTGTACATAACAGAGGTGGAACATCAATCGCATCCCCACATGGGTCTAGGACCCTTAGAGGGCCCATAAGGAGTCAAGTCCATATTGTAAGAGATTATTTTTAGATTTTTTTATTAGATTTTGCATTTGAGCCCCAGTAGCTTTAAAGGGGTATTCCCATTTCAGCAAATTAATGTTATTGTTTGTATATTAATATGTTATAAAATATTCCAATATACTTTCTATATCAATTCAACACCGGTTTCTAGATCTCTGCTTGCTGTAAGTCTATAGAAAGCTTCTGTGTTACTTCCAGTGGACAGGATCTGACCATGGTCACACAGGTGCACAGCTCGTTAGTATCATACAGAATAATCAGAGCTGTGTGTGATAACGAGATGTGCACCTGTGTGACCATGGTCAGATGTCGCTCCACTGGTATTAAACATAGAAGCTTCCAATAGAATGACAGAAAACGGAGATCTAGAAAACCTATAGTAATTGATACAGAAAGTATATTGGAAAATTGTATAACATTTTATAATACAAACAACATTCATTTGCTGAAATGGGAACACCCCTTTAAGTTGCACCTCTGCAATGAGGACCCAACCATGGGCACATTTTACATGCCTCATACCACTATGCACATCTATAGGTTTTGTATACAATCATACTTCCAATGTAGATATTTTGGACATGACAAAAGAAAAGGCCAATGTCATTCAGAGCTATAGACGTAGAGGACCGGTGGCGGACGTGCGACTTGGATCATCTGATGATCGTTGCCACTTCTCAATGGGCCACCATGTAAATTAAACAGAGAATTAGGAGATCTGTAAAGTGTTAAAGGTCCTTGTCACCCTGAACATCTGCACGATTCAGGACGTACAAATCACATTTAGCCCCCTCTTCAGGGCTAATGAGCCCCCTGGGGGCGAGTGCAGAATAGACGTCAGTCTGTGGCTGTGAAATGCAGAAACCCCCTGCAGGTCTCCATTGTTCCACACGGGAGCAGGGAATCGGGAAGTAGACGATTTTCCTTTATTGAATGCAGACACAGAGTAATTGGGCTAATGATGGCTGTATACACAGTAATCCCCATCTGCATGGACACGCAATAGGATGAAGTCATAGAAGTGACTATTCATGGGACGATATTGCGGCCTTTCGCATCTCGTCATTGTGAGGAATATACAGAAGTATCCGACATCCAAATTATCTCAAGTGAACAAATAATAATGGCACATGTGCCGTAGCCTACAATAAATACCACATTACTGCGGTCCATGTACTGTGCCGCAGGTACCAACATCACCGCTGCGGCCCGTAAATCTGCTGATTGTGCGTCGCCTGTTATCGCCCTACGTGCTGCACCTTCACTGGCAATGAGAGGAGTCACACACAGGAGATTAATGAAAGTAGTAACGACAGAGGGCTCAGCCAGGGCAGGACAGATTACCAAGAATTACAGGTATTAGCGAACAGATGGATAAGAAACCACACGTCCAAGAGGTGGAGGCAAAATAGTTTAAAGCCCAACAATCTGTGTTCTCAGGGATTGGGGAGGGGGGGGTCGCGAAGGGGTCAAATTATGGCTAAAACAGTGGGTTCAGGCCTCATGCATACAAGCTCTTGCATATCAAGGGCTGAAAACGACAAAAACGTGTGTCATGGATGCGCGGTCAAGTGACAGCAAAATTAACTTCAGGAATTCGACCTGCATATGGATTCGAGAAAAACAATCGTGTGCGCAGGTCCATTGAAATAAATGTGTCAGTGTGTATAGCCTATAGCAGCGGCCCCACGATGGGTCTGCATTGCAATATGGCAGGGAGGAGAGGCTTCTACTTTATTCCATCATATGGGTTTACACTAAAACGTAGAATAAAGGAGAACCATGTGTTTACATCTAAAACTCGCGGTGCTCCTACCCTACTGCTATCACTTCAGAGATTGGAAGAAGCTGCTCTTAAATTGCATTTCTAAATGCAATTCAATTGGAGCATGCGAACGCTGCCCAAGGCCCCTCACACACTGACGCATGGTCGCCCGAGCAAACAGGAGAGACTAGGAGTGAGTGCTCCCCACCCCTACCCTCTCCATTGAAAGCTGAGTGACCAGTGCCGTAATATAGGATATTTCCTATATTTTCACAGTGCAGTGGAGCAGCACGTACTCACTGCACCATAACGGGGTGCCATAGATGTGTATGGGGGCCGTGATCCAGCCACAATTTTTTGTGTGCCTAAAAGGTGTCATATAGAGGGCGATGCCTCAACCTGACATACGCCAGATTGGATTTCATGTCATTGGCTAGCTCTGGAGTTGGCTCACCTCCCCAAAAACAAGACATCTGTCAACTGGTACTGCCAAAATCAGTGCATGACCATCCTTATGTGCAGCATGCTGGGAAATTCAGTTCACTAGTGACACGCTTGACAGAAATAGGTGAGAGTTTGGGAAATAAAAATTATATAAAATAAAAAAAAAAAAATATATATTTTTTTATTATTTATTGATCATCTTTTTCTTAAAATAAGGTGTGGGGGTGTTGGCATATATTATCCAATCTAAAAGCCTTCCTCCTTAAATTGAGAAATCCCATTCCATTAAATGATTAATTCCCATCGGAGAAAGGATGAAAGGCAGAATAAAAGATCCTGGAATGCTCAAATCTCTCCGGGAAGAGGAGATGTCCTGACCGGCTCCCTCGGCCTGTGCCGTGTTGCTGGCATCTTCTGAGGACGGCTGCTGTGAGGATTTCAGTCTGATCAGCCTGACAAGAGGAAGCGCAGGCCGCGGCGGGAACATCACACACACTAGCAAAGTGCACAAAGCTCTTTTCACAGGGAACACAGATTTCTAATTTGTAACCTAACACAAGGGCCAGAAGACGGGATAATGACCGGTTATGACAGGCGAGAACCACAAGCCGCCCTCTGATGTACAGAGAAGAGTAAAAGTGCTAAAGGGAAGATCACGAGGGGGCACTGACTCAGACTAACAAAATGCTTTTGGACTGGAGATTCCCCAATTAGTTTAGAGATATATGTGAAGTCTTAGGCGGAATCTTAGATATGGCAGAAATGTGCAAATTCATTGAAATTTAAGGTTTTAGTTTTTACTGCACATATTAAATATCCTAATGGGTACATTTTAAATAAAAGGGACTTTACAAAGGAAAAATCTGAAGCCAAATTTCTAGGAAACCTATGGTAATGTTCTGTATTCACCGGAAGATCGGGAAGGCACCAGAGGCGCAAGTTCCGGGGCCCCCACCACCCGGCATTTCTTCACCCGTGCTTTATGATCAGCAATACCAGTGTTCTATGGGGGTTTCACATGACTGGCTTCATCCAATGAGTTGCCTCTTTGAACCATGGTCACTACAAAGAAAATGAAGTCCCATACCAATGGGGTCTCATTGGATGAAGGGGGTCCCCTTAACCCTTGAACATCCAGTCCAAAAACCATATGCACCTAAACAACGCAATACCCAGGAGCCGGAGAAGGGCAGGAATGGGTTCTCCAAACCCCCCACCACCAGCCCCACCCAACCCTTGCCTTCTAGGGTTTTTTTTTTTTTTTTTATAACCTGGAAGCTGCTAGCCTATGGGAAAAGTAAATAAAAAAAGGAGTCAAGTCACATTTATTTGGCTCTATTTTTTACGACTATTGTAGCAAATTAATCAAAAATAAAGATTCAGAAAACCCTTTTAACCCTTTGCAAGGCATAGAAGGATGGGACAGATCTTCATTTACTATAAACAAAATCTACAACCTGCGATAGGATTTACCATTTTTACCCAAAAACATCTGCAGCAATTCTGTGAATCTTCCCTTATACCCACTGGTGCTTTCCCCCTCATCCACTTTCATGTAAGGACACCCCCATGAGAGCAACACAGACCAGAGGGATGTCACAGAACATTTTGGGTGATTCCCCTTTAATTCCCCAGACAACCTTCCCTTTCATATGGGACTGTGACATTTCCTACTGAACTCCACAACAAGGATTATTTCCTTATGATTTGCATACAGCGTCCTGAAGAGCTGCGTACCCTGTAAGTCAGATTTTTATTAAAATGGACGGGAATCCGTCTTTTGGACGGAACTTTGATATTACTCTCCCAAATTAATGGCAGAAAGCTATTAATAAATAGACTGCGGCTGGCATGATAAATGTGACCGAATGTCAGGATGAATGAGTGATAACTGGCAGCTCAGGAGTATCGGGCCGTCATCGGAGCAGACTTCAGAGCAGCTGCTTATGACAGAAAAGAGATCCGTCTGCCAAACGGGTCATGAATATTCAAGGCAGAGGGCAGGAATCACAATGAGGATGGCGAGGTCTGCAGCTGCCACATCAACGCCACACGCCAGCTGATAAATCCTAACACTTACAAACTGTTGGACGGGCAAAGCACCCATAGTTAAAGCAGCAAAACAAAAGAAATACCAACGTTTATATCGGCGAGCCGCGGGGGGCATTACCGGGGCGCTATGAAATGGGCCCACCTGTGAATGGCAGATAAGGACAATTTACTTTGCATTGCTAAAGAGCTGCCATCTATTATGGGAGACTAAGGGGCAATTACATGTAATCATGACAACTTGGTCACAATAATAATAACAGTAATCACTGTCACAGCGACCGCCAATGACTTCAAGACTAAAAATGTTGCAGAGAATAATAATATTTGATGTGGCACTTCTGAGTCAATTTATTCAGTCCGCGCTAATGTCAGGAGGCCGCCAGTCCCAGGGAAGGCATTTCATTGTTGGCATTTCTGGGCTCAGGAGTCGGATAATTAAAAAAAAAAAAAAAAAAAAAAAAATTATAAAGCCATATGAGGGGGATATATATGTTGTATCATGATATATATCATATATAAAAATTCATGTCAAAATAGGAAAGAGTTTATATAAAGCCATATCATAGTCCAATGTTCACATGAATGAGCAGGTTCTGTATAAAGAACTTTACACCTCCTGCGCAGTGTATAGTATATATATGTATACGCTTTATATTACCTTAAAGGGGTTGTAACTAGTTTGGATGTTATACATGTTATAGAGGATAACAAGCTGATCACTTACAGTCTGACTGGTGGGACTCCTGTTCCCACCAATGGATGGAGCGGGAAGACGGGGATGTGTCCAGACACTCCTTTTAATAACACGGGAGTGTCCGAAATTTCTGAGCTCAGTCATCTCCAGCATTCACAGATAGTTAATAGGAGTGACCGAGATCCTCAACCTGTCACACAACCCATCAGTGAGAATTCCCATGCTTTGGATTGCTGGGGTCTCAGTCTGATGATCGGTTGAGATCCCAGGAGTCAAAAGAACTCTCACTATATCCAATTGTTACCATCTAGAACAGTGGTGGCAATCCCATGCCAAGAGTGCCAGAGGCGGCTCTCAAAGTCCTCTCCCTGGGCACCCAGGCCATCACCCCAGTGCAAAGCTCACCAGACAGGACCCAAGACCTCCTGCGGTCCCAAGCTGCCCAGGACATGCCATGCTCAGAGCTATTTTAAAGTGACTGGCACAGCCTGGAGAGAAGCTACAATAATAATGGGAATTTCTACTCCTTTCTACGTTATTGGTGTCTCCAAGACGCCAATACAATCGAAACCTGTGACAGAGTAGAGAGTAATAGGTTACAGCTTATAGGGGCAGCAAAGTTTTATCCCCTTGGGATGTTTAAACAATAAAACTCATTTTACCCCCTTACTTTACAATTTTACTCAGTTTTAATGCCCTTTAAGCTCCCAACACTCAGTGATCTTCTGATCATTCACTAGTATCTGACAAATAGAATGAGAGCGAAGAGACAGATCAGAGACGAGGAGATAGATATCAGATACAATGAGACACTTCTAGCTCAGATGTAGCAGATGTAAATCTTGTCTTCGTGTGGACACCCCTTTAAATTGCTGTATTGGCACTTTGCAAAAAATGAAATGGGGAATTTCCTTGCAGTTTGGAATCCTAAATGTTTACCAATGACATGGAACATATCAATATCTCTGCCAATAACCTGACACATTCAGATCTGATAGAAAGAGAGAACATTGGTAGGGATACATGTCCCTTTGACAATGGGGATTTTTACAACATGTCAAATTCCTCCATTTTTCCTCTTGGAAAAACAACAATTCACAACATAGAATGGATGAGTTGTTGGAAAAACATTGCGCAGGACTATCACCAAGCTATACTGTGGACGAGAACAGGATACAAGGAAAAGAAGTATCAAGTATTCATATAAAAGTAGACATTATAAAGAATATGTAGGGAATGTGCTCCCAAGGGTCCATGTCATATTTGAAGTTCTGTTTAGCTTTGGAATTAGATTTACATATCATAATTTTTTTTTCATGACACTAAAGACTAATGTGAGAATTCTTCTTAGAATTAGCATACAAATACCATAACTAAAAATGTGAAAAAAAATCATTTTTATTATTCTTATTCTATGTTATTTTTCCGCATTAAAGTTTAAAAATAAATAAATAAGCAAAAAGATAAATAAACCTTTATAAAAATGTGTTACAAATATGTACGGCATCAATCACCATTCCCGAGGTACGCTACAGATGACAAAGACGCAGGTCAAAATGCGTTGGTCTGTTATGAACCTGTATTAAGCTTTAATTTGCATCATTTTAATGGACAAGTAATAAAAGAATGTGAAATTTTATCCTTGATGTTCCATATTTTTCTACGGTCACCAAAATGTGTTATAAATATGAAAGGCATCAATGTCACAAATCCCCAGGTGTAGCTACAGATGCAGAGGGTGCATGTACTTCTGAAAGCTGCGTCAGCTTTCTCTACACCTTCTTTTCCAATCTGCCTTGAGCAGACAGGGTGGAGGGGGTCACATTGCAAACACCAACACATTCTGAACAGTGGTACAGCTTTGGGGACACTTTAAAGAGGAGAATCTCCCCTTTAATATCGACAATTAGAGTGCAGAGTCTCATGTTTTAAAAATGACATAAGAACTGAGTTTCTAGATGCCACAGTTCACAAGATATAGCTATTTACACACATGTTCACATGTCATTTGCCTTGGGGTATGTGCAGTTAGAATGTGTATAGCAAAATAGCATGCGTGAAAGGGTTAATAACACTAAAATGAAGCAGTACAAGTAATAGGCAGTGTTGCAATTACAAGAAAGCTGAGGCCTTTAATCGCTGCCCAGGGGGCTTTGTGGGGGTGACTGAGCCGATACCATTTAATACCGCCATAATTAGCCCAATGAAAACCTGCCAAAAGTTCTGAACGATCCCATTAATGAGACCATCCAGCGCACAAGTTTCTCTTTGCAGGGGTGGAGCAGGCATTACAGGTGCACATTTGGGGAACCTGTCCTGCCAAATAAAATGAGTACATGAATTACGAGCTCCTATAGATGAAGCCGTTTATATTTGCTCTCATTCTGCTTTGAAGAACTGAAAATGCAGATTAGTCTCAGACACGTCATGCCCAAAGCAAACAAACACCAAAGCTAGACTGCACATAAACCTGCAGCTAATAAAAGAACATCATACAAACACACGTACACCATAGCCAATGCTCAGGAATGGTACACCAACACTTTAAAAGGGAACCAGTCACCACATTTTCACATATATAGCTGGTGGCAGGTTCCTATACAGCCCTATTTTTTAGCTAAAAATTATGTCCTTTATATCCACATAAACCAACTTTATATTATATGCCCTGGCATCAGAAAACGCTTGCCCTGCTCGATCAGCCCCTTCTCTCTACTCCTCCCCATGTCCCATGCTTCTTTTCAGCAAGTCATGTGACCAGAGTGACATCATCACAGGTGCTTATTCTCCTAGCATAAGAAAACTGTACACTATGCGTATATCTGATCACATGAAATAATAACATGCCTGCATGGACGTCTACTCCCCCCCATCCTCTGTGGAGACATGCTGTGATTTCATGTGGTCAAATAAACACATGGGTTAGATGTTGCAGATGTAACAAGATCTTTGAGGATGTCATCCTGGACACATGACAAATGATGTAACAGAGCTCTCCATACTGCAGAATACCATAACCCATCCATCAGGAACAATCAGGAGGCCGGACAATGCAGGGCTTCATTTGACTCAAGAAGTGTCACTGGACTGACCTCAGGTGAGTTGCATACAAGTTTACAAAATGATTTTTGTAACACTACAGCCATGGAAATTAACCATTTAAAGAGAAGGGCAATGCTTTTAAACATAGTTTTGAATCATGGATTTATTTTGGGTGGGTTAATTTACATGATACATTCTCTTTTAGGCATGACACGAGAACTAGCCAAAGTTTTCTGGTGTAAACTAGAATGGACTCAAAAACCAACTATGACTTGTAATAGACACAAGTCTAGGACATCAAGTC
Organism: Engystomops pustulosus; assembly: GCA_019512145.1. Taxonomy (NCBI): domain Eukaryota; kingdom Metazoa; phylum Chordata; class Amphibia; order Anura; family Leptodactylidae; genus Engystomops; species Engystomops pustulosus. The sequence goes on along the minus strand of CM033642.1, from coordinate 232,414,817 downwards.
TGAGATCATCAAAAACCTGGCTATTTACTGTAGTGATATATATATACACACACACACCCCATATACACTCTGCCAGAGAGAGAACCAGGTCAGCTACATACATAACCATACAACAGGAACCCCTCTCATTATCATAAAGGAAATGCTATAAGAGTTTTTAACCCCTCTGTACAAAGTCGGACAGCATCAGCCCAAATAAAATAAGACATATTGCCTGTACACATAGATCCATGTATGGAAAGTTCACACTAATACTAGGTGGACATCTCATTGCAAGATAGAAAAGCCACAAGACCAGTAACAGGTGCTGTTGATTAATAAACAGAAAAAAAACACACACACACACACACACACTAATAAAAAAAGTTGAAAACCCACTAAGATGTCCAATGAATGCAAATTGTCCAATCCCGTTGTGAAATGTGTGGTATTGGGCAAAGATCCTGCATCAGTCTCAGAAGAGACTGGTACCATAACTGGAACCTAGAGGTAAAGGCACAGGTGACAAAAGAGGGTGATAGTGGTGTAATTTCTTCTTTATTGTATCCTATGTAAAATAGCAGCAGCAGGGGGGGGGGCATAACGCAGACACCTACGCGTTTCGCCTAGAATAGTCTGGAAGCTACATACAGCATTTGGGGAAGAGCTGTGGAAACATGTAGCAGGTAAGTATCACAGACATGACAATAAACACTGTAGTGGCCGAGGGCCAGGATGAAATAATTAACCACTGAACGCCCTATGGAAAGGGATGCAAAGTAGGAGGGACCATTCACACGTTCAGGTTTTCCGATGCCATTTTTTGGGGGCGTCAAAACTGCATCAGAAAACCTGAACGTGTGAATGCACCCGTAACCAAGAATGAACACACACCAAAACAAAACAAATATATAGTATTGATTTTTTGGGCCAAGAAACTAAAGATATACTTAATATAAAATAAAAACAATCTTCAGCTGCCACTGGGCACAAAGTGAGACTGGCAGGGTAATAACAGTCTATGTACAGATACATCCTTGGGGAAATAATTTTCTGTTCACATTGTGCAGTTTTTTCATACCAGGATTTTGTTTTTATTTCTGCTTCCTTGTATATATACAGCAGCCGGGGTCTCAGCTGATTGTATAGCTGGTTATATGCTGTATATACATTCACAAGACGCCAGAATGACTACAAGCCATGCTCTATTTCTCTCCAGCTACAGACTGCTATTATATTTTATCTTCCCACCAAGTCATGACAGAAATATCTCCTCTGAGATCTTGCTCAATGTCTGGAAACAGATCCAGCCTTAGCACCCGTGTTCAGATCAGTGGCATCCAGCGCAGCTCCGGGGAAGCTGTCAAGTGCTGCACAGTTAAGACTTTATTATCAATTACAGTACGAGAAACGCATCGCTGGCATAAGAAGGAAAGCAAAGGGCCCCGCGTATCTACAGCGCACAATAATACACTATACATTATATAATACAAGAAGCAGGGCCCCGCGTATCTACAGCGCACTATAATACACGATACATTATATAATATACAAGAACAGGGGCCCCTATCTACACCGACAAAACATAATACTAATACTCCACAACTAGCCCCGTATCTACACCGCCACACTATACACTCTCATTATATAATTACAAGAAGCAGGGGCCCCGCGTATCTCACACGCTCACAATAATAACTATACATTATATAATATACAAGAAGCAGGGCCCCGCGTATCTACACCGCACAATAATACACTATACATTATATAATATACAAGAAGCAGGGGCCCCGCGTATCTACAACAACTAAACCGCACAATAATACACTATACATTATATATATACAAGAAGCAGGGGCCCCCATATCTACAAAACAACACTACTTACACAGACACCCACCGCGACTAAAAAGATATACACTATACATTATTAATATACAAGAAGCAGGGCCCCGCTATCTACACTACACCGCCTAATACACTATACTTATATATATCAAGAAGCAGGGGCCCCGCGTATCTACACCGCACAATAATACACTATACATTATATTAACAAGACACGGGCCCCCATAGCGTACTACAAGAATACAAGCAATAACAACAAGAAGCAAACCGCACAACAATAATACACTATACATTATATAATATACAAGAAGCAGGGGCCCCGCGTATCTACACTACTACCACTAACTCACATCTACACCGCACTATAATACACTATACATTATATAATATACAAGAAGCAGGGGCCCGCGTATCTACACCGCACTATAATACACTATACATTATATAATATACAAGAAGCAGGGGCCCGCGTATCTACACCGCACAATAATACACTATACATTATATAATATACAAGAAGCAGGGGCCCGCGTATCTACACCACACAATAATACACTATACATTATAATATATACAAGAAGCAGGGGCCCCGCATATCTACACCGCACTATAATACACTATACATTATATAATATACAAGAAGCAGGGGCCCGCGTATCTACAACACAAATACACGCACATATAACTATACATTATATAATCAAGAAGCAGCCCCCTATCTACACCGCACAATAATACACTATCTTATATAATATACAAGAAGCGGGGCCCCGCATATCTACATCACACCGCACAATAATACACTATACATTATATAATACAAGAAGCAGGGGCCCCGTATCTACACACAACAATAACAACATTATAAAATTACAACCACACCACACCGCACAATAATACACTGTACATTATATAATACAAGAAGCAGGGCCCGCGTATCTACACCGCACAATAATACACTATACATTATATAATATACAAGAAGCAGGGCCCCCCGTATCTACACCGCACAATAATACACTGTACATTATATAATACTAAAGAAGCAGGGGCCCCGCGTATCTACAAACACATATACTACACTATAATTATATATATACAAGAAGCAGGGGCCCCGCGTATCTACACCGCACAATAATACACTATACATTAATAATACAGAAGCAGGCCCCCGATATCACTATCTACAACCACAAATACACTATACATTATATAATATACAAGAAGCAGGGCCCGCATATCTACACCGCATCAATAATACCTATACATTATATAATACAAGAAGGACCCATGTATCTACACTACACAATAATACACTATACATTATAAAATACAAGAAGCAGGGCCCCGCGTATCTACACCGCACAATAATACACTATACCAGTGGTGGCGAACCTATGGCACTGGTGCCAGAGGCGGCACTCGGAGCTCTTTTTGTGGGCACCCAGAACATCACCCCAGCATGAAAATCACCATACAGGAATTTTCCTGCAGAATCTTCCTACAATGATAGGTGAATTTTCCCTCCTCCTTTCAACTGCGTTGGTGCCGTTATCAGGCTGAACAATTGAAAATTGTCAAAGAACAAGGAGATACGAATTACTGCTTACATTTCTGTGCTGGCACTTTGCAACAAATAAGTGGCTTTTGGTTGAAGTTTGGGCACTGAGGCTCTAAAAGGTTCGCCATCACTGCACTATACATTATATAATACAAGTAGTAAGGGCCCCGTGTATCTACACTAAACAATAATACAAGAAAGTGTGATTCTCCCCCGCCCCTATATATGACCCCAGGTAATTCAGGTGGTCTAATGTCAGAGGTTAATTGGGAAAATTAACTACAGGCGGTCCCCTACTTAAGAACACCCAACTTACAGACGGACCTCTGGATATTGGGAATTTACTGTACTTTAGCAACAGGTTACAATAAATAGCTATAACATGTTATCACAGGTGTCTGTAATGAAGATTTTTTGTTAATCCTGGTTCTCGTGACAACCCAACATTTTTAAACTCCAATTGTCACAGAGACCAAAAAAAAAAAATCTGTGTGGGGTTACAATGATAAAATATACAGTTCCGACTTACATACAAATTCAACTTAAGAACAAAACTACAGACCATATCTTGTACGTAACCCGGGGACTGCCTGTAATATGAAGAATACTTCAAGAATAATTCCCAATATTTCACTATAAATCCGGTTTATTGTGGCAGCGATGCGGCTTTCATAGGAAATCTATCGGAGACCTGCAGGAAAACTGAAAATCACCGGGAGGAAGAAGTAATATCTCAGCTTGTAATTCTCCATCCTGCTGACACCTCTACATAAGGAAACAGAAGATACGGGTGAGTCCTATGTAGCAGCTACACACGTATGAGCCGGAGATGTAAAGGAGACGTCTATTAGTGTCAGGCAGGAGGCGTCATACGCAGAGATGTCAAGTGTTATTAATATACATTACAAGGCGCAGCGGGAGCGACAGCAGTGACAGAGAGCAACGTACTGCCCAGATTACTGCAAGCAAAGTAGCCAGTATTAAAGGGGAACTCCACCAGCAAACACTGCATGAAGACTATAAGTCACATAATAAGCAGTCTATGTGTAGTTGGCAGTCCTCTCTCTGCTGGTGGGAGTTCCTCTACGCTGTGGTTAAATTTTGTTTCTAAAAACACAAAACAACCGCAGTGTGTGAACACGACCAATCAGACAGGATCCATAGGATACTTTGTATAGGTGGCGCTTAAAGGGGTTACCCACTTTCAGCAAATAATTGATATTGTATGTGTAAGGAAAAAAAGTTACAGAAAGTATATTGAAAAATGGTGTATCAATTCCTTGTACTTTTCTAGATCTCTGCTTGCTGTCCCGCTATAGAAAGCTTCTGTGTTTACTTCCATTGGATAGAAATCTGACCATGGTCAAAGGATGTCACACAGGTGCACAACTAATTACTCTGTGTACCTGTGTGACATAACCATAGATTTCTATCCACAGGTAGTAAACACAAAAGCTTTCTACAGTATAACAGCAAGCAGAGATCTAGAAAACAGTGAGGAATTGATAGACACTACACTGGAATATTGTATAACTTTTTATTACTCAAACAATAACAATTATTTGCCGAAAGTGGACAACCCCCTTTAAAGGGCAGGATGAAAGGATTTAACCAGAAGGATGAAAGATTGTATGCAAATGAGCCGGCGGGGCCCCAGGCTACATTAACCCCTTACCGCTGTGCGCCGTACTAGTAGGGTCCCAGTGCATGGAGAAGGCTCGCGGGCTGAGTCCTCTCCATAGCTGGTGAGTCTTTGCTGCTTATTGCAGCAAAGACTTACCGGTAACACCGCAAATCGGTGCTAGCACCGATCACGGGTGTTTTCACGCTGCACGCCGCCGGCAATGCTGTAGATAGTGGCGTATGTGCGCCGCCATCTTGCCCCGGATCATCGCTCCTCATAACATCATCGGGGAGCGGCGAACCTTCATCATGAGAGCCTCGGGTCTTCGGAAGACCCGAGGCTATCGCGTTATAACCCCTTTATAAATGAGGAGGAAAATCCCCATTTACTGCCATACTGTAGTATGGCAGTACAGGCAGTCCCCGGGTTACATACAAGATAGGGTCTGTAAGTTTGTTCTTAAGTTGAATTTGTATGTAAGTCGGAACTGTATATTTTATCATTGTAATCCCAGACAGAATTTTTTTGGTCTCTGTGACAATTGGATTTTAAAAATGTTGGGTTATCATAAGAATCAGGATTAACACTAAAGCTTCATTACAGACACCTGTGATAACTGTTATAGCTGTTTGTTGTAGCCTGGGACTAAAGTACAGTAAATTACCAATATCCAGAGGTCCGTTTGTAACTATGGGTCATATGTAAGTTGAGTGTTCTTAAGTAGGGGACCGCCTGTATATAATTGATCGATCAGACAACCTAAGGTTAAAGTAGTGAAATAGTGAAAGTAAAAAAAACCCTTAAAAATACTAATCACCCCTCTTTCCCTAGAACTGATATAAATATTAATAAACAGTAAAACACATTAGGTATCACTATGTACGAAAATGCCCGATCAAAATAGAACGGTTTTTCACTGCGTTTAACTCTAACGGAAAATAGCGCCAAACGTCGAAAATGACACTTTTTTGCCATTTTGAAAAACGTATTAAAAAAAAAAAAAAGTGATCAAAAGACAGTACAGTCCTAAAAATCATAGCAATGAAAACGTCACCAAAAGTCGCAAAAAAAAAAAAAAAAAAAATGACCCCACCCACAGCTCCGTACACCAGTATGAAAATAATTTTGCACAAGAGGTTTTAATTTTAGATAAATTTATGAAAACAAAAACCTATACAAATTTGTTATCCCCATAATCGCAACGACCCAAAGAATAAAGTAGACATGTCATTTGGGGCGCACAGAGAAAGCTGTAAAAATCCAAGCCCACAAGAAAATGGCACAAATGCGGTTTTCACCATTTTCACTGTATTTGGAATTTTTTTTCTCGCTTCCCAGTACACGGCATGGAATATTAAATACAGTTATTATGAAGTGCAATTTGTTATGCAGAAAAATAAGCCGTCACACAGCTCTGTACATAGAAAAAATAAAAAAAGTTATAGATTTTTGAAGGTGAAAAATAGAAAATGAAAAAAAAACAAAAAAAGGCCAGGTTGTTAGGGGTTAACACCTATGGAGCCCCTGAGGCTCGTTTGAATACAATCCATCATCCTGGTGGCCCTTTAAGTTTAAACACCTGCAGAAAAATTATATAGCAACAGTAATAAGCCTCCATGGAAGAAATATCACTACAAATCAACATAAGATTAATAAAGTTTTTATTTTTTTTCAGGTTTTGCTTCTTTTTTTTTTTTTTTACTTCAAACAAACCCACAATTTTGGCTTTGTAGACGTTATTCACATTGCGTTTCTTTTTCCTGTCCGAGTATTTATGGGCAGCCTTTATACAGGACTTTGTAGCTTTAAATTTGCCCGTGAAGTTTTATCAGACGTGAACACGAGGGCAGTGATCCCTGGGAGCGCGGTCCTGATTAGTACTTCACAGAAGGGCTTGTTTTCCTAAAATTATCAGAGGAAACCAAACAGATGGCAGCGGCCTAAATGTGGTACTTTACGGACTAGATGACAGAGCAGCTTTGTAGGCGCCGTCATCTTATCTTAAGAGAGAAACTCTGGAGAACGCAATGTACAGGGGCTTTCATCATAACATCTCTGCTGAGCGAGTGGAGGATGGGGGGAGTAGTACTGGAACACTTTAGGTTGTCTGGTGACAAACCCATATATTTACAGTCGTCTGCAACAGCAAGCTCTGAGAACTGAGATATTGCTTTTTCAAAGCCAAAAATATTGTTAGCCTATCCTAATGGATATACGATTAGTGGGGACAAACACCCAGCACCCACACACTTACTGTACTCAGCACATAAATAGAGAACAGAACATGAATCAGACAGCTCCGTTCTTTGTGTTGTGGCTGTAAAGAGTTACTGCAGTGGAGCTAATATTTATGGGGGTTTGTCTGCAGTAACCTGGTCTGACCACTACACCGAGAGCGGAGCCGTCTGCTTACAGATCTATACTCTTATAAACTAATGTGTGAGGGTGCCGGGGGGAAGGAAGCCTAACACAGGCAGACACACACGTTACTCCAATACATTCGTTTTTGAGGCCCAGCATCCAAGTACCAGGGTGTCCTGGGTTCCGATTCATCCAATGACACGGGACTTCACTTCCTGATCAGAGGCAGGGCCTAAACATGAAACTACAGGAGCAACTCAGGAACCGGAACAGGGTAAGCATGTACCATCAAAACAAAGCATGGATAAACCATGGACACTTTCATCTTCTTATATTTGTTATGCATGGCCTCCTGCCTTCTAGAATCCACTTTTATAATTGTACGAATGAGTCAGAAGGGCTCTTGGGGCGTTTCCAGGGCCCCTTCTGTGATGTAGCTTCACAGGCTATTACACTGTGCAGTAAAATTACAACAGGCGGAAGTGGGGGGGCATGCTGAGAAACGGCGATGTAATCCGCTCTTAAAATCTTCTACTAGGCAGGAAGACGGCAGCGCAGGGAATATTATATTCATGCATGCGCAGGATTTTTATATTCCCTGAGCTGCCATCTTCCCGCCCAGTGCGAGATTGGAAGAAAGCGGATGACATCACCAGTTCTCAGAACGCGGCTGGCTTCTGCTTTACCCAGAAAAGTTAACTTGGGGTATTAACTTTTTCTGACATTTTTGGCTTTGGCTCCGTTTTATCATATCCTGTCCTCCTAAGGGTATCCACAGATATGACTGTTACATACATAGATGCTGTTGCAGTAGATAAGCATCAAACCTTCCCTTATACTTCTCAAAACATCACAAGTAGCCACAAAAAAACGCAACGTGTGAATGGAGCCCAACTCTGACATCTGCACATTTCTGGCTCACCGTGACATGTGACAGCCCACCATATGTATGTATCCTGAGCAGATGAGGAGTAGGTCATCGTACCACTGTGTGCATATGCAACAACAGCAGCCACAATGGCCACCTGCCAGCAGTCCAGCTCTCTTTCCAGACTGCGGCTCAATGATTCATTTGACCTAAGGCCTCGGCTGCATGAATCAGGATATACCCTGTTACCAGTGACATCAATCACACAACAATGGCCTGCGGCCAGTGGGCAGCGGGGCACAGCTCCCGGTTTTGCAGGGCAGCAGGTCCAAGTCCAGCGCTTTGTTCCAGGCTCGGGTATCAGGTGATTCACACATGTCATCCTATCTGAGCTCACCAGACGTCAACCTTAAATCTGTTTGTAGAAGAGGGAGCCGAGTGCCAAGGGCTCTGCAGACTGCTGACATCCCACTGCAGTATTCTGCTGACCCGATGAAATGCCTGGAATTCATTACATAGAAAATTAACACAGGGATGGCTTAAGTTAATATAGCAGCCGGGGGCTCCTGCTAAGACACGGCCGCCTGCGCCGCACACCTTGAGAAACATTTCAAAGTGCTTCATAACTCCCCGAGGTCCATTATGTTAAACCGGAACACAAAAGATATTTAAGACATTAAATAAGTATCCCGGCAATTGCCGGAGCCCATCAAGATGCCGCCATCCATCCTGACAAAGGAGCTGTCTGCGCGGCGGAGATTTCCATGCATCTCCCAGACACATTTTATAGGTTTCATTGTATTTACCTCACGAGGGCTGCAAGCCTGAAATCTAAATGAAAGCTTCTCGGGCCTAATGTCGCAGTTTTACGGCTTGGATTTTTTTTTTTGCTTTGTATTTTCTTGTCTTTGTGTAAATTTATTTTGCTTGATAATTACGCTACTATAGAAAAGAAGAAAAAACCCATAAAACAACCCCCCGCCCTCCACTTCTGCTAAATAAATGATAGGGGTTTCTGCTTTATGCAGGCAATGTAAAATGGGAACAAACAGGGTCAGGCGTGTGCCCGTTTATGGTTTCGACATCCCCCGGAAGATCTCCTGTCACTTTCATCAAATAGAAACTGAGGAAATCGAAAGTTTGCCCGAAGCTGGTAGTACAACAGGTACAACCTGTACAAGAATGTGTGTGATACTGACCCATGACCACAGAATAAGATGGCCTGGGCCATAAACTGGGGCAGGAATAGGACCCCTCCCCCACACTATCATTTGCGGCTTGGTCAGTTGGCTCACACATGCAGATTTGGAAACCACGACTGCGGGTATGAGGCCATAGATAAAGAACTTATCCGCGTGTTATCGGTTGAGCCGATACATTTTACATTCATGTAGCTTTGGACACGCGTGGTGTCGGTTCATATAGAGCAGTCCTATTTTTCTAATCCCAAACTATCCCTTTAAAAAGGTATATTCAGAGATTTCGGTTGTGCTACAACGTTTTAACTATAGATGTCCGAGAGTAGGTTTGGGCACATGCTTAATGGATTGGCTGCCGAGCCAGTCCGGCAAATTGACGCCTCTAACAACTAGCCATGGCGACAACCTGGTCAGTCATAGCCTTGGCTAGTTATTAGGGGTGTTAATAAGCCATATTGGCCAATGTGTCGAGAGAAAGGCACCCAAAAGACGAATCTGCTCATCAACCATGTGCTGTGGTTTCAATATCAACTGTGTTTAAGGCAGAATCGCCAAGTCGGAAAACTAACGCTCGGATTTCGGCAGGTTTGTAGCCAAGCAGGTATCCATACACTAGGAGCAAGCAGAGATCAATAAGCCTCAGTTCACATGGAGTTTTTCCTCCCTTACTTGTAGGGAAGACTCCAAAAAAACACCACAAGGAGGTGGATTTATTGTTACCTGAAACGTTGTGTGTTTTGTTCTGGTCCTTCGTGGTGTTATGTCAAGGCTAAACTTTTTTTTTTTAAATATTTTACATAAAACTGTACATTTTCCAGTGAAACGGTCATGCGCATAAAATCATGATACATCATATATTTTGCAAAATTTCCTAAATGAGCAAGTAACAAACAATGTGTTGGAACGGTGACATTCGATTAAGCCGCATCCCTTCTCTCCCCAAAAACAAAACTTTTTAAAACTTCATAAAAAGTGGCATGTAGGAAGAGGGCAAGAACATATGGAGGCGGCCATGGCTCGTCACGACTGACCTGTAAATATTCTGGATGACAGCCACTAGAGAAACTGTAAGGACGAATTCACACACAATTTATCAGAGTTTTCTTTCTTGTCAGCAATTCAACTTTTTAGCTCTGAAAGGGAGAGATGTAAGCTGTAACTCTCAGCTTATATTATGAATGATGTGATCCTCCGTTCTCTTCACATCTGGCAGTCATTGTAATAATGATAGTAAGAGGACTGATGAAAAGGGATCACTACAGAACAACTAGCCAAGGGAATAGGAACTAAACAAATGTGAAGGTTTCTTTTTCATTAAATGCAAGAGTAGAAAATGAGATTAAGGTAAGTGATACAAAATGAATCAAAATTTTTTTTTAATAACAGACAGATTTGTTTACATTTTTTAAATACATTTTAAGGCTGGATTCACACGACCGGTACCCGCCGTACCGTAGCACGGCGGGCACACGGCAGCGCGCGGGGAGAGGAGGAGGGGGAGAGCGCTGCTCACCCCCGCCCCTCTCCATAGGGATAATTGGCGCACGGCGCCGTATGCCCTGAAAAAATAGGACATGTCCTATTTTTTCACAGGCCATGGAGCAGTATGGTGCCGCACGCCCATTGCCGTCTATGGGGGACGTATATCGGCTGTATATACGTCGGCCGTATATACGTCCCCCTTGCGGTAGTTTGAATGCAGCCTAAAAGGAATCTACCATCCAACTCCTTTATGATAAACAAGGGGCACTTACTTATAGATCCGGGCAGCGTTACAATCCACTTGTCTATTTGTTATCCATGGCCTCCTCCCTTCTAAAGTCAACTTATAATTATGCTAAGGAGCCTAAAGGGCTCCTGTAGAAGTCAGAGCTCCTCAATGCTGCAGCTTCACAGGCTGTTACACTGTGCAAGGAGCTCTCCCCCCACCTTCCCACTATGTGCAGTCAGATTACACCAGGTAAAAGGTAGGTGCTGAAGCAGAAGGGGGAGGGGGGAAAGTGTAAAAGCCCGTGAAGCTGCAGCACAGGGGGGCAACACCCACAAAAGTCCTTGAGACTCATTAGCAGACTTTTAAAAGTTTCTTTTAGAAGTTAGGAGGCCACGGATAACAAATACAATAAGATTACCACAGTCAGAGTGGATTAAGTAGTAAAGGTCCCTGGTTTATCATGCTGGATACTAATGGTAGACTTCAAGTAAAGGACACCTACCACATGGGCGCAGCAATTCTACACACAGCACTCATATGCTGGCATATGCATCCCTAAACAGAATATGTTATTAATTTTGCTTCTTGTATCTTAGTTTTATGAAAATATATACATTTAAAAAATGCAAAGGAGCCTCAGGGGCTCCAACCTACATGACAGAAGTTCCTTCTGACTGTTGTCTGCAAACTACGGTATTCACATTCCTGCCCGCCTCCTCCACCACAGTTTGAGACATCAGGCAGCTTGTAACAACTCCCGCAACAAATAACAGCCCCTGAGGCTCATTTACATAATTTAAGAAAATCTATTTCAAGCACAAACAACAGACCCCCATTCAAGAGACATGTCAGCATGTAAATGAGCTTGCTGTAGAAGCACTGCACCCATGTGGCAGATTTCCTTTAGAAGAACAGATACACACAACCTGTACATCAATGGTTTGAGCAATAGGTGCAGCGCATTTCCTCAATCTTGTATAGACCACAAGGATGGTGCAAGAGCAAATTAGCACATGCATATTAAATGCACAATGTACTGCTCTGTTCCGAAACTGAACATGGTGAGGTGCTGTCCCAAAATTTAACACGATTACCTTGTAGCTCAGGTGTAATTTTCTATAATCTAGTGTGTGATATTTCATTTTTGTCTAAATAATAAGATGCCTAATAAAAGGAATAGAAGACAGCCCCCTCCGATCAATAAATCAAAACCCCTTAACTTCATATCACCAGCAAAGCTTGTTAAAAGTTCAGGTGAATAAGTGGATGACAACTGATGGAGATTTAGCTGGTGAGTGGTTGAAATTGTGCTGGTACTTCCTGCTGTGAGAGTGGGAAAGGAGTTGCTTCATAGGCAAGCACTGTTTTAAAGTAGCTCATATGGCTGCCGGGAGGTAGCAAACAATAAAAGAAAATATAGAATCTGAAGTTTGGATCACGGTTTACTGCTATATTGGAATAATTTACCCCAAAAGTCTTGATATGACGACAAGGAGCCAAATATAAACTCTTTTTGTTTATATTCTATGTTTATTCAACAGTGTCCAGGCCTCAAGAGCTGGCGAGCGGTAAAACAAAATTATAGCGGCAGAAGGAAGATGTATATTAATAGGAAGCTTCCTGTACGATAAGTTGTCTCTAAATATGTAACAAACTAATAAGCCTCAAAGGTTAAAAAGGAAAATTAAAACCCTTCTCTTCCCCCAGTGTGACACAAAACGTGTTAGTCAAGCTTTGGCGGAGTTTTTTTTGTTCTGGACACATTTAGCTCAAAATACAGAAGTAGAAACTTTTCATTATTCACTTTACGTAGGAAGGGGTAAAGGATCAAGAGCAGCTTTCAGCGAGTAGACCCCCCTCAACTCTGCGCACACAAAATACTGTAATCCTACAGGATTAGTAAATGTTACAACAGCAACTTTAGAAAGGAGACGTGTAGAACAAAAAAACAACTTTACTCTCGCTTCCGAATATAGAGGGGAGTGAAAGACGAATGATACAATCATGACATACCCCGAAGGCCTGAGTGATAGGGGCAGACGACCGGCACCTCAACTGACCGTGACAAAAGACGGTGCAATTAGCACTTACCCCAGAGGTCAGGCCCCTACTAAAATCGCCTACCTTGTGTAATCTGACCGTACCTGCATAGTAACTACCTGCATATAAAGCAATCTCACAATATTCCATATAACTGCAAACGCTTCATTTAGAAATTAACCCCATACATCCACCTAAAAAAAAAAAAATTTAAAAAAATACAGTCTCCCGAGAAGGCCAGACAAACCGGCCCTTCCCATTGTCATTACTCATTGAGACGACGTTCAGCACTTTATCTCTGGAGGAAAAGAAAAGTGTAGTGGGGAATAGTACAATTGTTTACATTAGGAAATGCAATAGAAGAGACGTCGACTATAAATTCTACAGGCACTTCCTGTGTATCGGGAGACGACAGGAAGTGGAGCCTGGCGGTAACCAGGAAGTAGTATCAACTAACTGCAGTTTGGTTAGTGTGACCCTTCGACATATCAATTGCTAGTAAGCCCTTTTAAATATTGTGTTTAATGCAGGATTGATACAGGACTCCAGACTGAACGGGAGGAGCGAGTGTATTTCTAGTAATGATTCACTACTAGGTTTAGTATTACTTTACAGCTGCTTGGGTGGCGTTTTCAAGTCCGGTTAGCTTTGACAAGAACAATCCTGTATATTATTATCATTATAGGGGGTGGGGAGAGGGGCGCAAGCTGCTCCTTATAAGACATTGTATGATGTAGGCTTTATGCCCTCGAAACAAGTCAGTAAGTATCTGGCGGACTTCATCAGAAAGTCACGACCAACCTTTCTGGGGGCATTAGTCCATCCGGTTATAACTCTACTCCAGACTGAGCGTGCTCTTCATTACAGAAGATAACATTCTGGCTACAATTCATAATTAGAACGAGATAAAATAAAATGGTTGCAATTATTTCACCTCATTAAATATTGATGAACGGCGTGTTTATTACTGTGCGGTCTGAACTATTGATGGCGGCGTGTCCTCCGCTCCACTTGTAAATTGCATCCTCTACAGAACAGAGCGTCTATTTAGACTGATAACTTCAAAGCCTCTTATACATTGACCTTGCAGATAACCCTCCTCTGATTAAAGGGCTAGGCTCAGCCAGAGCAACATGTGACTGCTCAAATCTAGGGGGCATCAAATGGGGCTTTTAAAGGATTCCCTTAGGCAACCCTCTCCTCAAATGACACTGCAGCCAATGCAGGGTAGAGGCCGTGTTTATGTGTAAGGTCAGGAAACTGGATGCCAGTGAATAAGGCTAAGATCCCAATAAGGACATGTAAACCTTGTGCAGAGCAGTAACATGCCTGTACATACAGGAGGAACAACACTATTTCATACATTATAGTAGTGTAGACTTGTACTGTGTTGGCCATAGACAGCAGAAGAGTGAAGTATCCGGCGATACCTTTTTGGAGCTTACTTAGTATATTTCATGCTGAGCTTTCGGGAATATTAGTTCTCTTTATCAAACATGGAGTTACAATCTTCCAGACATGTGATATAGATAACCTATCCTTCCGTATATTAGGTATACAGTAAATAAGAACGCGGGTGTCAGGTGGCCGACAACCAGCAGTGATCAGCTGTTCTGGGTCGCTTCTGGTTCTGAAACCATCGAGTGCACTCCTACACTTAGCTCTGGGCACTTAAATCGGGAGCTTGAAATACACGGAAACAAAAGTTGAAAATGAATACACTACATAAGATCGCCGCCTCCGCGAGGTAAAACATTAACCATGTTCCCCCACAGGGAACAGAAGAGGAAGACTCCAGAACAGACGTCCAGGCAACTTTGTGGTTCTTTATTTAGAGATAAAAATTCTATAAAACAAAAAAAAAAAAAAAAAAAAAAAAACGACAAAAAAAATGTCAAAATACTTTCCGCAGGAGAAGGAGCACACCGGATCCAATAAATAGCTGGAATAATATTCCACAGAGGAAGTTTTCGTCTGTCTACACAATACACCCCCCTCCCCCAGCCCTTCCTCCTGTCAATAATCAGGCAGCAGACAGGACTGAGCCAATTCACAGAATGAGCAGAACCGAGAGCCTACACCCGACCCAAACTTACACTCTAGCATCAATACAATGCAGGCTGCTGGAGGGTTTGGTGGCAGTCGCCTGTGACCACCGAGGAGCATTCACCATTTGCCCGGGAAAGTCAGATGTAGTGGATTTATATGGTCTGTCTCCCACATTGTTCATGACCTTGTATACCCTGCTATCACCATCACACAGAGTGTAAGCACAAGACACAAGGCCGAGACAGGCGATCTATGTGATATATGACTACAACCACCAAATATGTTCAATTGTACGTCATCTTTCCAAAGTCTCTATTGCAAGTCCTAATTTACTGATATTTTTCACCGAAATAAATGTTGGCTAATGGACATGTACAGACTGGTTTTCTCTTCCTGGCTTCATTGATTTTTCACCAATTCCTTACTGAGCCATTCTTTTCAATGGTCTTCTTCACCATTGGGTCTTCTTCACCAATGGGTCAGTAAGACATCAGTGGAAAAACAATGAAGCCAGGAAGAGAAAACCAATCTGTATGCGTCCATAAGCCAAAACGGGTTCAGAAAAAAAAAAAAAAAAAAAGCCAAATGTGAATCCACCCTGACCTGGAGGGGAAACAGATCTGTGACAATACAGCATTAAGAGGACCTTAACCCCTTCATATCAGTGCCTGAACGTCCAGGTCAATCTTTGCACTTCTGTTTTGCTTTACATTAAATCATTATATGACATTTGAGACCAACTAGAATAAAAATGTATAGTTTTTTTTCCAGAGAATTAATAAGTAGAAATTAAAATACTTTGTCATTTATCCCATTAAGCTTTTTAATAGGCACCAAAATTGTATAAACCTTTACTGAATTTTTATAAATATGTACAGTGTCAATCCATCACTATTTCCCAGGTTTAGAGGCAGAGGGTGCAAGTACTTTTGCAGAGTCTTCTGCATCTGTCCGCTTCCTGCCTTGAACCTGTATATCTCCTGAACTCTGGCACCTAGAAGCACAATTCCAGTGCCATTTTAAAGAGGAATATCTCACCTTTTGTGAAACAGTGTGGTGAAACAGAACCAGATATATCCACTGCTGGGAATTGGGATCTGCATTTGACTTTTACACTATTTTAGTGCAATCTTAACGATCAATCCGGTTCTGTGTTACCTAGAACACTAGATATTACTTTAAAGGGGCGACTCTCCTGTTTAATATGACACCAGAATTGTGGGTCTTGGTGTCACAGTTCAGGAGATATTACCATTTAAACGGGGGTATTGTCTTGACATGTATACATAGCTGCATGGAGCATGTATATAGCCGTATGGCAGTCATGAAGAGGTTAACTAGTATAAAAGGGTTTTATAAGTTACAACTTCCCATGTTGGGTCAGTCCAGATCTTCACTTTACCCATTTGATAGTGGTCTATAGGAGTCATTTTGTTCTGCTTCCATATACAAGGACAAACATCCTGCTAGGTTCTTTAAGATGACAGAGAAAAGTTACCAGACACCTGCAGCAGCAGCTTCTCCCTCGTGGGAGAGATGTACAACTATGCTGGAGTATCCCTCGAAGTAGTCCCCATACAGATTAAATTGTGACCTTGAAGCCACAAAAATCAATAGTCTGCAGAATTTCATGTCACATTTCCATCTTTCTACTATATTCAGACAACCATTTCCATCCTCAGCAGAGAAACATCCTGTCGGATTGTATTCTCTTCCAGGCCGCGTTACATCTAAGGCTCCGAGCTCATCCAAGAGTCTAATGTAGGAAACTAGAGGATGGAGTGGCCAAGCTGCCAATATTACTTACAGAGTGACTGTCCACAGGACTACAGGGGTCTCTGGCCAGGTACGATTTAAAGCATGGGATTTACACAAGAGTCATATCAATCATTGTCCAACATTGGCAAAAGTCAAAACAATAAGAACAAAACCCTGATCAGACTCTGACATCATCTGCAACGCAAGTGTGAAGGTGGCCTTATTCCCTACTTCGATATTCCCCAAAATTGTCAGTTCCTTTGCTATTCCGCCTAGAACTTTTTCCACACATTGGGAATGGGCGTTTCCAAATGGCGATGGTGGTGTCCCTGCAGTCGCTGACTAGACAGACTGAAGGGACAAACCCTTACAACAAGTAGGAATACAAACACATGGTTGCGATTGATGAATTGGAAGAGGAATAACAGAGGAACAGCACAATGCAGAATTATTAAAACACAGAACTCCAGAATACAAGTATTTACATTTCAGGGGAAGCAATAGACCCCCTTCAAATATCAGAAACTAAGCAAGAGGTACAACCTAACAAACCACTAAGAACTTCAAGGTGGAAACACATTTTCATTGATCCATCATTGGGAGATCTCCCCCATTAGATGCTGCAGGGAGTAGGATGGCAACAGAGTATTACGATAGTTGGCAGCTCCTCCACTTTTGGCCGTGATTTACACGGACACACAGATCGGCCACAAAGCCCGGTGCAGGACTCTGAGCATCATGGGAGTACATGAGTCCAGCAGTCCCTTCCCTTTAAAATAGCAGCACCCAACTGTAATCAACTAGGCATATTGCCATGTGCTGTTCCTCTGTTACTCCTCCAAGAAATCCATGGATAATCTGCCAAATAGCGTCATAGGAATAGGAGCCCAATCAGTGCCAACAGTCCCGGGTCACGCTTCTATGACAAGGAAAATAGTAACATCCTGTTGTAGAATTTTAAGGTGGAATAATAGAGGAACTGAAAATGGAAGAGTTATAAGAAAAAAGGATTCAGAACTGCAGTTTCATAGAAAGTACAAAAGACGACTTAAAAAAAGACTTTGCCCATCATTCACAGTAAGGTGATAAATTATAATGTCACAGTGATCCTGCAACAGGCAGGGAACAATGTCACTCAGTATTAATAGACTATTAGCCCGGCAGCTGCCATCGTACCATGGACTCTCCTTTTAATGAGGCTCTTCACATGTCAGGTCTCCGAGACCCAACGTCTGCAGCTCATATCCTGATAATATTGCTGGCGCCTGTGTGTACATACATGTCATGTATGATAGGGGGGGATAGTGCGGGGGGTACATCTTCTAGATTGTCACCAGGTTCTGCTCAGGTCCAGTACAAGATGAGAGGCTACACATCAGAATAGGATAGAAAGTCAACCTCCACATGTATATTATACTAATAATCTGAAATAAGCTGATAACAGGGGACAATACCTCACACCAACAGGAAATAGGACTTTAGGCTTTGCTTGCATTAACAGAAATACAACATATGGACCCCACAGTATGGGGGAAAGGGGGAGCGCTTAGGACTTGCCAAAATGTAAGAATAAACCTGTTGTTGAAGAATAGACGGACTGGAGGAACCTTCTAAATTTAATAAGTGCAATTAGCCACAAATAGGCAGATGTCATCCAATTACAAAGGAACAGAAGAGCAGGGCACCACGTCTCCAGCCCAACGGCAGAGGAGAAAGATCAAGCAAGATGGAGAAGACAACACAGATGCCAGGGATGAGGACAGGAGGATCCAGGTCCATCAATGATCGGGTCCCTCCAGTGGTGATCCACACACTAACGTTATCAGCTATGGAGCCCCTGCCATGATCATACATGGACGCCTATCACCAGAACTGTGCGGTCCGTTACACATCCCTAAAGTGGACTTTGTCTATTATGTGACAAGAATTAGCATTTTACCAGAAAACAATCCCGCAGCATCTATTCTTATTACCCCCATTATTAAAAACCCTCTGTTATTATTACTGTAAATCCACTCAAATGGAAAGAGAATTGACAACAAGTTACCATTCCCCTGAAAGGGACACCGTCAGAACCAATGGGACGGTACAAGATGGTACTACCCTAACACCTTGTAATACCGCTAGTAATAACAGAGGGACAATACTACAAGATGAGACGGTCCAGAATTATTTTATAGAGAACACAAGACATGTCCAGACAGGCAACAGGTGATCTGTTCATCCAACTCAAGGCCAGAAATTAAACCTTAGCGTAGTGCCAGGGGCCCCAGCATCCATCAAGGGTTGGTACCACCAGGTACATGCACCATATTTCCATCACACATATGGTTTAGCTTGAAGTTGTCATCTAGAGCGTCAACACCAAATATCAAGATCCAACCACGTTCTTCGTAAACCTTCCATACATCTCCCCACACAGGCTCAGTAACAAACCACGTGAGGCGCGACCACATCTGCAAGTTTGTTGAGAGTTTCCCAGACTTACCAAACTACACCGAAAGCTCCATAGCCAATGGGTCGATCCGGTTCAATATCCAGTTGTTGAGCGTGATGAGCATGCTGATGATGATGAGCCTTCACTGCCGCTGCCTGTACCTGGGCAGGTGCCACCGCTGCTGCTGGTCCAGGGGCTTGTCCAGGCGCAGGAGATGGGAAGTATGGCTGGGCCTGGCCAGGGTTAAGCATGGCGGCAGCTGCCGCTGCAGCCGCCGCTGCTGCGGCCGCCGAGGAGGAAGAGGAAGCAGAGGAAGAGGCAACATGCTGCTGCACGGGATGCACAGCAGCCGCTGACCCAGGGTGCAGATGATGCTGGGGGTGAAGATGGTGATGATGATGCAGGTGAGGAGGGGGCAGGTGGGCCAGGTGGTGGTGGTGATGGTGGTGGTGCCCCCCAGCCGCTGCTGACGTACCCCCATTGTACGCCGCCATCATTTTTGCATTGGCTGGGGTACTGCAAAGAGACATTCACAGAAATGCCCTTGGATGGTTCTTACTGACAGGTGCCCCCTCGCCCGTCACTGGGCCACACAGGGAAGATATTTCATCATACACCAGATCTCCGCCAAAGTCACCCGACAACTACCCCCCTACTAAGTTCTACAAAGCTGCCCACCCCCCTCCCCCCCAGAGACGGCGACTTCTTAATAAATACTAAAACTCCATATTTCTCTCTTCTCTTTAGATGAGGTGCACAGACTTCTCCTCCCTCCAGTCTACTGGGACAAGGCGCCACAAGCCACAACAATTAGGAAGTAAATGACAACCTGGCCCTTCCATCCCACATCCTCCTGCAGTGATCCAGGGACAAGTGCAGGCCACCCCCCTGCTCGCCACATATATGGAGGGGCCACACACTACACCAGGCAGAAGCCCAGCACCATGGAGACGCACTGACAGCTGCTCAGGCCACGAGCCCGACCCGACAACCGACGACCGAGGGGTGAGTCGGGGGGCAAGGTGAGTGCTGAGGGAGGGGCTGGGAGGCTACACCATCCCTATGACAGTCACACACACAGGGGTATTCCGGCTGCTCTGCTCCCCGGCGCCTCTCACAGGCAGGTGACAGCTCCACGACACCAGCGCAGGGAGGACAACGCCGAGCACCGAGCTCGCGGGGAGAACAATCCAGCACACGGCTCTAATCCGCCACAGGACGACCAGTCACAGCAAGCACAGACTGCCAGACGCGGGCAGCCCCAGCAGCCACCTGACGCCGCGCCTGACTGACAGCCACGGCAGCCAATCACAGGCGCCGATTCATTGACGCCGAACCAATACTAGGTGACAGTGGGCGGGCATCGCTGGGGAAGCAAAAGAAAGGAGATGATAAGAAGTAGACCAATAAAAGAGAAGAGGTGGGACTGTGAGAGGAGATTCCGCGTGATGGACAGCAAGACTAGCCAATAAGCTCCTAATCCGACAGCCGTAGACACTCCCTCAATGACCTGTAGGGAAGAGGTAAAACTGTTAACCCTTTCCTGATGCGAGGTGACTGCCAGGACACTGCAGCTTGCACTGGCGTATACCGGCTGTGCCTTGTCTGAAGGGCAGGCGGCCATAGATCATAAATCATCTGCCTTTCTCTCAGTACACGGCTAATGTAATGTGCGGTCTATTGCTGTGCAGATAAGTGCAAGCTATTGTTCCCTGTTATCAGCCAATTCCAGCTGCGTTCTGCCACCTCTGCTCTATAGGGTAATATACATTAGGTGAAAGTTGTTCAAAATGGCTGCATTCATATAGTCCATGGTCAAGGGCAAGTTTGTGCCACTTTTATATCAGTGGTGTCCCTGACCCCATCCACTACAATACTTTATTATAGGATTATACGTGGGAAAGAGATAGGTTACGGATTGCTCAGAATGACATCTAAAATAATTTGTCTCCTATCCAAAGGGGTCTACTACCTCCCAACTCCCCCATAGCTAAAGCCCGCATTGTATAGGAAACATATGTTACCAGTATATATAAGCTTTCCAGACATATGTTACCAGTTTTACCTCAAGCTATAATTTTAGAGAAATTTTTAGGTTTTAATCTTTATGCAAATGAGCTTTTTGGAGCTGTGACTGATGGTGCACCCGTGTCATCCTTTCTTTTATCCCCAGTATCAACCAGCAGCACCCAACGATAGACTTCCTTTAGGAAAAAAAATTGTTGTAGCAAGAAATGAGAGGAGCACCGACAGGCACAGCTCCGCCCATGGTGCACCAAGAACCTAATTTGCATAAAAATAAATAAATTCCCTCTAAAAGGACAGGTGGTTGGGAAACAGGGAAGGATCTGGAAAGGTTATAAAGCCTCCTACACAGAGCTGGCCTTTATGTGTGGCGATTTGAGAGGTGGTAAACTCCCATTAATATGCCACCAAGGCCAGCATGACACGCAGAAAATCCTGTTCCACAAGTTGGTGGCTGGAGTGGGTCACCTATGCGTCCAGTGATAGGCTTAGCAGTATTATTTTTGTGTATTGAAGGGGATTAGGAACGTGAGGGCATCTAGGTATGTGGCAGGGGGTATCATTGAGGTGCAAACTGCTTAAAGGGGCTTTTTAGTGATACCTTGCTGTGCTGAACTGTTGCTTTCAGTCTTCAGCACCTAAAAAGACACTTCTTTTGCTCATCCCTGTCCTCTTTAGATGATGAGCTGCAACTCGTGTTCTGAAAGGAAGGGATATCCTGTGGTCTGAGGAGGCCACTGATTACAACAACCTGTACTGTGGCCCCTGGCATTTCCTATAATTGGAGGTGTCAAAGACTAGAAGTACCAGCATGACACGACACAGTGCAGGATTTAGAGCTGGGTATTATTGGGATTTTTTTATTTTCGGCACCACCGCCTCCACAAGCTTTTCCAGAAAAAAATCTGTAAGCAGCTGAGAATATGTTAATACAGCTGCTTACAGTTCCAGAAATGAAGAAAAACGGATTTAAACCAGCCAAACATATGGTAAACATGAAAAAACCCATGTATTTTAAAACACACCGTGTGACTGCACCGTTCACATGTGGCATTTACATTGCATTTTGAACAGCAATACAACAGCTGAAGTTGAATTTACACGTGGCGTTTACATTGCGTTTGAAACTGCATTGCGACAGCTGATCAGAGGAGATTTGCTTGATGGCATTGCTGCTAACATTTGTGTTTACAAAACTTGATGTGTTAACTGCACATGAACACCATATTAAAACACAAATGTTCTTTAGCCATTTGTTAACATTGTGTTTAGTAAACAGAAATGTTAACAGAAATGTCTTTAGGTAAACCTCCTCTCCTCAGCTGTAGTATCATGCAAAATGCACTGTGAACACAAGTTCCGTGATGAATTAGATTAAAAAAGGTTTAAACATTTTGTGATAATTTCACATGCATCAGATTTTGCTCCTGTCATTGGCCCTGGGTAGTGCATGATATTGCAGCTAAGCCCAATTATTTTCTATACTGCTGAGTTGCAATACCAGCACAAGCCATGGCCAGCTGTGGCATTGGTGTAGGAATAAAGTAGCCACTTTTAGTAGGTCTTCCTTGTATGTAAAATCAATAATAACACATTATGATTGCCCCTTACAAAATTACAAACAAATTTCTGCTACATTCATTAGTAAAGATAAATGGTGCATAAGCCTGTGTGGCGATGGCTAACATACATAAGTAGTGCTGTGTGACTTATCATACACGAGATCATTAGCTGTAAATTCTCATTAATGGCTGGGTCTAGAGAAAGGCCTACTATATGTGCACACTGATGAGAGACCCCCCTGTCTGTCTCCTGGTAATCTCTGTAGACAGAGCAGCATCAGCCATAGACTGATAACATCTAAAAAAAAAAAAAAACTGTAGCAAAAAAATAGAAGTGAGGAGGAGTGCCCCCTGCTGGGAAGTCCCAACATTACTACGCCCGTTTCAATGAAAGGTTCATTCATCACTGCTGTCATGTTCTGTGGCTTTCTCAACAGGCGAAGGCGCCCCCGTGACACCCACCTACACTGAGTGCTATGAGCAGCCTGGAATGTCATATTAAAGGGAAACCATAAATCAAATGACATTAGTTCAGTCATACATCACCTACATCAGCTAGTGACATAGATTACTGGTGATTAAGTCATTGCTCGGACATCATAATATCATTCATCCAGGAAACCTTAGTGCGCAGGTGCCTTGTGATCATAACTTAGTGCCATTCATATGTGTCTGAGTTATTTTATACTATTGTTAATGTCCTGTTTTGTTCAATGAGGATAGGAAAGCTGGACACTCCTGATCCGGTTTTGGCTCGATGTGGCCAAACTTAAAAGCCAAATAAAAGTTAAGATACCTGTTCACTGAAGACAAGGAAAGGCTGCATTCACACGTTCAGTTTGCATCACGTTTAAAAATGCAAATGTCCTAAATTTTATCACAGTGACTGAGGTTGACTGACAGATTTGACTGCTTAGACTAAATTCACAACAAAAGTTTGTACGGTGCATATTGACCTAGAGTTCTGGTGCATAATCACTAGTCTCAATGTTTTTACCATTGTATATATTTTTGCTTCTGAATCCTGGTTTGGATTCAAAAGCTTCATACAAATACCTGAATAGTCTGATTGTCCAGGGTAGGGCATTCCTGAGAACTAGTGCAACTTGAGAGACGTCCTGGGGACAGAACTGGAAGGTTTGAATTATAGAAGATTTTCTATCATGGTTGATAGACTGAGATGAGGGAGGAGAGCTGGGGATGTGCAGCAATGTAGAGAACTTTGTGAATGAGGGTGATTAGTTAGTGGTTAGTTACTTAGTGACTTAGTTAGTGGAGCCATCCAGTAGCTCAGGGGTGCACAACCAGCAGCGTAGACACACCAACATCCACAGTACAGAACACAATACCATCTATAAATTATAATGGGTACAGAGTATGAGATACCTCGGGAGGTGTATTAATGGGGGAGGGGTCAGAGCAGATTTTCGAATGAAGCTGAGATTTGGGTATCCCATCAAGAGGCAATATTGCAGCAAAGATCAAGAGATGAAATGTGTGCAAGGCAAAAGGCCCTGATGGTATACTTCCTAGAGTCCTGAAATTATGTGCTGACCAGTTAAGTGTCATACTATCCACCCCATTTAAAAGACGCCTTGGGGAGTCTAGTATTCCCAAAATGCGGAAGATGTCTCACATTAGTCCAATAGCTAAGAACAGAGGGAAAGAGAGGTGGGGTATTACAGACTGATTACCCTAACTTTGCACATAATGAAGGTCATGGAGAGGATGGAGTTCAGGCACTCGGAGTCGCTCGTAGAGATGTGTGATGACGGTCTCCAGTTTGCCAATCAATCTCATCATTGTGTTGCGGATGCAGTGATTTTCTTATTAAAACGCTCTCTACTCATACCTTGATCACAAGGGTGCTGAGTTACAATTTATCATCTTTGACTTTTAGTGATCAGAACCAGGCAGCTGCTAATAAAGCAAATAAATTTATGGTATATATCACGGTAGGCATAGATTCACACATGGGATATTGTGCACAGTTTTAGGCACCGGTCGGTGTATAAAAAGGACATAGTAGAACTGGAACAGGTGCAGAGGAGAGCAACCAGGATTATTAGAGGAATGGGGGGACTAGAATACAATGGCAGATTCCTAAACTTGGGGTTATTCAACTTAGAAAAAAGAGGGGGAACCTCATTACAATCTGCATATAGCTGCAATGGGCAGTACAGAGATTTATCTAAAGATGTTGTTACATATCAGTTCATTTTATGGTTTAGACATTATTTGGCTGGGTGACCGCAGCTAATGAAGATGGGACCTTGGACATCATGAACAGGTCCTTGCACTGGTTCCATGAGCCCACATAAGGAACCAATGCTGAGAGCCACCTGGAGCAGCTGACAAGTACTCACTGTTCTCAGATCCTCTCCTCCTTTAAGCTTCTATGTCAGTTGCAATACCTAAAACATCAATGGATAAGGTGCTGTAATAACCTCATATATATTCATAACCACAACTTTCACAACTTTAGTCTTTATCCCCTATCCACTGGATAAAGTTTAACAGTCTGATTGGTGCAGACTCTGGGACCCCTCATGACCATGATAAAGAGGGTCCTGTTTCTTGACTGATGGAGCAGCATGTGTCACCCCATTCCCGGCACTCCCATAGACATTAAAAGGAACAGCAGGAATCCATTGCTCCATCACACAACCACAGCAGTTGATGGGTGCGGCAGAGATCTGCAGGTGGGATGTGATTAAGTCATCCTGCCTGCCAGCTCCAGAGCCACAAACAAATGGAGAACAGTCAGGGGAGCTGCTGCAGGTGAACAAGAAGAGGTATGTGTTTTTACTACATCAAAAAGGAAAGAAGAGGAGGGTTTAAAGGATAAGGAAGCAATATAATGATAAAGGGTACCAAAATTGGAACATTATTAATGAGGGTGTTCGAGGAAATGTGCATTATAACAAGTCGTTATAGAAAAGAGGACATTTTAAATAGGGGGTACTAGGAGGCTTTAAAAGCAGAACTATGGGGGCGGCATTATATAGTATGAATGGGTCACAGGAAGAGGTTTTTGTACAGTATGGGGGCCACAAAAGGGACAATTATACAGTGTTGATGGACCACAGAAAGTGGATATGATGCAGGAGGGAGGTGGACATTATATTATGGGGGGCTGTCACAGTTTGGAGGGTATGAACTGTCTGAGAGTCTCTTTGGGAAGAGTCTATGGACGCTCTGGACCACCGCGGGAGGTGATGGAGCTAGCCGCAACCCGGGACCGGAGTCTGAGTGGCACCTGGTCTTCGCTAGAGCCCGCCGCAAAGCGGGATGGTCCTGCTGCGGTGGGGTGCCACCAGGTCGTTCCACAGGTGTGACTAGGCCCGCGGTGGCAGCCAAGGTAGTACGGCAGGAAATAGAGGAAACAATCCAAACCTGAGATGACAGCAGGAAACACAGAGGAACACTGGTAACGCTGGCATGGACTGAAGATTACGCTGGACAGGAAACCTGGAAGGCGCATCAGGACACAGGAATGGCAGGAACATGGAGAAACACAGGTAACGCAGGAACACGGAGGTACACAGGGAACACTGGAAGGCTTTCACATAGCAGAAAATGATGGTTAAGATCTGGCGGGGAGTAAAGGTATTTTACGGGCAGCCTGGTACGCTCTAGTTCCAGTACTAAAGTGATGATGTCCTGTTTGTGTTCAGGTGACCAGTCAATGGCTTTAGTGTGGACCTATCCAAAAATGGCACATTACTGTCTTTCTTCAGCAAACACATCCATTGGATTGATCATAAATATGAAATCAATTGGGATCCATTTCTCATTAACAGGAGTTCATCTGTATGAAGGGGCTTGTGGTATACAAGACTGTGTGGCATACATTGTGTACTGGTTGTGTCTGATAATTCCATGAGAGATATTTGGAATAAGATACAGAAAGACAATGTAACCAATGATGTCACAAACCTATAATGGGCTTCAACGGCTTCTGGAGTGACATGGCCCCTTTAAACGTGGGTGAAGAGTCAGAACCCACCAACCTGTTATTGATGACCTATTCCAAGGAAGGGTAATCAATGTTTTAACACATAAAACTACTCACTTACGTGCTGTTGACTTTGGAATTATATCAAAGCTATAAATAATTTAATTAGAATCCATTTGCTTTTTGTTCAAATAGTGCTAATTTTTGAGACTAATAAACAAAACTCAGATTAAGTGAAGCCATTAAACTGCTATACATAGATTATGGGGGATTCTTCAGGAAAGTATCTCGAAATGGTACTGCCAAACCTAGTGATTATGGTGTTTAAGTTATTTTAGGATCATTTTCTGCTTTCCTCGGGTATGTACAAAAAAGGCAAGTATTGCTTTGCACCTCTCATTCATGCTCCAGCATCGTGCGCACAGCTTTGGTGTCATTGTCCTGAGCTTTGTACAAACCGTTCTAGTTTGGAAAGAAATTTAGATGTGATTCTGTGAATCTGTAAATTATATACAGTTAATAGAGCTCCTCTGAAAATAGCTCACAGCTTTATCCTCCCCTCAGTGACATAATAGAAAGAACATTTCATGCTTGCAAGGAACAATCCATGGATAAAGAAAGATTGCTGGGCTGACGTGACATTACTTTTAGCTACAAAGTAGGCAGTTCTATACTTTTAGATCGGGGTAGCGATGGATTTTTATTTCACATATACAACCAGCCCAGAAGTTAGATTTTTATTATCCTGTTTTATACATACAATATTGAGCTATATGGCGGAGTGGCTTTAGACAGATGTTTCAAGTTTTGTGCAATACCGTTGCTCAGTTTTCTGTATTTCCCATAAAAGTCAGTAGAAATGTAGTTTAATTGTTGCACAAGGCTGGGTTCACATGATATTTTGTGCCACGCGTTATAAGGACATGTCAGGGGGATTCCAACGTGTCCTTACAACATATGGAAAAGACCGGAGACTCGTCTTCCTTGAATTCGGGGGGAGGAGTGTACATAGGCAGCAGCCAGCAATTGGCTGTCGTTGTTGTACAGTGTGTTTCCCTAGTGATGTCACTGCCCTTATATGGACAACGACATCATTGGGTCCCTCCTTCCTGCTGAGTGATGTATCCGCTCAGCAGCTGGGGGTCCGCGATGCAATACGTTGCATCCGCCCACATAGGCTACTATTACCTCCGCTGAGCATATACATCAGTCAGCTTGCTACATCTTTCCATCCTGTCTTTTTCAGCAGATGCAATGTATACTGAGCAGGCATACAACTATGCCTCCGTCTGCCAATATATGTCAATGTGTACACTCAGCATATACATTGTGAGCTTTCCTGGCGTATACGCTGAGCGTTTACAAAAAATGAGATGTGAACCCAGGCTTATATTGTCGAAATCCATTGAATTCAACTGAAGAGCAACACAATGCCACAGAGAAACTTCAACTTCTATTTCATGCAAAGGTTTATGACATAGCAACAAATAATACTTTGAAACAGAACCTACTAAAGTATTGCCACACAATGACCAAATAATGCTGCTTTACAGCACTAGTTATTAATAAAGAATTTAAGGAAACCTACCATTTGATTTGATGCATTATGAACCAAACATACCTCGAGAATGCTGTAGCTGTAGCTGCAGATGCAGGATCATATCTTGGTAAATCCCTGTGCTGAGTGGTATTGCTGATGAAACAGATATAACATTATGATAATGAAGCTCTGTTGCTTCTATGACTCCTTCAGCACTTGGTTCAGCGCTTCTCCTAGCACATGAGTTTTTCTCTGCAGGAGAGGATGATGTAATCCCTGGCTTGTGTCTTAAGGTATAATAATCAATTGCTGCACCATCCCCCAGCGGCTGTGTATGAGTGATCCAGCTCAGGTTGATTAATCATGCTTGACTAACCTCTATTTGTAATTACAAGCTCAGGGTTCATTCACATGTACGTCCCCATAGACGGCAATATCGGCGCGGCGCAGATACGGTGCCACAAATGTGTGGCACCGATCCGGGCCGCACACACCGCAAAAAGATAGAGCAAGCATGCGTGTACGGCCGTGCGCTGCTATTCTCTATGGAGGGAGAAGGAGTCACCTCCTCCTCCACTCCAGCACACGGCGGTATGTTGATCTAGGCAGCTAGGCAGCAAGGTCCTGAATCTTATAATTGTTTTTTCAGCAAAATCACTCAGCTCAGGAATTAACCGAGCTCCGGCATCAGTGTAGCTACAGCATTCTCAAGGTATGTTTGCTTCATAATGCATCAAATCAAATGGTAGGTTTCCTTTAAAAGGGATTGTCAGTTTTCAAATAATTGAATGTAATGAAAAGTAAATTTTCCTATATACTGTATTTTCTGTATCAATATCTCACTGTTTTCTAGATCTCTGCTCGCTGTCATTCCATAGGAAGATGCATTGTTTAACTCCTGTGAATAAAAACTGGTCCCTGGTCATGTGATGTAACACAGGTGCATGGCTCGTTATAATACTCTAATTACTTTCTGTGATATATAAAGAGCCGTGCATCTGTGTGATATCAAATGACCATGGAACGTTTTTTATCCACAGGAAGCAAAAAACTGCAGCTTCTTGTTGAATGAAAGCAAGCAGAGATCTAGAGAAGCGCATGGATGTTATACAGAAAATATATTTGAAACTTGTATTCAACTTTTTATTCAACAAGCAATATCACTTCTTTGCTGAAAGTGGACAAACGCTTTAAGGGTGAAGATGTGCACCCTTAAAGCGTGAGTTTGGTTAAATGGAGCCATTTTAGGTTGATTCTGTGGGTTCAATCATTGAGGGTCCTTTTGAACTGGGTACCTTCAGAATTTTCCCCCACTTTAAATGGGACTTGATTGTAAATCTTAAAATTCTAACTTAATTGTTATACAGGCGGTCCCCTACTTAAGAACACCTGACTTACAAACGACCCCTAGTTACAAACGGACCTCTGGATGTTGGTAATTTACTGTACTTTAGTCCTAGGCTACAATGATCAGCTGTAACAGTTATCACAGGTGTCTGTAATGAAGCTTTATTGTTAATCCTGATTCTTATGACAATCCAACATTTTTAAAATCCAGTTGTCACAGAGACCAAAAAAAAATTGGCTGGGGTTACAATGATAAAGTATACAGTTCCGACTTACATACAAATTCAACTTAAGAACAAACCTACAGACCCTATCTTGTATGTAACCCGGGGACTGCCTGTATAATGAACATACAAAAATGTAAAGTGAAAGACAGGATATAGCATCAAGTATAGCATCAAGATGTGATGAGTAAGTGATTAATGTGCAAAAGTGATGAATTTGAATGAAAAGAAAATTAGATATTTAGGAAAAAGTAAAATACGCTTTGGAAATACTGTATATACTGTATCAATTTATTTCTAACATATTAATCCCAAATGATTACACTTTACAAACAATCCAGAGTAGGCTGAGACTGTGCTTTGGATTTATCAATATTTTTTCCCCCAATGAAGCAATAAACTAAGCAATGTACCTTTTATCTTTAGGCCTTCCTTATGCATCATTTGAATTATATACATACAATGGGAGAGATTTATCAGAACTGTCTAGAACTAGAACAGTTCTGCTCCCAGACACTTCTGATAAATTTCCCCCAATATATCTACTAATACGGACCGGTCCGGAAGTATTGTAGCAGGTCTACACTGTTTTCTATGTCACAGGCTTAGTAGAGTGGTATGGGGGATCATTTTACATCAGAAGAGGTTTCAGGTTTACAGAAGCATATGGTTAGACTTTTCACAATTTGGGTAGGAGAACTTGTTTTTGTCTTCCACTCCTGTGATGAGCGCTGTCTTATATCTGAAGTGTTAGGGGA
The DNA here is from genome assembly GCA_019512145.1 of Engystomops pustulosus. Taxonomy (NCBI): domain Eukaryota; kingdom Metazoa; phylum Chordata; class Amphibia; order Anura; family Leptodactylidae; genus Engystomops; species Engystomops pustulosus. Next base: position 232,383,965 of record CM033642.1, on the reverse strand, counting down.
CTAATTGTTAGGATCATTCAGCCGTTGGCCCCTTGGGTACTACTCGGCTCCACAACTGCTTTTCACGACAAGTGTGAGTTGGGACCCAATGGGGGGGGGGGAATGTATTAAGGCACTTGCGCCACAATTCAGGTCGTTTCGCGCCAAAAAAAGTGTGAAAAGCCTTACACCACATTTATCAAGGCTTTTAAGACCTGTCTTTAGCTATTTTCCGACTTGTCCGACTGAGAGGGCGTGGCATTTGGAAAAGGGGTGAGGCTTGGTCTAAAGGGGCGTGGCTTATTGTATTGTTCCACATGCCAAAAATTGTGTTGCAGAGTTTAGACCACTTTAAAGTAGGTCTTAACTGGAAACCGACAGTCCTGCACCAGGAAACCGACAGTCTTATCCTGCACCAGGAAACCGACAGTCTTATCCTGCACCAGGTTTTCCTCCACTAAACTGACGGAAACTGGGACACATTGACAAATCCCCCCCCCCAAATGAGTATGGTTTTGTTGCTATATTAGCCTTTTTTGAGGCTTGTTTAGAGATTTAACTGGTTTGTACAGGTGGGTGCTTTGTGCCTGGTGGCGCTAGGTTACATAAATTGGAAAAATTATAAATCTTTTACAAGATGCCTAATAAAACTAAGCTAGTTGTTTCATATACAGTACATGTCCTGTCCCCATTATGCCAATCTGGATTGTACACATATGATTAATATGAACTGTTTGCTAATGAAACCATATCCCCCAACTTCTTTATAGTTCCCACTGGCTCCTATGATAATAATGGAAATGGAAGAAATCAACAGGTTTTTTATTCAGAGGGGTGGGCATCAAATGTCTAATAACTGATAAGTGAAGAAATCAATATTGTACACAACCCCTATATAATATGGTAGGAGATAGACATATCCATGATAACATATAGTAATCATACGGGCAAAGACCTTACGTAAACACATCATATCAGGTACAGCATGTAGTATGAAATGTAAAGGATTGTAGGATTTTATGGTGCACTGGACAAATACAACCAATGTTCCCGATGTTTAAAGAGACCTAATTCTGGAAGTGAATACCCAGGGTGCAGAGCAGATGGCAACAAAGGAAATCCTCGGGAGCCAGGATTAAAAAGCAATTTTGAGCTTCTTTAAAAATGCTCTTTACATTTAGGTCAGGGAGATTAACTCCTTTACTGCCACCAGGCCAGCAATAATATTGTGGTGGACTCCTATGCATGCTCGTGTGTCTAGTGTTACCTCCCTATCTGCCAAAAACTGCATCAATATTGAAGTAGATGCTAAATATAGCCTGAAAGATTATAAATGTATTGTACTGTGATGAGACAACCAACTCCGACCAATTTCCTCGAGACAGAAACATTAATATATTCAAAACAATAAAAAATAAATGCAAACAATATTTAATCCCTTAACTCGCCTATTTTTTAGGTTTTTTTGTCAACTCTTTCTACAAGCTATAACTCGTATATTTCACATTAGCTGCATGGCGGTCTTTTTTTTTTTTTTCAGGCCGAAAAATAGTTTTTTATAGCACAATTTTGGGTTTCATATTTCCTACCAATAAACTTTAATAACCATTTCTGTGAAGTGTATTAAAAAAATGAAAAAAATTAAAATTTTCTAACTATATCTTCAAATCTAAATAACCTAATAACTTTTTTTAACTTTTTTCCAAGAGCCATAGCTGCAACATTTTTTTGGCACTTTAGCTGTGTAAGAGCTTATTTTGGGAAGATGACCTTTAGATTTTAGTCGTACACATTTGTATATTTTTGATTGAGATTAATATAATTTTTTTGTGTGATTGTTATTCCTTTGTTTTTTTTAAAGTTTTTGTTGTACAGGATAAATACTATCATAGTTTTTTAGTCTGTGTTGGTATGGGTGTGGAGGTACAAAATATGTGTGATTTTTTTAATTTATTTATTTTTTTTTAAGGAGGGAGCGATTTGTGTGTGTTTGGCCTTTTTTTTGCACTTTTTTTAGACTTTCTAACTTTTCCTTAAAACTTTTATTTTTTTATATCCAAATGTTTTCATTTTTTATATATTACTTTGTCCGACAAAGGTACAAAGAGATAATTGAGATAATTTTAAATCCTGGTTGTTAGTGCCGGAGCTGGGCTGTGATAATACAGGACAGCCCCAGCACCAGCAGGACCTGATGTCCTGCAAACTTCTTTCGATGCTGCATCATAGAAAAGGTCAGAAGAAGTTCCCCCCGCGAAAAGTCGATACGATGGTCATTAACGGTCATTACGGTCATTAAGGGGTTACAGTTTAAATTTTAAAAAAACAACCATCTCCAACTTGTTGCTTCCCTTATTAGGTGTTAATCCACTGTTTCTGGTGTCATTTAGAATTATATCGGTAGCCTAGACCGTTCTCACGCAAGCGGTGTTCTGAGCTTTTGCTGGTCTCTGGCCAGGTGTCCATTACCTGGCTTGGGTAGATAGCCTTACACCGCCCACCTGACACAAATTAACCTCATTTTCATATAAGGTACCAAAACTCATGCTTTTCAGGCTTCTCTCAAAAGTGACACAACCAGATTTTACTCCACTAAACTACCACCCCCCCTCTGGTTATTATCTTTAATATGACACAAAAAGTGACTCTCCTCTGCTCATTTTCACATGACTTTGGAGGAGACTTCTATAGGTAAACTGATGAGATTTCACATAAAAGAGGAAAAATTAGGTAGCTGCATAGTTTTAATATATATTACTTGTATTATTGGTCGTCTTCAAAATGTCACAAAATTTTACCTGATTTTAAAGTACCAGCCCCCTCACATAAAAGAGGAAATTCTAGAAAGGATATTTTATACTCTACTTGAGGGGGCTAGTACTTTAAAAGCAGGTAACATTTTTTGACATAGCCATTTTGAAGAGAACCTACCAATAGTACAAGTAATATGTATTCAAATTATGCAGCTACCTAATTTTTGATGACTCCTCTATGTACCCTGACCACAGTACTAAAATCTCTACCCTCTAGTCTCCCGTCTCCTTTGCAAAATCTGCTCCTCCACTGCTCTCCTATTTTTGTGATGTGTGCTGTCAGCTGTCTCCTGGACCACTCAGGAGAACCTAATTAGCATATTGGGTGCTGTAACTATCCTGAAAATATGTTAATTAGGCTCTGTAGTGTCAGATGAATAGTCTTGGGCTGAAGTAGACATCATAGTTCTGCCCATATGACAGTTGGCATGACAAAATAATGTCATTGAATGCTCAGGAACAGTGGTGGTATAGAGAAAATCCCAACTATGCCAAAATAATTGAAACTTTCCCTTCTAAAGGACGCAAAGAGCTGGTATTGGTTATGGTGATGAAAGCTATATCTTTCAAAGATCACAGACTCATTGGTTTTCTATTGTTAATTCACCACTGAATTGTCTGGCCAAATAAGGCGATTCCATCGGGTATTTGATTCCTGTATGTCTAAACGATAAAAATATATTAATATAAGAAATATTTGGAATGCACCTCTCATACTACATTATTCCTGCATCACTTTGAGTTGCCATCATAGTTATGAACAGTGACTTTGAAAAAACCTTTATTAAAAACTCCACCATCAATATTTGTTTCCAGGAGAAGAACCTTATTGGCCAAGTGCGGCACGGTGCATTACAGCCTTGCAGCGCTGGAATCTTGGGTTTAAGTACCACCCAGGTCAACATCTGCAAAGAGTTTGTATGTTCTCTCCGTGTTTGCGTGAGTTTCCTCCGGGTCCTCTGGTTTCCTCCCACACTCCAAAACATACTGGTAGGTTGTTTAGATTGTGAGCCACATTGGGGACAGGGACTGATTTGTCAAACTCTGTGCAGCGCTGTGGAATCTGTGAGCGATATATAAATAAAGGAATTATTATTATTATTATTAAAGCTGAATGTTCTTAAATGTAAGATTTTAATTCTTTATTTTCTGCCATTCGTGTTATTTTTTATTCATTCTTGTTATTCAAAAAGCCTACAGATTAATAGATCTGCTGCCAGACATTCTTAAAGGGGATTAGCCATTCTAAGGTGTTATGTTTGCAGGAAAATATCGCCTTTTTATAAGCTTCTTAACAATTGGATATTCAGTAGTAATATTTCTGAAATGTCATTGTATACTTTTGTCTCTGTTACTATTTCTTCCTGGATAAGGAAGCATTTGTGTTTATAGACCTTGAGCTTGTACTAACGGATTATGACACTAGAGAGAACAGGCTTTTAGCCCAGTTTTTTTGCTGATCTCTACTTTGATAGTTTTTATATTTATAGTAGTTTGGTCTCTGCTTTGATACTTTATATGAGCCATTATTACTATTTGAATCATATACGTGTCATGGTTAGCCTAGATTTTTTTTACTTTATTTTTATTATTTGTATAGACATATACTGGCAGATGGAGGAATCCTTTTTGAATTCAATTTTTCTCTAAAATTGTATATTTTATATTTGTATAGTGAACATCTCATAGGGAATAGGATGAAAAAACATACCAAGCTCTGTCTTTCCATCTTGCTACCTCCTGCTGAGCAATGTATATGCTCAGTGGAGACCAAAATAACATATAGGGGCAGATTGGAAGTATTTATTCCATCCCTGGCCTCAGCTGAGCATACACTCAGGGTGGTTCCCTGTTGTCAGTCACATCACCAGGGAAACACTCAGAACATGGAGTGCTGGTGCTGTTCACTCCTCCCCCCACTTTCAGGGAAGTGGGGAGGAACAGGACAATGTAACCCACTGTATATACATGGTGTCCTTTATAAGGACACCAGGGCAAGTGCATGGGCCCAGAGCTGCTGGGGGGCCCACATAAGGTTCTACATAAGGAATCCATAGGGGTGAGGGGGGTCTGTATCTAATGAATCCATAGGGTGTGATGGGGGCTTATATAAAATGACCATAAAGGGGATATTTGCTATGATAAACTAGGGAACAGGAGACTGTTTTAGCTTCTGAATTTTTAATGCTGCTAGATGAGTTCACTGCAAAGGGGCCCACTGAGGCTCTGTCACCAGGGGCCTACTGAGACCTGGAGCCGAACCAGAAGGACACGTTGGGAATCTGCCCTGAGTATCATTACAACAGATGGCTATGTTTTCCTTTTCGCTTTAATAGGGTAGTCTAAATTTCATTTATTTATCAATTACCTATCCTTAATCCTGTATAGTATATATAATATATATACAATATATAATATTATTATTATTATTATTATTATATCATTCTAATTCAAGTAAATCCTGCTTTAAATACAAAACTAAAATAAAAACATTTGAAGAGGACCTGTCTTGCGATTAATATATTGCAATACATTCCTATCACTGCAATCTACTAACTATAGAAAACCTATCAATCTATTTTTTATTACTTTAGATTATTATCCTTATTACCGGTATATAGCTTTGTTTCATATTCTAATTTCACTACTGATGTTCACTGGGGTGTATATAATTTTATTTATACAGAATTGGGATCTGTACTGTAAGAAAACACCCGATCAATGGGCTACACACATACAAAAATGGACTACATTAAATAAGAACAAAACAACATGTGTAAAGTAGCAAATAAGTGAAAAGTAACTTTATTGAAGCTTGGACACAAGACAAACATAAACAGGACAAAAGTGTCATAAAATCATTTAAAAAGGAATGCACCCTAGTGCACCCATGCATACAAGATCCATGGTGGAGCTGGGCAGCCCCCTCATGAATATGTTGGACTGCTCAGATTAACATGCCGTCAATCAGACCCCTAAGTTTACCATGAGTCACAAGATCATTTACAATAATGTAAGTCTGACTGAAGCTGAGTATATAAAATTCATATCAATACAAAGGGGCTAGACAGAGGATTTACAAGTAATACTTAGATAGGGCTCTTATTTAAGCTGACAGGTGACCTTTAAAACAGAAGCCTGATTTTAAGAAAATAATTAAAAAAATTCCAAAAACACATGAGAAAGAGAAATTTGCTATAATATGCACTTTTTATAGACTGCAATAATGCTCTCATTGTATTGTATTGAGCCACATTATATGCCTCTAATGGTGAATACGCCCATTGGGGTCTGATATCAGTATAACAAAGCTGCTCAACTAACTGCTAGGCAGGCCCAAATAATTAGGCTGCAGAGCTCCCTGTTGTCGAGATCCATATTCCAGCCTTTATAGTGTGTGTCTATAAAGACTGACTACTAAATGTAGAGTACAGAACAATTGTCCCACAGTGACTCTGAGCATCATAATGGTTGGAGTCTCATCCCTGGGGCAGTGATAACTCAGAGAATTATAGACACCATCACTCTGGGGCCCGGGCCCACTCATCTTAAACAAGCCTAGCCTTGCCTACTGCGCATGCGCAGAGCTCCCCACCACCAGGCTCGTCACCGGCAGCAGAACAAGAGCCATTGTGATTGCGCAGAGCTTGATTGGTGCCAGAGACATGCCAGAAGAACGGGCCAGAGTACCTAGAGGCGGGTCTGTAGTGGCTATTGGGGACATGGAGAAGCCTTTGGGGCTCCCAGTAGCCTCTGAAATTAGTTTGCATATTCAGGGTTAAACTTTATTTCTGCATCAGCTGCCTTCTGCAAGAGTTATTGAAAAACAGAATGCAGCTGCTGCAGGGATGGGGAATCTACCATGGGGAATCTTTCCAAAAGTAGACTCCCCATGGTATATTTCCTTTAAGATCTGGTACAAAACATATAGTTGTGGTTCAGTAGAAGAGAATGGATATAGCCGCACATGTTTTGTACATATCGTACAGCCACCTCTTTATTCATAGCGGCAGCAGAACAGGGGTTAATGGCTCCATATGGAGACAGTTGTGTTCTGCATCTATCAGACATTTATGATAAATGTCCTTTGAATATGCCATAAATGTCTAAGATGGGAATACTCCTTTAACATCCGTGAAATATGATGACAATATTGCAGATTTTCACTGGGTTCATCATATATTATAACTGTGATTAAATCATCCAGCTGATTTTATTTCATTTTCACTTACTGCATATGCTCCTGTAAGTTCCTGGAATCTCTGTTTCTGGTAAATCACAGAGCAAGTCACTGTGACATAGATATTACCGCTGCAAAATGTTTTTTTCTCCATTAGCTTTGGTCTTTTATCATCTCCTGTATTTGGTAAATATACTTTTTTTTTATTAATTATTGATCTCTACAAAAGTAATTGATTTGTAATGCTACTTTCCACCAAATTAAAGTAGTGGTAAGGTGAAGACTGTCGCGGGTGCCCCTGCGGCCCATATCCCGTTTTGCAGGCGTAGGCCCAGAGTTGTTCAAAATGTCACAGATTGTTGTCCCGCTGGGTGGATGCCATGTTCTGAGGTTAGAGCTGGACATTTACCTCTTTACTGGAGTGGGGGTCAACCTGTCGGTGCTCAGACTATATTCCCGGCATTGCATCATATTTGTTTGCATGCCCGTCATACCAGTAGGAAGCCTCTTCTAAAGATGATGCACACGAAAACCTGCAAACAGTTTGCTAAAGACAACGGGACTAAGGACACAGAGTACTGGAATTATGACCTGCAGTCTGATGAGACCAGAACTAATGGCAGGTGGAGGACTCCAACATCCACCAGCTCCTTGATGTTATCAAGTAGAAGAGGATTCCAGTGATTGGAACTTGTGATTGAATCTCTAGTTTACTCCAGTAATGGTAGCCACACAAAATATTGACACTTTAGGTACAATTTACGCATTTCCACATGTTTTTTTGACACTGGCTTTTTTGACCTGCTGTGGGCAGCAACAGATCATTGAGGGAACAATGAATGTACTGTCACATACTAAAACAGGGCATGATCCCCTTCCTATGGAAACTGGTAAGAAGGGCAGTATAATGACCTCAAACACACCTCCAAAATGACCAATGCCTTGCTAAGAAAACTAAGGGTAAAGGTGTTGAACTGTCCAAGTATGCCTCCAGACCTAAACCCTGTTGAGCATCTGTTGGGGATCCTCAAATGGCAGGTGGAGGACTCCAACAACCACCAGCTCCTTGATGTCATCATGCAGAAGTAAAGGAGGATTCCAATGGTTGTAACTTGTGAATCTCTAGTGAACCCCATGCCTAAGAGGTAAGGTAGTGTTGGAAAGTAATGGTGGCCACACAAAATAATGACTCTTTGGGCACAATATACACATTTCCCCATGCTTTTTTGCCACTGGTTTAGACGTTAATGTCTTTTGGTTATTTTGTGAGATGTTGTATATTCTGTATTTGTATGAATTAGTCCATATTTTCTGGCTAAAGTATCACTGTTGTTGTATTGTGCAGGGATATTTATTTTTGTATGTGATTGATTTGACATGGGGTCTTGTATTGTTGGAGTGTTGATGCTTTCTGAGGGCTTGCCCATTGAGCTGCTGCGGGCATTTCAGAAATCCTTTCTATGCCGACTGTGGATGCCTGAATGAGAACACAATTCAATGTTTTCAGGTTCACTTAGTCAATCCCGGTTCAATATGCAAGCAAAGGAAAGCACATGTCAGATTGCTGAGACAGTGGATATATGATCTAAGCTCAGTGTCTGTGGCCTGTAAGACTATACTTATCTGTAATGCATCTCTATAGTGAGTATGGAGGAAAAATGCAAAACAATAGAAAATAGCACAATAGTATGAATGTAATAAAGTTAACCATGTGGCAGTAATAAATTGTGTATTTGTGGACAAATTAATAAAAACATGCTTTTTGTGATGTGTTAGCTGAATATATGCTAGTATGTGACCAGTCATGGTGACTGTCACTCAAAGATATGCAGTGGACACAAGTGACAGAATGTCAGGTGTGAAATAGTGATGGATGATACTGAGTCAGACCATCAAGTATAGAATTACTAATCAGAAATACAGTACAGGATGGTGATTGGTGGAGCAAATATAGGTATACAGTATGGGAAAGAGCAGAAAGAAAGAGGTAAAAGACAGCTACGAGTGCTTGTCATTCAATTAAAATATCAACAAAAACATTTTTTTTTTCAGTAATTTAATTCAAAAAGTAAAACTCATATATTATATTGAGTCATTGCAAACAGTAAACTTTTTCAAGTGTTTATTTTAAAGGGATATTACCACAAAGACAAGAATCTTAAATATACTCAGGATAACAAAATAACACATTCTCTAATTCATGGTTATTAACATAAATTTAGCATTTCACACAATAATTCCAACCTGTCTCTATCATTCCTGGAATGTACAATTTTGGTTGTCTCTGGATACAACCATAAATATTCTGACTGTGGTCACATTCTTCTCATGAATAGCTTCTTTGGCTGCACACTGCAGTGGTCTCTGTCTTCTGCCTCTCCTCCCTCCATTATAAGCCCAGCTCAGACACTGGCACTTGCTAGGAGCAGTGTGCAGAGTTTACTCCACAAGCTACAGACAGATAAGGTCTTTATAGCAGAGCTTTATTGTCAGAGAACAGAGCTAAGAGTGTCATTGTGTTTTATATCCATCTCATTGATCTCATCATCTCTCATCTCTCTTTATCTATGTGTCAGATGCTAGTAGAATGTTTAGAAGCTAAATAAAAGTGTAAATATACCCTGTACTATTATAATCTAAGCACATTGTCATTACATAGCATCTCATAGCACATGGAATCATGAAGTATCTGCTTACAGACAGAGTCCCCACCCACTCTGAAATTTTGCACTGACCATCAATACGTTATAGGAGCTAAAACCGCAATAAAACGAAGTAAAATTGTAAAGGGGATAAAAATGATCTTTATTGTGTAAAAATTACTAGGGTATTAAAATATGAGAATGTTCTTTCATGGGCAAACCCCTTTAATGTTGATGATTAGAGTTTACAGCAAAGAAAAACCCAAAAGTAATTGGACTAACTATATGGAAACTGGTGCAATGTAATCTGTCTAAGTGCAGTTTGCCTTGCTAATGTGCACTTTGTGCTTATTTAATAATGTTCCACACTCTAAATTAATCTGGTCCGTTGGTGCACTTTGCTTTATGCTGTTGCAAGAGAATTTGTGAAGTACAGTAATAAATGTGGAGTAAACTAGAAACACCCACCAGGATATGTTACTGAGGGGTCATGGGAGTTGTAGTACTCTGTGGCGGCCACACAGCTACTTTACAAAAGCCCAAAATTTATGAAACATAAAAACAAACAATTTAAGCTCCATTTTGTGATTAATGACATTGAGCTTTGTTGTGTTAATTTGTCTTTAGCAATATAAGTTTTTGTATCACACGTTCACATTCCCTGAATTGCCACTGTCTAGCACTCATATCCTGTTATACCTTCCTGCTCCAATGCTTATTATTAGATACATTTACTGTGCAGTTTAATGCATTTATGGACTGAATTACTCTGCATTCCAACATCTGTTAGCCTAAGTCTCTTACACTAGCTGGTAAACTACTATGGATTTTTCATATGCTGCCTGCCATGACCCCCTTTAATCTCTTCCTGTGTTTTTTCCTTTTGTGTTCACATCTTAAGAGCTGCAATAGCCTGGATTTCAGTAGCAAAATGGAGGCATGTTTATTGGATTTGTGAAGATCAACAATGTATTTATTGAATGCAGTAATTTTACTAGCTTTATGTTTTATTCTAATTTGATTCACTTTTATTTTATATAATTGCATATTCAAATGCCTCCTGTTGTAATTCTTCCTTTCGTGTGCTTTGTAACCAAGATCCAATTACCCTTCAGCAGGATAGAAAAACACAAAGGTTCTCTTATTAAATACTGAAAATGCTGGCCATTTAATCATTTGTTTAACTCTAGTAGTTAAAGAAGCACTTAAGCATGGTGATAGCGATTCAGAATTCACAAAGCCATTATCTGCCATCTGCCGTGTGATACAGAGGACATTCATTTGTATATTCATGTAACTGCAAACTTTTTTTGGGACTCCCAAAAATCACTGGTCCCTCTTAATATTAAAGTAAAAGCTCAAAAGTAAAAGTTAATTAAAATGACCGCACGACCGATTAGTGGTCATAACAGTGACCCATCACTGTCGTTCATTGGCTAAACAATAATTTCTTGTGCTTCAAGAGGGACCATGAAATAGAGACCAGAACGGACCTGGAATAATGTTGGTTCAGGAGCAAACAAGGAGCTTTTTACAGCTCACACATAAAGTAAGTAGGAGTGAGAAGCACCTTCCACAGACGCCATGGCTGGCGATCAAGGTACAATTAACAGCGAGACATTCTGCTCCTGGATGCCGGGGTTCCGATCTGTGGGGGAGGGACAGTGGGGGGAGACAGAGGGACCTTCTCCCCTAAAGCATCCCTACATGGCCTAGATGGTGGACGGCCCAGGTGGGGGTGATGTGGAGGATCATGAGGCTGCAACACATACAGCGGGTGCTGTGCCTGCTAGATCACTGTAAATGGTGGCGGAGATGTCAGCTGGAAGCCGAGGGGATCTTGCCACCTCTACACCCTCACAGGTCCAGGCTTTGCAAAATGCAGCAGACTCCCTAAGTTCGAGGGACAGGCTGACTGCCTCTCCACTGTTCCTGCATGGAGGTACCATCCCCTCCCCTCCTGCCCTACTCACAGGACTGCCAAGCATCTCCACATTGGGTCCTGCCCCAGCTCATCGGAGATTCCCAGTGCTTCAGCAGCAGATGAACCAGTGATGGGCAACAGGTTGTACAGGCTGTAAATGACATGGCTCAATCAGTGTTATTATCCGCACCTCACTCCACAGCCCTGTGGCTTTGAGGAAAATTGTCCAGTTACCTTCTTGGCCCACACTACTGCTCAATCTCCTATCTCAATCTCAATCTCCTCGAGCCTGCTCCACCGCCTTTCTAGGGCCAGGTCCTCTGTTCTGCTGCTCACAATGGGTGTGAAGTACCTAAAAAAGCATGTTGTCACAAGAATATGCCGCTCTTGCTGAATTATGTGACCCAAATTCACATCTCCACACCATTCCAACCAGGAATGACATGGAGAGCCATGTGGTGAGATTGAATCAATTTTATACTGCAGAACTGCACTTGGTCCTGGAGGAATTTCAACAATTAGGAGCCTAAGTATCCTCTGTGGAAGCAGCTTGATTGAACCCCCAGACACAGTGATGGCCAAGGTCTGGGGCATGATGGAGCACAGCAGTGCCAAAATCCTGGGCACCAGCTTCCGAAATATTCACTGTTGGACTGATGTCTTCTGTATCAGCAGGGGTATTAATGTGATTGATCTTGAGAGGGGGCATCCCACTCTATGTGCTTGGGTGTTTAATGCTACTTACCGAGTTCTTGTGGGGAACTGTCACTCCTGTAGCTGCTGTATGATTGTTATGTTGCTATTTGGGACTCCTGCACTCTAATCACTTGCTATAATACTTTGCCCTGTATACCCCAGCCTAGAACAATGCTGGGGGTGCTTTCAGAATTCACCCCATAGTAGGGGGCGACTTTAATTTCTTTCATCTCTGGACCCCTCTCTGGACCCCCTCCGGGGGGAAAAATAGTATCCTATTCAATCAAATTCATGCGATCTCCAATCCCTTCAACTGCTTGACAATTGGCGGGTTCTCCATCCACAGGATCGGGATTATTAATATTTTTCCAATGCAAGCGGCTCTTACAGCCCGCTGAGGCTTCAGAGAGACAAATAGGGTTGGGTCCAAGGTTTTTGGGTAAGTTATTGGCTCTGTATTCAGGTTCTACTGCCAGGGTAAGTAAATGGCAATCTCTACACCCTTTTCCTGATTCAAAATGGCACAAGACAGGGGTGCCCTCTTTCTCCATTTTTGATTATACCAAAAGCAATCGGTGAAGCTGGTCTCTGTGATCTGACGTTGTATCACCAGCCCTCCGTACATCCACGGCTGTTAGATTGGACTTATTGTCCCACTTTGAAGTAGTGGGTTGCGCTGGAGCTGGTCTATTCTATGGTTCTTCTGAAACTCCTCCGTGGATTCCCATGGGGCTCGCTATCAACAACCCTCCTCGGGCATTCCTCCTAAGAGATGCATTACATCTGTGAAAGTACTTTGTCCCACTTTGTACCACTCAGACTGCTTAAACCAATAGTTCGTAACCCAGGTTTCCTTCTGGGAATGGCCAGGTTGTTCGTTTTGGGCTTGGGGATACTTGACCCCTTATCAGGAGTTCCACCCAAGCCATGAAAACACTAACATCTCCTGGTTTGAGTACTCACAGTTGTGGTCCTATGTGGCCAGGGCTTGACAGACTGTTCTGAAATCTTGGAGCTTATCTATATCAAAAGATGGGAATGGGAACTAGGAACCCCCTTAACCCAGGAGGACTGGCAATGATATTTCCTATTCATGCATAAATTGTCCTCAGTCTGTGTGACCCAGGAGAAAGGATATAAAATTGTACCTAGGTGGTACCGGGTGTCGATGGTGTTGCATATAGCCTTTCCCTCTGTTTCGGATACCTGCTGGCGCTGTGGTGGAAACCATCCTGTGATCAGGTGTTTGACACATACCAAAAAATCTCTGGTAAACAGGGGGACGCCTCTCCCATTATGTCGCTTTTGTCAGTTCTTTCATGCTCCATAGGGGTTCAGTAGAAGGATATTTTGAGATTTTGTTCACGGCACAGGCAGCGATACCGTGACCATACCGCGCTCAATGGTTTCCAATCACTAGAAGAATGGGTAGAGAAGATGTCTTCTATTCCGCATGGAGGAGATGTCGGTGGTTACATACAGGTATAATAGTGGTTGGTGGAATAGGAATTATATATTGGGTATATTAAGCTTCAGTTCTGAATATTCATTTTTTGCATTCTTTAGTTTTCTCCCTGCGGTTACCAGCACAATTCACCCGTCCTGCAGGTTTGATGCTGTAGTGGTATACAGCGTGTGATTAATGATTTATCTAATAGGGTGCAGTATATACATCTAATAAAGGGAGGATGGCAGTTAATAGTGGGGGCACAATATATAGCTAATACTGGGGGCATAGTATCTATGTACTGTATATTTATTACTGTATTTATGACTGTATTTATTTATTATAGGATTACTGAATACATGTAAATTAAATGTACATGTGTAAAATCATTTGGGATACTGTAGATATGTATATAGGGACCGGTCCTTGAAGTTTGGTTCTTGTACTGTACTTATGTGTTGAACTTCATACTGATGCTGTATGTATATACTAAGCTTTGTTCTGGTGAAGTATATATGTAAATCACTATAATAATAATAATTAATGACAGGTACAATATTATCATTTGAAAGACACTGTACATTTTAAATAAAAGGGAACACTGCATGTATTAGAAATAATTTTGGGGAGCAATGTCTAAGGTAACTCAGTGGGATAGTGTGGCGTACACTTTAATCCATACATAATTGCATGTCTCTAATATTTTTCATTTGGTGAGGGGGCTGTTTATGCTAAAATTGGGTTGCATTGTATTTATTTTAAAGACATTGGTGTGGGGGGGGGGGCAATTTTATAGATTGGCCCTGTACAACAAAGTACAGGCGGTCCCCTACTTAAGAACACTCGACTTACATACGACCCCTAGTTACAAACGAACCACTGGATATTGGTAATTTACTGTACTTTAGCCTTAGGCTACAATGATCAGCTGTAACAGTTATCAGTGGTTTCTGTAATGAAGCTTTAGTGTTAATCCTGGTTCTTATGACAACCCAACACTTTTAAAATCCAATTGTCACAGAGAAGAAAAAAGTTCTGGCTGGGATTACAATGATAAAATATACAGTTCCGACTTACATACAAATTCCACTTTAGAACAAACCTACAGACCCCATCTTGTATGTAACCCGGGAATTGCCTGTATCTAGAAACTGCCCTGCTTAAAATTTCTGTCTGAAAAGTAGATTTTTGGTTATTTCAGTTCTAGTGATTTTATGGTGATTCATTAATTTCAACATATGATTATGAGGTATCCATGAACTCCATGCATGTTCCTCAATTACATTTTGGAGGTGTGAAGCAATTCATTTTCTGTTAGTTTTTTGCCATCAAACTACATTTTTTAATAACATTTTACACTTTGAATCAAAACTGCATGAAGGTGCTCTGTCTATAAACTTCTTACTGCAATTTTGAAAATGGGGCAAATGTGAGCTTTCCGAAAATATATGGTTTATTGGGGTTTAGTATAACTCCTTATACTGCAATTTGTACATGTCAAAATTCTGAAAATTGCTCTTGCCAATAATACAATAAAATTTCCAGAAACGTCCCTGGCAGAGAAAAACTCAAAGATCAGATTTTCTAGGTATAATGCAAGGTGTGAGGATATTGGGGCAGATTTATCAAGCTGTCTGAATGTCAGAATATTTCTAGTTGCCCATGGCAACCAATCACAGCTCCTCTTTAAAATATTCATGAGCCCTGGTAAAATGAAAGCTGAGCTGTGATTGGTTGCCATGGGCAACTAGAAATATTCTGACTTCAGACCGCAGATGGGGACTCGGTGTGCCAAGAACCTCCCATTTTAAAGGGAACCTATTCCCAGGTTTTACCCCACTAAATTATTAATCTCCTCAGATAGTATATGGAATGTCCATTATAAAATTCCTTCTTTTATGTGAAATCTTGCCCTTTATCCTATAAAAAAATATCCTCTTCTCACCTCAATTTCACATAAGTCAACTTTAGTGGTTGGAAGGGTAGTGTCACTACAGATAGCATTTTCTTTGGTACTATGGCACCCAAAAACATGCTTTTTGAATCATATTAAAGATAAGAGTGTAATCTTTCATCAAGCTTATGTGAGCTACAGAACTAGACATACAGGTAGTTAAAAGATAGACGGGAAAGGAATCTTCATTCCGGTCTATTTTTTTAAATGCCTGTATGTCCAGTTCTGTAGCTTACAGCCTGATGTGATTTGAAAGATGAGGTCTGTGGGGCACAGTTAGTAAGGGCCATGTGCCAATTTTCTATCGGACTTTGCACATTCTTTTAGGTGAAAACTGCTTGCACATGTATTTTAGAAGTGTCCAAGCCACATTTGTGTCACACGTGACCATTTTGTGGCGCAGCTGCACTATGCTTCATGTGACACAAATCTCTGCATTGAATGGGACATTCCGGTGCTCAGTCGGACTGTGCGCCAGATTTAACATGCAAAGTCCAACAGAAATGTGTTGCAAGCCCCAAGTTAAAGGTGCACCAAAAAAAAAAGTGGTGCACTATGTAGGAGCTGTGCATGGGGCACCAGATGCATGAAGAACGTACGCCAAAAATCCTGAATCTGGCACCCTCTGCACAATACATTGGCAAACTGCACATAGTACAGACTACACTGTTTTTAGTAAATGTGCCCCTGTATCTTTAATATGACCCAAAAACATGTTTCTAGTTGCTATAGAGCAGAAGATAAGGGCTTCTGAAGTGACAGTACCTCTGCAACCACTAAACTTATCTCATGTGAAAACGTGATAAGAAGAGTCATATTTGACTGACTTTGGAAGATATTTTTTTTATAGGTAAACAAATGAGATTTCAAATAAAGGGAATTCTAGAAAGGACATTCCATCCACTGGCTGAGGGGCTGCTAGTTTAGTGGGGTAAAACCAGTTGACCAGTTCTCTATAAAGGAAACCTACCATTTGATTTGATGCATTATGAACCAAACAGACCTTGAGAATGCTGTAGCAACACTAATGCAGGATCATATCTTGGTTAATCCCAGTGCTGAGTAGTTTTGCTGATAAAACAATTATAACATTATGATAATGAAGCTGTCTCCCTTCTATGGCTGGTTTGCACTTCTCCTAGCACATTAGTTATTCACTGCTGTACAGGATAATGTAATCCCTGGGTTGTGTCTGAAGGCAGAATAATCAAGTGCTGCACCATCCCCCAGCTGCTGTGTATGAGTGATCCAGCTCAGGTTGATTAGTCATGTCTTGACAAACTCCATGTCTACTGAAAAGCTGCGGTGTGTAATGTGTTTATGTAGGCAGCAAGGCTGATCCACCTTTCCAAAGCTCCTGAATGTTATAATTGTTTTTTCAGCAAAACCACTCAACTCAGGGATTAACCAAGATATGATCCAGCATCAGTGTAGCTACAGCATTCTCAAGATATGTTTGCTTCATAAGGCATGAAATCAAATTGTAGGTTTCCTTTAAGCATAGTACCAATGAAGTTAAAATGAAGTTCAAAATTCAGATGCTGTCTTAATTTTTGCCTTTTACTAATAGACGGCTCTGATCCTGTGTCAGATTCTTTATAATATGCACAAGGATTAACAATACTTTACTTTTGGGATAAATTTCTTTTTTTTTGCATTCTCTACAGGAGGATTTCACTTTGCTTTGAGTTTACTTGGTGTTTCTAGTTGTCGTACAGTGATTTAGTTGCAGATCGCATTGCGAGGTTTCTAGCTCCTGATTGCCGAAGTGACGCCATAGTGAGAAGGGCTCTTGAGTCACAGTAGATGCTGATTTTATTTTTTTTTGCTTGCTGAAATTATTTTTATTGTCTTGTCTCTTAATTACTCTCTTCCCATATTTATGTCTGCAGCCAAACACACATGAACTCATCAATATCTCACAAGCAAGCAGAGATTCAGCAGAAAAACGCCAGAGCGTACCTCTGGGAGAATCAATTACCAAGCAGGTGGCACAGAGATGGTTTTTTTCCTGAGGAATAAACAACCTCACAAGCTTATTACATCTGAGATCTCCAACATGTGTTGTTAAAATTGTTGGTGATAAATGAAGGAACACACAGTTACATGCACAATGTTTACCATCTCTTACCATGAAATATATTGAAACATCTGATTTTTTAACAGTTTTAATATTCAGTAATAATCAATATTATTTCATTAATTTTTATGGAAACTGTTGCTGGCTTCAAAAGCAAAAAAAAAATATGTCAAACACATTATAACACAAGGCCTCTAGCAGCCAATGTACACTCAAGGTATCACAGGGGTAAAGCTGTAGCTTTACCATGGAAGACACAATACTAAGCAACTAATGGGGTATTCCAGTGCATTGTGTATCACATTTACGCCCACTTTGTGCTCCTGCAGGGTACGCCAGATTAATGAAGAACGTGCTCCGGTCTTCATTAATCCAGTGCACTTTGCACACTAGAGAGGCAAACTGCACATCATAAAATCTGTTACTGTACAGAGTTACCTGCGTACATACTGTATATCAATATGGTTCCAAGACCCTTTGGGAAATTCCTCCCGTCGTATTTACATGACACTAGCAATCTATTCCAAAACTAGAGGGGATAACAGTGGATGGTGAAATGTAGCTTGACAGTATCGACGTGGAAGCTCTTTATTCATCACACCCCATGCTAAGGGCTTAGAAGCAGTATAATAATTTCTTTTCCCAAGGGGAGTTAGGCATGGATCCCATAATAGCCTGATTGTAGACCTACTGGAGTTTTGCTTAACCAGAAACTATTTTCTTTTTGATGGGTTTATTTACCATCAACTTGGGGGAAATGCTATGGGAAGTCCTTGTGCTTCCACACATATGCTAATTTGCTCCTGGGTTGGTGGGAAGCAACATGTGTAATTGGAGACTCCCCCCTCTATCTATTTGTGAGATTATATGGATGACATATTTGTGTTGTGGCAGAGACCTAAGAGTTTTTTGGTGAATTTGTAGCATACCGGAATAATTACCATGTGGCACTACATTTCATATAAGATCCATAAAACATCTCTCCCTTTCCTAGATGTCCTAATTGAGAAACCCCGGGAGGGGGGGGGGGGGGGAGCGACGGGGGCACCTTTAAACCACCCTATATCTTAAACCAGCAGCCACTAATTGGTTGCTCTACTGGGAAAATCTCAATCCCCCACCACTTCGGAGAGGGATCTCTAAAGTACTGTATGTCCAGAAAGGTAGATGAGTTACCATAACAGTATTTTTAGGAAATCCTTTCAAGATAGCCTCAACGCACACAGGAATAACCTATGGGGGGGTCGGGGATCATCCCACATCCAGACTGATTCCAACATTGACAATGTGGCAGAGGAGTCCAACTGAGCTCAGGAAAGATACTGGCCAATACTCTGAATGGACAATTACAGCAAGGAGTTAGTGGGACAATGTTCCATTAAAAAAACTATCCAGTAAAGAGTCATGGCTTAATCTAAAGGGCTACTATAGAGGTGGGGGTTGTATAGCCTGCCCCATATGACACCAGGTTAAAATTCTGCAAGCATTGTGACCTTCACGATACAAGACTTCATCACCTGGAAAAGTACCACGGTGGTTTATAAAGCAATCTGCACTTATGATCCTAAATACATGGCAAGAACCTATAGAGAACATTGTAGAAGAGTTGTTTGCATAAATCACCAACAATAGGGATACACCACTGGTCAAACATATAAGACTGACCCATGCAGAGGATCCCTTTTTACCTAGATTTCCGGGGATCAGTATCCTGTATCCAAAGAGAGGGGGCAATTGGAGCAGGCTGATCTGACAGTGTGAAACCAAATGGATTTATAAACTAAAGACAATGGCTCCAAATGGACTAAATGAACATCTGTATTATACATCTTTTTGTAATTTTCCTTACACCATTGACTTCTGCAAAAACCATGTGTGGTGTAAAAATAGAGGAAGATTTTAGAGAGGCTGTCTGAAATGGCTGTGTATTATTCCAGTGCACTTTGGACTAAGTTTGGCATATGAAATGACATCTTAATTAATCTTCACTTAACGGGTAACTAAACTTTTGACAAAATTGTCTAAATAGTGCAGATTGATAGATAAAGGAACCTGATAAAAAGTCTAATGACTTAACATTTTACAGACAGCCCCTGGGTAGTGTAAATCTCCTACAGAGTTGAATTATCAAGGAAAAATGGTCTAGTTATAAAAAAAAGTTTATCATTAGCCTTCTTATATGTCAGAAGTGGACAGAGCTCAGAAGGATTTCAGACTGCTCACTGGAGGAGAAAGAAGCAGAAAAAAGGCATGCTGTTTCACTTTAAGTACATAAAAAGTTTACTATTATCTATTCTAATATTATCTATTCATTTCTAAAATACAAAAAAAGTTGCCTCAAATGGTTAGTTACTCTTTTAGAGTTTTCTCCCAGACAATTAAGCCTCACCAACTGTCTCCTCCATAATAAAAGTATATTTAATTTCCTACCATTAATGTGAAACTCCAGGTGAGAGAGAGGGAGAGAGAGACAAGAACTTCATTTTCGAAAAGGCTACAAAGTCATTTAAGAAATTAAGTCTTGAAAAGCGTTTTTAACAGATTCATGTATCTTGGCCAATTATAAGCGACAAGTCAAATTAGCAATTTTAAACATAACATAAAAATGTGGATTAGCATAATGCGTGATGAATGCGGCACTGTGCAGGCAGTTTGGCAGTCTGATGAAATCGGAGTATGTGGAAATTGATTCAAGAGTCAGGAGGCATGTGCTCATCAACATTCCTTATCCAAGCTGTTGTGTACAGAGGTGAACTTTTATAGAGAATTCCTCATCTGAAGTAATGATCCGCAAATGTTGAAAAGGAACTGGCGGAATAACTTGTAACCATGCCCTTACCATGCACGTAATTTCCCTAGAGGCACATAGACCTCTATTATACCTCCATCAGGCTTTTTATGTAAAAGACATTTTCTCACTTAAAAACACTGGATCTCTTTCCAAACAAGATAGCGCCATTTGTCTATGTCCAACCCTTTTACAGACCCTTTGACAAGGATGTGAGCCAAATCATCTTTTTTATTTGACACAAGACCACATACTACAGATGAGTGAAGGGATCTTTTTTGGAATAGAGAAAGTTCATCCAACTCACCGGCCACCAGTACCTGGAGTCGTCTCCACCAGACCGCCCTCTTGGGTTCCGAGGTCATTTGCAACAAAATAAAGAAATGATCCAACGCTTACCAAGGTACGACATAAAATTCTTTAGTCCTGCTTTGTTTGTCATCCAGAAAACATGTCAGAATGAAAACACCAAGAGGACACACCAAAAAACCAAGCACATCACATTTAGCGATGTGTATGCCGATTCAGGGACTACTCTTCTTTATTCATAAAACAATGTAAATTCAGCAAAACCGTATTTTTAATTTATGCAAATTAGCGCTGTGTGGCACACAGGGCACCCGGCATTCTTCTTCCAAAATGTTTTCATGTCTCTAATAATTTTATAGCCCACCCCCTCTCTCGGATTCTGCAGTTCCCGAATGCCAGTAACATCACCTGGCTCTCAGCACCTCACTCCAACGTACATGCATGTTATGGGAGAGAATTCATTGCGAGAGTTGACTGAGCATGCACGAGTGTTCCCGAAATATCACCTGGCTCTCAGGAACACTTGCACATGCACATGAAGGAGCCCAACGTTCCCAAGAGCAGTAGGGCATAAGTGGCTTTCAGGAATGCTTAATCTGGGAGGGGGAGTGGGCTATAAAATTAGCAGGAGGTTCCTGTGTTATGCACTTATTTGCATAAATTAAAACAATTAAAAAAATTTGCAGAATTTTGTTTTATGGATAAGGAAGAGAAGTCCCAGAAACAGCATTCACACCGCTAAATGTGAGTGTGCTTGGTTTACTATCTGCTTTTCTGAGATTTTCTTTAATTCATTGAGACACATTTACTTAGCTGGTCCAGCAAGTTCCCCGAAAGTGCATTCTCCGAAAATCATGCACTCTGCCCCGATTCACTAAGATTGGGGCAGATTTACTTACCCGGTCCATTCGCGATCCAGTGGCGCGTTCTCTGCGCTGGATTCGGGTCCGGCCGGGATTTATTAAGGTAGTTCCTCCGCCGTCCACCAGGTGGCGCTGCTGCGCTGAAGAGCATCGGAACGCCTGGAATACACCGAGCCGGGCTGAGTGAAGGTAAGTGCAATTTTCGCGACACATTTTTTTAAAAAAATGCGGCGGTTTTTCCGAATCCGTCGGGTTTTGGTTCGGCCACGCCCCCGATTTCCATCGCGTGCATGCTGGTGCCGATGCGCCACAATCCGATCGCGTGCGCCAAAAACCGGGGCAATTCAGGAAAAAACGGCGCAAAACGGAAATCGGGCCCTTAGTAAATGACCCCCAATATCCTGCATGTGCCACTTCCCTACTCAGGTCCGATGGAGTTCATCTTCTTCTTCCTGGTGCATGTAAAGTCCGACAAAAGTGCTTACACACCCCCATTATCTCAGTGCATATGGTACCCAGTAGAGTTTTATGGCAGTTGTGTGTGTTCTGTACAGTGTCCACAGATACATAAAATTATGCAGCTAAATGCACATTTGGATGCATATCCAGTGCAAAATTTAAGGCAGGTTTAGAAAAAGGCTGCAAAGTTAAAATGCTTTTAAATATTAGAATGTTAATACAGGTAGTTGTTTTTAGTTATTAAATGTAGAAAATAGACAAAGTGATATCTAAATAAAACCATTTGTGGAAACCACTCACTTTGGAGAATTCATCTTTGATAGTTCTTTATATATTTCTTAAATTTTTTTAAAGCATTTTTACTTTGCAGCATTTTGCACCTTTGCCTAAAACTTTTGCACAATACTGTATATCGCAATGTATCACCACAAATAAACCAAAATAGGGAAACCTGTCATCAGAAATTGACCTAATAAACTACTACCATTATGTTGCCACGCATCGTATTACTTTCATAGTCCAGCATTTGGGCCATTATCCATAAAAATCAACTTTGGAGTCATATGAAAATTAGTTGTATAAATTAACGGAAGGAGAGAGCTCAGCACTAAAGTCAAGCTCTCCTTGCCTCACAGTGACCCCACTGCTGTGATTCATACCATACACCAGACTTCAAGGCCATAAAACACAGCAGACTGATTACCTATCTAAGAGATCCCCGAAAGTGGAATACTTTATAATTGCAGCCGGAACCACTGTCTGGGATGGTAAGAGTTAACATATATATTGCCTTTAACCAATGATATGCTGTGTTCTTTACTGTAACGCAAAATGAAAACTGATTATTAGTGATTATGAGCGCAAGCACATGGTCCTTGGTCCAGTCTTTTGGTCAGACAAGTTCAGACTGTGCTGCAGAAGTCAGTGTTCCACACCAGGAAACAGAGTTGTCTCAGGCCTGCTGCCTGACACCTTGGGCAGTCAGGAGACTAAGCCCCAGAGCAGAGGTCCACCATCTGGACTCGGCTCCATCTTTAATAGCCCAGTCTGACTCTATTAACCCGGTTGTGAGATAATCTTCCAGCAGACCTGCACTCCGACCAGTTTTCCAGCCTGTTGAAGTTGCTGCTGATGTTAGGCCGTTGCCTGCTGTTGAAGTTCCAATAAAGAACTGTTGATTGTTGAGTTGATTTGCACAAAGTGCCTCCTTGGGATCCCTGGATCAGTCTGCTCACCATTATGGGCTCCCCATCCTTCATCACCCAGGGATCTCTATATCCACCTCACCACTTGCACACACCACTGGGTGGAGATCTACCTGACTGTAGACAAGTCCTCTGGTCCCAATACCAAGCACCGTAACCATAGCGTGCGCAAGGCCAAACCAGCGAGCCACTCCAGTATTTTAGGCCCCAACTATTCCCAGCTAACAAAGAACGGCTAGGCCTTGGGTGGGATGTTGCACCGTTAAATCAAGGTTGCTTAGTAGCGAACTGACTTTTAGCATAACAGGATAAGACTTTTTAATTGATGACATAATAAAGCAAAGATGCTTTATGGAGGATGTTCAATGTTTACTACCCGGACTAGCTTCTGCATCACAAAGGTACACACAATAATGTTTTGATGAGATGTTCCTCCCTGGAACACATGCTACACACTACAGTACTCCCGACAGTCGAGATGGAATGTCAAGGTATTTATTATTGTTCAGAAGAAACAAATTAATGTAGTGTAATAAAGCACACTACTTTTTTCGTTGCCACTCCTTTATACCTGATTTTCATTTTCTAGCTGCACAATAATGTGCCCAATGTTCCAAGTGTAATCTGACTAATGATTTACATATAGAGGCAAAATATGCTTATTTAGGGTTAAATGTATATATTTTTATCAAATTCAAACAGTGGATGATTTTTTTTTCCAGATTTCTGCTCTACAGAAGTTATCTCAACTCATGTAGACAGCTGACCTCGGCATTGTTGGATTGGCAGTATTGGTAAGTTTAGTGTATATGCACTGCCTGCTGTCCACATAATGTAGATGTTGGATGATTACTATTTCACCTAGCTTCCCTAGGAACTTGTATGTTTGGATCAGTTGAATGAGCACATCTATTACAACTCAAGCTGTGTACTAGGAAAGAAAGAAGTGGAAATACATACATACATAATATATATATATTGCTCAAAGAATAAAGGGAACAATCAACGCTTGGCATTTGCCAGAGAATACCAGGATTGGCAAATCCGCCACTGAGAGAGTCTGGAGACGCTGTGGAGATCAATCTGCTGCCTGCTACATCCTTCAGCATGACCAGTTTTGAGTGGGTCAGTAATGGTGTGGGGTGGCATTTTTTTTCGAGGGCCGCACAGTGCCACACTCGTCAGGGGTAGCCTGACTATCATTAGGTACTGAGATGAGATCCTCATATCCCTTGTGAGACCATATGATGGCGCGGTTGGTCCTGGGTTCCTCCTAATGCAGGACAATGATAGACCTCATGTGGCTCGAGTCAGCAGCTCCTACAAGATAAAGGCATTGACCCACTTATTACCCAGGCCTGAAACCTAGTGAGCACATCTAGGACATCATATCTCGCTCCATCCACCAACGTCATGTTGCATCCCAGACTTCCAGAAGTTGGCAGATGCTGTAGTCCACGTCTGGGAGGAGATCCCCCTGGAGACCATCCACAATCTCATCAGGAGCATGCCGAGACGTTGTATAGAGGTCATACAGGCACGTGGAGGCCACACACAATACTGAGTGTCAGGCTCAGAGGTAGTGGATCCTCTGAACCACTGCGGACGATGACACAAGCCACTACACGGGACTGGAGTCTAAGTGGCACCCGGTTTACACCAAAGCCTGCCGCAAAACGGGTTGGACTTGTTGCGGTGTGGTACCACCAGGTCACTCCACAGACATGACTTGTCCACAGTGGCAGCCAAGGTCGAGGTACAGAAATGCCCGGCAATCTCGTAGTTGGGGACAGGCAGGAGGTCAGAATGGGCATCACAAGATCAAAGTCGGAGACGTAGCAACAGGTCAGGGCAGGTGGCAAAGGAGCAAAGTCAGAAACGGAAATCACAGAAATAGCACGAGACATCAAACACAGCTTTCTCTAAGACATGAGGCACGAAGATCCGGCAGGGCTTGCAGGAAGAGGGAGACTTAAATAGTTTTCTAGGAAATGGCCAGCGCCAATTAACCCGAGCCCACGACCCGCGATATGGGGGTCATTTAAACTTGTTTTACAGACATTAGATCAAAGTTAGATCAGCCTGTAATGTGTTTTTCAACTTTAATTTTGTTGACTCAATATCCAGGCCTCCATTGATTAATAAATTTGATTTCAATTGATTTAAATTTTTTTTGTGATTTTGTTGTCAGCACATTCAACTTTGTACAAAACAAAGTATTCATTGCGAATAATTAATTCATTCAGATCTAAGATGTGTCACTTGAGTATTCCCTTTATTTTTTTTGAGCAGTGTATGTGTGTGTGTATATATGCTGGGCACCTATTTCAGTATACGCTATTCAAATGGTCGCTATTTATTGTGATTGCCACCTGTAGTGTACCACGTGCCATGATGTTTGCATATCAGCTGCACTTGGCAGAAACAATGTCTAGACTTTTGTTTGTCATAGTATAATTTGCATAGTGAGAACATTGATGTTTTCATTGTATTCATCTTCAGAACATTGTCCAAACAGCAATAATCCTGACAATACAGGAGATAGATTAGGTAAGGAAATATGATAATGGACATCTACCACCAGATTTCTGGTGGTAAAGTGTCCTAATTAGGCTGCTTGTTCAGTCTAGGGGATGCAGGGACTGTTTTTTTACAAGTTTTCTGGCATTTTTAATAACAAAATGTTAACTTTGTAAAACAGCTGGAGAGGAGCTGACGGCCGGAGGTGGGACAGCCGCGGTCTCCGTACATGCGCTGACTTAGCACTAATTGCGGTATGTAGTTCACCTGTCCACTTTAGATTTAAGGTTGAGTGTTACACACGGACCACACACCCCCTGACGAAGTAGGGTGCGAAACGTGTGTTGGGGTTTCGGACAGTGTGTACTGGTAGGGCTGTCATGGTATACAAGAAAAGTGTTTACTTGGCAGTCAACTGTTGTTTGCAAAATTTTTCCTGCTGGACAACCCATTTGAAAGAACACTGTGCAATCCTTAATTTCTCTTCTTTCCTTTGGTAGTGCTGCACAATTAAAGGGGTTGTCCAAGAGCATAAAAAACCTTTTGCTGGCCGAAAGGGGGCTAGTTACAAAAATAAACACTTACTTACCTCCACGGCCCCTCCGAGCATCCATGCTGCCATCACTCCGGTCTATGCCCCATGTAAACAAACAGGGGGGTGGATGCCGTGCTGCGCTCAGCTTCCCTGCTCCACCCTCCAGTTCCACATGATACAGTGCTGGGAATAGGGATGGGTGGACGGGGCCGTTCATCCTGACCTGGAAGCTGCATTCAGTGCGACATCCGGGAGCCCCCTCCAGGTCTTTTAATGCTCTCAGACAACCACCTTTAAAGAGGTGGTCCAACATTTGAAAAATTAGCGCCACACCAGATTATGTTTGGCTTTGCATCTCGTCCACATTCAATTCAATGGAGCTGAGCTACAGTACCACATAAAAAAATGTAAACAGGTGTGACACTACTTAAAAAAAAAAAAAGCTGACATTTCTATTTGACCATTCTACTGTTTGGTTTATTCATAATTGTTGATAATATTCTGACATTCCAGACACACTGGGGGTCATTCGCATTTTCCCGACGCGTTACCCGAATATTTCCGATTTGCGCCGATTTTCCCTGTATTGCCCCGGGATTTTGGGGCACGCGATCAGATTGTGGCGCATCGGCGCTGGCATGCATGCGACGGAAATCAGGGGGCTTGGCCGAACGTAAACCCGACGGATTCGGAAAAACCGCCGCATTTAAAAAAAAAAGTGTTGCTGGACTCGCGCTTACCATCACCAGGAATAGGCCGGTGAACTTCAGTGCATTCCGGTGGGCCTCGGCGGACTTCAGCGCAGCAGCGCCACCTGGTGGACGTCAGAGGAACTACCTTAGTGAATCCCGGACGGACCCGAATCCACCGCAGAGAACGCGCCGCTGGATTGCGAATGGACCGGGTAAGTAAATCTGCCCCATTATGTAATTTTTTGATGATAGTTGGGAGTCCTCAGTTGTTGATAACTCTAATGACAGATAATGACAATTGCATGCTTTCGAGACTACTCTGATCTACAGTATAATGATAATGAAACCTAAGTAGCCTTGAAAGCTTGCAATTGTTAGCATCTTTTTTAATCAGCCAAACAAAGGTATCAACAACTGAGGACTCTCAACTTTCATATATTTAACCACTGACTTACATGCTACAAAGAATCTTATTATTTTTTGAGTAGTTTGTTAGTTAAGAAAAAGTCATTTTGTGGAATCCTAACATCTCACAGGGTTAATAAAGGAATGATGCCATGTGAATGAGTTCTAAATGGAAAGAAAATCTAGCGGCAGGGGAGCAATAAATAATAACCTTGATTTATAAGGTGACTGTCCAGGTTTTTGAAAAGAATAGATTCACGATTCCATCACAAAATCGAAATGCTGAACACATCTGCAGTATACAGCAGGCTTTCGAAAAAAGCATAAATATAGATGGGAATAAGGAATGTTTTAAGCTCTTAAAATAGATGATTTCTTGGTAGTGAAAAAATACGCCCCATGTGGCTTTCTGAGTATTGGGGTTAATTGGCTGCTGTCAACCCTTGTTTCAGCGGTTGAATGTCTTGATATGAAATGTAAATTGTCGCGGCACCTACGAAAACTGGGTGATGGCAGAGGACTTTTAGTGTCTTCCTTTGTTCTTGTCTTTTCCTAACAAGTCTTTATCTAAATGCAAATGAGATTGTACTTTCTGATGAGGGCATTGTACATCCAAGCAATTCAGAGAAAGCACAATTACAGTCTTATTTCACTTCTGATTCACAATGTCTTTGTTAAGACTGTGAAAGATCCTTTGTTGAGACACATGCCTTTCTCCTGACTTCTAGTTTGCTGCTGATGCGACTACCAGAATGCTTCAGTTCATGGCATACAGTGACACAAAATGTTTGGGAAAAACATTTTCTGCCTTTAAAGGTGTTTTTTCTTTTTGCTAAAACCGACGATAACAAGATGGAAGAAACAAAGCTTCTTTTGTATTTTGGAGGTCTACCTGGAAGATAACTGGGAAGCTTAGCAACAAGAAGGCAGATTTAAAAAATTTGTGCATGAGATTTTAAAAATTTGTATAGAAATGCACAGTTGCTACAATTGGCAGTAGAGAATATGTTGCTAGGGCAATGAATTTGCTTTCTACAAGGCTATATTGTCCACGGCAAAGAACATCCACAAGTCACGTTGGTCACATCATCCCCTGCAGTGCCAGGACCTCTTTCAGTCTGGCACGTTTTATGTCATGACCCGGTGCTAGACTGAAGGATGTAGCTCCATATAGGGCAACATCATGGAGGGGATTTATTTTAGGAAAACAGACTCTAAAGCCAACTGAATGCATTGAAAGAGTTTTTGCCTGTGCCAGACTGAATGTACAGGTGCAGCCTAGAAAATGATCACATTCATAGGTGGCCATACCACACTGGGTTCCCATAGGACTCATGATCATGCAAAATAGACACCTGCAGTCCATTTTTTAACAGCACACAGTTGTACTAAATGCAATTCCATGAAAAAAGTAGAGCATGCCCTAGTCTGAACCGTTGTTTCAAATAGAAGTCAGAAGTACAAAAATGGATCAGTGAAAAAAACACCATTCGGAAGGCATCTACTGTATTTACTAAAGAGGAGAATTCAGAGGGCAATTAGACACACTTGGGCAGATTTACTTACCCGGTTCAGTCGTGATCAAGCGGCACATTCTCCAACGCTGATTCGGGTTCTGCCGGGATTCACAAAGGTCGTGCGCCCACTAGGTGTCGCTGCGCTGAAGTCCGCTGGAAGTCCACCGGAATTCACCTCCTCCGTCTCGGTGTGAGTGCTATTTTTGCGACACCATTTTTTTTAAAAATTCCGCAATCCGATCACATGCGCCATAATCCAGGCGCAATTTTGGGAAACCCGGCGGAAAAACGCGATTGTGTGCCCCACTGTACTACATTGAGAGGTACCAGAGGTTAAAAAGTTTTTTTTTTGTTTTCAGAGCTGTAGGAGTGATGGTTTGCTGTGTAACAAATTGTGATAACATTCGATATCCCATGCCAACTGGGAAACTGGAAAAAAATTCCAAATGCAATGAAATTGTAGAAAATTTGCTCCATATTCTTGTGGACACAGTTTGTACGACTTTCACTGTGCTTTCCATATGACGCTTCTAATTACTTCTTTGGAGCGGTATGATCAGGGGAATACCAAATTTATATAGGTTTTTTTATGTTTTAATTGACCCCTTCCCGCCACAGCCCTTTTTCATTTTTGCGTTTTCGTTTTCACTCCCCACATTCAAAAATCTGTAACTTTTTTATTTTTCCATGTACAGAGCTGTGTGATGGCTTATTTTCTGCGTAACAAATTACACTGGTGGTATTTAATATTCCATGCCGTGTACTGGGAAGCAGGAAAAAAATTCCAAATGCAGTGAAATTGGGGAAAAAACGCATTTGTGCTGTATTCTTGTGGGCTTGGATTTTACGGATTTCACTGTGCTCCCCAAATGACATTTCTACTAAATCCGTTTTTTGTGGATTTTGATGACATTTACAATGTTATCATTTTTAGGACTGTACAACCTTTTGATCACTTTTTATATAATTTAAAAAAAATTTTTAAATGGCAAAAAAGTGCCATTTTCGACTTTGGGCACGATTTTCGGTTACGGGGTTAAACGCAGTGAAAAACTGTTATCATATTTTGATAGATCGGGCATTTTCGGACACGTCGATACCTAATGTGTTTATGATTTTTACTGTTTATTTATATTTATATCAGTTCTAGGGAAAGGGGGGTGATTTGAATTTTTAGGTTTTTTTATTATAATTTTTTTAACTTTTTTTTCATTTTTACTATTTTTCAGACTCCCTAGGGTACTTTAACCCTAGGGTGTCTGTACGATCCTATCATATACTGCCATACTACAGTATGGCAGTGTATGTGTATTTCACTACTCATACATTACAATGTGCTTCGTGAGACCCGAAGCTACCATGGCGATGGATCGCCGCTCCCCGATGACATCACGGGGAGCGAGGATCTTCAGAAAAATGGCGGCGCAAAGTTCCCGGCGGCGATCAGCAGGAAAACACCTGCAATTGGTGCCGGCACCGATCGTGGGTGTTACCAGTAAGCATTTGCTACAATATGCTGCAATTTGCTGCAATAGGGCCCGCGAGCCCTCTCCATGCACTGGGACCCGGCATGTCGGTAAGGGGTTAAAACAAAAGCATTTGTATCATATTTTCTTCATTTTGCCCTATTCTGACACCTATATTTTCATACCTGTATAGGTTGTCTATTTTTTGGTTTTTAGGATGTGAGGGTATTTTCATTGCTGCCATTTTGGGGACTGTACAACGTTTTTTATCAAATTTTTAAATATGTTGCAATATTGCAAAAAAGTGGCATTTCTGATATTTGGGCACTATTTTCTGTTATGGGGTTCACTGCCTGAAAGAACCATTTTGAATAGAACAGGACTTCTGGGATGCAGAAATACCTTACATGTTTATGATTTTTAAAATTTATTTTTATATTAGTTGTAGGGAAAGGCAGGGGTTATCTAAAATTTTGGGTTTAAAAAAAAAATAATTTTTTTTTAAACTTTTTTTTACTACTTATTAAACCCCAAGGTCTACTTTACTTTCCACTTTAACCTACAGTATTGCAGCATATGGAGCCTCTTCATACATCCTTAAAGGGGTATTCTCGTCTGGGCATTCACATTCAGTTTCACTAATCTTCCATATTTAAACATTTCTTCAATTGGATGTTATTAAAAAAAATGTTCCCGTGTGAAGATAATTTCCTATAAATGTAGCCATGTTGTCCCTTAGAAACGAGATATCTTCCTCGGTTACGACCACGTCACACTCTGGCAGCGGTGGCCAGACTTGCGCTATTGAGTCCTGTCTGACCTCCTGGATTCAGTGATCATTAGCACAGGACGGCTGTGGGACCTGCCGGACATTTCATATACCAAAACCTTTTTGTTTATTTGTGAAATCTCTCAGGCAGAGGTGATCGTATCCGAGGAAGCTATCTCATTTCTAAGGGATAAAATGACTACATTTATGAGAAATTATCTTCACACAGGAACATTGTTTTTAATAACATCTAATTGAAGAAATGTTTATATATGGCAGATTTATCAAACTGAATGTGAATGCCCAGACGAGAATACCCCTTTAACAGCATTAAAAGCAGGTATAGTTTTCTTCAGAAATACTTGATACTCAAGTATAAATACAATGTTTTGGCTGTAATGGATAAAAATTAGGTAATGTTCAAGGAATATGAATATTTTTGCAATACACTATATGTACAGGCATAGGATTGGTCTATTCTTTACAGCTTTCACTCCTTTGGAAAGGTTTTCTACAGGGTTTTGAAGTCTGCAAAATAGCATTGATAGGGTGAGACTGTAATGTTGGAGGACAGTGCCTCATATACTCTGTTCTAGTTCCTCCTAGTGGTGTAAGACAGGGTTCTTCCATAGCAAAGTCAACAAACTTTGTTTTTATGGACCGTACTCGTTTCCACAAACTTGGAACCATAAAGTTGTCCATAATCCCTTGGTATGGTAAAGTGTTCCCTGGTCAAGGACAGACCCTAAAATAAACAACCATATTGCATTATCCCCTCTCCCCCAAACAGTATATTCTGTGTCCTTCCAGAGAAGCAATGTCCTTGGCAGCACCGTGGTTCTCTGGAAGGTAAGTTCATTTGATTATTTTGGTATTGGCAGTTCAGGAGGCTGTGTAGGAAGGAAGGGGGAATTTATGTTTTACAAATAAATGATGGTGGACTGTATATAATAAAAGGGGTTTGCCAATGAAAGAAAGTTCTCAAATGTTAATCCTCTACTGATGTTTACACAATAAAGATAATTTTTTTGCCCCCACTTACTTTAATGCTGTTTTAGCTCCTCAGTGATGGTCAGTGTTAAATTCCAAGCAGACATCACATTATGATCCCTCTGTGCTATGGGATGCTGTGTGCTGACAATGTGCTTAAATTATCTTGCTACAGGGTTTATCTACACTTTTATTTAAACTTCTGAACATTGAACTAACATCTGACACATAGAAAAAGAGAGATGAGACACATCAGAAATGAGAGGATAAATATCTTATCTGTAGCTTGTAGAGTAAGTCTCTACACACTGCTACTTGCCAACAGGAAGTGTCTGTGTGTGAGCTGGTCTTGTAATGCAGAGGGGTGGGGCAGAAGGCAGAGAGCACAGCAGTGTGCAGACAAGAGAAGCTGTTCTTGAGAAGAATCTGACCATAGTCAGAATATTCACGGTCGGATCCAGGAACAAATCAAAATTGTAAACACAAGGACGGGTGATAGAGACAGGTTGGAATTATATCTGTGAATTAGAGAATGTGCTATTTTGTTATTCTAAGTTTATTTAAGAATCTTGTCTTTGTGGGAATATGCCTTTAAATACTTTAGCATACGTTAATTGAAATGTTCATATATATGGAGGACCCTGAAAATAAAGAGTTAATGGTACTATACATAAATAGATTGAGGGACTGAATAAAATTAAATTGGGGAATGGCTATATAGGAATAAATACAATAGGTATTATTGGTATTACATGCGTTTGATTAGTAATAGGAGTAGTTTATTTAGTACTGGGTTTTCTCTTTTTGGTATTCATTAAATACAATAGGGGTTAATAATTTATACATTTATCAGGGGGCTGCCATACAATTAATTTATTAGGGAATACTCAACATAAGTAAGGTGCGTGTTGTTTGTAAATATATTACAGCACGAACTTAAGAAAGTGAGCACAAAGCAGGGGTGCAAAGTAGTCCTACAATTTAGTCACTCTGCACCCCCAATAAGCTTAAAGAGGACCTGTCACCCATAAATTCGGCACTAGGAGCTGCTTACTAAAGTAAGCAGCTCCTAGTGCTTAAACAAACGCTGCAGTGTTAGAGTGATAGCGTTACCAGAAACCTCCGATAACGCTATCTAACACCGCTGCGGAGTACAATAGAAACGCCGGACCGCTCTTAAAATGGTCCGACGTATTCATGAGGGGGCGGGATTGTGGGCGGGTTTAGGGGTGGTGAATGACGCATGAAGGGGAAGAGGCATTTACATTGTACTCCGCTGCAGTGTTAGATAGCGTTATCAGAGGTTTCCGATAACGCTATCATTCTAACACTGCAGCATTTGTTTAAGCACTAGGAGCTGTTTGCAATGCAATATAATGTTTAGGTTGAACTTGGTCTTTTTTTTAAACTTTTTTACTCTGATGCTATGATACACAGACTGAGCCAGGGAGTGCGAGGAGAGGTGAGTCACTTATTCAGAAGAGCACAGGCCTGCAAATAAAGAAGGATACAGGCTATGCACACATAAGTAAGGTAAGTGGGCAGCACAGTGGCTCAGTGGGTAGCACTACAGCCTTGCAGCGCTGGGCTCCTGGGTTCAGGTCTCACCCAGGTCAAAATCTGTAAAGAGTTTGTATGTTCTCTTCGTGTTTCCTCTGGGTCCTCTAGTTTCCTCCCACACTCCAAAACATGCTAGTAGGTTGATTAGATTGTGAGCCCCATGGGGACAGGGACCGATTTGGCAAGCTCTGTGCAGCGCTGTGTAATCTGTGTGCACTATATAAATAAAGGAATTATTATAATAAAGTTACATGACTTATTCTTATATGTGAATGAGTACAACCTCCACAATCAGACTACTAAATCATAATATAATCCCTTTTCCATGGAAGATTCCCAACATAATTAAGTTGGTAATGATGAAGATAAATGCACTGATCTTGTTTCTGTTCTTGATGATGTAACTTTGTGATACCCTTATGTTTAGTTTTCTTAAATTATTTTGACCAATTGTGACTGGTTTAACAGGTTATTTGTTTTCCATCTATGATGCTTAGTCATGGTCTATGAATAGCTCATTCTCAGGAATGAAGTCAATAATACATGGCTGGTTTCACCTAGAACTTTTATTTAGCTTCTAAAAAGGTTAAAAGAAAGCTAAATTCACACAATAAATACTTGTACAGTTGGTCTATGAATGTAAAAATTAGGAATATGCCACTATCATAGCACGAAATGGTTGACCTTAAATTTGGGATTCTTCTACATATTTTTATTGAAAAGCAAATGTACCTAGTAGAATTGATGCGATTAGCATTTATTCAGTGTTTGCCTTTTTAAGTGATTGCAATATATTATTAATACTTTTACTTTCGAAAGGTTTATTCTTTTTGCAGCATTTTTTTCATAACTTTTGAAAACATTTGCACAATATTGTACAAAAAATATCATATTATGACCATAGTTGTGTATAGGATATCTATAGTAACATGACATGTGAGCAGCCCTCCTGTATTCTAGTTTGCCCACTTCTCCTCAGGGACATTGTTGTGTCTATATCTCAGGGTGAAATACGTCTTAGGACTGAAGCCTCTTGACTAGTCCTCGTAAATCATTTGCAGGTCTAATAGGAAGATGAAGAAAGGAAAATGGAATAGCAAATACCTTAACCCCTATTGTTAACTTATCTATTTTAGAACAGTTTTTCTACTTGCAGTTTAAAGGAAATCTATCATCAGGGTCATGTATTATTAACCATATACACCTACATGCTGGTGTGTGCCCCATTTATCGGGATCTGCTCTTCTTTTAACTTCTTATGCCCTTGATTTTTAAGAAATTATGCTTTAAAAATTATGCAATTGAGCCTGAGGGGCTCCAGGTTTCATTAACTCCTATGGAGCGTGGAGCCCCTCAGGTTCATTTTGAAGCCTTTTTTTTGTAAAAACAAAGACATAAAAAGCTTTAAGAACAGCTGATCCTAACAAAGTGGGCATGCACCAGCATGTAAGTGTACTTGGTTTATAATCCATCATCCTGATGGTAGATGTCCTTTAAAACTAAGAGCACCATCATTTAGCATATAAAGAGATAGAAATAAAAATATATAGATTTCTTATCTGACCGGAGCTCCAGATGTTCACAATAATTGTTCTCGTTTGTCCTCCGTTCTGCTCACAGCACAAATCCACAGATTCTCCAGATAAGAGTCGCCCACTGTTCAAATCCACGTGGATGCAGTTTTCGTTCCTCCTATTGTTACCACTGTTCACCATAGCGGACCACTAGAAGAAACACGCACTCCAATCGTGTAGAATGTCTTCATAAAATGCTTTAATAACATTAAATACTACTCACAAACGTTTAGTAAAAATGCGCATATCTATAGAAAGGACACCAGCCTCACACGACCGCCCTTAAAGTAACATTGGGACTTCTGGATCAGTCCTGGACCGTTGTTTTAGCTCCGAGAGGGTTAAAGATAAGAGTGCAGCACTACACCCAAAGAGTTAATCATTTAGCATAAATGCTTTTTTATTTAATGCAAGAATTAAGTATGAAAAACCTTATATATCATATTCACTGATTTAAAGGGGTTTGCCAATGAAAGAAAATTTTCAAATTTCAATCCCCTAGAAAAGTTTACACAATAAAGATAATTTTTAACCCCTTACATTACAATTTTAGCTCCTACAACTCAGTGATGGTCAGTGCAAAATTCCAGTGTGTCTCTAAGCAGACACTTCATGATTCCTCTAGTTCTATGAGATGCTGTGTCCTGACAATGTGCTTAGATGATCAGGGCACAGGTTTATATACACTTTTATTTAGCTTCTGAACATTGTACTAGTATCTGTCACATAGAAAGAGAGATGATGAGATCAATAAGTTGGATATAACATACACTGACACTCTAAGCTCTACTAACTCACCTATAACATAAAGATATTATCTGTAGCTTTACTCTCCTCATGATGGGATGTTTGCTGGCAGAAAGTCAGTGTGTGTGTGTGTGAGCTTGTCCTGGAATGCCAGGGTGGAGGCAGAGAGGAGCTCAGTGCAGCATCAGACAGGAGAACAATGGGGGTCATTTACTAAGGGCCCAATTCGCGTTTTCCCGACGCGTTACCCAAATAATTGTGTACACCCGAACTGATGGACATGTTGGACATGTTTCATATCTGTGAAATGCTGTATTTTTGTTAATAACAGTGAATTAGAGAATTAGTTATTTTGTTATCCTGAGTACATTTAAGAAACTTTTCTTTGTGGAAATATCCTTTTAACCACTAATCTCTGCACCTATTTTCCATGTTAACGTGCAGGCAATCTGAGCCTTCTATTAGCTATAATTTTTCTAGTCACCATAGCTACATTGGCGATGGACTCGCCGTCCCCGTTGATATGGTTCAAGATGAGGAGATTAAGAAGCGATTGCGTCTAGCTTAAGCAGCGAAGCAGCGATTAAGCAGCGTACGCAGCGATCTATTGAAAATTCCTAGTTGCGGCGCCTCATACATGAGGCGCCATTTTTCCTATTTGATAGGGCGCATTGGGCCTGCCACCATCTATTCTGAAGCCGCCGGCAGCAAAAGGCGGCAGCATAACTGGCCATTAGCCAAGCAAACGGGCAAGCAAAGCATCCAGGCAAGATGCTTAAGCCGGATTTTTTGTAGGGAGTCTTGGGAGCTATTGGATTTCTTGTCGTTATAGAGATTGGATTTTTATGAGCCAAGCTTTACTGCACGTTTGGTTGTCGATTAATTGGTGGACTTCTTTTTTTCCCGGCTGTTGCGACGTACTAGTATCCGGTGGCTGCGCGTCGGGTGATATTTAGGGGGTTATTTTAAGAAGATTGAGCATCTTTTACAGGTGTACAAGTGTCTTTTCTAATACAGTCATGGCCAAAAGTTTTGAGAAATGATACAAATGTTAATGTTACAATTTCAGTGTACTGCATCAAGTTTTATAATGTGCAATTTGCATATACTCCAGATGTTTATAAGAGTGATACGCTTAACAGCAATTAATTGCAAAGTCTAATATTTGCCTAGAATTAAATGATTTTTCCCCCACCAAAACACATTTCAGCTTCATGAGCAGGCCCGCCTTTAAAAGGAGCAGCCTGGCTAACATTGGTCGAAGTGATTGTTACTATAACACAGGTGCGGGGTTGTTTATGAGGAACAGGTCTGGAGATCAATCTGTCATGAATTAAGTAAGTATACACCACTGGACACTTTAAAAGGAGGCGTGCTTGCATCATTGTTGCTCTTCTGTAACTATGGTCATCTCTAAAGAGAAACACATGCAGTCATCATTGGCATGCCACAAAACTGGCTAACAGGGACAGTATCACAGCTAGAAAGATTGCACCTCAGTCTAACAATCTATCGCATCATCAAGATCAAGGACAGGTTCCATTGTTGCCAAAAAGGCTCCAGGGCGCCCAAGAAGATCCAGCAAGCGCCCAGGACCATCTCTCTTTAAAAGTGTTTTCAGCTTGGGGATCGGGCTTACAGCAGTGCAGAGCTTGCCAGGAATGGCAGGCAGGCAGGTGTGAGTGCATCTGCACGCACTGTCGAGTTGGCTGAGACTCTTGGAGCAGGCCCTGGTCTGGTGTTAAGGAGGGCCGTAAAGAGCCACCTTCTCTCCAGAAAAAAAATCAGGGACAGACTGATATATTGCAAAAGGTTACAGGGAGTGGGACTGCGGATGGGGCAGTGGGGTTAAAGTCCATTTGTCACTGATGAATCCCCTTCCGATTGTTTTGGAACATCTGAAAAACAGCTTGTTCGAGAAGAAGACAAGGTGAGCGATACCACCAGTCTCTTGTATTCAACGGTAAAGCAATCCTGCAACCATTCAGTGTGGGGTTGCTCTCAGCAAGGGAATCGGCCTCTCTCTCACTGTCTTGCCTTAAAAAACAAATCCATGAATAAAGAAGGTCACAGAATTGTCCTCTAAGAGCAACTTTCCCAAATATCCTCCAAGTAGCAGTTTGGTGTATCAACAATGCCTTTTCCAGCATGATGGAGTGCTAGCCATAAAAGCAATTTTATAACTAAATGGCTCAGGGAACCAAACATTAGAGATTTGGGTCCATGGCTGGAAACTCCCCTGATCTGAATCCCCTTAGAAACTCTGTGGTCAATCGTTAAGAGGGTGGTGGACACAACATAAACCCATTACAAATTGTGACAAAAATGCAATGCATGAGTGTAATGCAAGAATGGACGTGCTAATTCAGGGATTTGTCCAGAAGTTGAAGAGAACATGCCAGGGAATATTGCATTGAAGGCTCCAAAAGAAAAGGTCAGGCAATATTGATGTGGTACATCAATCTGAAACTTGGCCGTAAACTGATAACCAATGACTTGGCTGGACGAATCCTTTACTTATGCTTTTGACTTAGACTGTAACATCGCTGAACTAATATGTAGTACTCGATGTGGAATGACAATTCCACTACTAATGTTGACTTTATAGACATATAGACACACGAGGGCTCTATTGTGTTTGCTTATCTGGCGAGGAGTGGAAGAAGGTTGCGCACACTGACTTGTCTTCTGCCTTCTCCCTGTTGAGGTGATAACACCATAGTTGCACGCTGGGATCGGTATTTGTAAGATGGATGCGGCAGAATCTCACAGGCATGCCAGGTACTTGTTTGCTAGCCTCGGCCTGATAAACCCACGCACATTTCCGCTTCATTGTGCCGGAAGAAGCTGCCAATACATGAGTATGGCAGCTACCGCCGGCACCACAGTCATGGTCAAGTAATCAACATAAGACGGGGCGCCGCTGGCGGACGAATTTAACTGCTTTCAGCAGCGGGGAGATAGCGCAAAGGTGTTATGTTGTGCCAATAGTCACCTGGCCACTGGTCAATCCATGTGTCCCAATGATGGTGGGCTAGTGGCTGGAGCCTGCTGATACGAAAAACTTCCTCACTCTGCACAGCCTGCAGCCAGGTGCAGTTTCTGACCATGCTGGCATGGAATTGAGAGATACGGCCGGGTGAGAGTGGCACGCTGGATGTAGTGCCGTCTGGCCTGAGGTGGAGAGTACCCTGGGGATCCCGTCTCCCCTCTATCTGGCCTGGAAGCTTGTCAGCCATGATGGAAGCGAACCTGCCGGCCCTACCAGTCTGGCCTCCTGCTGCAGCAGAGCATGCAATCCCGAGGTACAATTCTCCTCCTTCCCCCAGGCTTGCCATAGGCACACACGGGATGGGCTAACCAGAGGACCTACATACAGGGAGGGCTGATCACGACACCACAGGGGCCCTCATGTGGATCTCCACTTCACTGCTAGGCCTTCCATGAGGGCTGAAGAGGTGAGGGCCACACGTAGGGCAAGTTGAAAACAGCGGGATAGGAAGCCCCCACGGCAGTTAATCCCTTGCCCAGTGACCCAGCTGTCTAAACAAGCAGCATTCCTGCTTATTCCCATGTCTTATGGCCTGATTTGCAGTGGATGATGACTGGACCAGTAACACCTGCTAAGCTCTACTCCGGAACCCTTCTCCGTCGAGCCTTACAGGGATGAAGGAGATCCCATTCCCGTCCTCTCTGTGTACGTGTACACTATACAATTTACTGAATAGTCACACGTCATTATGATTTATAAAGTAGATAATACCACCTCATTTCTCGTGTAACACCATGACTTTTGGATGTGTTTGACTATTTCTGCTATGCGTGGGAAATTTGACCTTGTGTTTGCATCTCTAGCTGTTGATCCAAACTCTTTGGCAACATTTTTTCTTTGGTTTTGTCTTTGTTTCCATGTTCTGAAACTTGAAGGAAAAGAGAGATTGTCTTGGTTTCCTGTACCCTATAAGGGTAAGGACAAACGTTAGTTACAAATAGGAACTAGATAACTTGGCTCCATGTCTTGTCTCTTTCCAGGACCCGTGTGACAATATCTCTGTGTAGTCTCCATATTTGGGTTTTCTACCACTATAACTGTATGTGAATACGTTACATAGCCATTGTAAACAAATAGTTTGTTGATTTTCGGTATTTTTAACTACAATAAACCACCTCAGCATAAAAGATTTAAGAAGAATAGAATATACCATAGCAAATCTGCTCTAGCAATTTAAGGCTATTCGATAATAAAGTGTTAAGAGGTTGGATCAAAGCTTTGGTAGTAGAAAAAAAGTAATGCATCACTCACAGCCATATGCCCTCATTACAAATCGCAGGAGAGGTGAATTAATGCAGAGGCTTCAATATTATTTACACAAGCAAAACATTAAAACTGCAAACTCCTGGAGCAGAACAGGCATAATCAACATAAATAACACAACACACGGCACTATCCTCAGGAAAAGAAAAGTGAGAAAAAAAGAGAAAATCCACACTGTAATTTTTCTGCCTTTCCGTAATGCACGTTTAGAGAATAATCTTTTATTGTAGAGATTCCTATGTGAACCGAATCCAAAATATTATAAGCAGAGTGAGCTCCGACCATTTAACAAAAGGTCTACTAAATTCAGATTTCTGATGTATCCAATCATTTCTCTTTATTTTTCTTTTATGTGCGGGAAATAGGTTGTTTTTTAACGCAAAAAACTGTATTTTGTGGTCATAGTACATTTTGGGGGTGAAAATTTAAAAAGTGAAAATGTTTTTTTTTTTGTTTTTTTTATGAGGTCAGGTCCCATCCCAATAGTGGTTTCCATTAGATGTTTATGGAAGAAAATAACAGAAACCAAGTAACATAATAGTATAGCTGCCCTTTTTCCTTTATAAAAAACAGAGGCATAAGAAATTGGACCCTTCTTCCATACAACGCTGCTGGTAATTGATGGAAATAGAAGGTTTTCAATTATAATTTGTTATTCGGAGTCTTCCCTTTAATATAAAAGACAAACTGATTTGGTGATTATCCTACATCTTGTTATTAGGCTTAATGTGAGTCATTCTTGATATCAGGTGGACTGTCTTTTAGTGTAGCACTGAGGCATTGTTATCCTTATCCCACTGTGGAAAACATTTTTGCATGTTTCCTTCCTAGAATCCCCAGTGGAGCACGAAGGCCTCTAAGTCTCCATAAGCCCATCTACTTGTATTGTGCATTATCAAGCTGCAAGCAATGGAGCCGTTGTCTATTGTATCTGGGTTGTGTGTCATCGTGAGGTCCGCTCATGCAACGGGGACAGTAGAAAAGACTACTGAGCCTCGTGGTCATGGATGGGATCTGCTCTCTTTATTTCTCACGTAGGGATTCAGCTCACACGGGGCCAGAGAAACCATAGACATGAGTATAAGCCCACAGAAAAGCAGTTTCCAAAATTGTCCATGAAAAAGAAACAATTTGAATCAGTTTGTCTTCCTTTTTGGATCTATGTTAAAAATTGACAATTTTTACAGTCATTCAACAGTGTTTCCTAGCAATTCCTAGGAATTTTGACAGTTTTCTCACACTTATTCATTGGGGGTCATTTATTTTTCTATTTGGGTTTTGGTTTGTTTGATTTATTATATATGTGGCATCGGAATATACAGTGTTTTGTTTTTTTTTAAATTGCAAAAAAGTTGCAGATTTTTCTGTAATCCCTTCTCATCTTTTTTCTAACCCTGCACAAAAAATTGAGACTTTTTTAAAAATAAACATCAGGATTTTAAAGATAAATCAGGGGCGTCACAGAAAAACTTTGCAACTTTTTCACTCATCTAGCAATATTCACAGCGACAAAGTTTTGCACAAATTTACTAAAAAAAGAAAAAGCTAAAATAAATGACCCCCATGACAAATGACTTCTATTGGACAACGGGTCAGTCAAAACGTGCCCTACTGCTTGACGGAATATTGCTAGCATTAGCGACTATTTGCCACAATCCACCCAACTGCAAGGCCCCAGTGGGGTCTGTGAAGGTAGGTTGGGAGGGGGGGGCGTGGCCGGCCGAGCGGAGGGCGCAGCTGGCCGGGAGTGGGCCGGTGCAGGGCGTTACTGTCCCCCGCATTCGCTGCCGCCGGCGACTGCTGTAGAGTAAACGCCACCTGGCGTAGAATAAACGCAGTACAGCCTCCTGCTTCCGCCTATTGATGTATCCCGCTGCGAATATGCAGCGGCGGGACTATCATTCACTGGGGCGCGAGCACTAGCGTATGATAAATGTCCCCCATGGACCTTATGGTTACATTATCGTAGAGCATAACAAAAATCATAAATGGTGGTGTGAACAGGGCCTAAGTTAAAGTTTCTTCACTGGGACTTTCGCCCTGATACCCTGTTTCCCAGAAAATGACAGTGTCTTATATTAATTATTGCTCCAAAAAGGCACACTAGGTCTTATTTTCAAGGGATGTCTTTTTTTTTCAATGTACAATAACTAGCAATTCAATTTGCAGATTTAATTTTTATTATCTGGATGTAGTATTGGAACCTCTACTCCACACCATGCCACAAGAACAGAGGGGCGTCAAATGTATTTTCTATTTTTCTGTGTGCTGTTTTTGCCGTCCAGTACCTTTGCAAAAGTTGTTGCA
The DNA here is from genome assembly GCA_019512145.1 of Engystomops pustulosus. NCBI lineage: Eukaryota > Metazoa > Chordata > Amphibia > Anura > Leptodactylidae > Engystomops > Engystomops pustulosus. The sequence goes on along the minus strand of CM033642.1, from coordinate 232,341,229 downwards.
GCCCATGATGTTGATATTTTAACATCACACAAAAACTGCCAAGGGCCCTGGGCTATAAAGTGCCTGCTTCTATTTATTGTGTATCAGGAGTCAACTGTTCACGTAGTAAAAAGCTGGAAGGCCCTAATCAAAGCCTAATACAGGTGGTCCACGACTTAAGGACACCCCACTTACAGATAACCCCTAGTTACAGACGGACCCCTCTGCCCACTGTGACCTCTGGTGAAGCTCTCTGGATTCTTTACTTTAGACCCAGGCTGCAATAATCAGCTGTAAGGTGTCTGTAATAACGGTTTATTGATAGCACTTCTTCCCACGACATCAAAACATTTGAAAATCCAATTGTCAGTGGGGTTACAATTATAAAATATACACATTAGACACTAGCTTCCACCCCTGTACTCTCCTTCTACTCTTCATCCAAGTGAAAAGTGTTCTTACCCTTCATAGGGTAGTTCCATTGTAATTAATGGATTTGGAGAGGACAAACAAGCTAGTGAGCCCTGAACTGAGCCCCCCCGGAACTGTCTCCTGCCTGCTTGACTCAGCGTATCCTAGGCATTATGTTATAACTAGAAGACAGCCCCTCCCTACAGCAAAGTGGAAACAAAAAACAAGACTAACAAACGAATAACAAAAAAGGGAGTTCAGAGGTCTAAGTCACAGCAGAGATGGCAAATGCGGCACAAAATGGGAATACAGAGGGATAGTCAAAATGCTTAAGCCAAGCTTGGATAACCAGAAATACAGAAGAATAGCACAAGAATACAATGTGGAGCTATCCAGGAAATATAACTAGAAGAAAATGGGTGTAAACAAGATACTTATAGGTGACAAAAGAGCCTCAACCCCAGCTGACTGGAGCAGAGGCCTGTCCAACACAAGTCAACTGTTGCTGGACCAGAGCCGAGCTGCCGAGGAACTGGGTGTGGTGCAACAAGTCTCAATGCAGCCAGCAACATAAAGCACAGTTCACACCTGGGGCGTCCCTAGGTCAAAAGATTCAGGGCTTGTGCCCCGGATCTTCTGGCTGGAACCCTGGATCTCCCTGGGTCAGCAGAACATCTACCCCGCTGTTCGGGCATCCTCCCCTCTCTCATCACGATCCGTGTCCTCAGGACACAGATTGTGATGAGAAACTGCACAATGCACACTGCTTTCTCCTGCAGGACCTGTGATGATCACATGACCTGCAGGGGGAACATTACAGAGGGTCTGTGTGGGGGAGACATTACTGAGGGACATAACTGGGGAGATATGTGGGGACATTACTGGGGGAATGCGTGGTGGACATTCCAGGGGGACTGTGCGTGTGACATTACTGGGGGGATTTGTGGAGGACATTACTGGGGGCTGTGTCAGGACATTTGTAGGGGCGTGGCAGTTTGATCTTACATGAGTTTCCAGTGATCATTATGTGATGGATAACGAGTTTGTGGTGTCTTGTATTTGTTTAAATGCAAATGTGTGAGTGCAGCCTTACAGTATTTTGAGAGAGTGCTAGGGGCAGCAGAAAAGTAACACTGTCAGTGTGTGTTTTGAGGTGGTTTTTAGGTGCAGTTTTGTTAAACTGCACCTAAAACCATCTCAAAACCGATTGCGATGCATTTGTAACTGCAATATATGAATGCACCTTCAGAGAACCAAGATTTCGGGACAATGAAGGACATAAGATGTCTGTGAGGGGATTATGTACAGGAGGGGGTATTACTGCAAGTGTAATACAATGCATTTGGGCCCGTGGCCCGGATCTTTTACCACCCTAGCGACACCCCTGTTTCACACTATGAAAAGTCAATTGAAAACGCAGAGAGAAATAAAATGCGTCCTAAGCTACATATTGCACCGATGTTATACCTGTCACTTGCACTACATTGTTTCTTATATGCACACCTACGCGGATCATCCCGGTGTTCACAAGTACTGATCAGGGGATCTCTTAGTCCATATTTGTGTTTAATTTATAATGGGGAAGGGGACATCATCAGGGGTCTTACAATTTTCCACTATACATATTTATGAAATGCATCTGCCTGAGTTCTCACCTGCAAATCATTAATACAAGATCCCGTATGGATGAGCATGCTCATTCTCTCGCATATATAATAGAGAATAATTAGACATGTGCACCCACAACTTTGTGATAAATAAAGGCCATGTGACGCTGAATGTTTTTCCATATGAAGGATCAAGCGCCACACTTGAATCCCCTGTAAAGCTATTGGATCACCACTGATATATACAGTATATACTTCATATACATTTAGAAATGTGTCGACAATGATAAAGAAGTAAAAATAAAACCGAATGTAAAATGTGAGATCTTGCTGATTGGTAGCTGCCATAGAGGGTGGCACTTTGCTACATATGAAGAGAACAATTTGTCCTGATTGTCTAATTTTTAACCGGAAGATGTAAATGGGTGAAAGAAATGATTAAGTCTGCTTCTGCATATATTACCGCTGATAGAGTGATTTATATACTCCAGTAAAGTTGAATATAATTATACTAATGAGTGATACCTCATTGATGCCAGTCTGTAAATGTCTCCAATCAGCATGAAAGGGTTCTCTGACCTGCAGAGAAATCACTCTAATTCCCTTTTTTTTTCATTTATGGAGTGAAAAAGGGCTGACGTCCACAAGGCAAAAACACCGCATTAATTTTCTGCATATTTAAATCTGAAAAATCTGATATGCAAATGTATGCACAAGTAGCATTTGTATTCTTCAGTGTAGTTCTTTGAAGTTTTGCATGCTTTTCATGTGCGAGTACACAAGCTTTTGTCTTTGATGCTCTAGGTGATGTTTTATAAGAACATTTCAACCCCCTCCCTCCATTTCATAAAGCAGATGGGAGGCATATGCTGAGAAGCAGGGTCCATGTATGATACGTGCTGAATGCTGAACATTGTTCAAGAAGCTGTCACAAAAAAAGCAAGATTCTGCACTTATATGAATTCTAAAATTCAGCATCTATGCAAAATAGATGAGGGAATAAACTAGAACTCCAAACAGCACATTTTTGCCTTTATAATCTAATTGAATATAATGCAGTGGAGATGACTCAATAGATACGAAAATCTTGGGATGAGAGTGACTCCTCATTCCCAGGACTATGTGGTGGACAATCTGATGCCTGCTTTTGGAAAGACCTAGGGATAACCTCAATGCATAGTGCAGGTTGCCGCTTTCTATGCTGAGCAGGGGGCAAACTTATCAAAATGGTGCTGAGGTCACAATTAGTGTATATTTTACATAACACCCTTGTATGGTTACCTTTTAGGCTGTTCTATGGAATTAGGGTATATTTCAGGAACCTTTGTGGCAAAAGGTTCATCCTAGAATTAAAATATAGATGCTGCAAAGACCTAAAACTAAGGGTGGGCTGGCCATCCCCAATCCATAGGTCTATTTCTTAACAGCTTAAGGGGGAGGGCGCAATGGAAGGGGGTCCTAATGGAAGACTTGTTGCTGCCATGGCTGTCATGATACACCCTGTTGCAGCAATTGCGGTGGGGATTTCCAAAGCGACGAGCACTGTAAAATGCCCAACATGCCCAAAGGGTTGGATTGGAGGGATTCAGCATCTAGAAGTCATCGATGGAAAAAGGTTTAAATCATTTGATCAACTGAAGGAAAGTTTTGAGCTTCCCCATGCACACTTTTATACGTTTCTCCAATTGCTCCAGGCATATGAAACAACAGTGGGGGATAACACCATCACAATTGTCCATCATAGCATCCTGAAGCAGGCAGTATCATCTCTGAATATCTGAACAATCTTTCCATCTCCATTGAAGAAAAGTGGGAATCAGATTTGGGGGAAACATCTGACATCCAATGGGAGGAATTATTAAAATGCTATAGCCCTCTGGGGCTCAGGGTCTGTCACAAATACATTTTCTATACAGGGTAAATAAGACTCTGAGCCAACTACGCCGATTTGAGATACGTCCCAATTTATCTAGTCCCAGTCGCTGTGCCCTGGGAGCAAAGTTAATGCATATGATGTGGGTCTGTAGGCAGGTTTAATGATTGGGGTTTTTTCAAGTTATCCTCAGGGTATTATCCCTTGACCTTGAGCCCCTTCCTAAGAAATGCCTACTGGATATTATAGTATTATATTATACCGTTCCCCCTATTAAATGCTGCTGTATTGGTAGAATGTGGCGGAACATCTGCAATAAGTTATATCATATTTCGATTATTATATATACAGGTGGTCCCCTACTTAAGGACACCCGACTTACAGACAACCCATAGTTACAGACAGACCCCTCTGACCTCTGGTGAAGCTCTCTGGATGTTACTATAGTTCTCTGGATGTTACCAGATTGCAATGATCAGCTGTGAGGTGTCTGTAATGAAGATTTATTGATAATCCTTGGTCCCATTACAACAAAAAATGTTTAAACTCCAATTGTCACTGGGGCAAAAATGTTTTTTTGTCTGGATCTACAATTACCTTGGACCAGACAAGGACCTTTTATCTTTTTTAGTATATTTGTTATCCAGGGAGCTTACAAGGAATGTGACAAGTGACCCAAGGAAAGTCTGGTATATATAAAGCTTGAGAAGATCAGAACCCAGGAAAAAGTGAGAAATGAGAAGTATAGGGCTGCCGAGTAATGTAAAAACCTAGACTTATTTTCCAAAAAAACCAGCACCACACCTGTGAATGGGTTATGGCACTTCGCTCTATTGAAGTGAATTGATCTAAGCCGAGACTCGTGGATAGGAGTGGTGTTGTTTTACTTATCCTGGATAACCCCTTTCATAGAAGATTACAAAGTATCAATTAAAGAGGATCTACCTGATAGTATACAGGCGGTCCCCTACTTAAGGACACCCGACTTACAGACAACCCATAGTTACAGACGGACCCCTCTGCCCACTGTGACCTCTGGTGAAGTCTCTGGATGTTACTATAGTCCCAGGCTGCAATGATCAGCTGTAAGGTGTCTGTAATGAAGACTTATTGATAATCCTTGGTCCCATTACAGCAAAAATTTTGAAACTCCAATTGTCACTGGGACAAAAGAAAAAAATTTGTCTAGAACTTCAATTATAAAATATACAGTTTCGACTTACATACAAATTCAACTTAAGAACAAACCTCCAGACCCTATCTTGTACGTAACCCGGGGACTGCCTGTACAGTTCTTAGGCCACAAAGGCTGTTATACTGTGCATGGACATTATATTCTAAGGGGGAATAAGGAGGATTCATGGTATTTGTGGATTATCTAGTGAAAAGATTGCAATAGGGCCTAATGTTTCCTAGTTACCCTTAAAGGGAACCTGTCACCGCATTTTTCACAAATACCTAATGGCAGGTTCCCATAGAGCCCCTATTAACTAACTGCCACCCTTCTTTTAGCTAAAAATTGTTCCTCAGTTACCTGGTATCCAAGCTTGTCTATAGCGAGCCGAGGGCGGTGTGGTCTACTCGAGCTGAATCCAGCCGCTCCTCCCCATGCTTTCTCTGCATGCAGCAGTAATCTCATGTGACCATGGTGACATCACAGGTCCTTTGGCCTCTTAACATTAGCAAACTGTACAAAATGCATATATCTCCTGAAATAACATCATATCATATAACATAAAATCAAAGCATGCCTGCATGCACTTCTCATCCCCAAAATGAAGACTTTCATGTGCTCAGATATGTGCAAAAGGTACAATGTTAAAAGGCTAAAGGACCTGTGATGATGTCACCCTGGTCACATGACAATAGGCCACGGCCCCCGACATGCTCTATATGGAAACAATTTTTAGCTAAATGAAGGGTAATTACTAGCGCTCTATAAGAGCCTGCCCCTAGCTGTATTTGTGCAAAATATGGTTACAGGTTCTCTTAAACTGAAAATGTAATCAAATGCACAATAGGCGATGACAAACACAGAAAGTCTTTTTTTTTTTGCAATGCTATTAATGGCAAATTTCCTTGACAAAATTCTGCAGTAACATATACAGTGATTGGTCATGTTTATATTAGGTTAAAATGATGTGAGTTAATCCTGGAATCTTATTTATTAGGATTGGTGGTGCTTTTATGTTGAGCAAACAACCTACTACTGTCTAAACAAACACGAGGATGTATTACTTAATAATGTCATTCAATTAACTCTTTCCTGGTCATAGCACACATTCACAGAAATTCTCCTTTCAAAGTATTACACAATGCAGTCGTCACAGGTAACCAGCAGCAAAAGAGGATCTTTATTTATCTATCTATAAATTACTAAAATAATTATATTACAATCAAGGAAAAATAATGAGTTTGATCTTAGCAGCAACTGGAAAGTTTCCATGTTTGTTGTCCATTGCTTTGAAATCAGTCATGATACAATGTGGTAGGAAAAATCTTTGCACTCACAGATTGATTAATCATTTCTCATCTGCTTTACCGCTCTCATGAACCCTCCTGCGGGTGACTGAGTCTCTGCCGGGTATATCTGAGCTGAGCGCTTCTATCTCTAAGAAAACAAAGTCAACTGTTGTCATCATAAATCAAACACTATCTCTTATATACATCTATCCGCAATCCTAATTGTACGCTGTGTTTATTTTATAAGAGCGGAACAGGAAATCTACTAATGTGGGAAATAGTTTAGGGAATTTACCGTACTTTATTAAATACAGCATTAGAGGCCGAACAGTTTATTTTCTGTTATAGTAGAGTCAACATGGCGCACTCAACGACAGGCTCCAAGGTACACCGGAAGTGGAAAAACCACCCAAAATTCATACAGACAAGCCCTTTAACTTTAGACTACAAATACCTTTCTTACACAGTGGATACTAATTCTATTAGCAGATTGATGGGTTGGTTGATAGCACATGGCCATCCAAACCACCTACCAAGTTTTATATAGCCCTATAGAGGTGATAAGTAGAAGGGTCTCCGGCACCGCACTACTTGTATGTTGCATAGCACAGTACTTCTTTCCTTATTCTGTATATAAGGCCTCTACGCAGTAACACTTTTTTATCCTGCACATTACTATGATACTAAGTATCATTTTTATCCTATTTATATGGGTACTGCATAGTAGTACTACAGGCAGTCCCCAACTTAAGAACATTCAACTTACAGATAAATCCTGCTTACAGATGGACCTCTATGCCATGGTTAAGATCTATGGATGTTAGTAAGTTACTTTACTTTAGCCCCAGGCTGCAATCATCAGCTGTAAGGTGTCTGCAATGAAGGTTAAGTCTTAATCCTTGTTCCCATGACAGCCCAACATTATGAAAATCTAACTGTCACAGGCACAAAAGTGGACCCCTTTTCAGTAAACTCACTTTCTGGTGCCACATTGCCTCCGCCCAGTAGTCACACTGTCCCCCCAGTAGCCACTGTCCTCTCCCTCCCCAGTATCCACACTATCCCCCCCCCCCCCCATAGCCACACTGCCCTCCCCTTCCCGAGGCCACACTGCCCTGCTCCATAGCCACACTGTTCCCCCCCAGTAACCACACTGTCCCCTCCTCCCTAGTAGTCACACTGTCTTCTCCTCCCTAGTAGCCACACTGTCTCTACCCCCTCATAAGCCACACTGTCCACCCAGTAGCCACACTGCCCTCCCCATAAGCCATACTGTCCAAACCCCAACACTGTCCTCACTCGCCAGTGCCCCCCACTCCTAGCTACATTGCCCCCCTACTCTGGAAAAAAAAACATTTACCCTACTTTCGGGGGAGGAAGGAAAGGTGAGTTTTGAATGGTGCTCCAATGCTGGACTCCTGATGAGCGCAGCATAGGGGCAGGGTAACAAGAGCAGCCGTATAGTGATCATTTTTTTGGGCACCCAATTGTGCCCCTCTACCACCGTTGGGCCCAGGCACTTGCCCGGGTAAGCCGGGTGCTGGCGCCGGGCCCCCTTTCTCCTATATATATAGGTGCTGGACAGTACAACTACACGTGTACATTCACAACGACCGTCGGGGCAACGTATCAGCCCGCATATTTATGTGGCATAATTTTCTATGGAGGGGGGAGTGGTCGCCATTCCTTCTCATCAGTGCACCACCATATGCCCACCCGCTATGGCCAGGTGGGTATACATCCATGTGAATTTAGCTCTACCCTGTATATATGGGGACTGCCCAAAGACTAAAGTAAGTCAGTTCCACCACAAGAGGGCTGTCCTGTAGTGGTAAGTAAATTTTAAGTGGATGTGTCTATTAACAACCCTAGTGAAAAGTATAGGTTCACGTAAAAGAGCAGCTTGGTGCTGGTGGTTACAAGATCATAGAACAAGAACAAGTAATTTCACCCCCAGATTTCTTCAACAGAAGCTTCATAGTCATAAGCAATGTCCAATGGTAGATGGGTCTTTAAATTGATAGATGAACGTTAATGGATGGTGGCATCTGATAAATTAGGATTGGGACTATAATGGAGGCTGTTTTTATCGGTTTGGATTCACACTGTTTTATTTCCAGTGAATAGAAAGTTTAATCTACAAAGGCCTTCTATTTCATTGTACGCTTTTACCAAGGAGCCAACACTTTAGTATAAACCATAACTTAGAATTTATTTAATCTGGGTGTCTTGAAATTCAGGCCACTCCTTATATCCTATATTCAGTGGCTGAACATTTTCATAACATTTAAATTTAACATATTTACACTTTGTTAGTTACAACCATCCTGGATGTGTCTATATTTCATCTTTACATGCCAACCTTTCCCCCCACTAATGAAGAGAGCCAACATACAACATTTTAGCCCAGAGAATAGTCATCTGTAACAAGGAATTGGGCAGTGCTTTCTTATACACAAAACATTTCCGCCAGACATGTCCAAATTTGCCAAAATATTTAGGTCAGTCCTTTCATATTTGTCTCTTGTGGCAAATCTGTACCTAACAGCAATAGATCAAGTTCTGTGCAAATATAAGAAGTCAAGTAGTTGCTGTAATGAGTGGTGGTCTTGGAAGGCTAATGTTTGCTTAATTTCTACAGTTTCCCATAACTTTATAAAGTAAACACACAAGGAATAGTAAGAACTTGCCAAACTCACTCAAGTAAATATCATTAATGCACGACCAAACCCAAAAGCAACCTGTTTATATTTAAGTAGACTTGGGTTAGGAGCAATCAAGTTCCCAGTGATTTGCTACTTGCTACAAGGTATAGAAGAAATTTGTAAAGATATGTCAGTCTCCCAAATTTTATTTGCAAAAAACGGTGTGGAAGTCTTCTGGCAGAGCAGAGGTTAACTGAGAACACACTCAGAGATGTATTTTAGGAGAAAATGAAATGCCAGCACTGCTGTGGGGAAATAGACAGACATGTGATTAAGCTTCCCATCTTCTTTATTTATAATTATAGATTGCTCTAAAACAGGAAAATACCAGCGTCACTAGTAAATTTAGTGCTGTGACAGAGGTTGCATGTCCATAATTTTATGAAATTAATCTAAATAAAAGCTTCCAACCATACCCAACAATTGTCAGTGTGCTTTACTCTCTCACTCCCCTCTGTCAGTTTAAGCAAAGAAAAGACAGGGTCTCAGAGCAGGGGAAATGGAGTGTAATAAATACATTCCAATTTATGGTTATGTCGGTGGCAAGTGCTTAACAAGCCTTCTATCAGAATGCAAAACTGGAATTTATTTCATGAAAACTCTGCGTCATCTGCAGATAGGAATATATAAATAGCCCATCTACATTTCTTTCCAGCTTCCAAGCTGTTTCATTCCCCTCTAAGTATGGGGCATCCGTTTTAGAACTACTACGTAACGCTTTGCCAGTGGGCCACATTTATCAAAACTAGTGCAGTTTGTACTAAGTGCAGTTGCCCGTGGAGTGTGCAGGGGGCGCCAGATTCATCAAAACTGGCGCACGGTCTTCATTAATCTGGCGCCCCCTGCACTGCTCGGGAAGTCTGCACCATTTTCTTGGTGCACTCTCTTCATGCTGCAGAATTGTGGCAAATGTCAGTAATAAATGTGGTGCAAACTCTGACTAAGCAGTAACAGCTCCTTTAGGTGCACATTCTTTCTGTCTTGTTGGAAACAGAGCAGCCGCGACACAAAACTGTCGCAAACACTTTATAAACACATGTGCACGCAGTTTGAATGTTCTTTTCAGTGCAAAGTCAGATAGGAAACTGGTGCAAACACTTTAATAAATGTGGACCATAGTGTCCAAGTCCCCCTGCAGCCTATGAACATCCTCCATAGACTGTATTACACTACACAGCTTGGTGTCATCTGCAAAAATAGACACAGTGCCATTAATTCTATATCATAAAAATGTAATAAATAAGTTAAATAATAGTGGGATGAGCACAGAACCCTGGGGAAACGGGGCAAAATCTGAGTCTGTTTAAGATAGTTTTACATTAATATAATATTACCTGCTCCCTCTCTTCTATTGTCAGCAGCTCAGTGGTGGCTACTGCAACTAATATTGGGCTGTGGCCAGATCTTGTGTCTTTTGTGGGCAGGTCACCACAGCAGCCAATCACTGATCTCAGTGCTGAGGTCCACCATGGACGTGTCCTAGTCGGCACTTTATTGGATAACAGGTGAACAGTTGCAGAGTCACAATCACTGGAACGGTGAAGAGCAGGAAAGTTTATCTTAGCAAAATGGTTGCATTGCCCTTAGGTCCCTGCAATAAACATGATCCTTAAACTTAAAGGGATTTTTATCACAATGATTTATCTACACATATTAACTGCTATGTTATGTAGGGCTATGCCCACATATGCTCCGGGTATCTTTGTTATTAAACCCCATCTGTTCCTTTCATGCCAAAACTTAACTTAAGAAATATTCAAATGCAACTGCGGTGCATTGGGGGGCGTTAACAGAGCACCTCAAGGCTCCAGCTCCACAGCCTCACTACACTGCTACACTCTCACCACCAAGCTTCTTCTCTTATCCTTCCCGCTTCTGCTTTGTGACTCCTGCAAGAGGCGGAGCCGAGGCCCTGAGGTACTTTGCTAACTCCCCCCAAAGCACTTCAACGTGGAGATGGATTCTCTTTAACAGAAATTATTTATATAGCACCATAATTGTCTGCAGGGCTGTACACATGAAAGCATGTATCATGTGGCCACAATCTAATCTGCTAATCCTATGGAGAATATAATTTAGCAGGAATGGGATGAAACATATGAATTATCAAAGTAGCTTTTGTCCACAGACACTTGGACAAGTTAAATTTGGATGTTCCCCATATCTAGAGATGTCTCAAAGAAGAATCATTAAAAGTTTTATTCTAAGTGATATATCTCTGCGGAAAGCAGAATTGTTCTTTGTAGTGTTTTGCTGTCAGGAACCTGACCCAAATTTGTACATCAGGTGAACACATCATCTTCTATTTGTTTGAACTTCATACTTAAAGAAAAAAAAACATTTCTCATTGTTTGTCATAGGAAATGGAGTTCTATTGTCACTGCAGGCGAAAAAAGTAAGTGAACCCTATGAAATAACCTGGATTTCGTCATTAATTACTAATCAATGTGGTCTAATTGTTATCTAAGTTAAGAACTATAGACAAACGTAATTGTAGTAAACTTATAACACAAAAACAGTTTTACTGGTCATGTATTAAACATCTTAAAGGGGTTTTCCCATGAAAGAAAATTCTCACATTTCAATCACCTAGTGATGTTAACACAATAAAGATCATTTTAACCCCTTTCTTTACAATTTTACTCAGTTTTAGTCCTATCACTCCCTAGGCTGGTCTGTGCAAAATCCCTCGGTGCGGACGGGACTCTCTAAGCAGACACATTGGGGCACATTTGCTTACAGGGACACCAGAGTTCACTGAATGCGTGCGTTGTCCGTTTATAATGCAGCGTGCGGCAATTCACTAAGATTATACGCCTGAAATCATGAATGTGTCGCTTCCCCACTCTGACAGAGTTCAGCCAGTGGGCGCAGTTACAGGCTAAGAGCAGAAAGACACAGAAACTCAGCAGCACGGCTGTCATGCACAAATCCAAGATGGTGGCCACCCGACCCTAAGTCAGAGGTTACAGGGTTGTGTCTAGGGGCAACTGAAATTGTATACACCAGGACTGATAGAGACAGGTTGGACTTATATCTGGGAAATGGTGAATTTATGTTAATAACAGTGAATTAGAGAATGTGTTATTTTGTTACCCTGAGTACATATAAGAAAATTGTCTTCGTGGGAATACTTCTTTAAACGGAACCTGTCATCTCCACTCTTACAACAAAACCACAAATAGAACCCAATCCAGAAGTTTACAAGTCTGCAAAAGGTGTTTTTATATTTTCTCATCTTGTAGCATTCCTGCAAAAAGTACTTTTATTCATCCTCTCTAAGGAGGTGGGGGAGCAGTCAAGAAAGTAGGCCCCCTCAAGGGGTTTCCGATAAATAACATTTCTCTTCTATTCACATGATGGGAGGCAACAACCGGGCTGGAACTTTTAAGATCAACACAATTGGCAGCATGGGGAATGCAAGACATGTACTGTCAAATTCCGGAAGTTCTATAGCAATGTATGGGGTGTAGGAGGAAAACTTGTCTACTGCTCAATTGATCTCTATGGGACTTCTGGCTTGGTTCGCAAGATGAGCTGATGTTGGAAGTTAACAATTCAAGGCAGTTAAGGAAAACTTGTGGTCCTCCATTTCACCACTTGTCATTTATTTCCTATTCAAATGATAAGACTTTAGCTTTCCCTGAATATTTCCCTAACTCTATGTTGGTAGACGTCAAAGCCTTAAATATGTACCCAAACATGAACAACAGGAGAGAAGTATGACCCGGAGACTATCCATCATGTCAGAGCTCCTTCACTTCTATTTTAGCTGTTCTGCCACCAAGAGAGAGCCAAACAATGGAAATAACCAACAGAGTATCATAATATTAAAGTTTATATTTTTGGAGAAAACACACATGTCCATCAAGTTCAACCAAGGAGGGGGAAGGGATTGGATGAGGAAGGGATTTACAGGAAACAATTCGAATATAACCATCAATGTTATTTAGGTGTAAAAAGGCATGTAGACCCTTCTTGAAGCTCTCTGCTGTCCCTGCTGTGACCAGTGCATGAGGCAGGCTATTCCACAGATTGACAGTTCTCATAGTAAAAAAGCCCTGTAATAAACAGATCCTTATGTTGTTTTTCCTTTTATTGGTATCTCTACAAAGGAACTATGTAAAGGCACTTGAGTACAGCACCTCTGTTCAGTAATTTAGTGCATAGTTACCGGGATAGAAGAGTGTCCACCTGCACTTCATTATTATATTTATGTGATATTTTCCATCATCTAGAATTTGAAAATGTTATTCCCAAGCCCAGTATAATTATCTTTCATCTTACCAGTAACAGTATTTCTAAACACATCATTAGACATGGTATACGAGGCATGACATCAAGCTATTATCCTGTAATAGCAATGCAAGCTATCAATTATTATTAATGTAAACATAGTTTATTAGACATATCAGCTCCGAAACAGTTGACTAGAGGAGGGTGCATGTTGATTAACTTTCCCTGTGTGAAGCCAGGAGGAGATGAAATTATTGCAGGCAATATATCTTCCCTATTCCGGAGAGATCATTAATGCAATTACTTACCTGTAGCTTGCTAATCACAAAGCAATAATAAATTCTTATTTTGATTTGCTGTATTCCAAATACTGGTTCACGTATCTGTTTCCCTGGTGCACATTTTGCAGTTTAGATCTTTTCATTTGATACAATCTGTAATCTTCACATAAATCTGAAGGCCATACAGAGTTTATGTTATACAACATTTTCCCTGCAGTGGCCTCTGCAGGAGGAGAAATGTGTGGCCATCAGCATCTTTTCAGCGGCTGGACCCATAATTTCAGGTCAGAATATGTTAACTGTTAGTTATCTAATAATTTTAGAAACAAATTATGTTCTGTACTTTAAACAATTGTCACGGGTGGTCCAGCGACCCATATCGCGACTTGCAGGCTCACCCGTGCCCCGCGCTCCCCGCAGGTGCAGCGCCAGCACCTCATACCTGTACCTGCTCCCGAGTCCCGGCCTCACTCAGTGTGCATGTGGCAGCTCTAGAAAATTTAAAGGGCCAGCGCGCCATTAATTGGTTCTGGCCATTTCCCATGAGGCAATTTATACCTGCCTCTCCAATCACACCCTGAAGGATCTTTGTGCCTCACAGCCTGAGAGAAAGCTATATTGAGATTTTCCTGCGTTCCAGTGTCTCCTGTGTTCCTGAGCCCCTCCGTGTTCCTGTGTTAGCTGACCTCCTCCGTGTTCCCGTGTACCAGTGTTCCTCTGTGCTGCCGTCCTGTGTACCAGTGTTCCTCCGTGCTGCTGTCCTGTGTGCTGTGTTCCCGTACCCCTCTGCTTGGACCTCCTGTTGCTGACCCCGGATTGGACTCTGACGTTGCATCTCTGCTGCCTGCCCTGACCCTGTGCCTGGACTTTGACCTCGAGCTTGACTGCCGTTCCTGTACCTCAACCTTGGCCGCCACTGCAGACAAGTCACGCCTGAGGAACGACCTGGTGGTACCACGCAGCAGCTTGTCTAACCCGCTTTGCGGCGGGCTCTGGTGAAAACTGGGTACCACTTAGACTCCGGTCCCAGGTAGTGGCTTGAGTCATCGTCTGCAGTGGTCCAGAGGATCCACAACCCGCAAGCCTGACAACAATATTATTTCATCAATTCAATTCTCAATTCTATTGGTTAGAACTGGATTTTATAGCACAGTTATTCTCCATTAGATATGGGTATCCAGGTTGTGTAGCCGCTACCATAATACACTGGAACAAAAAAGTGAATAATAGTACAAGGTTCAAAAGAAAAGAAAATGTAGCTCTAGATTGGCACAAGACTAGTAAAGCAAACTATAAGCAAAGTTCTGACATTAAAATGTCATTCAAATGTGTAATTTGCTACAATTGCTTGTTGCTTATTTAAAGGGAGTGTGCCAGGAGATTCAACCATTGGCATCATGAAATCCTGACAGGCTCTTTTGTTTAAAAGAGATATGTTTTAGTGTCAAATACCGTGGCATTTCAGAGAAAACATAGTTTAAAAAGAAGCCAGGAATGGGGAAAAGCACACTGGGGGCAGCTCCCCGCTGGCTTCTCCCTGGCTGGCTCATTTTGATTGACAGGTTTCTCTAGTTACACAAATAAGAGTAGATCTATTTGGTGGGAAAGAGCCAGCAGGCAGTTTCCTTAGAGACATTTCTCCCATTTCTCCCAAAACATTGTTTTTTGTAACAAGAAAGCATCTAAGGATATCAAACTGTGTGTGGTTTGGTATGGTTCTCTTTGCATAATCTCTTTAATTTTTTATTCAGGTATAGCAATTATTAACACTGTGCCCAATCATATTTTAGCACCACCATCTGCCTGTAGAGTATGGCAGAAGATGCTCTGCTGACTGTAATTTTGTCCTTATTTTGCAGTCTGTCCTGCTCCAGTCTGAACACTGCCTTATTTCACTACTGACTGTACATATGTCCCCCATAGGCAGCAATGGGCACACGGAGCGATACTGTGCCGAACATGTGCAGCACCGTACAGCTCTGAATACAGGAAAAAGATAGGATGGATCACCTATCTTTTCTATATAATGGCCCATACGCCTAGGATTTAAATTTAGAGAGGAGGGGGTCACATGTGCGGCACGGTACTGCTCCAAATAATGGAAAAGATAGGACGAATGTCCTATCTTTTCCATGTTATGGCCCGTACACAGTGCATTTCAATGGAGAGGGGTCATCCCCTCCTCTATCACCTGCCCGGCCATACCTGTGTGTACATACGTCAGTGTGCAGGCGGCCTAACTGTGATTATCAAATGGGGTTTCGCTGATAAATGTCAAGTAATGGTCCCAAGCTCTAAATTTAGGGGTCAGGAATTAACAAGTTGTAACATGAACATAGATGGGTAAGCATCTGCTAATTGAGAAAAACATGGAGGAGGTGGGAGGGATAACCATTACATGGGGAGAGAAAATTCATTGATGTGAGTTGAATGTTGTAATAAAGAGTATCATAGTTATAGAGGTCACTAATCCATGTCATGCTAGATTTTTTGGTTGCTATCTCAGATGTCTATGAGGCCCAAAGTATTTAAATCTGTGGTGTTTCTGCAGTCCCCAATATACTAGTTTTTCCATTCTGTGGATATGATGTCATACAATTCAGAGATAAGAGATGGCTCTTTCTTAAGCCATCTAAATGGGATGGTCATTTTAGCTGCTTAAACCAATCATAGGAGCTCTGATTCAGAGGCTAGGCAGATGTTTTTTTTGGTTATTGTGGAAATTAGACGTTCCACAAATTAGATGTTCTTGATTTCCTCTGAAAAAAGTTGGGGGAGAAGGGTGTTGTTTGGAGAAAGGTCTCAGTATATGGCAAGTATCTGTCAAGAGAGGTGACTCCAAAAATCAGACATCAAAGGATATATAGACCTATTGTAGGAGTATACTATGTCATCCAAAGATTTTCAGTATTTTATACAGCTACAAAGTTGTGCATGGAAATGTCAAAAAATATGATCATGTCAATACAGTCCTACTCCTGCTCTATTAGAGTGCTGTGCTACTGCTGCAGACTAGGGTCTCGAAGTAAGAGTTCTCCTTACTGGGTCTTTGCCAATTAAGACCGCCTTGCAGGCTTGTGGAGATGCATAGCCACTGATGTACAGCTATCTTCCGTTGGGGGATTCTTGAAAAATAAAAATGTAAATATGTTTTCCAGGATGGAATAAGGAAGCCATTACCTCTTTTGGTTACTTTGTAGCAGACTGTAATGATGGACATCCAGTGGAATCCTTCCAGCTGTACTGTAGGCAATTGCAACTACTGGCCTCCTCTCTGCGTTAACACATTGGGGTGACAGCTAAATTGTTTTATTTTCTAACAGATTGGTAAAATCTAGTAAACAAGTCTAAAGTCTAATTTAGGACAACTGTTCTCTTCCCCAAGGGAAACAATATTATATCTACGTCTACATTTTGTACTTAATGCCGGGTTAACCCTGAGGTACTATCTATATTTGTATCTCATGATTCAGACACTAACATCTGCTCCCTAATTCTGTTTTATTTAAAGTGATAATAATTGTATAAGCATAAAACCTCTTTTGCTTTTTGGAATTATTTTAACCACAAAAAAAAATAAAAAAATATATATTTTGAGGAACAAAACATTTCAAAATATACCTGGTGAATTATACAATATTAACGAAAAACAGAATAGGAACATAAAAACATAATCATTGTAGAGCATGTACCATATTAATCACAGTTTTTTTTCTCAAACCAACTAAAACAAACACACAAAACACACAAACGTACATATAAATATACTGCTACAGAACAGCGGTGTCAGGCTTAGAGGTTGTGGATCATCTGAACCACTGCGGACGATGACACAAGCCACTACCTGGGACCGGAGTCTAAGTGGCACCCGGTTTAAACCAGAGCCCGCCGCAAAGCTGGTTGGACTTGCTGCAGTGTGGTACCACCAGGTCGTTCCACAGGCGTGACTTGTCCGCAGTGGCAGCCAAGGTGGAGGTACAGAAACAGCAGGCAATCTTGTAGTCGGGGGCAGGAGGTCAGGACGGTCAGCACAGGATCAGAGTCAGAGACGTAGCAACAGGTTAGGGCAGGCAGCAAAGGAGCAAAGTCAGAAACGGAACCAGGGTCACAACAGGAATTCACAGAAACAGCGAAAGGCATAATCACAGCTTTTTCTAGGGCTCTAGGCACAAAGATCCGGCAGGGTGTGATGGTAGAGGCAGGTTTAAATAGCCTCATGGGAAAATGGCCAGTGGCAATTAATGGTGCGCTGGACCTTTAAATTTCCTGAGACCAGTGCACACGCACCCTAGAGCGCGGGGATGCACGCACACGGAGCGTGGCCGGGACTCGGGAGTGGGGACAGGTATGTGGTGCTGCGCCTGCGGGGAGAGAGGAGCACGGGTGAGTCTGTGACCCGCGACATGGGTCGTGGGACCACCCGTGACAAGAGGACCTAAGTCCTAGTAGGGCCTATATACAGCTCTGCTACCTGCACACCCACATAAAGCTCGGCTACATGTATGCACACAAATCTCTGCTACATGACTGCACATACACACAGTACTGCTACACGCACACACACACAAACACAGACAGCTCTGCTACATACCCAGTCCTTCTACACGCCCCCATGTTGCACAATCCTGCCTGTAATCAACTTTTCATCCATGTAGCCACAGTAATAAGAATAGTTCTAATTTCATGTATGGCTCCTCCCCAGCATGTGACTGATCTTAACACTTTTTTCATGCAGGCTTTTTTTTGCATGTTTATGCTTCCCACCTTCAAAAACCTCTACCTTTTTCCTTTTTTTGTGTACAGAGCTGTGTGAGGCCTTATTTTTCCAAACGTGGTAAAATTGACCAAATAACTAATTTGCGTCACATTCTTGTGGGCTCAGTTTTTACGGCTTTCACTGTGTGCTCCAAATAATACATCTACTTTATTCTTTGGTTGGGTACGATCATAGTGATACCAAATTTATACAGATTTCATTGTGTTTTAATACATTCTCAAAAATTAAAACAATGTAAACTAAAAAAATTGGTTTTGCCATATTTTTCATGTTGAGTAACAAATAATTTTTTGCGAGATGAGCTGAAGTTTTCGTGTTTTTTATGTTATGTTATGTAAAATGGTGTAAAAGTCTCATTTTGGACATTTAGTGGCTATTTTCTGTCATGCAGTTCACTGGTGGCAATAACCGTTTTTATATTTTGATAGATCGGGAATTATGGGACCCGACAATGCCTAACATGTTTGTGATTTTTACTGTTTATTTAGCTTTATATCAGTTCTAGGAAAAAGGGGGTTGATTTTAGTTTTAATTAATAGATTTTTTGATTTTAATAAGTTTTTAAAACTAATTTAACCCTTTAACCCTAGATGGTCTGATCGTTCCTACCACATATAATAATATTGCAGTATATGGCACATGCATCTGCATCATGGCAACCAATCGCAGCTTCCTGATGACGTCATGGGAGCGTCGATCTCAACGAAGATTGTGGTGCCCATGCACTGCTGTCTTTTAAATGCCGTCGTGGGAGGCAATCAAGAGGTTCACACCCGAGATCGCAGTTGTTAGCGATGGGTATTTGCTGCAATATGCAGCAAACCCCATTTCTGTATGAAAAGAGCTCACCCCATAAGCATTATGGAGTTAAATCACTGAAAGATGGCATTCACTTTTAATGCTGCCGTTTATAGCAAGAAGGAAGGGCTGAGGGTTGGTGTCATGCATGTCAGGAGAAGCGGGGAGAGGAAGAGAGCGGTGAAATGCTTTTTCATTGATTTACCGATATCCAGTCAGGAGGATCAGGCAGTGCGTATTATAGTCCAAAATACACATATTATTAAGAAATTTTGATTTTTGATTTTTGAATTTGTAATACGATGGTGACATGTTGCAATAAAAACTAAAGTGTAATGTGATTGACACTATTTGAATATAATCCCAGCTATGTTTTAGCATTTATCATACAGAGATTTCTAAATCATTCACCCAAAATGAGTGGTACATCAAAGAAGTATTTAGAATTATGTTTCAAATGAATGAATCTGCTTAACATTTACATTAAACTTAATTATATGATGCATGTGCCTGTAATGTATAAATAACTCATTCAACCATCTTAATTTGATAAAATTGCTCTTACTATTTTGGGGCATGAGCATATAAAACATGAAATGGTAAGTCTGTTTGAGATCAAACACAGATTGTAACCATGGCTGGGCCTCATGTAAAGTATTATGGATCTATTTAGTTTTGATCCATCATATGGGATATGTTTTTCCACTGCAATGTACCTCTGCACACCTCCAATTTATTATAACACCTATAATTTCTTATATATATTTTCTAGCAAACCAGAGGAAAAAATGGTTCTCCAGAATCTTTCCTTCTAGACAGTAGAGTTCTGAAAATGATGACATTGATTACTCAAGACTGGAGGGAGCTACATCGAAAATTCCAGCTGTGCCAGATTTCGTGGAATTAATTCTCCTTGTGGAGATTGCTTATGCAGGCCACCCACACAAAGCTCTGCTACATACCCAGCCCCGCTACATAACCCATGCTGAACAATCCTGCATGTTAGTAACATACTTTTCATTCATGCTTTTCTGAACACTTTATCCTGAGGTGTTTAGATGTTATTACATCTTGTCTGTATTGTATAGGGGGCTGGTTTGTCTATGTGAGAAGCTAAAGATGAATAAATTCCTTCCTGTCCTACTTCCATAGCCTCTCAACAAGCCAAACCAGTTTCCAATACTGTACTGATGAGATGTAATACCATCAAAACATTGGTGACTACAGTTGGGAGTCTTTTCCTTTTCACCCCTTTTGTCTTAAAGGGTATTCCTGCAAAGACAAGATTCTTAAATATACACATTGTTATTAACAAAAATACAGCATTTCATAGATAAAATTCCTATCTGTCTCTATGAGTCCTGGTGTTTACAATTTAGGTTGCCCAGGGATCCGACAGTAAATCTTCTAGCTTCTATGGTCGAACAGGCCAGATTCTTCTCATGAATAGCTTCACTTGTCTGCATGATGCAGTGCTCTCTGCCCCTCCCCCCTCCATTACAAGATGAGCTCAAACACTCACAGACACTTCTTGCCAGCAAGCCGCATGCACAGACTTACTCTCCAAACTACAGATAAGATAAGGTCTTTATAGCAGGGGAAGGAGTTACAGCTGAGCTGACAGTGTGTGTTATAGCTGAGATATAGTATAGCTGATAGTGAGTTAGCAGTGTGTCATCGTGTTTTATATCCATCTCATGGATCTCATCTTTCTTTTTCTATGTGGCAGATACTAGTGAGGGTTCAGAAGCTAAATGAAAGTGTAGCTAAACCCTGGACCGTGATCATCTAAGCACACTGTCAGCAATGACTCAGAGAGTCCTCCTATACTCAGGAATTTTACACTGACCATCACTTTTAATTATAGTAGCTAAAAACTGAGTAAAATTGTAAAGTAAAGGGGTTAAAAATAATCTTTATTGTGTAAACATCACTTTATTGTGTATCCAATCTTATTTCTAAGGGTCTATATGGCTACATTTATGGGAAATTCACACAGGTACAATTTTTTCACATCCAATTGAAGAAACGTTTTTCTTTCTACATTGTGGCAAATATGTCTGAATATTCCTTAACCAGAATTAGCACAGTGACACAAGTATATAAGGAGTTGGTGTTGATAGAGGTAGGGAAAGGTCCTCTTTAAGGGCACAGCACCCACAAGGGAAGAGTGGTCACAGCATATAGTCCTGAAAAGGAAATTGATTTGTTAGGCACAAGGCACAACACTGTCTGAATATGGAACTATATATGTAGGGTCATTTTGTTCTTATAATTCAGCTGTTTATTGCCATAGTGAGGCTAGAATAAAAATCACTAAAACAAACAGTGTGTAGACATTGAGCCCACAATGATTTTAGCTCTGAAGCCAATCACAAAAAATTCTGCCCACTTTTAATGTATATAGGTTGCTAATATATTAACTCGTGCTCTCTAATTATTGTATATTGCTACCTAATCTATTTCACAGTATACTCCTCATTTCCTTGAAAGCTTTAACTTTAAGAAGAATTATGGTCCATTTACTAATGTTATATAAATGATTACTTGGCTTTATTGTCATAAGCAAGAGCTACAAAATATATTGTTTTATGTAATACCAAGACTCCCACTAATGTGGGCTATAAATGGCAATAGCAAATCTTACCAGGCAGCAGCCAGAACTACTGTATGGAAAGACAAAGTGCAAAAATATGACTTATGTATTATTAAAATGTTCTCAAACTGATAGATGACACTGTCGATTATTGTCAGCAATGAGGAAGTGAGCCATTAGATTTCAGTCTTCTTTAGTATTTCCTCGGGGGCTTTCCGAGACTGCGACACTTAGCTAGAATTTCTTGGCATAACCAAAGGAAAGAAGCATCTGGTGAAAAAAAACTGTATTATAAGCATCACTCTTAGTAAAAAGCTAAAATGTAATTTCTATAAAATAATCACATGTTAGCACCTCAGGGTGACATATTCATCAATCTGCTGTGATTTGCATGCACCGAGTGTCACCGGCAGAAATTACCAGCTACAACATGATATTATTGGGCTGGAGATAGTAGAGGGCTGATTGATAGTGCAGTCAGATAATCTAATTTATCCCCGGATGAGGCCATAGTCATTAGACAGGACTGTTCTTGATGTAAAATTTATGTAACATTTTACATTCATTCTGGTCTGATTCATTCTGATCTGATGGTGACCCTAAAACATATATTGACATGTGACACCTAGGATATAAAACATTTCAGTATTTGGTTTCACAGATATCTATTCTCCCACACTATCTGCCAATATATGAGGCAGCGATGTTTCATTGCCAGACACTTAGATTACACAGTATATCACATGTCACATCTGACATATGGTGTGTGCATTGCTAGGTTAGGATTGATCTGGGTTACAAATTATGTCAAATATCGCACTGAATGGTTATATGTGATATATATGGTACATATGATAAGTACAGCATAATGACTGGGGGTCTTACACCTAAAACCCCAGCATACCAAAGGGTGGGGGACCACAAATTTACAAGTCATACACCATACCAGAGGGATAACTTGTGGCATAAGTTCTCCAGAACTGGCTTAAAGGATGGTTGAAATGCAGAATTCCTGCAATATATTGGGGTACATTTTTGATAATTTTTAATTAATTTATTAATTTTATTGCAGGTAAAGAGCAGCAATGGGGAACTTCCCCATGCAATCACATCACCACTTTTATAATACATTGAAATACCTCTATAGTGCAATTTATTCAGTCAGTTTTAGGCCTCATGCATTAACCATGAACTGGCCACATACACGTTGGCAGAAGACAGCCCAAATAGAGGCCTATGGTGCTTGGACATGAAAAAGAGCTTCTATAAATATATATTTTATTTCTGATGCAAAATGTTGTGAGGGTTTTTTTGCCATTTCTAGAAACAAGGTAACTGTCTGAGAGCGGCAGATTACAGTGTTTGGAACAGCTTTCTCTCTGCGGATACAAAGGGCCCATAGTATTGGGATTGTATTGTATTCAAATTGTGTGGTGTCTGGACTACTAATGCTCATAGTAGAGTAAAACTATGAGGAACAAGTGTTAAAGGGGTTGTCCAGCTTCAACATATATGTTATTGTTTATAGAATTATAACCTGTCACCTGTCATTAACACATTGTGACACATAACCCTTCTACATCTAGAGACACAACATAGTGACTACAGCCCTGTGTACAAATATACTTTCCATATTGATCAGGGAAGTTCTCAGGAAACCTTTTATTTTGTTGATGGGCATTAATGGATGATCCAAATCTAAAAAATGTTTTCCCCAGAGATTAAATGAAATTTACATAAACATTAAATATCCACACTGTCTATACACATATAAAGTGACTGCTGAGGCTCTGCCTCTTATCTATAGGATATGTTACATGGAAACTGTCTTTATCAAAACTGTCTTAAAGAAAAACTGTCTGTTGCCCAAAGAAACCAATCACAGCACGGCTTTAACTGAACTACAGCAACTTAAAGAATAAAAGCTGAGATTTGATTGGTTACTTAGGGCTCATTCACATGTACGTCCCCATAGACGGCAATAGCGGCACGGCACAGATACAGTGCCACACATGTGTGGCACCGATCCGGGCCGCATACCGCAAAAAGATAGGGCATGCTCTATCTTTCAGCGTGTGTGCGGCCGTGCGCATTCACATGCCGCTTGTGAATGTACCCTTACAAGGTGCAACAATCACAGGTTTTTACAGAATTTTAATAAATGAGGCCTAATATATAATCTATGGAGACAGAATATACATGCATACATACACACATATATATATATATATATGTATCTGCCCCAGCAGAAGAGAAGAAGAGAAGAAGGAGATATAGTGCAATGTACACTACCCAGTAGAGACAAATATAATTATTTAAATGGGGGAAGGGTTGTATATAAATCCTTATACTAAAGTTCCAATTGGTTGCTATATACAGTGATTTTTTTTTAATAATGAGGCCTATTCAGTATCTGGCCATGTTATTATAACTGTTGTTTGTAAGGTAAAAAATGAATAAAATGGATGCTGGGTGTATATACATAAATATATATACACACACACACACAATATATTAAAGGAGAATGATATCCCTTTAAGACTTGCTGCTGTGTGAGTCATCGTGGCAGGTGCCACACTCAGCAGCCAATAGGATTGCAGCACATTACTTCAATGCAGGGGAAAAAACGTCGGTTGGTGCCAGTCAGTGAAAGCTCTCAGAGTGATAAGACAGGCTCCCGTTACTGCAACCAGACAGTTTGTAATTGTCCATTTTAGCCCGGATCCACACAAAAGACATGAAGAGAAAGAGATGGAAGACTTCATCCCCAGATCCCATGGAGCCTGCCCCCAAGATGAGGAGGATACACATGAAAGATCTGCCGCCCACATTGAATGAAGAAAGAAGAAAAGACTTGAAAAGGAAGAGACAGGAGACTTTACCACTAGACCACCAACAACCTGCCCCAAAACAGAGGAAGATAGACCTAACACAGCAGAAAGAAGACATGGCGGCCTTTCTCAATCTCCTGGAGGATGAAGACATCGCACAGTTCCTTTCCAATGACATCAGCAGGACATCTTCTGACAAATACCTCCTGGCAACTGTCTGTGAGTATTTCAGAAGAGCAAGACTTCCCACTAACCAGTACAGACAGTACTTCTTCCCAGGACTTTTCTTAGCCAGTCAATTTGAGGAGCAAGATTCAGACATCCGCAGCGAGATCCGCTTCTGTGCCTTGGAACAGTTTCTGGAGATGGAACATTTTCTCCATTATCGTGATCTGCTGTTCAAGAGAATTGGCTTCAAAGCTTGGGTAGACCTGGACACCTGTCATCAGATAATAGCCGAGGACCCCACACATTGGGCGTGGACAAGAGAAAGACCAGTGTTGCCAATCCACCATCGCCCGGCTGTTTCAGCACCCAGGGAAGAATAGAGGCAGTCTACCATCTATGGCTTCCCATGTGTCATCATCTAACTTCAGCTATACCAGCATGAAGTCTGCAAGAAAGCCTGAAACATCATCTATACCTACCTCTGCACGGATATAAGATGACAGCTTCAAAACCATCATGGAGAAGAAGACCAGAAAAGCAACATGGATGAAGCCATCTGTCCATTGGTAAGGCCCATAAACTAACTCACAGCACATAATATTCACAGCCTCAATCACTGTAGGTAGCCACATGCAGTCACTGTAGGTAGGTACATACATCTCCACTACACACATGTTGTAGCGTTACCTCCCTTAGTATGCCCAGAGGAAGGGCAGTACAGCGGCCATGGTTTCCCTAGAGGTTTCCTCCACAGGGGGTTTTTCCTGTCCTGAGCGCCGCTGTACACTCTATGTGAGTGACGGGAGGTAACAACCAATTACACTTAAAAAAATATATATTTTTAATAAAATGTCACTTTATTTAACTTACAATTCTGTGTTGCGTCTTTTATTTCAAATAATGTTTGTAAAATGTAACATTAAGGGGTTTTATGGAAATAAATAATTTCAACATTTAATTATTTCCATAGAATTAGTAAATAATTATTCTGCAGATAATATATACTATTGCTATACCAGCTTGTATATATTATCTGCCCAGCTCCGCCATTAGTGTGGCTGTCATGACATGAGGCCATGGGGGGATTGATCAGAGAGGAAATCTTTTAGAGCTAGTTTTCTCAGTAAACAATCAGAGATCAGCTTTCATTTCCCACAGCAGTTTATAAAATGAAAACAGAGCTATGATTCGTTGCCATGAGAAACCAGCAGAGAAACATTCACAGTTTTTCTCTTAGACAATTCTGATAAATCCATATTGTTATTTCTCTCAATTTTCAAAATGAATCATAGAGGAATGGCACATAGGGACATACTGGAGACCCCAATAGTAGACAAAATAATAAACTCCTTTCCTAATGAGCAAGCATCAGGACCCAGAGCAGAGCTGTGCCAAGAAAGGTGGACGACCGGGAAGAAGTACAGTACAGCTGACAAGTACTTACCACTTCTGGGTCCTCACCTATTCCCCTGGTCTGCTCTGCATCCTTACTCCGACCCATACAGGACCGTTTTAAAAGGGGGGTCCCGGGGACCCCATCAATTGTCAGCTATTCAGGCGTTTGCATGGCCACCCGAATCGCCCACAGCAGGTTCGGTTAGACCATCTGGGCGGTCTCTAACAGACTTCGGTCTATAGCGGAGCAAAGGAACACTAACTTCCCTGCTCTGCCAGAGACAATCAGACTCTTACAAGATGTTATTGCCTTGTTACTTGCGGCGCTAATGTGTATGGGGGGGCGGTGGGTGGGGGTGCTAATGTGTTTGGGGGGTGGTGATAAAGGGAGGGAGAAAGGGCTTAGCTTATCCTTTATTTCACTGCCCCCGCTAGTGCTTAGAAATTCGCTTAAGGGGAAAAAAAGGTTTTACAGAAAAAAAGATATGTCCAGGGCTGGATTAAAGGAGGGGCTCCTGGGGCTCGAGCCCCGGGGGCCCCCACCACTTTCACTTTTTAAGGGGCCCCCACCAGTTTCTGACAGTTTCTGACAGTCAGTTAGTTTCTGAGTCGCTGACTGTCTGTGAGTGCGATGTGCAGCGGCCTGTGGCCGCCTGCCTCGCACATAGGGATCTAGGATGTCACTGACACAGCTGCCATCGCTGGGGGAGATCGCCGATGCACTGGCCGCAGCAGTTGATGGGACGCCGGCAGTGAGTGATGACGTCACGCTGTTGGTTTCCGATCACTACATGCTGCTGCCAAAACAGTGCATCAGCAATCTCCCCCAGCGATGACAGCTGTGTCTTCAGTGACCGGCGGCTGTTTGAAGAGCGAGGAAGAGCCTGTAGTGTCGTGGGATCACTGGAAGGGAAGGTGAGGTAAGTATGAAGTTTATTATTTTGTGCCCATTTTCTACAGGGGACTGGCGGCTAAATTCTACAGGGGGCTGGTGGCTGTATACTACAGGGAGCTGCAGGCTATATACTACAGGGGGCTGCAGGCTGTATTCCCCAGGAGGCTGCTGGCTGTATTCTACAGGGCGCTGCTGGCTGTATTCTACAGGGGGCTGCAGGCTATATACTACAGGGGTCTGGCAGGCTATATACTAGAGGGGGCTGGAAGGCTGTATACTACAGCGGGCTGGTAGGCTACATACTAGAGGGGGCTGGAAGGCTGTAAACTACAGGGGGCTGGCAGGCTATATACTTCCAAAAACATTGTTGGAAGGGCCCCCACCAGTTTGCGCCCAGGGCCCCCACCACCCATAATCCGGCCCTGGATATATCATATTGTATATTGCACCCATCACCCGGCTTAGTGACGCCCCCTGCTCCTCTATAGTCACTCCCAGGGACCTAGCGCCTAGTCACAGAGCACATGGCATAGAATGTCCTGCACTTTATGTACATGCTCCATGCTATGTGGTTATGCTCCTCTGCTACAGATCAGAGGAATAATGTATTGGAAAAGAATGCCTGCACTCATCACAGCACTGCTAGAGCAACCAGAAAAAGAGGACTCTGGAGTCTCGAGTTGGTGACCATTTTGGTGGAACTGGAGTCAAAGTTTGGGAAATTGAGGAGTCAGAAGTTTGGCTTATCGTCTCCACAGCCCTGGATATAGTTCCTACACCTGTCCTAGCAGATACTAGTGTATGAACGGGATGTTACAATGTCTCCCTTGGTGCCCACATAGATGTGGGAAGCTATGCCGATTCTGTGATGCCATTGATTGGCACAGATACTTGCCAAATAGATACAGCCGTCTTTGCCGAGCGATCACCAGTGAACGAACAGGTATTATATTAGTTTTTTTTAGGGTTTTTAAATTTTTGTTTAGGACCTTTCTGGAAACCCTGTATAAATCCACAAGAGCAGCAAAATGTCTACCTGGTTACCAATCCCATCAATTCTCACTGCCAGGGGACAAGGTAGGCTTTTTTTACGGCATGATGTCGCATTATTTCAAGCTAAAAGTTGCATGAAATCCTCTTCATGAGCAATAATTTTGGCAGGTAAAAAACGTGTTTACTTTACTGTTACCAAATCATATTCACTTTAATAATACTGAATTAGTAGTATTAAAATTATACAATTTTTCAATATATTTTCTGTATCAATTCCTCATCGTTTTCCAGATAATAACGTCCTGTGTGCCTGCATGTGCATCAAGAAATCTTCTATCCACTGGAAGTAAACATAGAAGCTTTCTATAGACGGATAGCAAGCAGAGATCTAGAAAACTGTGCGGAATTAATACAGAAAATAAATTGGAAAATTGTATAACTTTTCCTTACACAAACCATATCAATTATTTGTTTAAAGTGGACAACCCCTTTAACCATGTATGGATCAGTAGGAAGATAGAAGCTGTCAAGAACATTAACATCTGAAAATAATCTGTATTATTACATTACATGAATATATATACATTTAATACACATCAGGGGAAATTTATCAGAAATTTCTGAGGTAAAACTGTTCTAGTTACACATGGCAACCAATCAGAGCTCAGCTTTCATTTTATAAACAGCTGTGGGAAATTCAAAGCTGAGTTCTGATTGGTTGCTTTCGGCAACTAGGACAGTTCTGCTCTCTCTCAGATACTTATGATAAATTACCCTTAGGCTATATTCACACTGCCGTTGCCCGCCCGTACCGTACCGTAGCGGGCAACGGCAGTGTACGGGGAGAGGAGGAGGAGGTGAGCGCAGCTCACCCCCGCCCCTCTCCACAGCAATCTATGGCGCACGGCGCCGTATTACGGGAAAAGATAGGACAGGTACTATCTTTTTCCCGGGTACGGAACGGCACGTGTGCGGCACCGTACCGCTCCCGTAGGGTGCTGTGCGCCCATAGAAGTGTATGGGGGACGTATATACGGCCCCATACGTTCGTGTGAATATAGCCTTAATCCTTTCTGTGTGCTATATTAGCATCTATGGGAATGGAAGGGAATACCAAAAAGTGAAAGTACACAGAAAGTAACCACAGTAATATGCAAAGATTTATATAATCTAAAAATGGCAAAAGTATACCCTACAGGTGCAGTGACTACAAAGAGTAAAAAGCTTAGGCTGCATTCACACTGCCGCAAGGGGGACGTATATACGGCCGACGTATATACGGCCGATATACGTCCCCTATAGACGGCAATGGGCACAAGGCGCCCTACAGGAGCGGTATGGTGCCGCACACGTGCGGCACCGTAGCACTACGTACCCGGAAAAAAGATAGGACATGTCCTATCTTTTCCCGTAATATGTATCCCGCCATGTATCCCTATGGAGAGGGGCAGGGGTGAGTTGCGCTGAAGGAAGAACACACACAAATCCATCAAGTCTAAATATGGAATGCCATACCAAAGCATAGACATATTTGGGGAGATTTATCAGAAGGGTCTGAGAGCAGAACTGTTCTAGTTGCCCACAACAACCAATCAAATATCATTTCCCCACAGCAGTTTATAAAATTAAAGCTGAGCTCTGATTGGTTTCTTTAGACAACTAGAACAATTTTACCTCAGACACTTCTGATAAATCTCCCCAATTCAATTTAATTGTCCTAAATGGTAGTCAGACAGGGCCGGATTATAGGCGGGGCTCACGGGGCTAGAGCCCCGGGGCCCCCACCATCTTGCCCCCCCCAGGGGGCCCCCACCAGATCGCGCCCCCGGGCCCTGACTCCTCAGCCGCCACCTCCCTGAGCCGTCCGCCCGGCCCCCGGCACAGGTGACCGCCTCCCCGCAAGCCGTCCGCCCCAAGGCACAAGTTACCGCCTCCCCGCCCGCCCTTCAGGTGCATGGCCGAGCCGTCCGCCCCCCGGCACAGGTTCCCACCTCCCTGCCCGTCCATCCCGCTGCATGGCCAGGCCTTCCCGCCCGCAACCCCGCCTCCCTCCTCCCCCGCCTGAACAAGCGTCCGTCCTCCGCTCCCCAACCCCCCCCCCCCGACCAAAGACAGAAGAGGAGCCGCAGGGAAGACAGAAGAGGAGCATACCGACATCGGGGCCCGCCAGAGGGTGAGTATATAAGTGGTTTTTTTTTTCAATTGACTCTTGTATAAACCTAGTGAGGTTTTTTCAGCACATTTTGTGCTGAAAAAACTCAACTTATACACAAGTATATACGGTGATTGTAACAAAAGCACCGTCATTACTGGCATCTTACTGTCGGGTAATTGCTTACTTCAGGACTTGATACCAAAAATTACTGCGTAGAAGGCCTGATATAACATTACCCAGTATTCTAGTATTCGATGTCCAGCGTTGTCTATATTTGCTACTATGTCTGGATATTGTAGTCCTTCCTCAAATTTAAGTTGTGAAAGGATGATATGAATAAGAAAAAAAAGACTGTTCTCTTCAAGGATATAGGGAAACGGGTATCTGACTACCCTTTAGGACAATTAAATTGGAATTGGGGAGATTTATCAGAAGTGTCTGAGGTAAAATTGTTCTAGTTGTCTAAAGAAGAAACCAATCAGAGCTCAGCTTTAATTTTATAAACTGCTTGTGGGGAAATGATATCTGATTGGTTTGTGGGCAACTAGAACAGTTCTGCTCCAGACCCTTTGATAAATCTCCCCATATATGTCTATGCTTTGGTATGGGCATTCCAAATTTAGACTTGATGGATTTGTGTGGTTTTGTCCTTCAGCGCAATCACCCCGCCCCTCTCCATAGGGATACATGGGCACTGCTGGTATTACGGGAAAAAGATAGGACATTTGTCCTATCTTTTTTTCGGGTACGTAGTGGTACGGTGCCGCACGTGTGCGGCACCATACCGCTCCTGTAGGGCGCCTTGTGCCCATTGCCGTCTATGGGGGACTATATCGGCCCGTATATCCCCCCTTGCGGGCAGTGTGAATGCAGCCTAAGCTTTACTCTTGTAGTTACTGCACCTGTAGGGTTATACTTTGCCATTTTAGATTATAAAATCTTTGTATATTACTGTGGTTACTTTCGTTACTTTCATTGTGGTATTCCCTTTCCATTCCCATAGATGCTAAATAGCAACAGAAAGGAATTAAGGGTAATTATCAGAAGATTAGTATCTGAGAGAGAGCAGAAATGTCTAGTTGCCAAAAGCAACCAATCAGAACTCAGCTTTGAATTTCACAGTGATTATAAAATGAAAGCTGAGCTCTGATTGGTTGCCATGTGTAACTAGAACAGTTTTACCTCAGAGGAAATTTCTGAATAAATTTCCCCTGATGGTGTATTATAATGTATATAATCATATAATGTAATAAACAGATTATTTCAGAGTTAATGTTCTTGACAGCTCTATGTTCCTAATGATCCACACTGGTTTAAGGGGTTGTCCACTTAAACAAATAATGATAGGGTGTGTAAGGAAAAGTTATTTACAATTCCAATTTATTTTCTGTATTAATTGCCGCACAGTTTTCTAGATCTTTGGCTTGCTATCCGTCTATAGAAAGCTTCTATGTTTACTTCCAGTGGGATAGAAGATTACACATGAAGGCACACACAGGACGTTTATTATTTGGAAAACGATGAGGAATTGATACAGAAAAATATATTGAAAAATTGTATAATTTAATACTACTAATTCAGTATTATTAAAGTGAATATGATTTAGGTAAACAGTAAAGTAAACACGTTTTTTACCTGCCAAAATTATTGCTCATGAAGAGGATTTCATGCAACTTTTAGTTGAAATAATGCGACATTCATTGCCGTAATAA
Source organism: Engystomops pustulosus (assembly GCA_019512145.1). Taxonomy (NCBI): domain Eukaryota; kingdom Metazoa; phylum Chordata; class Amphibia; order Anura; family Leptodactylidae; genus Engystomops; species Engystomops pustulosus. The sequence goes on along the minus strand of CM033642.1, from coordinate 232,309,354 downwards.
AAAAAGCCTACCTCTGTCCCCCCTGGCAGTGAGAATTGATGGGATTGGTAACCAGGTAGACATTTGCTGCTCTTGTGGATTTATACAGGGTTTCAGAAAGGTCCTAAACAAAAATTTAAAAACCCATAAAAAACTAATATAATACCTGTTCGTTCAGGTGATCGCTGGGCAAGACAGCTGGATCTATTTGGCAAAGTATCTGTGCCAATCAATGGCATACACAGAATCGGCAATAGCTTCCACATCTATGTGGCACCAAGGGGGGACATTGTAACATCCCGTTCATACACTAGTATCTGCTAGGACGGTGGTGTAGGAAACTATATCCAGGGCTGTGGAGATGAATTAAGCCAAACTTCTGACTCCTCAATTTCCCAAAACGTTGACTCCAGTTCAACACCAAAAGGCACCAACTCGAGACTCCAGGTCCTCTTTTCTGGTTGCTCTAGCAGTGCTGTGATGAGGTGCGCATTCTTTTCCAATACATTATTCCTTGATCGGTAGCAGAGGGAGCTTAACCACAGAGAGGCATGTACATAAAGTGCAGGACATTCCATGCCATGTGCTCTGTGACTAGACACTAGGTCCTGTGAGTGACTATAGAGGAGCAGGGGGCGTCACTAAGCCGGGTGATGGGATGCAAGCTGACTGTACACAACCACGTCCTACATCTTGTACTGCAATATGTTTACCAGGGCCGGAACGTACAGGGCACACACAAGCTTCTGTAACAGCCGGCAGAGACGCGGCCATGTTATCTGATGGCCGGCGCATACTATGGCGTAATCAGCAGCCGCATCATAGTATGTGCCCGTTACAGATAACTGAAGAAAGAAGGAGCCGCGGGGAAGACAGAAGAGGAGCTGTGCCGACATCGGGGCCGCCGGAGGCTGAGTATATAAGTTTATTTTTTTTAAGTGCTGGGTGGACTGGCTGTAAACAACTGGGGGATAGCAGGCTGTATACTATAGGAAGCTGGCTGTATACTACAGGGGGCAAGCTGGCTGTATACTACAGGGGGCTGACTGGCTGTATACTACATGGGTCTGACTGGCTATATACTACATGGGGCTGGCTGGCTGTAGTCTACATGGCAGCAGGCTGGCTATATACTACTGGGAGCTGGATGGCTATATACTACTGGGGGCTTGCTGGCTATATACTGGGGTGGGGGCTGTGACCAATGCATTTCCCACCTTTGGCTTATACTCGGGTCAATAGGTTTTCCCAGTTTTTGGTGGTAAAATTAGGGGCCTCGGCTTATACTCGAGTATAAACTTGGTACTTTTTGTACATACAATTTGGATTTATTTTGCCTGGAAAAACTTTCAAAAGAGATAACACTGTTTAATGAAAAAATCAATACTTATAACAGGTATGCTCACTACTGCTATCATACATTACTAACAGTACATAAAAAATACAAAACCAACCAACTGCTACATAAAATTGACATACAGGAGTTCATTACTTTATGTCTTTCAGATCATCATGAATAAAAACTGGAGCATTAGCTCCTTTATGTCTTTCAGATCATCATGAATAAAAACTGGAGCATTAGCTCCACCTTGAGGCATTCACTTAAAAGGAACACCATCTCAAGACTTGATAGTTATGACTGACTATGAAAATGGAATAGGGGTCAGCGGGGCATAACTACAGCAGTAGCAGCCCTCCGCTGCTATGAGGCCCGCAGTCAGAGGTCTAGGGATCTGAATGACACACTAAAAAAATGAGAGGTGTGCAACATTATGTACATATTATGCTGCACATAGTACATCATAATGGGGTCATTATAAGGGTCCGCGCGGGCATTTCTTACAGCTCCTAAATATTGGACAATGGCCGCTGTTCTGCTAATGATGGTGATTTATAGGGTTACCAGCTGCACTCGCATCAGCTTGGGCATAGCTAGATATTTCAGGGTCTTCCATACGCCTTGTGAAAGTTATTTTGCTTTTAAAACTTGAAAAATAGAAAGATTATTATAAGGTTAATAAGTGGATCTTCGATATCTTTTGTTTAGCTCTTCCATACAAAGGTTACCAGCCATTCACTAAATTACTGTAGATTACAACCGCTCCTTGATCATTTTGCACTTGTTAATGCTAGTATGAAGAGATTTGTGGAAGAGTAATGGTAGGTAGTCAGAGAGAGCAATGCGCGGGCGCCAGCGTATTGCATCGCCCCCCCCGACTACAAATTCGCGCCCGATAATCAGAGGGCTCTGCCTGATGTTGATATTGGGTGACCGTAGCCGAAGCGTTTATAGGCGGGCCGGCGTCAAAAACAAACGCAGCGGCGACGTCAGTATGAAAAGTCGCCGGCAGAGCGAGGCGCAGGCGCAGGGGACAGTAGCGCCCCGCGCCGGCCACTCCCGTCCGGCCACAACCCCCCTCGGCGGCGTGCCCCCCCCTTCACGCCCATTGGGGAAAATAATCACAAAGCTAGCAATAAGCTAGCATTTCGCATATTTCAGGGCATCTGCGCCACTGGCGGTGAGCAGAGGTCCTTGACTAAAGATCCCCATTATCCAAATTCTGAGTGTCCTCTTTTATATGTATGAGGAAGGATCGTCAGAAATATGTCTTGCGCCGGCTAGTGTAGGGATCTGTATGGAAGTATAACTGGGTTCCCTATACACATTTTTGTGCCACTATGGCCTAGAAACAAAATGATGATTGGGGTCGTCCCCCTACATTACCACAGTGACTTCCATTTCTTGTCACATGTCATTAACACATTGTGACACTACCCTTCTACATCGTAGAGACACCAACATAGTGAACTGACATCCCTGTGTACAAAATATACGTTTCCTATATGAATCAGGGAATTCTCGAGAAACTCGTTTTCTTTTGTTGATGGGCATTAATGGAGTGACTCCAAATCTAAAAAAGAGTTTCTTTCCCCCAGAGATATAATGAAAGTTTACATAAACATTTAAATATACCCAACTGTCTATACACAATAAAGTACCTGCTGAGGCTCTGCTCTTATCTATAGTAGATATGTTACATGGAACTGTTATTATCAAAACTGTCTTAAAGAAAAACTGTCTGTTGCCCCAAGAACATCACTAAAGCAGACGGCTTTAAGAAACTCACAGAGCACTTAACAGAATAAACGGTAATTTGATGGTTACTTAGGCTCATTCACATGTACGTCCCCATAGACGCATAGCGTGCACCGGCAACAGAGTAGCGTGCCACCACATGTGTTGCACCGATCTGGTGCCGCCATACGCAAAAAGGATAGACGGCAGGCATGTCTCTATTTGTCAGAGTGTGTGGGATGCGACCTTTCTGCATTCACATGCGCTTTGAAGTACCTTACAATGTGCACCATCACGGTTTTTACTAGAATTTATAATGGTAAAATAGTGCGTGAGTCTCAATATATATATATATATCTATATATGACATATGAATAATTATACACTACACGTACACATATATATAATTATATAATGTATCTGCCCCAGCAGAGGAGAGAGAAGAGAAGAAGGACTATAATGCAATCTTAACACTACCCAGTGAGAAGACAAATATAATTATTTAAATGGGTGAAGTGTATATATATCCTTATACTAAATTCCATTGTTGCTATATAAGTGAATTTTTTTTAATATATGAGGGCCTATTCATATCTGTGCCATGTATTTATAGCTGTTGTTTGTCAGGTTAAAAAATGAATAAATTGGATGCTGGTTGTTTTGTATATAGACTACAATATATATACTCACACACACACAATAGAGGTTAAAGGAGAATAATCCCTTTAAGACTCTTGCTGCTGTGTTAGTCATCGTGCAGTGCCACTCAGAGCCAATAGGATTGACACATTCCTTCCAATGCAGTGGGAAAAAACGATCGGTTGGTGCCCAGTCGTTGAAGCTCTCAGGGTATAAACCGGCTACCGCTTACTGCCCTGCAAACCAGACAGTTTGTAATTGTCCATTTTAAGCTCCCGGCTCCACACAAAACATGCAAGAGAAAGAGCTGGAAGTACTTCATCCCCAGATCCCATGCGAGCTGCACCCCCAAGATGAGGAGGTTAACATGGAAGATCTGCCGCCCGACACTTGAATGAAGAAAGAAGAAAAGACTTGAAAAGGAAGAGAACAGAGAGACATTTCTCCACTAGACCACCACAACCTGCCCAAAACAGAGGAAGATAAACCTAACACACAGAGAAGAAGACATGCGTGGCGGGCCTTTCTCAATCTCTGGAGGATGAAGACCCATTCGCACAGTGTCCGTTTCAATGACCTCAGAGACATCTTCTGACAAATACCTCCTGGCCACTGTCTTGAGTATTTCAGAGAGCAAGGGATATTTCCCACTAACCATAAGCAGATCCGAAAACATACTCAGTTCTTACCCAGGACTTTTCTTAGCCAAGTCAATCTTGAGGAGCAGATTCCGACATAACCGCAGGAGATCCGCTTCTGTGCTTGGAACAGTCGGAGATGGAATTATTTCCGATTATTTCTCATGATCTTTCTGGCTGTTCGATAGAGAATTGGCTTCAAAGCTTGGGTAGGAACCGTGACACCGTCATCACGATATAGCTAATAAGCCGAGGACACCACATCATTGGGGGTTGGACAGAGAAAGCCAGTTATGCCAACCACCATCGCCCGTGTGGTTTCACACCAGGGAGAATAGAGGCAGTCTACCATCTATGGCTTCCCACTGTATTCCATCATAACTTGCATACTTGACCAGCATGAGTCTGCAAAAGCCGGACAACATTCACTCATACTACCACTCCTGCACGGATATAAGATGACACTTCAAAACCATCATGGACGAAGAAGACCGAAACGCAACATGGATGGAAGCATCTGACCAGTTGTAAAGGCCACTAAACTACTCACAGCACATAATATTCAAAGACTCATCACTGTAGGGTATTCCCATGCAGTCATGTATGTGGTAGGTTAATACATCTCCACTACACGACACTGGTTGTAGCAGTCACCTCGCGGCCGTTCACCTGGTACTCTTCCATCTCGAGACGCCTACGAGGCAGTAAGTCGTGCCATGGTTACCTACAGGTTTTCCTCCACAGTGTGTATTGTCCTGTCTGAGCGCCGCTGTAACTCCTTGGATAGTGAGTGACGGGAGGTATACACTCCATTACTAACATTAAAAAAATAGTATTTTTAATAAATATGTCACTTGTATTTAACTTACAATTCTGTGTTGGTCTATATACTTTTGTTTAATAATGTTTGTAAAATGTAACACATTAACTGGGAGTTTTATATGAAAAATCATTTCAACAGTTATTATTTCCATAAGATATGTAATCAATTATTCTGCAGATAATATACTAATGCATATACCAGCTTGCTTATATTATCGCCCCGACTCCGCCATTAGTGTGGCTGTTCATGACTGAGTGCGAATGGGGAGATTGACAGTAGAGGAATCTTTTAGGCTAGTTTTCTTTGTTCTCTCATAAACATCAGCAGATATCTAGCTCTTCATTTCCCAGCAGTTTATAAAAATTGAAACCAGAGCTATGATTAGTTGCCATGAGAAATAAGCAGGAAAACATTCACAGTTTTCTCTCTAGAACAATTCTGAGAATCCATATTGTAATTCTCTCAATTTCAACATATACTATAGAGGAAGGCACATTAGGGACATTATGGCAAGACCCCAATAGTAGAGCAAAATATAAATCATCCTTTCCTAATAGAAGTCTCGGACCAGAGCAGAGCGCAGAAAGGTGACGACGAGTACGGAACTCACAAGTACTTAACCACTCTGTGTCCTCACACATTCCCCCCTGGTCTGCTCTGCATCCTTACTCTCGGACCCATAAGACACGTGTTCTAAGGGGGGTACCCGCCCGGGACCCCATCAATTGCTCGGCTATTGAAAGACAAAGGATCCGGTTTGCAATGGGCCTCCCGAATGCACTGCGTTCTCTGTGGCTTAGACCATTGGAGCTTCTCTAACAGACTTGCGGGTACTATAGCGGAGCAAGGAACCTAACTTTCTCCCTTGCTCTGCCATGAGACACATCAGACCTCTACAAGAATGTTGTGCCATGTTACTACGGCGGCTCAATGTGTAAGGGGGGGGGGGCTATTTGGGGGGGTGGGGGTTTGGGGTGCTAAGTGTTGGGGGTGTGTGATAAAGGAGGTGAGACAAGGGCTGTAGCGTATCCTTTATTTCACTGCACCCCGCTAGTGCTTAGAAAACATTCGACGTTAAGTGAAAAAAAGGTTTCAAACTAAAAAAGATATGTCCAGGGCTGGTTACTACATGTGGATGCCAAAACAGCGGAGCAGCAATCTCCCCAGCGATGGCAGCTGTGTCTTCAGTGCAGGCGGCTCGTCCGAGAGCGAGGAAATGCCGGCATTTTTCGGGGCGGGGGGGGATCACGGAAGGGAAGGTGAGGAAGTATGAAGTTTAGTAGTTGTGCCATTTTCTACAGGGGACAGGATCTAAATTCTAAAGGGGGATGGTGGCTGATAGTACGGGGTGCAGGCTATTATACTACAGGGGGTGCTGGCGGGTATTCTACAGGGGGCTGCTGGATGTATTCTACCGGGGGCTGCAGGCTATATACAAGCGCGTTGGCAGGCTTATACTAGAGGGGGCTGGAAGGCTGTATACTACAGCGGGCTGGTAGGTTACATACTAGGGCTGTAAACTACAGGGACTGGCAGGCTATATACTTTCCAAAAAACATTGTTGGAAGGGCCCCACCAGTTGCGCCCAGGGGCCCCCACCCCCTTAATCCGGCCCTGGATATGTTCAGATTGTATATTGCACCCATCACACGGTTAGAGACGCCCTCTGCTAAATATAGTCACTCCCAGGGGACTAGCGCCTAGTCACGGACACATGATAGAATGTCCTGCAGTTAGTACATGCTCATGTATGTGGTATGCTCTCTGCTTAATTAATACAGAAATAATTTGGAAAATTGTATAAAACTTTTCCTTACACAAACCATATCCATTATTGTGTTTAAGTGGACAACCACCTCTTAAACCAGTTGGATCATTAGGAAATAGAAGCTGTCCAGAACATTAAGCTCTGAAAATAATCTGTCTTATTACATTACTATGCTTATATACATTATAATACAATCATGGAAAATTTATCAAAATTCCTCTGAGGTAAAAACTGTTCTAGTTACACATGGCAACAATCAGAGCTCAGCTTTCATTTTATAAACAGCTGGGGGAAATTCAAGGCCTGGAGGTTTTTTTTCTTATGGTTGCTTTTTGGCAACTAGGGACAGTTTGCTCTCTCTCAGATAATAATTTATAAATACCCTTCGGATATATTCACACTGCCGTTGCCCACCGTACCGTACAGTAGCGGCACGCAGTTTTGTCGGGGAGAGGAGGAGGGGAGGTGCGCGCGCTCACCCCGCCCCCTTCCACAGAATTATGGTGACGGCGCCGTATTACAGGAAAAAGATAGGACAGGTACTGCTGTTTTCCCGGTACGCGAACGGTACGGTGCCGCACGTGTGGGCACCGTACCGATCCCGCGGGTGCCGTGCCCCATAGAGTGTATGGGGGACGATATCGGCCGTATAGAACGCGGAGATATACGTCCCCATACGTCGTGTGAATATAGCCTTAATCCTTTCTGTGCTATATTAGCATCTATGGGAAGGAACGGGAATACCAGAACAAAAAGGAACAGTAAAGAAAGTAACCACGTAATATGCAAGATGTATATAATCTAAAATGGCAAAAGTTACCCTAGGTGCAGTGACTCAAAGAGTAAAAAGCTTAGCTGCATTCACACTGCCGCAAGGGGGAGTATATACGGCCGACGTATATACGGCCGTATTACGTCCCACTATAGACGGCAATGGGCACAAGGCGCCTACAGGCGCGGATGGTGCCGCACAGTGCGGCACCGTACCACTACGTACCCTGGAAAAAGATAGGAACATGTCTATCTTTTCCCGTAATATGTATCCGCCATGTATCCCTATGGAGAGGGGCAGGGGTGGTTGCGCTGAGGAAGAAACACCACAATCCATCAAGTCTAAATATGGAAGCCATACCCAAAGCATAGACCATATTGGGTAGAGTTATCAGAAGGGTTGAGAGCAGAACTGTTCTAGTTGCCAAACACGACCAACCACTCGCAATCATCCATTCCCCCACAGCAGTTTAAAAATAAAGCTGACTCTGATTGGTTCTTTTAGCGACAACTAGAACAATTTTACCTACAGACATTCTGAATATCTCCCGTTTATTTCCTCCCAATATCTTAATGTCCTAATGGTAGTCAGAATACACGCTTCTAGTATTCCTGGAGAGAACAGCTCCATTTTTTTTCTTAGTTCTATCATCCTTTATAACTTGAAATTGAGGAAGGACTTACAATATACGACATGTAGCAATAGTAGGACTGTGTGTACAGTAGAATACATAGAATAATGGGTAGATTTATAAGGCCTTTACACAGTACTTGGTGTAAATGGTCCTTTGAAGTATAGGCAACTACTGGAACGCTACAGATAACCACGCCATTAAGACGTGCTTTTGGTTACAAGCGACCATATTGTACTTGTGTATAAGTTGAGTGTGTTCAGCAAAAATGCTGAAAAACTCACCTAGGGTTAGACACAGTCAATTGAAAACAAACTTATAACGTCACCTCCTGCTGGCCCCCACGGTTGTGTCCTCTTCTGTCTTCCCTGCGGCTCCTCTTCTGTCTTTGGTCTTCTGTAACAGCCGGCAGAGACGCGGCCATGTTATCTGATGGCCGGCACATACTATGGCGTAATCAGCAGCCGCATCATAGTATGTGCCCGTTACAGATAACTGAAGAAAGAAGGAGCCATGGGGAAGACAGAAGAAGAGCTGTGCCGACATCGGGGAACCGCACTGAACATCGGGGCCGCCGGAGGCTGAGTATATAAGTTTATTTTTTTTAAGTGCTGCGTGGACTGGCTGTATACAACTGGGGGATAGCAGGCTGTATACTATAGGGAGCTGGCTGTATACTACAGGGGGCAAGCTGGCTGTATACTACAGGGGGCTGACTGGCTGTATACTACATGGGTCTGACTGGCTGTATACTACATGGGGCTGGCTGGCTGTAGTCTACATGGCAGCAGGCTGGCTATATACTACTGGGAGCTGGATGGCTATATACTACTGGGGGCTTGCTGGCTATATACTGGGGGGGGGGCTGTGACCAATGCATTTCTCACCTTTGGCTCATACTCGGGTCAATAGGTTTTCCCAGTTTTTGGTGGTAAAATTAGGGGCCTCGGCTTATACTCGAGTATATACTTGGTACTTTTTGTACATATAATTTGGATTTATTTTGCCTGGAAAAACTTTCAAAAGAGATAACACTGTTTAATGAAAAAATCAATACTTATAACAGGTATGCTCACTACTGCTATAATACATTACTAACAGTACAGTAAAAAATACAAAACCAGTCCGACCAACTGCAACATAAAATTGACATACAGGTGTTCATTGCTTTATGTCTTTCAGATCATCATGAATAAAAACTGGAGCATTAGCTCCACCTTGAGGCATTCACTTAAAAGGAACATTCAAGTCAAACTACTTCATTGAATAATGCATGGTGCTGGGCCTGAATGGGACCTTGCTTTTTCCTTATATTCCAAGAACCTTGGTAGAACTTAGGGTGCAATCACATGGCGGCATACGGGAGGTGTGCTGGAGTGAAGGAGAGGCGAGCGCTGCCCACCACTACTCTCTCCATATAAAATAATGCAGCGCAAGAGATCGCCTGTACTTAATATTATTTGGTTTGGGATGTTAAAACATACTGGGGGACATTTACTATGGCGTTTCCGCCAGTTTTGTGGCGCTCTCACCACATGTTCTGCTTTCCTACCTATTTATTAGCTGTCGGGGACAGAAAAAATGACTTTTTCCGTCTGCTCCGACTCTTCTCCGAAAAGGGGCGTGGCTTTGGCGGAGTGGAAACTCAGACAGAATTAACATGTGTCACAGCCATTTTTGGGCGCTGTAAACTGGCGGAAAGTAGACCAAAAGAAAACTGGTCTAGCAGGGACTGTTGGACACATTTCTGGTGCTTGGGACAGATTTTGGTCCCAGGGACATAAAATGGGCTCGGGGACAGAAAATGGGCTCGGGGACAGAAATGTCTCTGCACAGCTCTACAATATTAAATGTGTATCCTCTTTCCGAGAGCAGGTCGGTAACAAAGCCAATGCAGACACCGACACTTTAAGTAAATGTCCCCCACTGTTTAGTGAGCCCCATGGGGACAGGGACAGATTTGTCATGCTTTGTGCAGTGCTGCGTTATCTGTGTGCGCTATATAAATAAAGAATTATTTAATTAAATTCCCCCCTGTGTGTGAAAAGTTGGGAGATATGCTTGTTTTTTGTGGAATCTATGTTCTACAAATTGACCCACTTTGTAATTTGATGCTTTCACTAATGGGGGAGATATATCATCAAGTTTCTGAGGTAAAACTGGTCTAGTTGACCATGGAAATCAATCAGAGCTCAGCTTTCATTTAATAAACAGCTGTTGGAAAGTGAAAGCCATGGGCATGGGCAACTACAACAGTTCTGCTCTAAGAGACTTATGATAAATCTCCCCCCTTATTATTTGCAATGAAATATATAACTTAATAAAATGTTTGGGGGAAAAAAAAACACGTAAAATATTAATAAATATTTTGAAACACACTAGGGAATTAATTTCTTAATGGTCATTTTGAGCTAATTAGAAAATGAACAAAAAATATATATGATACATTCCCCCAAAAAAAAAGTTTCCACTTTTTGTAACGTTAACATATGTCAATTTTTAACTAGCACCATGTGAAAAAATGTTTACGGTAGGATGCTAAAATAGAAGTTATGGCCCTTAAACCAATATTTTTAAAATTTTGTCATGAAGGTTTTTTTTTCCTATTTGAAATTTTTGTTTGTTTTAAACCTTTAATATAATACAGTTTTTTTTTAAAGCATAACTAGTTATTACGGGTTTTATTATGAAGTGAGATGCAAGGCAGGGTTTTTCTCCACCTGCAATGACACCAGTGTGCCACTAGGTGGAGTCACTCTGACATTTCCATCTATAAGACGGGTGAGATCACAGAAACAAGGAAGTATCGGTGTCCTCCTCTCCGGAAGGGAACGAGTCATCCTGACAGTGAGAGAAGGTGTGTACAGTACACTGCTTGTCACTACGAGGAAGAGCACGTCATGTCATCTAATAATAGCGCTGATAATCGGCCTATTCTATAGCAGTGTGCACACTGTGACCTCAGTAGGTCATGTCATCTAATAATAGTACGACCTCATCCACTACTACAGCCCCGTGCACACACTGCGGGCGCCGCTATCACGTGACCTACAAGCCTGCCGCCGTGACGTCACGCCGTGTGGCGGGCTCTGCCGGCGTGCGGGGTATATTCTCATTTAGTTTTAGGCTGAAATACATTTTTTTTTTGTTGTATAGTAAAATTGGCATAGACTTAAAAAAAAAAAAAAATAATATTTGGACACATTAAAAATTTATATTGACATACTTTTTATTGTTCAGAGATAAAAATCTCATAGTGGGCTTTTTTGGCATATAAACACTACAGATTTTTTTTTAGCAAAAATTTGTCTAAATTATGTGCCCGCTGCTAGAATAACCCAATTCACACGAATACAGGGCGTTTTGTAACGCAGTTCACCAGCTGTGGAGGAAGGGGTTTCACCTAATTGCTTTCGGTTAACATTGAATTTATGTAAACTTAATGTTAACACAATGCAAACAGACAAATCTCCTCTCCACTGCGGTTATTTACGTTAAATTACGTTTCAAGACGCAATGTAAACACCACGTGTGAACACACCCAAATCCAATCCACCCTTTAGGCCAGGAAAACAGAGGACATAGTGTGGGGATTTATCATGGCTTATACACCTGAATATCTGCGTACAAGCAGTGACACTGACGCAGAGCTGGAAATTGCGACTACTTCCCCCTCAACGCCATTTAGGAAGCGATGGTGGGGAGCTCCTGCACATTAGCTATAGCCTGTCCCAGATATCTAAAACAGATATCTTCCCCACAGAAACGGGGGTGCTAGCATGCTGTATCATACAGCCTACGTAATGGGCGTCATTGAGGTGTTAAATACCAGCAGGTTCAACCTGCTGTATTACATGGCCCTGCCCTGTTGTATTACATCATTGGCACACCGTAGTAATAGGCCCAGCACTGGGACTGGCTTGGCAGGCTGCCTGGTACAGCTGACAGCTGGTACTACTGACTGTCAGTAGAGGTTATGGCTGCTTTTAATCAGTCAGAGAGGCCACTACTAGGCAAAGATCAATATTGCAAATAATATCGCTGATCCAGCTGAAACCTCATTACCTCATATCAGAATACCGCCACACCAGATTGTGACTGAATAATGCCGCCATAGTGATACTGAATAACTCCTACCACACAACGATCAATATTACCGCCGTACAGTGACCATATGATGCGATAACTGAGGTGTCCACAGGGTAGCCGTCCTAGATGATAAACATTTGTCATGTGTCTAGTACACAGATTAACTTTTGATAACTTAAAGAGGACCTGTCACCCAAATAATCCCTCTAGGGTACGCTTACTAAAGTAAGCAGGTCCCTTGCTCTACCCCAGGTGTAGCCGTGTTAAATCGCTAGCTTTATCAAAATATACTCATAAACACTGCAGTGCATAGCCCTACGAGCGCCGGACCAAGCTTATAGTGGTCCGTTATATTCATGAGGGGGTGGTCTGAGGATGCCATGACTGCAGCTTGAAGCCTGGGGAGCACATTGTACCACCCCCTCATGAATACACTGAACCACTGTAAGCTTGGTACGGTGTTCAAATGGCTATGTAGTGCAGTGTTTGATAGCTTTATCAATATGTTCCAAGCTAAAGATTTAAGGCGGCATTCACACGACCGTATGGGGTACATACATACATCCCCAATTGTCAGCAATGGCCGCATGGAGCGATACGGTGCCACAAACGTGCAGCACCCTACTGCTCCATACACAGGCGAAAGATAGGACATGTTCTATCTTTCCCCGCATGCATGGCCTGTATAGGTTCGTCTAAATGCAGCTAAACACTGCTACTACTGGGGTAGGGCCTAGAGGGATTTTTTGGGTGACAGGTCCTCTTTAACTTAAATTTCTGAAGAAAAAAAAATGTAAAAATATCTACCAATCATACTTCCCCTAAACTAGCGCTGGTCACTATGATAGTGGTCACTATGATTGGTAGTAGCTACGGGTACTACAGCTCAGGTCATGTGAGAACTGAGGTATCCAGACTATTATACAGTCTGAGGTTCTGTGCCTCTGCTACACTGTGTTGCTGGTCCTGGTTCACTGTAGGAAATCCACTGATTTGTGGGGGTGCAGAACCTAAATTATCTGTTGTTGGTCTGAAAGGATTGGGTATTGGGTAGAATATGTCTGGTGTCAGTATTGTATTGTGTACTGTATATATATTGTTTTTTATTATATTTATTTTGTAGAGAATCAAGGTACATCTGAACATACCTCTCCTATATGCATCTCTACTACACTGTTACACTATAAACTACATTAATGTGATACCTTGTACATCCCCAGGTACGTTCATCCGATGATGGTTCCTTTATCTGGTGCAGAACTAGTACATAAACCTGTACAGTTGTATCGGTATCTTCTTCGTTGTTGCAAACAACTTCCGAATGAGAATCTTCAACACCATTATAAGCACACAGTACGTCAGGTGAGTTGTATAGTATATACAGCCTGCTCATCTAATAGTAAAAAGGCAAATGTATTTACATTGATCTTAGCAATAAGTTTATTCCGCTAGTGTTCCACCAAATGGGGAGATTTCTAGAGGGCTTGTACATCAGTTTTATTGTTGTACAAGCTCTGAAAACAGAAAAAATTAGAACGTTCAACAAAAACGACACGTTCTATGTCAATCCAGACAATAGGTTCACCAACCACAGCAGATAGGAGAGGAAGAGGTGAAAGGTATATAAAATATAAGTTTTATTCAATCTGTACAATTAAAAAAAAAATAGACAGCTACTAATATGATGATAACCATAACATTACAAAAATACATAGAACAAAAGTCCCACAAATTGGGCAATAAGTGCTGAGACCCCCACAGATCCCTAAAACGAGGACGCTCAGCAATTCCCTTCAGCTCCATAGAGATTAATGGAGCAGAACATCGGACCCCTCGTTTTAATGATTTGTTGGGGTCTAAGCACTAAGACCCCAATGCTCAGCAAGATAGGCCCTATCCTGTGGATAGGACCTAACTTTCTTTGTGGGAAAACCCCTTTAAGTTTAACTGTAAATTTACCCAACTGATTTGAGGTAAATCTTATCTTTCAATAAGTCTTCACACAGGGATTTATAGATAATAGAGAAGATACAAGATTGAATCATTTATCAATTGTAGGTCCTGTGTGATAATTTGTAAAGCAGTTTGCCAATGTAGCCTCGAGTACATTGGGAAAACCAAGCTCGAATTAAGAAGGACAATAGGGTCTCAAATTGGTGGCATCAGAAATAATAGAGACACTCCAATAGGCGGTCATATGAATCGTCACCATAATGGTGCCTTGAGGGCCATACGTTTTATGGGCATTGATACTGTGACTCCACATCCTAGAGGGGGTGATTGGGATAGGTCCATCTTACAAAGAGAAACTTAATTGATCTTTTTGTGTGATGCGGTTGCCCCATAAGGGCTAAACAAATCCATTACATTTAATTGCTTTGTTTAACTTTATGACAATACATTAGTATTCCTTTATCCATACAGTTAGTCCAGTGAGCATCTATTGGATGTGTCATGCTGCTGACAATAAGAGACTTCCCCTGTTCCTTTTTAATATTGCTTAATTTTATCTATTTGTAATTGCATCGTTGGGTACCGTCCAGCAAAAAGCCATTAATTTTTATTGTTTGGAATCTACAATTTACAATAACATTACCACATAGTTTCATTGATTGGCTACTGGGTGGTTGATTTGTCAGTATTTGTGTCAACATGTCATCTCTAGGTTGCCTATGGCTGCCACTGCGCCCCGGCGCCCTACCTATGGAGTTGCGTTACTATTGCTAAGCAATTGAATATCTTCAATTGCAACACACGAGAATACCCACCCGCTGGACTTTATAGACCGCGCTTGTTTGATGCAGTCTATCGGTCTGGGCAATCCCAATGATTGGGTGTATCCCTGGACTCATCCCTTCCCTATGTCGACCGTAAGTACTGTACTATGATTGACCTGCCACCACTATGAGGGGCAGGTAACATTGGGGCAGCGGCCATTTTAAACCCTGTAGCGTGTTATCCACACTGCACCACCAGTTTTATACACCACTGTGTGGGTACTTGGACCACTGTCCCTACCCCCCTGACAACCAGCACGATTCATCATGTTGTAACCGTTTGTTTACATGCTCTGAGGAAGGTTCCCCCAATTTGTGGACCTGAAAACGCATTGGGATACTTTCCTCTATCTGGCTTTATATAGGGCGTTCTAGGGTCCTTTAGACATTTGTAGGGACTCGTTGGGACTGCCCTTGTAAGGGAAGGTGTTATATTTCTGGGATGGAGGGAGAGCACAGCTGTAGGGATTTATAGGTGCAATGTTGCTATTCTACTCCTGGCCAGTTTACTCTAACTTGCTCTCATCCAAAACCCCGTTGTGTCTCCTGCCCGGAGAAGACTGGTAAGATTGACCAATTTTATCATTTGCACGGTGTGTATTGTGCACTTATTGCCCAATTTGTTTGACTTTTTGCATGTCGCTCTATGTATATTTGTAATGTTATGGTTATCATCATATTAGTAGCTGTCTATCTTTTTTAATCGTACGGATTGAATAATCCGTACAAGCCCTGAAGTAATCACAATTACTACTGAACCAACAGCAGATGAGATTATTCCCATATTCACGACATCTCCATGCCAAGTCAGCTCGGTGGGGCGAGAAGATAAGCTTGGCCGGTGGCAGAGTGGTCTGAGATGGGGTGTTGCTTCCCCACACCTGAACACTAGCTATAGCCTTCAGGACTGATATTTTACAGACTATAACAGGAACTGGTATGGAATTGTTCACCAGTGCAGTCACCCACCAGATACATCAGGAGGCTGGAAGATCAGGGACATCATTATCGAATAATTAATGTGTTACTCTCATGAGAATTTGTGTTTATCTAAATTATACTTTTGGCAACATCTTTCTATCAGTTCATTGATCTCATTTTAGATTTTAGAGGATTGGTCAGGTTAGATTGATTAATAGATCTGGCATAGTTGCATTTGAATGGAAAACATGATTCTTTAAGGTACATACTTTGGGGTTTGTTTCCCCCTTTACTCTGCTAAGCTAATTCCCCACCCTTTAATGTTTTTAAAAGTGGAATAGAAATCCTACATGGGGCCATTAAAGGTTGTGTTCCCTCTCACTTCATGATCTGTCTCTTTGGTATGTACTTCCTTGCTATAATGCTAATTTGAATAGATCTTTATAATGCTTGTTAAGTTATATTGATTTGCTATGGTTTGCTATGTTTTCCAAAAGAGCTTCCGGGTTCACGCAGATGAAGATGACTCGGAGAGAATAAGGCAAATTATAAAGAGAGCCATAGAGGATGCTGACTGGGTGATGAATAAGGCAAGTATGACAAAACACAACATTCAATCTTAGGCTACATTCACACGACCATAGGGGGGGGGGGCGTATGTACGGCCGCAATACAACGACAATGGGCGCACAGAGCAATATGGTGTCCTATCTTTCCTCCCGTGTTACGGCGCCTTGCATGGCTATGGAGAGGGGAGGGGTCACCACTCCTCCTCTTCATCACGGTGAACGTATGCCCAGCCCGGCAGTCATACGTTCGTATGAATGTAGCCTGAGGCCGACCTCACATAAGTGTGTTTTATCAGGCAGACACTGCATGTTCTTGTCAAATAGACTGACCTGATTGCTGAGGAACAGAAGAGAATGTGAGTTCACTTCCGTTACTCAGTGTATGGGCCGTTAAACATATCTCTGTGCCAGGTGTGTAGCTAGGAGAGGAAGGGCCCCTTAGCAGACTTCTGAATGGGGGATTTTGCGCATCGGCATTGGTTTCATGCGACAGAAATGGGGGGATGGGCCGTCGGACGATCCGATGGATTCGGACAAACCGCGGGATTTAACTTTGAATTTGTGTCGCAAAATCAAGCACTTGCATGCACCGAGAAGAAAAGGGTGAACCTGATCAGGGAAGCGACAGATGGAGGATAATGAGATAGTGAGGATGTCTTAAAGTCAGGGTACTCGCTATCTTATTTTGTATCTTTTTGTTTTGCATATGCAAATGTTCTTTTTTTTATTATATTAAAAATCAATTGCTGAATATTCACATAAAAAATTTTTGCTTACTTTAATATTTTGTAATATTGAATTGCTCTTTACTTCTATTTGCATTTTCTTTTGTGTCTTTATGTCTCTATACTTGCTTAAATGAACTCCTTGTTGTTTTGTTCTCATGGGTGGAGTTGGATGAGAATGTCGATAAATAAACAATATTTGCGTGTGTATCTAGGATATTAATATCTTATGGAAATTGTCTGATTGTAGTTCCTTTTCAGCTTCGATAATATTGGCTGTTTTAACTTAACTGCATCTGCTGTCTTATATACTATGTGATAGTGATTTGATTGGATTTGTTAGTTACGGGTTACGTATTATTTTCCATTATAGTTGTTGTTAAGGGAAGAGGGGGGGTAGGGGACGGGAGGGGGAACGGGGGAATACTTGCATCATATTTAATTGACCTCAATCTTTTAAACTATTTTGACTATTTCCTGTCTTACTTTGTTATGTATTTTTTTTTTTTCTCTTTTGTCTCCTCCTTTTCTCTTGCTATCTTGTGTCTTATTGAATGATTTTGTTCTGCTGCATATATATTTCTACCTTGTTGTTTTGTTGTGATCTATTTGAAAAATCTCTGCCTGCTGTTTTGCTATTCTACGTCTTATTTGTCTTCTTTCCAATATTTGCATTACTCCTCCCTTGCTCTGTTGTTTTTTGATCACTTGATGTATTTTCTTGCTCTTGTCTCCTGAAATCTGTTTGCATTGCTCTCACTACTTTCTTTTTTTTTTTTTTGTTGTTTGTTTCAATACTGTTTATATTTGTTTATTTTAATTATAAAAATAATTTTGACATGATATTTTAATTTTATTGGGCATGCTTCTCATTATTTTATTTTTAATTGATAGATTGTTATATTTAATCGACTCTTTATAGTATGTTACATATTTTGATTATGTGTTTTATTGTTATTCTGATTGTATTTGTTTATTTTTTTAATGATTTTTTAGCCTTGGTGCTAATATATGTATAAATTTGCTATAATCTAATTTCAATTTGTCGATTTTGACTCTTGTTATTTTTGTTCGTAATTGTTGAATTATTGCACTATTGATATTTCTGGGTTTTTTGGGATTTTTTGTGTTTTTTCTGTTTGAAATTAAAATGAAATTATTATGATATGTTTGTAAACATCGAGATATAAATACTGTCCTTCAAATGTCTTTTATATCATTGTTCATATTAAGCAACTTACTATTTTTAGTTGCTCGACAATCAATTTCTTTGTGCTGTAAAATCTTTTGCTTTTATTAATTTTGTGGCTCTTTATAAATAATTAGTTTATGTACTATTGATATATTCTTTACTCTGACTATCTTCTCCACTATCCTACTGCCCTCCTCCCCTTTTCCCTATGTAGTATCTATCTCCATTTTCTATTGTTTACTATTCCATGATATCTTCACAAATCTACATTTCTCTTTATTGTCCTTCTTGTATTTTATTTTGCTCATCATGATTTATTGCCCTGTGCATACTAGCTTGAGGAGGCGTGTTGCATTTTGGCGTTTTTTATATATTATTAGGTGGGAATATGGTTAATGGATAATATAATGTTGTTTTTACGGTTTATTGGTTATCGAGTATTTTGCTTGAACGGAGTTGTGATTAGGGTCGTGTGTGTGATCTGTCGACTGTACTGAGACAGGGGGGAGGCAGTAGGGATAGACAGGGAATGGGGGAGAAGGGATGTTTTGCCTATTCTGATGTTGTTGCTTTTATTCCTCCAGGGGGTATACATATTATTGTTTTGTTCTGTTTATTTGACTATATCTGCATCTTCCATCCTCCCTCATTTTTTGTCTCCTTTCTTGTTGATCATTTGCTCTTGCTCTGCTCTACCTTCTTTCCTGCTGCTGTTGCTGCCTATACATTTAATTTTCTTGTCGTCTGGTCTTCTCGTACTACTTATCTATATTGCTCTTTCTATTTTTGCTCTGCCTCTTATCCTTGGTCCCCTTTCTGTCTCATTTCTTTATGCTGTTTTACTCTTGCGCTCTTTTCTTTACGTATGTCCTGGATTTTACAAAGGGCTTTAAAAATATGCAAATAGCCCAAGAGGCTACAGGCTGGATATATGTTAACGGAGCCTGGAGCCCCCAGGCTTATTATAGTTTTAAAAGCCTTTTTTTCTTAAAACAAGGGCATAGGATGCTTAAAGCAGATCCTGTAAGAGGGGGCACATGTCAGTGTTGCTTAGCTTACAATTCTTGAACATGGTGGTATATGTCCTAAGTGGCTCAATGCAGCACTTCCATTATAAAGTGTAGTGTTACAAAATAGATGGAGCAATGTATACAAGAAAAGGTATTAAAATCAATGAAACAAATAAAGTTAGGCTGCCCGTAACCAACTACTAAGAAGAAGTGTAAGAAATGATAATACTATGACATAATGCCACCTAGTGGTGCTTTTTTTTTACATTGAGTCAAACAGTTAATAGTATACAAATAAAACCCATATTCCATGTTTGCAAAGACACCAGGGGTGGGATAATGCCCACTCAATGTAATTTCTTCTCAGCCTTCACCAAACCTAACACTGCTACGATCAAATCATATTATTCACACCCATATTACACACTAGTATGACACATCTATGATTGGTTCATCAGTAGAGAAACACTTGTAGCCTACATAACAAAAGCAACAATGACAATTAAGGAAATACTAAATATATAAAAATCATACAAACTCATATAATATTAATAATGAAATATAGGTATAATAATACTGAATAGGGTATATACAATCCAGAAATAATGAATTTTACATAACTAGACTTATTCTTTAGACGGGAACTTATCTAATATATACATCTTATTAGGGTAATAATGGCTCATAAAAATATGAAAGCTGCAGTACACACATTCATACTATCCTACTATGAAAGCCAAAAATCTTGTACACAGAAACTCATTATAATGTCACCACTTCACTGATCTATGTGTGGGTCATAGGTTGATAAATAAATATTTTTTTAACATTACCCTTAATATGCCACAGTTTCACACCTCCACTTCAAATGTAACAGATCACATCTGTAATACTGTTTAAACCTAACCCTACCATCAGGAATCTACTATTAATTTATATCTGATAGTAGGTTTCTACTAAACAGCCTAAGCCTAAACTTTTTTGTACCTTATATGCAAAGTTTTGGCAAAGGCTACTGGGGTATCCTCTCTGGCTATGGGAGCAAAGGCTATTCCATACCGAAGTAGCCTGGAGGGGTTACTGCACATGAGAGAACTTAAGCAACCAGGGTGATAGGGAACGTGCCGAGGGGCTTTTTGGAAAAAAAAATAGTTTAGGACTATGGAATTGTTGTTTGCCTATTTCAAGACGATCTAAGGACCCTATGGGGCACATCTACTAAGGGTCCGTTGGACACATTTCCGACAGGGTTCCCGAATTTTTGCGTTTTGCGCTGAATTGCCCCGGATTGTGGCACATCGGCGCCGGCTTTCATGCGACACAAATCGGGGGGCGTGGCCATCGGACAACCCAACGATTCGGACAAACCGCAGAATTTTAAAAGAAATGTGTCTCAAGATCAGCCACTCACATGCACCGGGAAGAAGGTGAAATCCGGCGGACCTGAGCGGGAAGCAACGCATGCAGGAAATTGGACGCACAATCTTAGTAAATCGCGCGGCAGCTCCAAATCCTTGTCGGACATTCCAATAAGCAGCGCCAACGGGACGGTAAGTAAAGTGCCCCTAGTATTTTTAATATGTCCCAATACGTACACCATGGAGTTCAAAGAGGGTGCACTTATTTTTGGAAATTCTCATATATACTGTACATAATGATAAGTATTTTGGCTCTAACTACTTCCCCAACTAGTTTTTACAAGCGGATGACCAATACTTCTTCCAGAGAATAAATACGACCTTTTAGTTAGACATTAATATAATACTTGGCTGTGTCAGAAAATTAACAACCGGACTCTTACCTTTACAACCTCATTAAATAGCAGTATTTAATCAAGTTATCATTGATCTTAGAAAGAGTGACACAAAAACGGTTCTTTACACTGCACGAGATACAGTGCTGTCTGCAGTTGGGAATACATGCAGTCTTCGGTTACGTACAAGATAGGTTCCTGGGTTTGTACTTAAGTGAATTTATATTAAGTCGGAACTGTATATTTTATATTGTATCCCCCAAAAAATTTTTGCCCCAGTGACAATTGGAGTTTCAAATTTTTCTTGTAATGAGACCAGGGATTATCAATAAAGCTTCATTACAGACACCTTACAGCTGATCATTGCAGTCTGGGGCTATAGTAACATCCAGAGAGCTTCACCAGAGGTCACAGTGGGCAGGGGGTCCGTCTATAACTAGGGGTCGTCTGTAAGCGGGTGTCCTTAAGTAGGGAACTGCCTGCATGTTTCCTTCTGGAATAGATGTACTGGTTTGGCTTTAATCTCGCATTAGGATTCTTGAAAGTCTACTTGATTACAAGAAGGCTGCCTTACAAGGCTATTCAAATTCATTCCAGAAACTGTTATTTTACAAAAGAGACACAAAGCCAAACTTTCATAATGTAACAATTACCTTACTATGGAGTATAGGCATTTTCCTGTGAATATCATCAGTTCAACACAAAAAATAATGAGCATGTTTAGATTTGGTAGATAATAAATATAGTATATATTTTTTTACTGTTTAATAAAATATTTTGTACAAAGCAGAAGATTGGAACAATGAGAAGAGGTTTCCTGTTAGGGTAGGTGCCAATGATTTTCTTGGTAGCAATGCATGTAATAATGAGTTGTAAGTTGCTCTTTCAGTCTGTAGCAGTCTTTAGGGTGCCTTTATTTCTGATTAAACTTGTTTTTTATACTGTAAAAATACACAGTGAAATTAATAATACATTTTCATCAAATACAATCATAACAAAGTCAGTGTAAGAGTATTCCAAATAAGAGGTTATCTTCACCAGCCAGGATGGGTAATGGCTGTGTGATTGTGGATATATTATCTCGGAACCTACACTAATGAAGAGAACAGGGATTTTGTGTACCTCATATGAATGAAGTTGTAGTGAATTATAATATTATTATCCTCTCTATTATTTTCACTTTCTAATTGAAAATTTTCTTTAAGCTGGAAAAAGAAAAAATAACATAACGATGGAGCTATGGAAAATGACATCATTAACAACATAAATATAATCGTGAACCTGCGGGAAGTTCCTGGGTTTTTCCCGTTTTACGTAAAGCCAGTTGTAGCATCTAAACTGCACAATATGTTCCTCTGGTCTCAGGAACTGAACACCCATAAGTCAACATGTTTAGGGCTGGGTTTTTTTATTTATTTTCAGCCGTTTTAAAGACTAGGTGTGGTACTTAAAGGGAGACAAAACTGATTCTCATTCAAATGTGTTTGACACCCAATTCATCCAGGAAGAGGTTTGGCCCCATCACATCTGCCATCTCGAAACATGTGATCAGCAAAGAGCATCAGGTGTTTATATATTTACATGCAAATACATCTCATTCCGAACACAGTTTCAGTGGAGATCAGGGCAAGTCCCCAAGCAAATGGCTTAACCCCTTAATGACCTGACCTTTTTAGTTTTTTCACTTCCATTTTCACTCACCACCTTCAAAAATCTATAACTTTTTTTTCTTTTTCCACATAAGTGATGGCTTATTTCTGCGTAACAAAATGCACTTCATGGTGACGGTATTTAATATTCATGCCGTGTACTGGGAAGCAGGAAAAAAATTCCAAAGCAGTGAAAATGGTGACAAAACGCATTTGCGACGTTTTCTTGTGGGCTTGGATTTTACAGCTTTCACTGAGCGGCCCAAATGACATGTCTACTTTATTCTTGGGCGGTGGTACAATTACGGTGATACCAAATTTGTATAGGTTTTATAATGTTTTCATACATTTACAAAAATTAAACAACTCCTGTACAATTTATTTTTTTATTTTGCCATCTTCTGGTGCCAATAACTTTTTTATATTTGGTGTACGGAGCGTGGGTGGGTGGTGTCTTTTTTGTGACTTTTGATGGCGTTTTCATTGCTATAATTTTTAAGTCTGTGCAAACTTTTGATCACTTTTTAGAGAATTTTTTTTATTTTTTCAAAATGGCAAAAAAGTACATTTTCTGTTAAACGCAGTGAAAACACTAGAATTTTGATAGATCGTGCATTTTAGAGACGCGCAGTGTGGCGGCAATGTGTTTATGATTTTTGCTGTTTATTAATATATATCAGTTCTAGGGAAAGGGGGGTGATTTTAATTAGGTTTTTTATATAATTTTTTTTTTAACTTTTTTTTTACTTTTACTATTTTTCAGACTCCCTAGGTTCTTTAACCCTAGGTTTTCTGATCGATCCTATCATATACTGCCATACTACAGTATGGCAGTATATGGGGATTTTTCCTCATTCATTACAATGTGCAATTAGCACATGTAATGATGGGTTAACACGAAGAAGCCTCGGGTCTTCGTCAGTCCAAGGCTGTCATGCCATCACGGGAACGTCGTTCCGCGCCAAGATGGCGCCAAAATTGCAGACGGGAAAACACACGCAATCGGTGCTAGCAATATGCAGCAAAGCCTTACCGGCTATGGAGAGGGTTATATTGAATTTTATTGCTACTGGAGAAGAAAAGGGTGAACCTGATCAGGGAAGCGACAGATGGAGGATACATAGCAATAAAATTCAATATAACCCCTCTCCATAGCCGGTAAGGCTTTGCTGCATATTGCTAGCACCGATTGCGGGTGTTTTCCCGTCTGCAATTTTGGCGCCATCTTGGCGCGGAACGACGTTCCCCGTGATGGCATGACAGCCTTGGGACTGACGAAGACCCGAGGCTTCTTCGTGTTAACCCATTCATTACAATGTGCTAATTGCACATTGTAATGAATGAGGAGGAAAATCCCCATATACTGCCATACTGTAGTATGGCAGTATATGATAGGATCGATCAGAAAACCTAGGGTTAAAGAACCCTAGGGAGTCTGAAAAATAGTAAAAGTAAAAAAAAAAGTTAAAAAAAAAATTATAATAAAAAAACCTAAAAATTAAAATCACCCCCCTTTCCCTAGAACTGATATAAATATTAATAAACAGCAAAAATCATAAACACATTGCCGCCACACTGCCGCGTCTGAAAATGCACGATCTATCAAAATATAATAAGCTTTTCACTGCGTTTAACGGAAAATGGTACTTTTTTGCCATTTTGAAAAAAATCAAAAAAATTCTCTAAAAAGTGATCAAAAGTTTGCACAGACTTAAAAATTATAGCAATGAAAACGCCATCAAAAGTCACAAAAAATGACACCACCCACAGCTCCGTACACCAAAGTATAAAAAAGTTATTGGCACCAGAAGATGGCAAAATAAAAAAATAAAAAATTGTACAGGAGGTTTTAATTTTTGTAAATGTATGAAAACATTATAAACCTATACAAATTTGGTATCACCGTAATTGTACCGACCCGAAAGATAAAGTAGACAGTCATTTGGCGGCGCTCAGTGAAAGCTGTAAAATCCAAGCCCACAAGAAAACGTCGCAAATGCGTTGTCACCATTTTCACTGCTTTTGGAATTTTTTTCCTGCTTCCCAGTACACGGCATGGAATATTAAATACCGTCACCATGAAGTGCAATTTGTTACGCAGAAAAAAGCCATCATTTATGTGGAAAAAGAAAAAAAAGTTATAGATTTTTGAAGGTGGTGAGTGAAAAATGGAAGTGAAAAAACTAAAAAGGTCCAGGTCATTAAGGGGTTAAAGCCATTGCTTGGGGACTTGCCCTGATCTCCACTGAAACGTGTGTTCGGAATGAGTGTATTTGCATGTAAAATATATAAACACCTGATGCTCTTTGCTGATCACATGGTTTCAGAGATGGCAGATGTGATGGGGCCAAACCTCTTCCTGGATGAATTGGGTGTCAAACACATTTGAATGAGAATCAGATTTGTCTCCCTTTAAGTACCACACCGTCTTTAAACGGCTGAAAATAAAATAAAAACCCAGCCCTAAACATGTTGACTTATTGGGTGTTCAGTTCCTGAGACCAGAGGAACATATTGTGCAGTTTAGATGCTACAACTGGCTTTACGTAAAACGGGAAAAACCCAGGAACTTCCCGCAGGTTCCGATTATATTTATGTTGTTAATGATGTCATTTTCCATAGCTCCATGCGTTATGTTATTTTTTCTTTTTCCAGTTAAAGAAAATTTCAATTAGAAAGTGAAAATAAAAGAGAGGATAATAATATAAATTCACTACAAATTCATTCATATGAGGTACACAAAATCCCTGTTCTCTTCATTAGTGTAGGTTCCAGAGATCATATATCCCAATCACACGCCATTACCCATCCTGCTGGTGAAGATAACCTCTAGTATTGGAATACTCTTACACTGACTTTTGTATGATTTGTATATGATGAAAATGTTTATTAATAATTTCACTGTGTATTTTTTACAGTATAAAAAACAAGTTTAACAGAATATAAAGGACCCTAAAGACTGCTACAGACTGAAAGAGCAACTTACAAACTCATTATTACTGCATTGCTACCAAGAAAATCATTGGCACCTACCCTAACAGGAAACCTCTTCTCATCGTCCAATTCTTCTGCTTTGTACAGAAATATTTATTAAACAGTAAAAAAATATATACATATATTTATTATCTACACAAATCTAAACTGCTCATTATTTTTGTGTTGAACTGATGATATTCACAGGAAAATGCCTTATACTCCATAGTAAGGTAATTGTTACATATGAAAGTATTGGCTTTGTGTGCTCATTTTGTAAAATATACAGTTTCTGGAATGAATTTGGAATAGCCTTGTAAGGCAGCCTTCTTGTAATCAAGTATGACTTCAAGAATCCTAATGCGAGATTAAAGCCAAAACCGAACATCTATCCACGAAGGAAACATGCAGGCATTCCCTACTTAAGGACACCCGGTTACAGACGACCTAGTTATAGACGGACCCTCTGCACATGTGACTCTGGTGAAGCTCTCTGGATGTTACTATAGCCCCAGACTGCAATGATCAGCTGTAAGGTGTCTGTAATGAAGCTTTTTGTAATCCCTGGTTCATTACAGAAAAAATTTGAAACTCCAATTGTACTGGGGCAAAAAATTTTTTGGGGGGATACAATTATAAAATATACAGTTCCGACTTAGATACAAATTCAACTTAAGTACAAACCCAAGGAACCTATCTGTGACGTAACCCGAAACTGCATGTATTCCCAACTGCAGACAGCACTGTATCTCGTGCAGTGTAAAGAACGCCGTTTTGTGTGCACTCTTTCTTAAGATCAATGATAACATTGATTAAATACTGCTATTTAATGAGAGCTGTAAAGGTAAGAGTCCGGTTTTAATTTCTGACAAGCCAAGTATTATATTAATGTTAACTAAAAGGTCGATATTCTCTGGAAGAAGTATTGAGTCATCCGCTTGTAAAAACTAGTTGGGGAAGTAGTTAGAGCCAAAATACTTTATCATTATGTACAGTATATATGAGATTTCCAAAAAATAGTGCACCCTCTTTGAACTCCATGGTGGTACGTATTGGGACATATTAAAAATACATAGGGGACATTACTTAACCGTCCCGTTGCGCTGCTGATTTGGATGTCCGACAAGGATTTGGAAGCTGCCGCGATTTACTAAGATTGTGCGTCAATTTCCTGCATGGTTGCTTCCGCTCAGGTCCGCCGGAGTTCACTTCTTTCCCGGTGCATGTGAGTGCTGATCTTGGACACATTTCATTTTAAAATTTGCGTTTGTCCACGAATCAGTTGGGTTGTCCGATGGCCACGCCCCCCGATTTGTGTCGCATGAAAGCCGGCGCAGATGTGCCACAATCCGGGGCAATTCAGCGCAAACGCAAAAATTCGGGAAACCTGTCGGAAATGTGTCCAACGGACCTTAGTGATGTGCCCCATAGGGTCCTTAGATCGTCTTGAAATAGGCAAACAACAAATTCCATATAGTCTAAACTATTTTTTTTTCAAAAAGCCCCTCGGCACGTTCCTATCACTCGGTTGCCTTAAGTTGCTTCATGTGCAGTACCCCCTCCAGGCTACTTCGGTATGGAATAGCCTTTGCTCCCATAGCCCAGAGAGGATACCCAGTAGCCTTGCCAAAACTTTGATATAAGTACCAAAAGTTTAGGGCTTAGGCTGTTTAGTTAGAAACCTACTATAGAATAACATAATAGGTAGATTCCGATGGTAGGGTTAGGTTTAAAACAGTATTACAGATTTGATCTGTTACATTTGAGGTGGAGGTGTGAACTGTGGCATATTAAGGGTAATGTTAAAAAAAAATTTTATTACCCTATGACCCACACATAGATCAGTGAAGTGGTGACATTATAAGAGTTTCTTGGTGTCACAGAATTTTTGGCTTCATAGTAGGATAGTATGAATGTGTGACTGCAGCTTTCATATTTTTATGAGCCATTATTACCCTAATAAGATGTATATATAGATAAGTTCCCGTCTAAAGAATAATGTCTAGTTATGTGAAAATTCATTATTTCTTGGATTGTTATATACCCTATTCAGTATTTATTTACCTATATTTATATTAATTTATATGAGTTTGTATGATTTTTATATATTTAGTATTTCCTTAATTGTCATTGTTGCTTTTGTTAGTAGGCTACAAGTGTTTTCTCACTGATGAACCAATATAGAGTGTCATACTAGTGTGTAATATGTGTGAATAATATGATTTGATCGTAGCGCGTGTTAGGTTTGGTGAAGGCTGAGAAGAAATTACATATGAGGCATTATCCCACCCCTGGTGTCTTTGCAAACATGGAATATGGGTTTATTTGTATACTATTAACTGTTTGACTCAATGTAAAAAAAAAAGCACCACTAGGTGGCCTTATGTCATAGTATTATCATTTCTTACATTTCTTTTAGTAGTTGGTTAGGGCAGCCTTAACTTTATTTTGTTTCATTGATTTTAACCTTTTCTTGTATACATTGCTCCATCTTATTTGTAACATACACTTATATAATGGAAGTGCTGCATTTGAGCACTTAAAGGACATATACCACCATGTTCAAGAATTGTAAGCTAAGCACTGACATGTGCCCCCTCTTACCGGATCGCTTTAAGCATCCTATTGCCCTTGTTTTAAGAAAAAAAAGGCTTTTAAAACTATGCAATAAGCCTGGGGGGCTCCAGGCTCCGTTAACATATATCCAGCTGTAGCCTCTTGGGCTTATTGCATATTTTAAAAGCCCTTTTTGTAAAATCCAGGACATACGTAAAGAAAGAAGAGCAGATCTGCCAGAGAGGGCATACACTAGTACAGTGGTGGCGAAACTATTGCACGGGTGCCAGAGGTGACACTCAGAGCCCTCTATTTGGGCACCTTGTCATCACCCCAGGTTAGAATTTGCCAGACAGACTCAAGGCCTCTACAGTCTCTGGCAGCCCATGATCCTAGAACGAGCTACAATGATAATCTAAACTTCTTCTGCTTCTTCTACTTGAATTGGTGTCCTCAGGGGCCTATACAATTAAAACTGTGAACAGCAGGGAGTATAGGTTACGCCTTGAATGTCGGATTGGACTTTGCAAAATATGTGGGTTTTGGTTTTATTTTAGGCACTCGGTGTCCTCAAAGGTTTGCCATCACTGCACTAGTATGTCAGTTTGCTTGATTTACAATGTTAAAGGACAGATAAATGTCCTATAATATTTTATAAACAATAGTAAATTTATAAGTAAAGAATACCCATTTTTTTGCCTTGAATTAAAAGTGTTTAGTTTTCAGAAATGCACACACCTTTACCTTGACAATGTCACTTCTTCCCTGCTATACGTAGCTATAGGAAATAAGGCAGGTGCACAGTACTGTACCGTCTGTGTGTTGGACAATTGCCTTAGGTTCAGATATAATAATTATGTACCTTATTTGTCCAAATATGTTTAAATTATTGGTTTAGAAAGTGATCTATGCGATTAATAAAATGAAAAATCTTTATAGTGGTTCTGCAAGTGTTTATGATATTCGGTAAAGCTATTCTTGAAGTGTGTGAATCAGCAATAAATCTAGTTAAAATAAATTATAGCTGCATTTAAAGAGACCTGTCACCAGATTTGACTCCCTGAGTACATGCCCCAACCTTTTTGCCCTGGGACCAGCTGTGAGTATAAGCTGTGCTATTGCCAGTCTTGGTTAACGTCTGTTGGACCTTATTGTCAATAAATTGTTCATATTCCTTTGAGAGATTTAAGTTAGAATTCCTATTGAAGGGGAGTTTAAATAATATGAGCTTGATTCATGCTTCCTTAGTTGAGTCTCTTTTTTTCTGGAAAGACTTCCTACAGAAGCCAATTTCCCTCTGCCACCATAAACGCCATATGTAATTTTGAACATCCCAAACAAACTGAGGCTGCGTAAGTCAATATTATCTTCCAAAAAAATTATCATGCATTTTGCTTCATCACTGACCAAACACATTAACCAATGTGTATCAATCTAGGAGGTCTTCTCAGACCTTCCACCTTCATTATCAGATTTAAACAATCAATGATCATGGGTTTGAGAAGCTTGCTACTCATATTTTATGGCCCTAACACAAGCTAATGGGGTTATTACTAAGAGTCACAGATCACACTTTCGTTGAACTGTCCGCCGTTTTCGGGATTTGCGCAGCTTTGAGAGGATTTAACAGATGTCTGTGCTGGGAAAGAAGGTGATGGTTATGTTATATAGAATTGTTTCCCCAAAATTCCTTCCTCATGCAATCCCTTCCCTTCCTTGGTTGAACTTCATGGACAAGTGTCTTTTTTCAAACCTATATACTATGAATCTCTGGCGGACCTCAACCTGCACATGCAGGATATCGGGTGCACACATCTTAGTAATCGCAACACAGTGGGGCAAGCACTTTCTGGGAACTCCGCGGACTGAGCAAGTAAATGTGCCCCAATGCGTTTTCATAGCCAAATCATATCATACGAGACATGGAACCAAAGGAGCTTGAAAAGCATGAGAATGCCTTCTTTTTACCATATTTTGCTCTCCACACATCCCAAAACCAACCCCCATGCAGAAAGAGGGGTATTAAATCTTGGGTTACTTTATTCCTCCAACCATTGTAATTCTATCTTGAGTGGGATTCATTACGCAATTTGTAGTCTCCAATGACCGCACGGACAGTTATTTCCATGTTTACAAATTTTAATTAAATCTTTCAGATCCTGCAAGGAAAACGATGGTGGGATATACAGAAAAGCCAAATACAAACTACCCAATATAATTATTGGTTATGAATGTAGAAAATACTGAATGAAATCTATAGCTGACCATTTTTTCCTAACCATTTAATTGAATCCCTGAATAGGAGATAGTCTGAATAGTGTCAAATTTGCACATTGCACATTCTTCCAATCTCAGCCATTCCCTGGACATTCCAAGTAATTACAGACACCATTTCAAGTACTAAGTATGGGAGGGTGAGAGGGAGAGAGAATATGTATAATCAAACTTATGTTGGAAAACAAAACAAATACAAGCAAATGATGGCAAAGCGAGACGATCACGCCGGATCAGGAAACATTAGAATGACATTCATGGAACAGGGGATCAGAGACAATAGCATAATTATTGAGTATAAAGCCCCAAATACCATCTCGTACAAAGAAGCAATTCTAGTAAATGAGACATTAACAAAGGGAAAACATAACAAGGGAACAGACATTAGTAGGGGTGACAGTGGGGGGGGGGGGGGACGCAGGGGGGAATATGAGTCCATAAGGCTCACTAATACGGTAGGAAGGACAATGGAGCGTTCTATGGAAGAAACACAGTCCTGAAAATTCCGGGGAGCTTATGAAAGTTTCCCAAGGGGCCCACGCAGTGTTCATCTTCCCCGGGTCCAGGAGAGTCATTGGCTACCAGCTCCTCCATTCTGTGGATATACCCAAGTTCCTGGATCCACTCGACTGTCATGGGAGGTTGTGGGCTCTTCCGTGTCTTGGAATAATCATGCAAGCTGTGGCTAGAAAATGTCGAAGGAGGCCCTTCTTATGAAGAGATTGTTCCAGGTATAATTGATAAAAGAGCTATGTGGGGAGATGGGGACCTTCTTGCCAGTGACCTGGTGGTAGGTGTCGAAGACCTTGTCCAGGAAGGGCTGAGCACCCCCATCAAATATGAAGTAGAGTACCCACCTCGCACCACAGCGCCAGCACACATATGAGACTTCGGGGAAAATCCTATGAAGACGAGAGGGCACTACACCTAGATAGTATCTTATAATTTTTTTCCTGGTGTGTACAGGGTAGCGGAGCGGAAAACAGGAAGGCCTGGTCAGCTCAGCATCTGTAGTTCGACACCGAGGGCTTCTTCCCATGCCCCCCAATAGAATTTGGCCTACCCGGAGGGGTGGAATCTTCCAGAAACAATCCATATATGGGGAGGAGAGTGCATGGGGAGGTGAGGAGGGCAGTTCTAAACAGGGCCTCTAAGGCCGTGGAGATGACCCGAATGCAGAATGTTCCGGGGTTGTGATGTAAGTCAATGTCTATGCTCCAGCCAAGACAGTGGGATATCGGGATGTGACGGCCTTTAATGACTCCATAGTGGGAATGGATTACCTTCAATGATCTGGACATTCGAATGTCAGAGGGAAGCTTCCCAGAAGAGGAAATCGCTGTTTACGCCAGGACGGAAAGGGGGGGAGGGGGGGTTATGAAACACAGTGGAGTCAATGGGCTCTGAACCGCTCGTCAGTCTGTGCCATGTAGAGAAGAAAATGGGGAGAACAGGGATTGGTTAAGGTCAGGAGGTCGGTGGTGTTAGCGGGGACCCAGGGGAGGTAACCATAGTATAGGGGAGGTGAGGTCTAGTTCCAGCTGAACCCAACGTTTGGAGTCCTTATGTAAGTCCAGTCAACCAGTCTTTGGATCGTGGTCGCTATGATGATATAGCTTTTGGGTCAGGGGTCTCACACCCACTTGGCTTTCGTACGAGACAACAGAGCGAGAAAGCTAATGCGGCTAGAACCGCTCTCCCAAATAAACCCCGAAAGGCTGTGCGTATAGCCTCGAGAAGAAAAAAAAGAGCTTGGAGGGTCGGATCGTCAACATCTGATAGAGGTACAAGAATCGGGGCATTCTGTCCATTTGAGGAGTTTACTTGACCGAACCTTGATAGGTGACGGCCATGGTTTGGCCGAGTCTCTGAGGGCTATGAGGGTTTAAGGCGTCCAAGGATGAGAGGTCTGCTGGATATTAACGCCCAGGGAACATATATGTGAGCTTTCCATTTGAAGGGGAATTGAGAGGCCATGTGAAGTGCTTCAGTCCCGGGGAGGGAGACGTTCATAATCTCCGATTTAGAGATGTTGACCTTAAAAATGCTAAGGGAGCCAAATTTCTTGAATTCCGCCAGGACATTGAGGGGGGAGAGTAATTGTGGGTGGGAGATGAAAAGAAGGAGATCATCAGCGTAAGGGCCCGCCTTATACTGTCGAGTACCCTCAAGCAGACCGGACACTGGGGGTTCTGACGAAAAGAGCAATAGCCAAGTGTTCCATAGCTATGACGTATATGAGAGGCGGGATAGGGGACACCCTGTCTGGTGCCGTTTTAATGCAGAAAGGCTCTGACACAATTACTGTTGGTGCAGACCTGTGCCCGTAGGGGCTGAATATAAGGCCTGCACCATGCTCAGGAAGCGAGGGCCAATACCCCAAGCTCCGTGAGGCCATAAGAAACCCAGTGCACAAGGTCAAATGCTTCTCGGCGTCCCCGAAAGCAAAAACATAGTGCTGCTAGTCGACTTGGCCCTAGACAATAAGGCGCAAGGTTTTATTAGTGTGTTGTCACGAGCTTCCCTCACTGGATGAAGTCCACTGGTCATTAGTATAAGGGCAGGAGGAAGAGCCCCCAAGTGGTGGCCATCAGATTGGAGAGTATCTTTATATCCATATTAATTATGGAAATAGGGGTTAGTTGAAAAATGGAGTGGTCTTTACAGGGCTTGGGGATCACAGAAAATTGATGCTTGCAGAGATTGGGGTGGGAAATGGGACTGGAAGGAAATACAGTTAAAAGTACGTGTCATGAATGGGCTAAGGCTAATTCGGGACTTCAGAGTCTTGTTAAAACGGGGGGGTGAAATCGTCAGGGCCGGGGATTTTTGCCTCGACTACCTCTGACTCAGAATTTTCGCCTCCAGACTTTTCTGGTGCTCAGTAGACAGTCTAGGAAGGTGGCCTTGTCGTCAATGTTATGCCGTATTATCTATCCTGCTCCACTGCTTTGTGGTGAGTCGGACAGTTGGCCATGGAGGCTTAATAGTGTATCTGGTAATAAGTCTGGAAGTAGGTTAATGTCACCTGGGGTCATGGTGTCAAACTGTCCATATGATCTCTTATAGATAGGATGTAAGTAACAGTGTCGGGGGGTGGGGAAGGTATGTAGCCAGGGATTCCCACCATTTGTTAGGTGTTCATAAAAACAGCGTTTATCCTATCTTGAGCGCTCAGGTATGCTTTGGTTCAGGAGTTCTTTACCTCCCGAGGTTGTTTAGCAGCTCATTAAGAACCCACCGATCTTATGATCTGCTCTAGGGTGCTTAATCTAGATAGAGTGTTTTGGCTTGATCTCTCTCGCTTCAGACGGGCTCCATGTTTAATAAATACTAGTTGGAGCATATCCTTAAGGGTTCCAATTGTAGGGAGGGGAGGGACAGCTGTGTCCGGAATGTGTGGTAAAATGTCGCACTTGTCTTACGACAACCGACAAGCGACAGACTGCGATCTCGGAGCAAAATTGTCGTTGAGGGGCGCCACGCAGGGGGAGGCATGTGGCCCTGGAAGGTCTAAGCGGAGAGAGAGACCGGCGTATCACGACCAAGGGAGGGCACTTACATAGAGGGCTAGGGCTTCCAAGTAAGGCATGGTGGTTGAAAGGAATGTCAAGCCAGCTATAAGACCGGGCAGCGTGGTTTTTTAGTAGAGGAGAGTAGGGGTTAGAAGTGTAATAGGTGTAATGTCAAGGACCTGGGGGTTGAGGATCTCCAAACATCAAACTAATTGCGAATCCCAGAGGGATTTCCGCAGCTTCCGCATTTGGGCTGGGCTGAGGGCCTGAGGGAGGGGCATCACACTGCAGACAGTCCCACCGATGGATCCACGGGAAGTTGAAAAAGTCCCCTCCTAAATTACAATGCCCTCTGAAAATTCTCGTAAGCGCGCACAGAACACAACGGCGAAAGATCGGATCTGAGTCCTGTTTGGAGGAGATACGCCGCGGCTCCGAGTGAGCAGTTGGCCCCACCGCTGTATTTTGACAAAACGTATCTACCCTCAGGGTAGGTGAGAGAGATTATGAATTAATGTGAAGGTGTTTAGGGATAGCAATATATGCCCCCTGACTTAGCCCTGGGGTTTGTGATATGGAAACAAGACGTTTATAGTATCTATCCCTGATATCGGGGACAATATCGTTGCGGGAAGTGGGTTCTCCTGTAGAAAAAGTAAGTCGGCCCGCAGTTTATGCAGCGGAAAGGACTTGACTGCGCTTCTGGGGAACGTTAAGACCCTAGCATTTAGGGAATAAAGGTGATAGGCGCCCATGTGAGGGATGACCGTGTGAAGGTGTGTTGAGAGCCTTAGGGGGAAGACATAACAAGGGGGGGAAGACACGGGCGAGAAAAACAAAGGGGTAAAAGAGCAACAATAAGCGGGAATAAAAACCAGTTAAACTAGTACAAATGTACTGCAGCTTAAAGGGCTGCTAAAAATCTAGGGTTCGACCGCTGCCGGGTGGTTACCACAGAGGACAAGCCTAATTGTGGTCAAGTTATACCAAGAGCAGGCCAGCTGGTCATGGGGCCCGATGAGAAACGCGCTGACTATGCAGGGTGCCTCCGGGCCAGGGGAACCG
Organism: Engystomops pustulosus; assembly: GCA_019512145.1. Classification (NCBI taxonomy): domain Eukaryota; kingdom Metazoa; phylum Chordata; class Amphibia; order Anura; family Leptodactylidae; genus Engystomops; species Engystomops pustulosus. Next base: position 232,273,960 of record CM033642.1, on the reverse strand, counting down.
CACGAAGTATTGAAGTAGTATCGTGCCTCTAAAAGAAAAGACGATGCAGAACGAGCAGAAATGCAGTTAACTCAACAGCTTAACAGAGTGGACACGTAGCAGAGTAACCATATTGTAAAGGATACTGCACGGGTCAAAAAGGACCTAGTATGCGTTTGGGACCCGTGGAGAAGAGCCCGTTGCGGGTGGGAGGAATTCCGTAGTGGTGACTCTTTGCTCGAAGGTGAGTCAACTCATCCCACAGGTTAGACAGCTCCCCTCTGTTACGATTGTTTATTCACGATGGGCCCATAGCTCTCCATATGCTCTCGGCCTGGCTTGATCTGATTACGGAGTGCACGAAGATCTGCTTAGATACACAGCCCTCTCGTATGGGGTGCTTGGTTAACTTGGATAATGCTGCGAAGAAGATGTGTACATCCCAGCCAGGTGGTTGGCCAGAGATACTTTCCTGGGCGCAGATGAAATATACGGCTCCGTGACAGATGATGAGGAAGATGGAGCAGCTTTTAGGTATCTGGGGCCAAGCAATCGGGAGAATGCGGAGGGCTCCCAGAGAGTACTTGGATTGGGGCTGGCAGAGGTGTGGTGGGCGAGGGGGGGGCCTCGGAGCTTAGAGGGTGGGAAGGGAGGGGGGGAGAGCCCTCTGCACTACTTATTAATGGGTACAGTGCTGCCTGTTGTGGGGACAGGTGAGGGTTGGGACGTGGTGGTTGATTGAAACCCCTGCGTGCCTGGGCGGCTGCCACTGAAGCCATTTGTATGAGGCCATGCCTGTTCAGGCCCTTCTGAGCCAGTGGAACCGGGATAGGATCAAAGCCCTGACCGCAAGAGAGGTATTGGATCACCTGTGTATGTGGTCTTGCACAGGGGGCCGCGTGGTGTGGAGTAGTGTTTGCTACGGAAACTGGCGGATTTGGGATTATTGGTGAGTTTTATTTCTCTAGCATAAACAGTATTTGAGCGGAAGACAAGAATGGATGGGCTGGTATTTAATGCTGGATAGCGCTTATTTTGGTTGAATGAGGCTTTTCTTTGTTTTTTCTCTGTGTGGTATTTTTGAGCGAATTGAAGGCGGAAACATTAGTGGGCTGCGTTGGCGACGGCGCACGAGGCCGCTGGTTTCAGCGCGGAACAGGTTCTCTGATGTGCATCCGTGCTGTGGAGGATCCGGAGCATTGATGAGAGAGTCAGGACTGTATCGCCGCAGGAGACCAGCGCGGGCAATCCGCAGGTTGTTAAGGCCCGCGCTGATGGAGAGGAGGAGCAGAGGGCGGTCCGGCCGTCTTGAGTTCACCACGCCACACCACGCGGTTGGTTGCCGGGGGGCACAAAGTCTGGACAGCCCAGAAGCGGGGGACGTTTGGAAAGCCAAGTGAGCCGGGGAGGGAGGAAGGGAGGCGGCATCTGGGATTCTGCGGCCGGGGGGGTGACAGGTCTATTTAGGTCAATGAACCTCTCTGGGAAAAGGACCGCGAGTCCTGAGGAAGCTGGGGGACCAGGTACTGGGCCACTTACCTTGAGGAGGGGGTCGTGCCGTGGTTGGGGGCAGTAGGTCCGTACGCCTCTTCTGTCTGGGGCCCAAATGCGGTAGGATTTTCGGCAGGATGGGGAGTGGATTTTGGCTCTATAATTCCTGCTGGCCAGGGAGGGGAGCTAAGCAAGGCGCTTTCCCACTCCTTAATAACCAGGCCACGGATCCCAGAGGGAAAGAGAATAGTGGTGGGAAAGAAAAAAAAAATAACCCCCGAGCCCCGGCAGAGAGTGAACGGAAGGTGCGGATTTTATAAAAAAAAAGGTACGCCGGATATAAGCAACAGTGCCAATAGGCTGGCCCTGTAAATCAGGGGACAGGAGCGCCGGCCTTTGTCGGGGAGGGCGTGTGGCTTGAAAGGGGGACCACAGCCTGTGGGGCCTGGAGAGGGTAAAGTAGGGTGGAGGGGGGGAGGGGGGTGGGACGTGCCTACAAGGGAGGAAAGGGTATTGTACCCACGATATCGGTAACGAGGGGGAATTTTGCGGGTAGGGCCGTGACAACAGTACCCCTCCCTTAGGGCCCCTCGTCTCTTCTCTTTAGCTTTTCTTCCTATTCTTCCTCCCACCAATCATCTTGGTGATGGAAAACCTGAGGAGGAACACGGAGAAACGGACAAACCCCGAACGAGACGAGATGCTTGCGACTTCGCAGATCTTTTGAAACAAGCTGAGGACATCTTTAGGACGTCTTGAATGTCTTGTGGCCGGAAGCTGGAGTGGCCCCCTTGGGAAGGCCGGAGGGACTCTGGAGCGGCCTATGGGAAGGCCGGAGGAAGTACTCTGGAGCGGCCTCGGGGAGAGAGGACGAAGGACTGGGAGGGCAGGTGTGAGCCGGACTGACCGTTGCTTTGATTTGGAACCAGGAACAGATTTTTGATAGGAACGTGGTTAATAGCATGTCAGGATCAACACTATCCATAGAAGGAGAGTAGCCCAGGCCAGGGCCCTCTCCAGAGAGAAACAAAAACGCCACCGTAGAGCGTAAGTGGTGAAACGGGGGGACAGCAGTTATTAATGTGCAGCGAGACTGGCAAACAACGTGTTCTGCACAATTGCGGTGTGTTGCATCAAATTGTTGTGGCAAAACCGCCCCCACAGGGAGTAAGGACCCGCACCAGGGGGAACGCCACATGAATACAGGACCAGGGGAATACCAAAGAAAGATGGGGGAAAACACAGAGACGTCTGGAAACGCCACTAGGAGGACCACAGGAGGGCGTTCTATCAGCAATGACTTGAAGATCAGGCAGGAGTGAATGGAAGGTGTCGGATTATAAAGGCACGCGGATTAGCCCGCGGCAATAGGAGGATGTGGCCTTTAAATCAGGACGAGGTTGGTGCTGCAGCCGCCCTAGCAGGAGGGGCGCGCCGCCTTGTCAAGGAGGCATGCGGCCTGGATGGGACCACAGCCTGGGCTGGAGAGGTATAAAGTACGGGGCCAGGGGGGAACCGCAACACAATGGAGGGCACGGTGTTTGTTACGGCTATATTTATGACAGGGGCTAGGCCAATGGGAATTCTAGTGCTACCTTTGGGGGCATGGTTATCAAAAAATAAAAACAAACACCACCAATGAAGTAAATAGTAACCAGCCTCATAGTTTTACAGTTTATAATTGGGGAAAGAAAAGTAGTAGGCTGACTGGCACCTGACCAGATGATAATACAAGAATATATAGTACAAGAAATAGTATAATGGTGTTTTGTAGCGAACCAATTAATCTATACACCAGTAAGAACCTTTAGGACAAAGAATTAGCAGGTGCAGATGCATAGAAATGCTCTACTCTATGCCAGTGATGGAGACCCTTTTTAGAGACTTGAGTGCCAAAATCCAAACTCAAACCAAAGTCATGTAATCATCGCAAAGTGCCAACACGCCTATTGAGGCCATAAAATCAACCATATAAGAGATAATAAGGGATATATCATACTGCACATGATGACATTACAAAAGATAAATACCACCATACTGATAATGAAACAGACCATAAAGAAAGTCCCAACATCACTAATTATTCAAAAGCAGGAGGAAAAGAAAAATCCAGCAGAGAACAGAACACACCCCACATACAGGAGGAGCACTACCCCCATCCAGGGAGGAACACTACCCCATCCGTGAGGGACACTACCCCATCGTGCGGAACAATCCCCTCATCCAGGGAGTGCGGAACCAATACCCCCAATCCAGTGATGGGATCACTACCCCCATCCAGTGAGGAAACCACTACCCCAGTCCAGTGAGGGAACATACCCCAACCGTGAGGATCACTACACCCATCCAGTGAGGATCATTACCCCATCCAGTGAGGAACACTACCCCATCCAGTAGGATCCCCCCCCCATCAGTGAGAAACACTACCCCATCCAGTGCGGATTCTCTACCCCCTCCAATAGGAACACTACCCTAATCCAGTGAGGATCACCTACCACCATCCAGTCAGGATCACTACCCCCACCATGAAAGAACACTACCCCCATCCAGTGAGGACATACCCCCATCCAGTGAGGAACCACTAACCCCATCTAGTGAGAACAATACCCCCATCCAGTGAGGAGCACTACCCCATCCAGTGGGATATAAACCATCCAGTGAGATCACTACCACCATCCGTGAGTAACACTACCCATCCAGTGAGGAATCACTACCCCCCTCCAGTGAGGAACACAACCCTCATACGTGAGGAACACCACCCTCATCCAGTGAGATCAATACCCCCATCCAGTGAGGCCACTACCCCCATCCAGTGAGGAACCTACCCCATCCAGTGAGAAAACATACCCCCATCCAGTGAAGGAAACAAACCTCCAGGCAGGGGCAATATGAAGGAATTGTTGGAAGGAGGAAGAGGGGGTGGGGAGGGTAGGGAAGGGGGGAGGGCGTAGGGTGGGGGAGAGGTGGGATGCACGGAGCAGCAAAATTCTACATGAATCAGGAGGTGAATTTACATCAAATCACCACAGATGACACAGTCTGTGGCAAAACACACACACACATAATACATATATATATATATACGGCCATTGGTCTGAGCTATGGGCCACCCTGTGCCATGATGTAAGTGAGGGCCGTGGTAGTGCAACCCAGTGTCACTGGCACATATCGCACAGAGACAAGAGATATGCCAAGGGCTGTATATATGTGGTCACAGACGGAGTTTTGGACACAAACATAAGAACGATAGCTGTCTCAGTGTTCCAAAATCGCATGCCTGATGGCCTTGGTATACACAAGGGCAGATAATGACATATGCTGCAACAGTTATTGTAAAAAAGTGACAGGCGAGAGTGACGACGGCCGTTCTCTATCATATCCTTTTTGGGTACCGGGCGGAGGGATGAGGGGAGGGAGCGGGGGAGGGGCGGGAATGACCTGTGTGTGTTCTAGCAGATAAGAGCAAGAGCAGGGTCAGACGCAGCCTTCAGTGAGAGACATGGAAGCTCGGCGACGGGCCCTGCGCGGGAGTTTAAGGATTATAGATAGAAAAGAGGGAGGCAGGGCATGGTTCTCATTAGATATAAATATTAATAAACAGCAAAAATCATAAACACATTGCCGCCACACTGCCGCGTCTGAAAATGCACGATCTATCAAAATATAATAAGTTTTTCACTGCGTTTAACAGAAAATGGTACTTTTTTGCCATTTTGAAAAAAATAAAAAAAATTCTCTAAAAAGTGATCAAAAGTTTGCACAGACTTAAAAATTATAGCAATGAAAACGCCATCAAAAGTCACAAAAAATGACACCACCCACAGCTCCGTACACCAAAGTATAAAAAAGTTATTGGCACCAGAAGATGGCAAAATAAAAAAATAAAAAATTGTACAGGAGGTTTTAATTTTTGTAAATGTATGAAAACATTATAAAACCTATACAAATTTGGTATCACCGTAATTGTACCGACCCGAAGAATAAAGTAGACATGTCATTTGGGGCGCTCAGTGAAAGCTGTAAAATCCAAGCCCACAAGAAAACGTCGCAAATGCGTTTTGTCACCATTTTCACTGCTTTTGGAATTTTTTTCCTGCTTCCCAGTACACGGCATGGAATATTAAATACCGTCACCATGAAGTGCAATTTGTTACGCAGAAAATAAGCCATCACTTTATGTGGAAAAAGAAAAAAAAGTTATAGATTTTTGAAGGTGGTGAGTGAAAAATGGAAGTGAAAAAACTAAAAAGGTCCAGGTCATTAAGGGGTTAAAGCCATTTGCTTGGGGACTTGCCCTGATCTCCACTGAAACGTGTGTTCGGGAATGAGTGTATTTTGCATGTAAATAATATAAACACCTGATGCTCTTTGCTGATCACATGGTTTCAGAGATGGCAGATGTGATGGGGCCAAACCTCTTCCTGGATGAATTGGGTGTCAAACACATTTGAATGAGAATCAGTATTTGTCTCCCTTTAAGTACCACACCTAGTCTTTAAAACGGCTGAAAATAAAATAAAAACCCAGCCCTAAACATGTTGACTTATTGGGTGTACAGTTCCTGAGACCAGAGGAACATATTGTGCAGTTTAGATGCTACAACTGGCTTTACGTAAAATGGGAAAAACCCAGGAACTTCCCGCAGGTTCACGATTATATTTATGTTGTTAATGATGTCATTTTCCATAGCTCCATGCGTTATGTTATTTTTTCTTTTTCCAGCTTAAAGAAAATTTTCAATTAGAAAGTGAAAATAATAGAGAGGATAATAATATTATAATTCACTACAACTTCATTCATATGAGGTACACAAAATCCCTGTTCTCTTCATTAGTGTAGGTTCCAGAGGTCATATATCCACAATCACACAGCCATTACCCATCCTGCGGGTGAAGGATAACCTCTAGTTATTGGAATACTCTTACACTGACTTTTGTTAATGATTGTATATGATGAAAATGTTATTAATTAATTTCACTGTGTATTTTTTACAGTATAAAAAACAAGTTTAACAGAATATAAAGGCACCTAAAGACTTCTACAGACTGAAAGAGCAACTTACAAACTCATTATTACATGCATTGCTACCAAAGAAAATCATTGGCACCAACCCTAACAGGAAACCTCTTCTCATCTGTTCCAATTCTTCTGCTTTGTACAAGAAATATTTATTAAAACAGTAAAAAAAATATATACATATATTTATTATCTACACAAATCTAAACATGCTCATTATTTTTTGTGTTGAACTGATGATATTCACAGGAAAATGCCTTATACTCCATAGTAAGGTAATTGTTACATTATGAAAGTATTGGCTTTGTGTGCTCATTTTGTAAAATATACAGTTTCTGGAATGAATTTGGAATAGCCTTGTAAGGCAGCCTTCTTGTAATCAAGTATGACTTTCAAGAATCCTAATGCGAGATTAAAGCCAAACCAGTACATCTATTCCAGAAGGAACATGCAGGCGGTTCCCTACTTAAGTCGGACACCCGACTTACAGACGACCTCTAGTTATAGACGGACCCCTCTGCCCACTGTGACCTCCGGTGAAGCTCTCTGGATGTTACTATAGCCCCAGACTGCAATGATCAGCTGTAAGGTGTCTGTAATGAAGCTTTATTGATAATCCCTGGTCTCATTACAGAAAAAAATTTTGAAACTCCAATTGTCACTGGGGCAAAAAATTTTTTGGGGGGGATACAATTATAAAATATACAGTTCCGACTTAGATACAAATTCAACTTAAGTACAAACCCAAGGAACCTATCTTGTACGTAACCCGAAGACTGCATGTATTCCCAACTGCAGACAGCACTGTATCTCGTGCAGTGTAAAGAACCGGTTTTTGTGTGCACTCTTTCTTAAGATCAATGATAACATTGATTAAATACTGCTATTTAATGAGAGCTTGTAAAGGTAAGAGTCCGGTTGTTAATTTTCTGACACAAGCCAAGTATTTATATTAATGTCTAACTAAAAGGTCGTATTTATTCTCTGGAAGAAGTATTGAGTCATCCGCTTGTAAAAACTAGTTGGGGAAGTAGTTAGAGCCAAAATACTTTATCATTATGTACAGTATATATGAGAATTTCCAAAAATAAGTGCACCCTCTTTGAACTCCATGGTGTTACGTATTGGGACATATTAAAAATACATAGGGGCACATTTACTTACCCGTCCCGTTGGCGCTGCTGATTTGGAATGTCCGACAAGGATTCGGAGCTGCTGTAATACACTAAGATTGTGCGTCCAATTTCCTGCATGCGTTGCTTCCCCGCTCAGGTCCGCCGGAGTTCACCTTCTTCCCGGTGCATGCGAGTGCTGATCTTGAGACACAATTTCATTTTAAAATTCTGCGGTTTGTCCGAATCAGTTGGGTTGTCCGATGGCCACGCCCCCCGATTTGTGTCGCATGAAAGCCGGCGCCGATGTGCCACAATCCGGGGCAATTCAGCGCAAAACGCAAAAATTCGGGAAACCTGTCGGAAATGTGTCCAACGGACCCTTAGTAGATGTGCCCCATAGGGTCCTTAGATCGTCTTGAAATAGGCAAACAACAAATTCCATATAGTCCTAAACTATTTTTTTTTCCAAAAAGCCCCTCGGCACGTTCCCTATCACCTCTGGTTGCTTTAAGTTCTGCTCATGTGCAGTAACCCCTCCAGGCTACTTCGGTATGGAATAGCCTTTGCTCCCATAGCCCAGAGAGGATACCCCAGTAGCCTTTGCCAAAACTTTGCATATAAGGTACAAAAAAGTTTAGGGCTTAGGCTGTTAGTAGAAACCTACTATCAGATATACATTAATAGGTAGATTCCTGATGGTAGGGTTAGGTTAAAACAGTATTACAGATGTGATCTGTTACATTTGAAGGTGGAGGTGTGAACTGTGGCATATTAAGGGTAATGTTAAAAAAAACCTATTTATTCAACCCTATGACCCACACATAGATCAATGAAGTGGTGACATTATAATGAGTTTCTTGGTGTACAAGAATTTTTGCCTTTCATAGTAGGATAGTATGAATGTGTGTACTGCAGCTTTCATATTTTTATGAGCCATTATTACCCTAATAAGATGTATATATTAGATAAGTTCCCGTCTAAAGAATAATGTCTAGTTATGTGAAAATTCATTATTTCTTGGATTGTTATATACCCTATTCAGTATTATTATTACCTATATTTCATTATTAATATTATATGAGTTTGTATGATTTTTATATATTTAGTATTTCCTTAATTGTCATTGTTGCTTTTGTTATGTAGGCTACAAGTGTTTTCTCTACTGATGAACCAATTATAGATGCGTCATACTAGTGTGTAATATGTGTGTGAATAATATGATTTGATCGTAGCAGTGTTAGGTTTGGTGAAGGCTGAGAAGAAATTACATATGAGGCATTATCCCACCCCTGGTGTCTTTGCAAACATGGAATATGGGTTTTATTTTGTATACTATTAACTGTTTGACTCAATGTAAAAAAAAGCACCACTAGGTGGCATTATGTCATAGTATTATCATTTCTTGCACTTTCTTCTTAGTAGTTGGTTACGGGCAGCCTTAACTTTATTTTGTTTCATTGATTTTAATACCTTTTCTTGTATACATTGCTCCATCTTATTTTGTAACACTACACGTATATAATTGGAAGTGCTGCATTTGAGGCACTTAAAGGACATATACCACCATGTTCAAGAATTGTAAGCTAAGCACACTGACATGTGCCCCCTCTTACAGGATCTGCTTTAAGCATCCTATGCCCTTGTTTTTAAGAAAAAAAAGGCTTTTAAAACTATGCAATAAGCCTGGGGGGCTCCGGGCTCCGTTAACATATATCCAGCCTGTAGCCTCTTGGGCTTATTTGCATAATTTTAAAAGCCCTTTTTTGTAAGAAAAGAAGAGCAGATTCTGCCAGAGAGGGCATACACTAGTACAGTGGTGGCGAACCTATTGCACGGGTGCCAGAGGTGGCACTCAGAGCCCTCTATTTGGGCACCCTTGCCATCACCCCAGGGTAGAGTTTGCCAGACAGGACTCCAGGCCTCTTGCAGTCCCTGGCAGCCCATGATCCTAGAACAAGCTACAATGATAATCTAAACTTCTTCTGCTTCTTTCTACTGAATTGGTGTCCTCAGGGGCCTATACAATTTAAACCTGTGACACAGCAGGGAGTAATAGGTTACTGCTTGAATTGTCGGATTGGCACTTAGGAAAAATATGTGGGTTTTGGTTGTATTTTAGGCACTCGGTGTCCTCAAAGGTTTGCCATCACTGCACTAGTATGTCAGTTTGCTTGATTTACAATGTTAAAGGACAGATAAATGTCCTATAATATTTTTATAAATAATAAGTAAATTTATAAGTAAAGAATACCCATTTTTTTGCCTTTGAATTAGAAGTGTTTAGTTTTCCAGAAATGCACACACCTTTACCTTGACAATGTCACTTCTTCCCTGCTATACGTAGCTATGCTAGGAAATAAGGCAGGTGCACAGTACTGTACCTTCTGGGTGTTGGACAATTGCCTTAGGTTCAGATATATAATAATTATGTACCTTATTTGTCCAATATATGTTTAAATTATTGGTTTAGAACTGTCTATGCAATTAATAAAAATGAAAAATCTTTATAGTGGTTCTGCAAGTGTTTATGATATTCCGGTAAAGCTATTCCTTTGAAATGTGTGAACTCAGCAATAAATCTAGGCTTAAAAATAAATTATAGCTGCATTTAAAGAGGACCTGTCGCCAGATTTTTACTCCCCTGAGTAACAATGCCCCCAACCTTTTTTTGCCCTGGGACCAGCTGTGAGTATAAGCTGTGCTCTATTGCCAGTCTTGGTTAACCGTCTGTTGTACCTTATTGTCAATAAATTGTTCATATTCCTTTTTGAGAGATTTAAGTTAAGATTCCTATTTGAAGGGGAGTTAAAATAATCCATGAGCTTGATTCATTGCTTCCCTTAGTTGAGTCTCTTTTTTTCTGGAAAGACTTCCTACAGAAGCCAATTTCCCTCTGCCACCATAAACGCATATGTACTTTTTGAACATCCCAAACAAACTGAGTCTGCGTGAAGTCAATATTATCTTCCCAAAACATTATCATCTGCATTTTGGCTTCATCACTGACCAACACCATTAACCAATGTGGATTCAATCTAGGAGGTCTTCTCAGACCTTCCACCTTCATTATCAGATTTAAAACAATCAAGGAATGGTCTGAGAAGCTTGCTATCATATTTTATGGCCTTAACACAAGCTAATGGGGCTTATTTACTAAGAGTCACAGATCACACTTTCGTTGAACTGTCCGCCGTTTTCGGGATTTGCGCAGCTTTGAGAGGTATTTAACAGATGTCTGTGCTGGGAAGAAGGTGATGGTTATGTTATATAGAATTGTTTCCCCAAAATTCCCTCCTCATGCAATCCCTTCCCTTCCTTGGTTGAACTTGATGGACAAGTGTCTTTTTTCAACCATATATACTATGAACTCCGGCGGACCTCAACCTGACACATGCAGGATATCGGGTGCACAATCTTAGTAAATCGCAACACAGTGGGGGCAATGCACTTTATGGGAACTCCGCGGACTGAGCAAGTAAATGTGCCCCAATGCGTTTTCATTAGCCAAAATCATATCAATACGAGACATGGAACCAAAGGAGCTTGAAAAGCATGAGAATGCCTTCTTTTTACCATATTTTGCTCTCCACACATCCCAAAACCCAACCCCCATGCAGAAAGAGGGGTATTAAATCTTTGGCTTACTTTTATTCCTCCAACCATTGTAATTCTATCTTGAGTGGGATTCATTACGCAATTGTAGTCTCCAAATGACCGCACAGGACAGTTATTTCCCTGTTCTACAAATTTTAATAAATCTTTCAGATCCTGCAAGGAAAACGATGGTGGGATATACAGAAAAGCTCAAATACAAACTACCCAATATAATTTATTGGTTATGAATGTAGAAAATACTGAATGAAATTCTATAGCTGACCATTTTTTCCTAACCAATTTAATTGAATCCCTGAATAGTAGATGTCTCTGAATAGTGTCAAATTTTGCACATTGCACATTCTTCCAATCTCAGCCATTCCCTGGACATTCCAAGTAATTACAGACACCATTTCAAGTACTAAGTATGGGAGGGTGAGAGGGAAGAGAATATGTATAATCAACATTTATTGTGGAAAACAAAACAATACAAGCAAATGATGGCAAAGCGAGACTGATCACGCAGGATCAGGAACATCATAGAATGAACATTCATTGGAACATGGGGATCAGAGACATAGCATAATTATTGAGTATAAAGCCCCAAATACCATCTTGAACAAAGAAGCAATTCTAGTAAATGAGACATTAACAAAGGGATAAACATAACAAGGGAACAGACATTAGTTAGGGGTGACAGTGGGGGGGGGGGGGGACGCAGGGGGAATATGAGTCCCATAAGGCTCACTAATAAGGTCAGGAAGGACAATGGAGCGTTCTATGGCAGAAACAAGTCCTGAAATTCCGGGGAGCTTATGAAAGTTTCCCAAGGGGCCCACGCAGTGTTCATCTTCCCCGGGTCCGGAGAGTCATTGGCTACCAGCTCCTCCATTCTGTGGATATACCCAAGTTCCTGGATCCACTCGACTGTCATGGGAGGTTGTGGGCTCTTCCAGTGTCTTGGAATAATCCTGCAAGCTGTGGCTAGAAAATGTCGAAGGAGGCCCTTCTTAATAGAAGAGATTGTTCCAGGTATAATTGATAAAAGAGCTATGTGGGGAGATGGGGTAACTTTCTTGCCAGTGACCTGGTGGTAGGTGTCGAAGACCTTGTTCCAGAAGGGCTGAGCACCCCCATCAAATATGAAGTAGAGTACCCACCTCTGCACCACAGCGCCAGCACACATCTGAGACTTCGGGGAAAATCCTATGAAGCTGAGAGGGGCACCTGTACCACCTAGATAGTATCTTATAATTTTTTTCCTGGGTGTTACAGGGTAGCGGAAAACAGGAAGGCCTTGTCTAGCTCAGCATCTGTTAGTTCGACATCGAGGGCTTCTTCCCATGCCCCAATATAATTTGGCCTACCCGGGGTGGCATCTTCCAGCAACAATCCATATATGGCAGAGAGTGCATGGGGAGGTGAGGAGGGCAGTCTAAACAGGGCCTCTAAGGCCGTGGGAGATGACCCGAATGCAGAATGTTCCGGGTCTGCTGTTATGTAAGTCAATTGTCTATGCTCCAGCCAAGACAGTGGGATATCGGGATGTGAGGCCTTTAATGACTCCATAGTGGGAATGGATTACCTTCAATGATCTGACATTCGAATGTCAGAGGAAGCTTCCCAGAAGAGGAATCGCTGTTTACGCCAGGAGGAAAGGCGGGGTTATGAAACAGTGGAGTCAATGGGCTCCTCAACCTGCTCGTCAGTCTGTCCCATGTAGAGAAGAAATATGGGGAGAACAGGGATTGGTTAAGGTCAGGAGGTCGTGTGTTAGCGGGGACCCAGGGGAGGTAACATAGTATAGGGGAGGTGAGGTCTAGTTCCAGCTGAACCCACAGTTTGGAGTCCTTATTGTAAGTCCAGTCAACCAGTCTTTGGATAGTGGTCGCTATGTGATATAGCTTTGGGTAGGGGAGTCTCACACCCCCTTGGCTTTCGTACGAGACAAGACAGAGAAGCTAATGCGGCTAGAACCGCCTCCCCAAATAAACCTCCGAAAGGCTGTGCGTAGCCTCGAGAAGAAAGAGCTTGGAGGTCGGATCGTCAACATCTGATAGAGGTACAAGAATCGGGGCATTTTGTCCATTCTGAGGATGTTTACTTGACCGAACCATGATAGGTGACGGCCATGGTATTGGCCGAGGTCTCTGAGGGCTCTGAGGGTTTAAGGCGTCCAAGGATGAGAGGTCTGCTGGGATATTAACGCCCAGGTAACATATATGTGAGCTTTTCCATTTGAAGGGGAGTTGAGAGGCCTGGTGAAGTGCTTCAGTCCCAGGGAGGGAGACGTTCATAATCTCCGATTTAGAGATGTTGACCTTAAAATTGCTAAGGGAGCCAAATTTCTTGAATTCCGCCAGGACATTGAGGAGAGTAATTCTGGGCTGGGAGATGAAAAGAAGGAGATCATCAGCGTAAAGGGCCGCCTTATACTGTCGAGTACCCTCACGCAGACCGTGCACACTGGGGTTCTGACGAAGAGCAATAGCCAAGTGTTCCATAGCTATGACGTATATGAGAGCGGATAGGGGACACCCCTGTCTGGTGCCGTTTCTAATGCAGAAAGGCTCTGACACAATTCTGTTGGTGCAGACCTGTGCCGTAGGGGCTGAATATAAGGCCTGCACCATGCTCAGGAAGCGAGGGCCAATACCCAACTGCCTCAGTGAGGCCCATAAGAAACCCCAGTGCACACGGTCAAATGCTTTCTCGGCGTCCACCGAAAGCAAACATAGTTGCTGCCTAGTCGACTTGGCCCTAGAAATAAGGAGCAAGGTTTTATTAGTGTTGTCACGAGCTTCCCTCACCTGGATGAAGCCCACCTGGTCATTATGTATAAGGGCAGGGAGAAGAGCCCCCAAGTGGTTGGCCATCAGCTTGGAGAGTATCTTTATATCCATATTAATTATGGAAATAGGGTGGTAGTTGGAGCAAATGGAGTGGTCTTTACCGGGCTTGGGGATCACAGAAATTGATGCTTGCAGAGATTGGGGTGGAAATGGGACCTGGGAAGAAATACAGTTAAAAGTACGTGTCATGAATGGGGCTAATTCGGACTTCAGAGTCTTGTAGAAACGGGGGGTGAAATCGTCAGGGCCCGGGGATTTTTCGCCTCGACTACCTCTGACTCAGACTTTTCCGCCTCCAGACTTTTCTGGTGCTCAGTAGACAGTCTAGGAAGGGCCGTGTCGTCAATGTATGCCTATATTCTCTCCTGCTCCCTGGCTTTGGCTGAGTCGGACAGTTGGCCCTGGAGGTTATATAGTGTCTTGTAATAAGTCTGGAACGTAGCGTTAATGTCACCCGGGTCATGTGTCAACCTGTCCATATGATCTCTTATAGATAGGATGTAAGTAACAGTCGTGCGGGGGTTAAGGTATGTAGCCAGGGATTTCCCACATTTGTTAGAGTGTTCATAAAAACAGCGTTTATTCCTATCTTGAGCGCTCAGGTGCTTTTGGTTCAGGAGTTCTTTTAATTCCTCCCGAGTGTTGTTTAGCAGCTCATTAAGAACCCCCCGATCTTATGATCTTGCTCTAGGGTGCTAATCCTAGATAAGAGTGTTTTGGCTGATCTCTCTCGCTTCAGACGGGCTCCATGTTTAATAAATACTAGTTGGAGCATATCCTTAAGGGTTTCCCATTGTATGGGGAGGGACAGCTGTTGTCCTGAATGTGTGGTAAAAAATGTGGCCATCTGTCTACGGACATCCGCAAGGCAGACTGAATCTCGGAGCAAATTGTCGTTGAGGCGCCACCGCCAGGGGGAGGCATGTGGCCCTGGAATGTCTAAGGCGAGAGAGACCGGTCAGACCAAAGGGAGGGCGCTATAGAGGCCTCAGGCTTCCAAGTAAGGGCATGGTGGCTTTGAAAGGACATGTCCAGCCAGCTATAAGACCGGTGCGCGGTAGAGTAATAGGTGTAATGTCAAGACTGGGGGTGGAGGATTCTCCAAACATCAACTAATTGCGAATCCCAGAGGGATTTCCGCAGCTTCCGCATTTGGGCTGGGGCTAGGGAGGGTCACACTGCAGACAGTCCACCGATGGATCCATCGGGAAGTTGAAGTCCCCTCCTAAAATTACAATGCCCTCTGAAAATTCTCGTAAGCGCGCCAGAACACAACGGCAAGCTCGGATCTGGTCCCTGTTGGGGAGATACGCCAGGGCTAGAGTGAGCAGTTGGCCCCACAGCCGTATTTTGACAAAAACGTATCTACCCTCAGGGTAGGTGAGAGAGTCTATGACTTCATGTGATAGGTGTTTATGGATAGCAATATATGCCCCCCTTGACTTAGCCCTGGGGTGTGTGCTATGGAACCAAGACGTATAGTATCTATCCCTGATATCGGGGACACTATCGTTGCGGAAGTGGGTCTCCTGTAGAAAAAGTAAGTCGGCCCGCAGTTTATGCAGGCGGAACAGGACTTGACTGCGCTTCTGGGGAACGTTTAAGCCCCTAGCATTTAGGGAATAACAGGTGATAGGCGCCATGTGAGGGATGACCGTGTGAAGGTGTGTTGAGAGCCTTAGGGGGGCAGACAATAACAAGGGGAAGACAAGGGCGAGAAAACAAAGGGGTAAAGAGACAACAATAAGAGGGAATAAAAAACAGTTAAACTAGTACAAACGTACTGCAGCTTAAAGGG
The DNA here is from genome assembly GCA_019512145.1 of Engystomops pustulosus. NCBI lineage: Eukaryota > Metazoa > Chordata > Amphibia > Anura > Leptodactylidae > Engystomops > Engystomops pustulosus. The sequence continues at coordinate 232,258,115 of CM033642.1, read as the reverse complement.
CTGCTAAAATCTAGGGTCGACCGCTGCCGGTACCGACAGAGACAAGCCTATTGGGGTCAAGTTATACCAAGAGCAGGCCAGCTGGTCATGGGCCCGATGAGAAACGCGCTGACTATGCTATCAGGGTGGCTCCGGGCCAGGAACCGCCAAGTATTGATAGTATGTATCGTGCCCTAAAGAAACAGACGATGCAGAACGAGCAGAAATGCAGTTAAAATCAACAGCTCTTTAACAAGTGGCAAGCTAGCAGAGTAACCATATTGTAAAGGATACTGCAAGGGTCAAAAAAGGACTAGTCTGCGTTGGGACCCGTGGAGATAGAGCCCGTTGCGGGTGGAGGATATTCCGATTAGTGGTGACTCTTTGCTCGAAGGTGGTCAACTCATCCCACAGTTTAGACAGCTCCCCTCTGTTACGATTGTTTATCAGATGGGCCCATAGCTCTCCATATGCTCTCGGCCAATGGCTTGATATGATTACGGAGTGCACGAGATCTGCTAGATACACGCCGCTCTCGTATGTGGGTGCTTGGTTAATTGGATAATGCTGCGAAGAAGATGGTTGTACATCCCAGCTTCAGGTTGGTTGAGCCAGAGATACTTTCCTGGGCTCAGATGAAATAATACGGGCTCCGCTGACAGAGTGAGGAAGATGGAGCAGCTTTTTAGGTATCCTGGGCCAAGCATCGGGAGAATGCTGGAGGGCTCCCAGAGATACTTGGTGGGGCTTGGCAGAGGTGTGGTGGCGAGGGGGGGCCTCGAGCTTAGAGGTGGGAAGTCAGGGGGGAGACCCTCTGCACTACTTAATATAATGGTACAGGTGCTGCCTGTTGTGGGGGACAGGTGAGGGTTGGACTTGGTGATTGAACCCCTGCTGTGCCTGGGGAGGCTGCCACCTGAAGCCTATTTGTTGAGGCCAATGCCTGTGTCAGGCCCTTCTGACCGTGGAACCGGGATAGTGATCAATTAGCCCCATGCAACCAGCAAAAGAGAGGTATTATGGCTCACCTGTGTTATGTGGTCTTGCACGGGGGCCGCGTGGGGAGTAGTGTTTGCTACGGACTGGCGGATTTGAATGGCATGAGTTTTCATCAGCATAACCCAGTATCGAGGGCAGACAAGACATGGAGGGCGATTTCTGATAGCGTTATTTGGTTGAAAGCTTCTTTTTTTTTGGTTTCGAATTGAAGGCGGAATACAAGTGGGCTGCTTGCACGGTTCGACGAGCCGCTGGTGTTCAGCAGCGGACGGTTCTCTGATTGCTCCGTGCTGTGGAGGATCCGGAGCATTGTGAGAGAGTCAGGACTGTACTCGCCGCACGGAGACCAGCGCGGCCTAATCCGCAGGTTTTAAGGCCCGCGCTGATGTGAGGAGAGCAGAGGTGCGGTCCGCCGTCTGAGTTCACCACCGCACACCACCGCGGTTGGTTGCCGGGGGTCCCAAAGTCTGAACAGCCAGAGCGGGGGACGTTGGAAGCAGTGGGCCGGGGAGGAGGAACGGGAGGCGGCTCTGGATTCTGCGGCCGGGGGGTGGAAGGTCTATTTAGGTCAACTGCCCTCTTCTTGGGAAAATGACCGCGAGTCCTGAGGACGCTGGGGGACCATGGTACTGGGCCACTAACCTTTGAGGAGGGGTCGTGCCGTGTTGGGGGCAGTAGGTCCCCGTACGCCTCTTCTTCTGGGGCCCAATGGGTTAGGATTTTGAGCAGGATGGAGTGGATTTTGGGCTATAATTCCTGCTGGCCGGCGGGAGCTAAGCAAGGCTGCTTTCCCACTCCTTACTAACCCAGGCCACGACTCCCGAGGGAAAGAGAATAGTGGTGGGAAAGAAAAAAAAAATACCCCCGAGCCCCGGCAGGAGTGAACGGAAGGTGCTGGATTTTAAAAAAAAGGTACGCCGGATATAAGCACAGTGCCATTAGGCGGCCCTTAAATCAGGGACAGTGGCGCGCGAGCCTTGTCGGGTGAGGGCGTGTGGCTTGAAAGGGGGACCACAGCCTGTGGGGCCTGGAGAGTGGTAAAGTAAGGGTGGGGGGGAGGGGGGTGGTTGACGTGCCTACAGTGGAGGGCATCGTGTACCCACGATTCGGTAACCGAGGGGGATTTTGCGGGTATGCCGTGACCACAGTACCCCTCCCTTAGGGCCCCTCGTCTCTTCTTCTTTAGCTTTTCTTCCTAGTCTTTTCTTCCTCTCACCATTCATCTTGGTGAATGGAACCCTGAGGAGGAACACGGAGAATCGACAACCCCGAACGAGAGATGCTTGCACTCGCAGATCTTAAACAACTGAGGACATCTTTAGGACAGTCTTGAATGTCTTGTTGGCCGAAGCTGGAGTGCCCCCTTGGGAAGCCGGAGACTCTGGAGCGGCCATCTGGGAAGGCGGAGAAGTACCTGGAGCGGCCTCGGGAAGGACCGAAGACTGGGAGGGCAGGTGTGGAGCCGGACTTGACCAGTTGCTTTGATGACCAGGACCAGATTTTTGCTAGGAACGTTGGTATAGCATGTCGGATCACCCACTATCCCATAGAAGGATAGTAGCCCAGGCAGGGCCTCTCCAGAGAGAAAACAACGCCACCGTAGAGCGTACAGTGTGAAACGGAGGGACAGCAGTTTAATGTGCAGCGAGCACTGGCAAACAACGTTTCTGCACATTGCGGGGTTGCCATCAAATTTGTTTGCAAAACCGCCCCACAGGGAGTAAGGACCCGCCCAGGGGAACGCCACATGAATACAGGACCCAGCTGGGTACCACAGAAAGATGGGGAAAACACAGAGAACGATCTGAAACGCACAGGAGGCCCACAGGAGGCGTTCTATTCAGATGCATGACTTAAGATCAGCAGAGAGTGAATGGAGGTGTCGGATTATAAAGGCACGCGGATTAGCCACGGCATCATAGGAGGATGCTGGCCCTTTAATCAGGACGAGTTGGTGCCTACACGCCCTAGCGGAGGGGCGCGCCGCCTTGTCAGGAGGCATGCGTCCTGGATTGGGACCACAGCCTGGAGCCTGGAGAGGTAATTACGGGCCAGGGGAACCGCAGCACACTGGAGGCACGTTGTCGGCTATGACAGGCTGGCCCAATGGACTTCTCTATGCTACTTTTGGGGGCATGGTATAACAAAAAACAAACAAACACCAACCAATGAAGTAAATAGTAACCAGCCTCATATTTACAGTTATAATTGGGGAGTAGTAGGCTGACTGGCACCTCACATGATAATACAAGCTATATAGTACAAGAAATATTTAAATGGTGTAGCGAACCAATTAATCTTTATACACCAGAAGAACTTTAGGACAAAGATATAGCAGGTGCAGATGCTATAGAATGCTTACTCTATGCCAGTGAGGAGACAACCTTTTTAGAGACTGAGTGCCCAAACTCCAAACTCAAACCAAAGTCATGTAATCATCGCAAGTTGCCAACAACAAGCCTATTGTAGCCTAAAATCAGACCATATAAGAGGATATAAGGGATATATAATACTGCTACATGATGGACATTAAAAAGATAATACCACCATACTGATAATGAACAGACCATAAAGAAGTCCCAACATCACTAATTATTCAAAAGCAGGAAGTAAAATAGCAGCAGAACAGAACACTACCCCACATACAGGAGGAGGCACTACCCCCATCCAGTGAGGAACACTACCCCATCCGTGAGGGAACACTACCCCCATCGTGCATGAGAACAACTCCCTCATCCAGATGCGGAACAATCACCCCCAATCCATGAGGATCACTACCCCATCCAGTGAGGACACACCCACCACCCCCATCCAGTGTAGGGAACATCACCCCAACCGTGAGGATCATCTACACCCATCCAGTGAGGATCATTACCCCCATCCAGTGAGGACACTACCCCATCCAGTGAGGATCACCCCCCCCACCCATCCAGTGAGAAACACTACCCCCCTCCAGTGGGATTCTCTACCCCCCAATAAACCTACTACGATGAGACACCTACCACCATCCATCAGACATACCCCATGAGAGATCACTAACCCCCATCCAGTGAGGACATACCCCCCATCCCGTGAAAAGAAAACTACCGACCAGGAGACCACTAACCCCATCAGTAACATACCCCATCCAGTAGGACACTACCCCCATCCAGTGGGAATAAACATAGTAGACACTACACCACCGTAGAACACTCCCATCCACGTGAGAATCACTACCCCCCTCCAGTGATATCACTCCCCTCCATCCAGTGAGGATCACTACCCTCATCCAGTGAGGATCACTACCCCCATCCAGTGAGGATCACTACCCCCATCCAGTGAGGAACACTACCCCCATCCAGTGAGGAACACTACCCCCATCCAGTGAGGAACACTACCTCCATGCAGGGGCAATATGAAGGATTGTTGAATTCGGCAGGGGGTGTGTAGGGTAATGTGTATGTTGTAGGGTGGATGGTGGGTGCACTGAGCAGCAAATCTACATGGAATCAGGCAGGTGAATTTACCATCAAATCACCACATATGACACATGTCTGTGGCCACACACACACACACATATATACATATATATATATATACTGCCCTTGGTCCTGAGCTCTGGGCACCTGTGCCATGCTGTCAGTGAGGGCAGTGTAGTGCACCCCAGGGTCACTGGCAGCATAGCACAGAGACAAGAGATCTGCACCAAGGGCAGTATATATGTGGTCACAGACAGGGCAGTTTGGGACACTAAACAATAAGCACCTATAGATGTTCAGTGTTCCAAATCTGCCTGCCTGCTGCCTGTGTAATACACACAGAGCAGCTCCTGCCCTCCTGCTGCACTTCTCTGTACTCACTGTGCACAGGCTGCTGCGTGCTCGGCAGTTCTCTCTCACTCTCCTCCTGTTCCCGGGCTGGAGGGGGAGGGAGTGGAGGGGCGGGCACTGACCTGCTGCTGTGTCTCTAGGCAGCACTAATGAGCACAGAGCAGGTCAGACGCAGCCTTCAGTGAAAGAGATCACTGGAGCTCTCGGCGATCGGCAGCTTTTCCTGCCTGCTGGGAGTTCTAATGATTTATATATAGACAGCAGGGGAGCACGCGTGCCATAGGTTCGCCACCACTGCTCTATGCTATAGAATGACCCACAACAAAAGCCGGTTCAAAATCTAACAAAGTTCAGAATCAATCTGATAGTTTTCACTTATGGTTAACCAATACTTTCACCACAGGAGATAATATGGATGGTGTAGCAATCCAATTGATCTTTATACAAAGAAGAAAATTTGGGAAAAGATATTAACAAATGCAGGTGCTATAAAATGTCATAACATGTCTACACATGTTATGCAAAGATATCGGCAGGGGCTATAAAATGTCCCACAGCAGAGGCCGGTTCAAAGTATAAAAAATATTCTGAGTCAATCTAATAATTTTCACTAATGGTTAACCAAAACTTTCACCACAAGAGATAGTATAGATGGTGTAGCAATCCAATTGACCTTTATATACAGAAGAAAATTCTGAGGAAAGATATTAACAAATACAAGTGCTATAAAATGTCCCACAGAAAAGGCTAGTTCAAAGTATAACAAAGTTGTAAGGCAGTCTGAGGACAGGGAGGCCAGGTAAGATTTTGGCAGAAGTGGGACGCCAGCAACACAGGATTGAACGGATCTATAATGAAAAGGGAGTTATGGTGGAGACTATGGATTTGATCCCTAAAACTTAGTTGATTTCTATTCTGGCCTATATTCTCCTCAGTTAAACATCAGAATTGAAGAATTACATGACTTTATATCTCAGCTTTCACTATCAAGGCTTTCGGACTCTCAGAGGGAATTCTTGAATGGTCCTTTGTCAGTGGAAGAATTATTCTTTGCTCTTAGCACTTTTTCAGGTAACACCAGTCCGGGTTTGGACGGTTTACCGTTTTATTTGTACTGTAGATTTGGTGATGTTGCCGATGTTGCTAACAGTGTTCAACGGTGATATGAGTAAAGGGGAATTAACAACTCCAATGAGAGAGACATTGATTGTGCTTGTCCCTAAAAATTATAAAAACCTCTTGGAAAGAGAATCCTATGGGCCTATTTCACTGTTGAACACTGACATAAAGATTTTGGCAAAAGCATTAGCTATTAGGCTGCAAAAAGTAATAGAGGGATTACTCCATACTGACCAGTGCGGGTTTATCCCTGGATAATAAATTTCCAATAACTTTGTGCGTCTTTTCTTGAGCATTCAGATGCAATAGGAGGCGGAGGACCACTCCTTCATGTCATTGGACACTGTAAAGGCATTGGACAGGGTGGAGAGGTCCTTTTTATTGACAGTGATGTCCCGGCTTTATGTGAGAGATGGTTTTTATCTCCTGGGTAAAACTATTATATAGTACCCCCATGGCAAGAGTTATGATACATGACGATATTTCTAATAGATTCTTGATTAGTAGAGCAGAAGACAAGGATGTCCTCTATCTCCTCTTTTGTTTGATGTTTTTATAGAACCACTTGCAAGTTGAATCAGGTCTGATCCAGATGTTAAAGGGTTTGGCTGTGAAGGAGAAACTGATAAAATACTGCTATATGCAGATGACATGTTGCTGTGCCTGGGCGATTCGACTAAACCCATTCCTAGAGTTTTTCAAACAATTCAGGAGTTCGGCTCCAAGTCAGGCCTTTAAATTAACCGGCAAAAGACTGCCCCTCTTCCATTAGGTGACACCTTTAGCTGTGAAGAATATGGTCTTGCTGTTTTGGAACCTAACCAAAGCTTGAGTTACTTAGGAATGCAGATATCAGAAGACAATACAAATATGTGGAACTAAATCTAATCCCTGTCGTAGCCAAGGTCAGAGCTACAGTATCAATATGGGAAAAATTACCTCTATCTAGGGCTGACTTAATTGGACTATTGAAAATGGTGATACAGCCCCAATTATTGCACGTATTGTTGGCCTCACCGATTTGGATAGAGGAGAAATTTTTCAGTTTAATTGAAAGGCTGATGAATGACTCAATCGAAAGCATGTCAGAATGAAATTAAAATACCCAACATGGACAAAAACTGGACTGCACATCCACACATCACACAATGATCTACTGCCGCTAGGCTACATTATATAACAAACGTAGTGGGTCCTTACGCTATTGTGTGCGGCATCACATGGATCCACTTCTGTTGCAGCACAGCCTCAGCAGGGACCAAGACCCGGTTGCCCCCTAGCACCCATACTGGCAGGCATAGCCCCCATGGCTCCGGGCCCCCACCAGCACTGCACCACAGAAGCAGCGGACACCATGCACTACTCTCCCTATTTCGAAATTAAAATACCTTTTTAAAGGAAATAAAGAATGGGGGGTCGGCAATTCCTAATTTTAAGATCTACTTTCTTGAAGCTAAGGGAAACTTGGGGCTAGTAGGGTACGGTACCATATTTTTTGGACTATAAGACGCACTTTTTAGCAAGAAAAAATCTTGCTAAAAAGTTCCTGCGTCTTATAGAATTGCACTCTGTCCCATTGTATTCAATGGGTCTTTCTCCATTAGCGTGGTTTTGAACGCGCGTGCTTGCGTTCGTTTGCACGCGCGTCAAAATCGCAGCATGCTCTATTTTTGCGAGTCACGCGCAATTTTCACGCCCCATTCAAGTCTATGGAGATGCATCAAGAACGCATTGCACTCGCATTGCACTTGCAATGATTGCGAGTGCAATGGTGTAGATAGAGACAGAATTATCAGTTATGTCTACCTTTACCTGTTCTCAGAGTGCCGATAACACCATGGAGGCTTGTATGGATGGTCTGCAACAGACAGCATTCAGAGATGCTATTGTGAATATGCATTGGTCTATTTCACCTTCCTGTTTACTGAGAATTATGTCAAAAATGTTAGAATTTATGAGTGAGTCATCCACACCTAAAGATTTACAAACAATCAAACAACAGCCCTAGTCAAAAGCCTCTCACTTCCCTACACTATCCTGAAGAGATGCTACCCTGTCGAAACTGTGCCGCTTTCAGTTAGTTGGGAATCAGTTCATTCTGAAATAGATATACTGGTTTGGTTACAATCCCACATCATGTCATTAGGCTTCCTGAAAGTCATGCTTGGTGTTAAGCGGACTGCATTACAAGGTAGCAAAGAGGCAATGTTTTCCTTTTCTCATCCTGGAGAAATTATATGCAAATTTCCCAGAATCCCCGAGTGGAGCGTCAATGGCTATAAGTCTACACACACCTGCAAAGCGGCCTTAGGGCTCATTCACACAAACAAAATGGGGACCGCTAGTGGTGCAGCTGGATATCGGTTCCCATTGATGTGTATGGTGACAGAATGACGGGCAGGGAGAGCGATTGAGTGACACAGAGATGGGCAGAGAATGTGAGTGACAGAAAGGCAGCGAGAGTGAGTGACAGAGAGACGGGGAAGGAAAGTGAGTGACAGACGGGCAGGGACAGAGAGTGACAGAGAGATGGGCACGGTAAAATAAAGGACATGTCCACTATGGATCAGAGGAGGGGGGATCAACTCTCATCCCTTCTCCTCTCCAGTACTCTGACGTGTGCTACAGCATGACGAGCGCACGTTCGTGTGAAAGTAGCCAAAGTCTCTGCAAGAACTCCCTGATCCTGTATATTGTAAAATCAGGGGATCTGTAAAAGATCCATACAACTGATATATGACACACTAATCTGTCACTATATGTTGTTAAGGTGATAACACAATCTAAGATAAATTAAATATGCCCAAAACCAAAAAAAAAGACAGGAACAAAGTTCCAAAATAAATATAAATCACGGCCCATGGTTATAGGTTTTCATGTGCATGGCTGAAGCATTTGCTGTGGTGTTAGTAGTTACACTTCATTACACATCATAACCTTTATTTTAAGGCCTTTACAATCATGATAGATCAATTTTGAAATGGGTCTCAAAGAATTTTTTACTATTCATCATAATGGGGTCCAAGGGTCAAAAAAAAATTCTGCTAATTTTGTTTTCAAATATACTAGAACTTTACGCACTTTGTAGGATGGTAGAAAAACAGCAATAGTTCAATCAATTCACTGTGAGAGCCTAAGGAACAAAGTATGTATTTGTAAGATGCCTTAAATATGCTAAAATGTCATTGCAATTGCCACTTCTTTGTTCTCTTTTCAGCAGCTCAGTCTTAAAAGGGTTTTCCCACAAAAGAAATTTCTCACATTTCAATCCCCTAGTGATGTTAATACAATAAAGATAATTTTAACCCCTTACTTTACAATGTTACTCAGTGTTATTGCTGTTTTAGCTCCTATCATTCCCTAGGCTGCTCTCTAAGCAGACACATTATGACCCATCTAGTTCTGTGGAGTGACAATGTGGTTACATTATCAGGAAATAGGTGTATATACACTATCATCTGACCTTCTGACATTGTACTAACACACTGACACATAAAGGAGACTTATCATTAAGTTTCTGAGTTAAAACTGTTCTAGTTGTCCATGGAAACCAATCAGAGCTCAGCTTTAATTTTATAAACAGCTTTGGGAAAATGAAATCTGAGCTCTTATTGGTTGCAGTGGGCAACTAGAACAGTTCTGCTCTAAGAGACTTATGCTAAATCTCCCCCATAGAGAGAGATGACACAGATCAGAGATTATGAGATTACGCAAAGGCTGACAGACACAGACTGACAGAGGCTGACAGCATTTACACTGTTAGCCCTGCTACATCTCACAGATATGTGCCTGCCTCGCCCTTCTCCCGAATCACTTATCTCCTTGTAGTTTGCAGCCTCTCTCTCCTCATGATGTGCTGACAGGAAGTGATCAATGTGAGCTCCGTGCAGGGGGTGTGGCTACAGGCTCAGAGCAGAGAGAAACACAGAAATCTCAGCTCCACGCTGTCACACAGGAATCCAAGATGGCGGCCACCCGACCCTAACTCAGAAGTTGCAGGGTCGTTTCTAGGGGCAACTGAAATTGTGTACAGCAGGGCTGATAGAGACAGGTTGGACTTATATCTGTGAAATGCTGTATTTTTGTTAATAACAGTGAATTAGAGAATGTGTTATTTTGTTATCCTGAGTATATATAAGAAACTTGTCTTCGTGGAAATACCCTTTTAATGTTCTGTTTCACATGATCTGTGCAAGACTCACTTTATCCGAGCCGCAATTTGAAAGAGTGTATTTGGTGAGTGTTACTTTTACTGAGGGTTACTATTTTATTTATAACTATGTAGTTAATTAAGTTACATGTCACCCACCAGCACCGCAAATATTAACTAGTCCTAGGAAATCTATGAAACAGTCTGTTCCATGTACCTAGTAGTCGATGACCATAGGATCTTATCTGTATACTATGTAGTAGTAGTAGACAAGCACTTAACACTACTACAAAAAGTACAGAAAAATATCCCCTTACATGTATATTTAAATATAAAGCTACTAACACACTACAGCTACAAGGTGATAGATAGTGCCACTGAAGTTATGAGAACACTACCCATCACTCTTATCCCAAAAATTTTCAAAATTCTAAATGATCAGATTTTTTATGAAAACAGTTTGATCAGCCAAATTTCCAGTCAATACGATTACGGCAATAGCATATTTATATAATTTTTCAAACGTTTTACAAAATTTAAAGAATAAAACTGAATGTGGGTAAACAGTTAAAAAAAAACTTAACATGAATGTGAGTAAAAATGTATAGTTTTTACATCGCCATCTTCCAGGTGGTATGAAACTATTCTTTTTTGAGGGCTTGTTTTCTTTGTGGGACGTGTACCATTCTGGAGTAGGTACTTTTTTTTATCCCTTTTTGTTGCATTGTGGGACAATGTGAGGGACAAGATTTTGGTTCAATGATGATTTAGTTCTAGTGTATAGGTCACTACAGATGCAGATGTATAAGGTCATTTCTATTTTTTTGCCACTATATGTAATTTTATGTGTAAAAGTCGATTTATTTTTTATTTAAAAACTTATTTTCCCTTTTATAAAACGTTTTATTTATCCATCTATGGGTTATGAACAAGCAATCATCCAATTGGTGGTTCATTATAATATCCTGGCATACTGATTTATTGCAGGGTTTTGTATCTGCATAGGCTGAAAAGGACTCTAAGGAGATTTGTCAGAAGTTTCTCAGTTAAAATTGTTCTAGTTATCCATGGCAACCAATCAGAGCTCAGCTATAATTTTATAAACAGCAGTTGGAAAATGATAGCTGAGCTCCGATTGGTTGCAGTGTGGAAGTAGAACAGTTCTGCTCTTAGACACTTCTGATAAATCTCCCCCTGTAAGATTCATCCTGGAAAGCTGAATCTTATAGGCACGGAGTATGTACATCCCCGGGATCCCCAAAGCATCATGATCATTGCCCCCTGAAAGGTTCACTCTTTCCCCAGTTTGTCGACGAATATACTGATTCCCATAAGATCCAAAGAAGTTATTGTGGGGAATCCCCCTAAAGGCAGTTCATGTAGTGGTTGCAATGACCGCAGCATTTAACAGGTTAACACAGTTATATTCGTCGCTAAACGTTAATTCGTAGAGCGCAGTGATTGATATATCTGTCCCATAGCAGCAACGGGTTAATAGGGGAAGAAAAATGCAGGAAATTGTAGGAAAAGATTAATTAGAAACTGTTATTTATTCATTTATAGCTCAGCAGACCAAGGTGCAAGATCTTTGGAGAGATCCTTGTACTGTCCGTTCAGGTATTTGTACAATGTAATGAGGTCTCCCCTCAGTCGTCTTTTTTCTAAACTGAATAATCCCAAGTTTTGTAATCTGTCATTGTATTCTAATCCCCCCATTCCCCTAATAATCTTGGTTGCTCTCCTCTGCATCTGTTCCAGCTCTACTATATCCTTTTTATACACTGGTGCCCAAAACTGTACACAATATTCCAGGGGCGTCGCTAGGTCAAAAGATCCGGGGCCTGTGCCCTGGATCTTTTGCCTTGTGCCCCGAATGTCCCGGGTCAGCAGGACACTTCTCCTGCTGCCCGGCCAGATTTCTCCACTTTGTACCCTGTAATGGTGAACAGAGCTGTCGGCTCCGTTCTCCACTACAGAGAGCAGGAGACACGATCACACAGCGTCTCCTTCTTCAAGCAGCTCACTACAGCTGCCGGGAGCAGGAGACGCTGGGTGATGACGTCACCGCGACTTGGTCCTGCAGAGAACAGCGACAAGCCGAAGGAGAGTGAGGTGAGTGTTTTTTTTTTTTTTTTTTTTATTATGCAGTGGGGGAGGGGAGAGAGGGTTTCCATGGCCCAAGTGCATAACTTTACATTTATCTACATTAAACCTCATCAACCATTTCTCTGCCCACTCCTCAAGCTTCCACAAATCCCTCTGTAATGCTAAACTATCGACCTCAGTATTTATTACTTTACACAACTTAGTATCATCTGCAAATATTGAAACTTGACTGTGTAAACCCACTACAAGGTCATTAATAAAAATATTAAAAAGAAGTGGCCCCAATACTGACTCTTAGCACCAAAAATCCACGGTCCAGCCAAGCTCCAAACACTTGAAAAACTTTGTTCTTTATTAAGGCATTGGATAGCAGTACAGGAAATCCACTTATAACAGACACACATCACAGCTTACGCGTTTCGGACAGATGTACTGTCCTTAATCATAGCTGGCAACTAACAGAACATGCAAACATTTATATTAAAATTGAACCCCAAGCTCCGCCCCTGAATGGGGCAGAACTTCCGATCCCACCCCTGGTATGAGAAGCCAGTAAATATGTCTATACCTGAAATTTGTAACATGAACTCATAATTCGAACCCCCATATAGCATAAAACATTAATCAAGAATGTCCTGTGTTAACCATCCGAGATCGCTACAACAAACAAATGAGGCGATGATTGTCACATGATCGGGAAAGTCACGTGATCGGAGGCATGGTCAGCTGATTCATCTCCTAGGGAACAGGACGCTGACCACGGCATCGCGGTGAAGATCAAGGAAAAGAATGTAATCGGAAGCGGGGGAACACCTTCACTGCGAGGTAAGTCACGCACAGCTTCCAGATGGACGGCGACCAGCACTGCGTGGCCGAAGCGGACTCCTCTTTGGGGTATAATGCAAGATGGGTGGAAATCTAAAAGGTACAAAAGAAAATGATTAAAATATGGTAAGATTGCTAGACTCTAGTGCAATTAAAATAAATTAACGGACTTATAACTGTACTGCTATCCAATGCCTTAATAAAGAACAAAGTTTTTCAAGTGTTTGGAGCTTGGCTGGACCGTGGATTTTGGGTGCTACGAGTATACGTATACCCCAGCAGAGGGGTGGCCCGTGCCTCACTCAACACTGTAGGAGCAAGGTGAGCTGGTTTCTCCATTTTTGTGCCCCAATACTGACCCCTGTGGCACTCCACTGGTAACGTGAACCCAATCTGAGAATGTGCCATTAATGACGACCCTCTGTTTTCTATCACTAAGCCAATTACTTACCCAAATACACAGATTTTCCCCTATTCCCAGCAGTCTCATTTTATATACCAACCTTTTATGTGGCACGGTGTCAAATGCCTTTGAAAAGTCCAGATATACAACATCCACAGCGTCCCCCAGACGAACAAAGTTTTTCAAGTGTTTGGAGCTTGGCTGGACCGTGGATTTTGGGTGCTACGAGTATACGTATACCCCAGCAGAGGGGTGGCCCGTGCCTCACTCAACACTGTAGGAGCAAGGTGAGCTGGTTTCTCCATTTTTGTGCCCCAATACTGACCCCTGTGGCACTCCACTGGTAACGTGAACCCAATCTGAGAATGTGCCATTAATGACGACCCTCTGTTTTCTATCACTAAGCCAATTACTTACCCAAATACACAGATTTTCCCCTATTCCCAGCAGTCTCATTTTATATACCAACCTTTTATGTGGCACGGTGTCAAATGCCTTTGAAAAGTCCAGATATACAACATCCACAGCGTCCCCCAGATCCAGTCTGGAACTTACCTCCTGGTAGAAACCAATCAGATTAGTCTGACAGGACCGATCTCTCATAAACCCATGCTGACGCTGGGTTATAAGGTTGTGCACAGTGAGATACTCCAGGATAGCATCTCTAACAAACCCTTCAAATATTTTCCCCACCACAGAAGTTAGACTCACCGGTGATTTATCTATCTTAGTGGTTGTGAGGCGGCGCCGTACCTCTTCCTGGGTTAAACTGTTGACATTCCAAAGAGAATTTACATTATTCCTCATTGTGTCTTCCACCAGGGGATTTTCCTGGGTAAAGACAGTTGAGAAGGCGACATTCAGTAGATTGGCCCTTTCCTCATCTCCTCCCACCATGACCCCCATGTTATTTCTAAGGGGACCCACAATCTCTGTTTTTAGTTTCTTATCATTTATATACTTGAAAAATAATTTGGGATTATTTTTGCTCTCCCTGGCAATATTTCTCTCAGTCTCTATTTTTGCAGCCTTTATCTGCTTTTTACAGGATTTATTTTTCTCTTTATAATCCTGTAATGCTTGTTACAACGGGCTTGAAAGTAACTGGGCCTGTAGAAGTTTTTATCCAAAAAAATTTACATTGTTGTTATGAAAATAAACACAGAACAATTATTAATTTGTTGGCTGTTGTCATTGATCATGAAAAACTATTTTATATGAAGGTTGATATGGACTGAAATGTACATCAAAATTAGAGAACAATATATGATCACTTGATTTTTTAAGAAATAATATATTTCCATTGATCAACATTTTGATGTGTAGAGTGTAGTTAAAGGGAACCTGTCACCAGGGACCTCATTTTCACTAAAGACAGGTTGCAGAAGCCCATTACACCTGCAGTGCAAATTTGCCTCTCTGCCTTTTCTAAGCTTTTGCATTACAATATAATTGTGTGTTATAACTTACCATATTTTTTGGACTATAAGGCGCACAAAAAATCCTTTGATTTTCTCAGAAATCAAAGGTGCGCCTTATAGTTCAGTGCGCCTTATATACGAACCTTACTTACAGACTACCGCTGGCTTGAACTGTGCACAGGTCTGCCACCTGCTGGTCATTTATCCTTATAATCAGGTGCGCCTTATAGTCCAGTGCGCCTTATATATGAACCTAGAGATTTTAGCAGGCATTTATTGATGGTGCGCCTTATTCTCCGGTGCGCCTTATAGTCTGAAAAATACTGTACTCTTGCTCCCTGACAAAATCCTGGGGTAGTCACAGGGGCTGGACTCTGGTTTGGATGCATTTCAAAAAACCACATGTGACTTGGCAGCTCAGACAAGTCACATGTTGTTTTTTGCATTTCACATGTTGCTGAAATGCATGCAAGCCAAAGTCCAGCCCCTGTGACACCAGGATTTTGTCAGGATGCAAAAGTAAGTTATAACACACTATTATATTGTAATGCAAATGCTTAGAAAAGGCAGAAAGGCAGATTTGCACTACAGGTGTCATGGTCTTTTACAATCTGTCTTTAGTGAAAATGAGGTTCCTGGTGACAGGTTCCCTTTAAAACAGTCACCAATCAGTAGGAAGTCCAGGCCTTTGCTTTGAATGACTTCAGCACATCGGTGGCCACAGGACATCACTAGTCTCTCAAACTGCTCTGCTGTGATAGAAGCAGCCTACCTTCTACCTGGTAGGGAGATCACTCCTTGCTGTGTAGTTTAACCCCTTTACTACCGCAATCGAGCATGATCGTGGCAGCTAAAGAGAGAGACAGAGGGAACCGGGGTCACTCTCTCGACCCCTTGCAGCTGGAGGTCTGACATGTACTGTGGCCTATGAGGCCCAGTCCAAGACTGGGTATCATAGACATACTGTCAGTAAAATTCTGATAGATATAATGCATTGCAGTACAGCAGTAAGATATCCCCAGTGTATGTCCCCTAGTGGGACAGTAAAAAAAAAAGATTTAAAAGATTTTTTAAAAATAATTTAAATAAATAAATAAAACACAAAAATCCCTATATATAATTATATTTTATATTTACAAAATAAATAATAAAACCCACCCCATAAATTTGATACTGTCGCGTCCATAGTGACCTTAGCCAAACAGAATTAACATTATTATACCGGTATTGTGAAGAGTATAAAAAATAAAAAAAGCTGATTAAAATTGCAATTTAAGTGCTTCCTACCTCCCAAACATTTTTTATCATATAATAGTACCAATCTAACCATTAACTTTTCCTGCAAAAATTACCCCTTATAACCTTCTTTTAATTGTGGGAAAAAAAAATCTTATAGCTCTCAGAACATGGTAACACATAGGCAAATGCTGTTTCCTTAAAAAAAAGTGTTTTATTTGCTAAAACATAAGTAAACCTGTACATGATTGATGTCTTCTTAAATGTACTTACCTATAGAATAATTTCATTGTGTTTATTATACTGAACGTTGAACGGCGTAAAAGTTTTAATTAAAAAACAAGTAGGAAAACCGCAGTTTTATTTAGTTCCACTGCTGGAAAGAGTTAATAATCTTGAATCATCATGCTATATTTACTAAAAATTGACCCTTTGGAAAATACAAATCTTACTGCAAAAAACAAGCACTCATATGCCCAGATAAAAAATAAAAAAAGTTATGTCCTCTGGAATTTACGAAGGGAAACAGTTTAACAAAAGTCTGTGTCCTGAAAGCCATTTTAGGCCATGTCCTTAATGTGTTTATTGCTAATAATAAACAGAGATCTACTTCTCGAAGCTTTAATGAATAATGCAGACGGAACTGTGCAATACTAACCATCGTTCATATACTGTACACAGATTTGTCTTTGTCAACCAATAACTAACTAAAGTACTGCTGTCTGAACAATAAATAAGGGTCAGCAAAAATCAACCAACTATCAACGATAAATAATGCACCAATAGAAGTTATTACCCACTAATAATTAACTAAAGCTTTGCTGTTTGCACAATAACAAACAAGCGACTATGTTCAAAAATAATCTGAATCTGTAGGCAATACAGCTGTATCATTTCAATATGAGAGGTAAAGAAAAAAAAATCAGAATAGGAAAAAGAAGGTATAAGAAGGTCTGGATGTTCCTGACATTAAAATTAATAATTTAGCCTCCATTTTTAGAAATCTGAGAGAATGGTTAACAGGAAGAGATAAGATCTTTATGACAGAAAGAGAAGAGGAGACTTACAAGATAGACAGTATTAGAAGCAATCTTCACAAGTCTAAATTAGTGAACGGAAAAGAATTGAAAAATCATATACAGGCAGTCCCCGGGTTACGTACAGGATAGGTTCTGCAGGTTTGTTCTTAAGTTGAATTTGTATTTAATCAAAATCATATAGCCGAAAATGTATACTTTATCATTGTAGCTCCAGGCAAATTTTTTTGGGTCTCTATGACTATTGGATTTAAAAAAATATTGGGTTGTCATAAGAACCAGGATTAACAATAAATCTTAATTACAGATACCTTTGACAACTGTTACAGTTGTAGCCGAGGGCTAAAGTACAGTAAATTCCCAAAATCCAGAGGTCCGTTTGTAACTAGGGGTCGTCTGTAAGTCAGGTGTTAATAGCACTGTGTCTATTTTTGCAGATGACACCAAACTGTGTAGTGTAATACAGTCTATGGAGGATGTTCATAGGCTGCAGGGTGACTTGGACAAACTGAATGTTTGGTCATCCACTTGGCAAATGAGGTTTAATGTGGATAAATGTAATGTTATGCACATGGGGGCCAATAATCCAAAGGCAAAATATGTCCTTGGAGGAGTAAATCTGGGAGAGTCCCTTGTTGAGAAGGACCTGGGGGTACTAGTAGATCATAAATTGAATAACAGCATGCAATGTCAATCAGCTGCCTCTAAAGCTAGTAGGATCATGTCATGTATCAAAAGTGGAATGGACTCTCGTGATAGGGATGTAATATTACCACTATACAAGGCACTGGTTCGGCCACACCTTGAATATGCTGTCCAGTTCTGGGCACCGGTCCATAAAAAGGATGCCCTGGAGCTGGAAAGGGTTCAACGTAGAGCCACAAAAATGATAAGGGGTATGGAGGGTCTTAGTTATGAGGAAAGATTAAAACAACTAGATTTATTTAGTCTGGAAAAGAGACGACTACGAGGGGACATGATTAATTTATATAAATATATGAATGGTCCATACAAAAAATATGGTGGTAAATTGTTCCAGATTAAATCAAATCAAAAGACGAGGGGGCACTGTCTCCGTTTAGAGAAACCAAGGTTTAATCACCGGAGGCGACAGGGCTTTTTTACTATGAGAACTGTCAATCTGTGGAATAGCCTGCCTCAGGAGCTGGTCACAGCAGGGACAGCAGAGAGCTTCAAGAAGGGTCTAGATGCCTTTTTACACCTAAATAACATTGATTGTTATGCTATATAGGATTGTTTCCCCTAAATCCCTTCCTCATCCAATCCCTACCCTTCCTTGGTTGAACTTGATGGACAAGTGTCTTTTTTCAACCGTATAAACTATGAAACTATGAGGTGTTCTTAAGTAGGGGACCGCCTGTACTGCAAAATATTTGAAAAATATTTGAAAATCAGAGACATTGGAGAACTCAGAAGGAATTTACCCAATGAGATAACACTTTTTTGGGAAATGAACAACTTTGACCTACTCATCCGGCCTTTGACGACACTTCAGCAAAAATATATGATTTTGATTAAATACAAAAAGAAAATAATTTACAGAATTCTTACTTTCTATTTTATGCATAACTAACTGCTATCGTAAAAACTAAATTTCATAGGAGACATTTTATGAAGGCTAAAACTTACTTTAAAGGGGTTACCAATAAACATCTATTAAAAGTTCTGCTCTGCTTTTCTGATAAGTGAAGTGAAGCCTCCTGTCTTTTACCTCATCAGCCAGATATTCCTGTCCATAAAATGGCCGCAGATGGAGGGTCATGTGATCTCTAACTGGCGATTTGTTCATGGACAGATAGGATCACATGACCCTCCATCTGTGGCCATTTTATAGACAGGAATGTCTGGCTGATGAGGTAAAGGACAGGAGGCTTCACTTTACATATCAAGAACTATTGATAGATGTATATTGGGAAATGACCTAATATCCTTCCCCCCACACTTACGCACCCATTACTAAAAACAATGAGGTAAAGTGGCCAACCCCTTTCCTAAGCGCCAAGTTAAGTCCCAACTGTATGCAGAAATCTGGAGATTCAAAGATAATGAAATAATATATTTGTCAGCATCAAAATGGGAAAGGATCTGCATGAGAATATGGACTGTAAGGAAATATGGCAAAAATATGAATATGGTAGGGCCTGCAATCAAATCTGAAATATGTAAATTCAGATTAGAATTGTCCGTAGGGCATATAATACTGAGAGATACAGTATTAAAATAAGATTAATTTCTGCCTAAAGTGTGTCCTTATAGAAGCAAATATCTTTTATTGGCTATGGGCATTCCCGATCATGGTAAGTTTTTGGGCAGAAATAGTAAATAATATAAATCTGAACAGGACCAAAAAATATAATTAACGACCCATGGCCTTGTATATTTCATTACAGTCCTGGCCATACTTTTCCATACTTTTTCTAGCTGCTAAAAAATAAATATGAATAAAATGGATAGATAAAAAAACACCAACTATAGGTCAAGCAGATAAACTACCGTATATACTCGTGTATAAGCCGAGATTTTCAGCACAAAAAATGTGCTGAAAAACCTCACCTCGGCTTATACACGAGTCAACTAAAAAAAAAAAAAAAAAAGAGTCAAAAAAAAAAAAATAATACTCACCCTCCGGTGTCCGGATCCTCGGCGGCAGCTCCCGATTCTCGGCAGCGGCTCCGCTCCTCTCTTCTTTCTTCACTGGCGGCTCCCGGGCTCTTTGCTTACTTCGCTAGCCGGCAGTCGGGCGCACACTAAGATGCGGCGCTGTCGCCGCTGATGACGTCATCGGCGGCAACACTGCCGCATCATAGTGTGCGCCCGCCCGCAGATCGCATGGATGCGACTGCCGGCTTGCGAAGTAAGCAAAGAGACCGGAGCCGCCAGTGAAGAAAGAAGAGAGGAGCTGCCACCGAGGTTCGGAAGCCCGCGCCAGGACCGGGAGCCACCGCCGAGGACCGGGAGCCGTGCCAAGCATCAAAGGTGAGTATCGTTGGAGGGTGAGTATTAAGTTTGTTTTTTTTATTCACTTGGCATAGTGGGGGCAGGCTGTATACTACTATTGGGGCAGGCTGTATACTACTATGGGGCAGGCTGTATACTACTATTGGGGCAGGCGGTGGGAGGTGGATACTACATTGGGCAGTGAGTTATACTACTTGGGGGAGGCTGTATCTACATGGGGCAGGTGTATACTACTTGGGGGCAGGGTATGGCTGTAATACTACAGGGGGAGGCGGCTGGAAACTACAGGGGCGCTACAGGGGCACTGGCTGTATACTATAGGGGGCAGGCTGGCTGTAACTACACCCTCGGCTTATACTCGAGTCAATAGGTTTTTCCAGTTTTTGGTGGTAAAATTAGGGGTCTCGGCTTATACTCGGGTCAGCTTATACTCGAGTATATACGGTATATGAAAAATGAACAAAGATAGGTACAATAGGACTGTGGCAGCTGAAAAGGAGAACAAAGGGGAAAGGAGAGAAGGGAAAGAAGGAAAATGATTAGGATAACAACGAAATATCTATCACCAAGGCATACTATATATAGAATGCCATAGAGGTTAGGTGGGAGGGGAAAGGGATGGGTTATTGGAAGTAGTGATGCTGGCTCATTGGTGCTGGCTCACTAAGAAGAGCCGGCTCTTCTGGCTCCTGAATCGCTCCCTATAAAATATATAATAGGGAGCCGCAGGCCAGTCAATCACCTCACACCACTCCACTTGTAATCAGATTGTATCGGGTTAAAGGGGGCGTGGTGAGCTGGTTAGGGGCGCGCTTAAGTGAGCCATCGGCTCACTGATGGGAGCCGCCTCCCGTTGTTCAAAAACAAGAGTCTTCCAGGAACGACAAATCACTAATGGGAAGGAGGGTAACTGTGTTGAGATATACTTATCATATGAGTGCCTTCTTTTTTTATATACATGTGACTTGTGCTTTTCTTATTATATGTATTACAATCTGCAATAAAGTATTTTTCCAAAAGGAAAAAAAAATGCTACTTAAAAAAAATCTATTTATGTTTCATCACTCTTGTGGTTATCGAGTGGCAATTAACCGATTAAGGACCGGGCCCTTTCCTGTTTTTTCATTTCTATTTTTCACTCCCCACCTTCAAAAATCTATAACTTTGTTAATTTTTACACGTAAAGAGGTGTGTGACGGCTTGTTTTCTGCATAACAAATTGGTATTGAATATTCCATGCCATGTACTAGGAAGTGGGAAAAAAAATCCAAATGCAGTGAAAATGGTGAAAAAAACGCATTTGCGCCATTTTCTTGTGGGCTTGGATATTACGGCTTTCACTGAGCGCCCCAAATGACATGTCTACTTTATTCTTTGGGTTGGTACGATTACGGGGATACCAAATTTGTATAGGTTTTATAATGTTTTCATAAATTTACAAAAATTAAAACCTCCTGTTCAAAATGTTTTTTTTTTATTTTGCCATCTTCTGGCGCTAATAACTTTTTAATACTTTGTTGTACGGAGCTTTGGGTGGTGTCATTTTTTCCAACATTTGATAATATTTTCAATTATATCATTTTCAGGACTGTACGACCTTTAATCACTTTTTATAGATTTTTTTTATATTTTTCAAAATGGCAAAAAAGTGCCATTTTCGACTTTGGGCGCTATTTTCCGTTACGGGGTTAAACACAGTGAAAAACCGTTATTATATTTTGATAGATCCGGCATTTTTGGACACGTTGATACCTAATGTGTTTATGATTTCTACTGTTTATTTATATTTATGTCAGTTCTAGGGAAAGTGGGGTGATTTTAATTTTTAGGTTTTTTTATTATAATTTTTTTTAAACTTTTTTTTATTTTTATTTTTACTATTTTTCAGACTCCCTAGGGTACTTTAACCCTAGGTTGTCTGATCGATCCTATCATATCAGTATGGCAGTATATGGGGATTTTCCTCCTCATTCATTACAATGTGCTATCAGCACATTGTAATGAAGGGGTTAAAAGGAAATAGCCTCGGGTCTTAGGAAGACCGGAGGCTACCATGGAGATGGATCGCCGCTCCCCGATGACGTCACGGGGAGCGACGATCCTAGGCAAGATGGCGCCGCCATCTTTTTGAGGCTGCCGGCAGCTTTGCCGTCATCGATCGCTGTGATAACACCCGCGATCGGTGCTAGCAGTATGCAGCAAAGACTTACTGGCTATGGAGAGGGCTCAGCCCGTGAGCCCTCTCCATGCAACAGGACTCGACCGCCCCTGTGAATACACGGCGGGCGGTCGTGAACCAGTTAATTCTATTCCTATAGCATCTCCAATATTTGTCATTAGATAATATTTTAGTAGGATAAACCTGCTTGACCCAGGCAGGAATATATTCCAACAAACCACATTGTTACTAATACAAGCTACACTGACCTGTTTGTAATTGGAACCTTAGGCTACAACCAGCTACCCATTCTACTAAAATGTTGTCACCCTAGACATAAAAGTCTGAGGTTCTCATGTTAAAAAAAAGTTTCATGTTTACAGTGTGTACATCAGACTATTTGTGGCTACTGGATTCTCACTGCTCTGTTCTTGGCAGGAAAACATGTACCTGGCAAAATTTCTTCCATCCAAAGCAGCTGCTCTCTTATATTATTATATACTAGTCATTGTTATTTTTGGTTATTTGATAGTATCATGAAGAAAAACAAATTGAATGAAAGTGAAGGGCGTTACAATCAGGTTTCCTTTTAATGTATGACTTGGTGTAAACAAGTCCAGTTTTACAGCCTGCAAATGGTTTGAGTGACATAACTACCGGGCTGTGGGTCTATGCCAGGTTCTTTCTCAAGACATTGCCAAGGTCCAGGTGCAATACCCACAATTGTTAATTTAATAGGATTTTAAATGTGTATTAAAATATATTTCTGCTCAACAAACATAATTTGTAGACATAATTTCTCATGTAGATAAGTTATGACTAGAGATGAGCGAACATGCTCGTCCGAGCTGTGTCGGTCGAGCATTAGGGTACTCGAAAATGCTCGTTACTCGGACGAATACTTCGTCCCGCTGAGAAAATGGCCAGCTCCCGCCGTTTTGCTTTTTGGCGGCCAGAAGAAACGAACCAATCAAAGACAGGAGACCTTGCACTCCACCCAGCATGACGGTTGGTACTTACCGATCGCATAGCGTGGGTTGGCTGGCCAGATCAGGTGGACCCTGGGATAGACTAGCCGTGGCCGCGCGTGCTCGGACTTAGTTCGGAGTGCCTGTATAGCTAGGATGGAGGAGAGAGCTGGTCTGCTGCAGGGAGAACGCGTTAGGGTGGCTATAGCTTACTGTTAGGCGGAGTGATTCTCACAAGACCCAACAGCTCTTCCTAGAGGCTACAAAGTAGCGTTCTATTTTTTTTTTATTTGCATCTTTTCAATTTGTGGGAATTAGAAGGGACTTGCTACCGTTGTGTTTAGCTCTTGTGGCACACAATCCATAGCAAGGACCGAAGTGGGGAAATTCAGTGTAGGGGTTGTGGTTTTTATAGGCAATAACTCAGGATCATCATCTTGGCATAAGTATGTGATTCTTTGTACTGGTAGAATAGCCATAGGAAGAATAAAACAGCTCCTTGAAGTA